>OY728161.1:526238087-527488087 GCA_963277665.1 Viscum album | reverse complement strand
TGTAATGATTGTACACCCCCTTGGAATTTTTACTTCCAACCTTAAATTTTAGACATAACTTGCATCGAGAAAAAACAATACAATATCTCCCTTCATTCGATATGATAATAAATACTCATTAAAACTCAATAAATCTTCATTCTTCTATTATGAATTTATAATGATGAACTATGAACTTTTATTCACAACTTCCATTTTCAAATGTGGATTAAAAAGAACATATATACAGTTCCTAAACATTATCAATGAAGCCCCAAACCCAAGAATCTAGGTTCCTCACATAGAAATGCATTTTATTTTTTTAATTAAAAAAAATGATAAATACACATATCATTTATCATAGCATGATCTTTTTTGACCTAGGTATTGGAGAATTAAACGTATACATTAAATTTTAACTCAAAATAAAATAAAATGTAATATGGAAATATATTCCCTTGTGAAAACTCTATTAGCGATGCAGACACATTTGGAAAATTCTAGTAAACCTCTAGAGAAAAAACATAAAACATATGGTGATTGTTAATTTTCCTCATAAGGGATTTTAAAAAATGCAATGATTCATTTCCTTGTAAACTATAAATTTCATAAGAAATATTTATCTAATATATATTTTAATAATGAAATATTTAGAAAATGGTTTTCAATCATTTTATAAATATCATTAAATAGTTTGTATAATTTTTTACACCATGCAATTTCAAAATAATAATTCTTTTAAAACACTACTTTGTATTTCTCTATTTTGAAAATAATAATTTATATGGATTAATAATGATACATAGTAGGCCACAATATAACCATATGTCCACATAGATTTCTCATATATATTATATCTCCCCCTAAAAGACATATGTTTACTCCCCAAACCAAAAAATATTATTTGATACTCTAGTGACAATTTTAAGAAATCATTTTAATTGTTTTTTCATTCTCACTCATAATTTAAAAACATTTCAAAAACTATTCATAATTTTTTTTCATAGAGGAAAATAATCTAACAAACATCCTTAAATGGAACCATATTATTTTTATTAATTTATGTGAAAAAATATTGGAGACAATTATACTTAAAAAAATTAATTTTAATTAAAAATAATAAATGTAAATATATAACAAATTAAATGAATGATTGAATTAAAAAAACATATAATGTTTGTAATATCATAGATGGTGGAAATATGTAATGCTATCTCTGACAGTCATGAACATATAAAAATAGTTCACACATAAAAATATATTTTATCATTTAAATCATGATGAAAATCAATTGTAGAAAAAATGACAGGTTATACATAAAATAAGTATATTTCCCATGTTATTTATAAATGAAACAATTTAAAGATATCAATAATAAAACAACTCATTTTAAATCCAAGGGTAATTATTTAAATAATTATAATATTTATATATAGAAATCGGTATATATATATATATAGTTTTTTGAAAAAAACTACAAATGGTATTTCATAAAATAGTTATAAATTAAATCACTACTTAAAATTTAATTAGAGACATAGAGAAGATAAAATTAATGAAATATTAATTAAATTTTAGTATTTAATATTTATGTATAAATATAATTAAGCCCATAGTAACGGATATATATATATATATATATATATATATAAATCAAATATAACCCTTAACTTAAACTTGGTCCAACTATCATAGCTTGGACACAACAGAAAAAATAATGAAAGGGTGTAGAAGAAACTTCCCTCTTATGTAGGTTGTGAAACACTCAAGCAGGCGTGTAGAACTCAAAAAAAATTTCAAATGAGCATCATAATGAATCACCCATTTAAAATATCATATTTACTTTTTGTATAATATTTATATATCCATCCAATTATTTCACTCAATTTTTTGAATGAAGACACACATAAAGAATGATTATTATTGACTATATCATTTCTTCTTCTGCATTACAGATCATAAACACATAAGATATCTAGGTTATATATATTTTTATGTATTTATATTCCAACCATATAGCCATGATTTATATTTCATAATTTGAAACTACCAAATATTTTTCACTGTCCATGTGATCATGATTTTAAATTTTTTAATTATTATTTGTTTGTTTTATTGTGTTTCAATTTTTATACAACTTATATAATTTTTTATTAATTTTTTATCATATTTTTACTCTTTCTTTGGTTGAAATTTTAACATCTTTTTTTCATTTTGTTTTTTTATTTTATTAAACATTTTTAAACAAATACATGTGACGTTTTTAAATATTGTAGCGTTTCAATTTTTTAACACACACAAAATTATATATATATATATATGAAATTAATTTATCATAATGTAAAAATATATATCTTTATAATTTCAAAATATTAAAAAATAAAATCATAGATATAATTTTATATAATAGTAAAATATATTAATGTAAAAATAAAAAAAATTAATAAAACAATTGTTTTACCAATAGTTATTATTATAATTATTATTTTTATTAATACTACTATTATTATTATCCTTCCAATGTTACATTTTTTTATTTATTTTCAAAAAACACTTTTAAGGTGGTAGTGAGATCCCTCACAACATGAAACACCAAAAGAGACAACAGCTTTGTTGAAGAACAATTTAATCCAATTGGAATTAATTTCCCTAAACAAAATCCAGGGAATAGAATTTACCTGGGAGTTAGGGTAGTCCATAAAAAGTCCTTAATACTGAAGAGACATGATATCCCAAGCTTTCGTGAAATCCTCCATGTCATTATTTTCTATATTGAGGCCTCTAAGAAGAATACAATACTTCCTATCAATCCACTAACCTTGTTACATTTAATTTCATAAATTTAATTTTCCAGAATATAAATCATTCAAAATTAAAAATCATTCTTTTATTGAAATTGAAATTTCCACAATTTATTTATTAATAAAAGTAATATGTCCAATTTTTTTTTAACAATTTACGAAAATCATTTCATAATATAAAACATATCATGTAAATTAATTAACACAACTTTTATAAAAATAGTATTTATTATTTTTTAGAAAAATATATATATAATAATATATTCAAAACATTAAATATTATAACATACTATAGAATATATTTTATGTTATTTTAAAAAAGATACAATTATTTAAAGAAATAAAATATTTTTTTAATATTCATATTTTGAATTTTTTTATCAATTCTTACTTTATTAAAAATACAGTTATTATTAAAAAAATTCCTTAATAGTTTTTAAATTTTAAAAATATATTTAATAAAGGCATCAGTAAAATAAATTTTCAATTTAAATTTCTTGGGATGTAACATTCTACCCCCATTAAAAGAACTCAAACCCTCGCATTTATTTGATCACATTTACAAAAAGTCTGAATTTCGTTTCTCAAAATTAAGAAAATCTAGAACTTCTAAACGTCTATACTCTACTGGAAACATCTAATATCCATGCTTTCCTAGACCAAAGCACTAATATCATGTTTGAATCCCCAAACCTGCACTTCCTGGTTTAGAACATAAAAATGTAATTTGTTTTAATTAAAAAAATCACAATTAAAAAAAATAGAGCATCTATCAAACGAGGAATCATTTCTGGCATGCGTTTTGTAGAATTACACATATACATTAAAATTTAAGTGTTACAAAATAAAATAAAATATCAAAATGTATTCATGTTTTCTAACATATTAAGTGAATTAAAGGCCTTTTTAAAATTTTACTAAACCTGTGGAAATGAAATTCAATTTATTGGTTGATCATTAAATTTCACAGTTAGGGAATATAAAACATGTAGAAATACCTTTTGTTGAAAACTATAATTCGATTTAGACATAGCTATAAAATAAATTCTTTGATAAAATTTTTTTAGAAGATAGTTTTAAATAAGTTTTTAAATATCCTTAAATATAGTCTATAATTTTGAAATCAATAAAAATTAAAAATCGTAATACTTTTGAATAAATTATTCGTATTACTCTATATTGAAAATAATAATTTGTATTGATTTGTCATGATACTTAGAAAGACGTAATAAAACCCTAAGGCCACATAGTTGTAACAAATGTATGACATTGTAACCATAATTTCATTAGTTTACACCCCATAAACATATCATTCGATACTATAGTTCCCATTGAAAGAAAAAGGTTTAATGGTTTTTCTTTTCTCACTCATACTCAAAAACATATAAAAAACCATATATAAAATGTTTTCATTGATGAATATAATCTTAGAGACCTCTTTACATGGTATAATGTTATTTATATGAATTTTTATAAAAAATATAGGATAAATCTATGCCTAAAAATTTAAAATTATTTTAAATTAAAAAATGTAAATTATTAAAAAATTAAATGAATGATTAAATTAAAATACATATAATGTCAATAATATAATAAAGACTAGATATATCGAATGTTATGCATGAAATTCATGAAAATATAAAAATAATTCTCAAATAAATTAATAGATTTTAGCATTGACATACTTCTACAAATTAATGGAATGAATAAAATTATATCTTAATACCTAAAACATTAACTTTACTCAATTTATTTATAAAAGAAACAATTTAATTATATCAATAATAAAAAATCTAATTTAAAATCATAGTGTCATTTTTTAAATCATTACTTATCAATAATAAATATATATATATATGTGTGTGTGTGTGTGTGTGTATGTATATAGAGTTCATTGATAATAACTAGATAATGGGATTTCAAACATGATTTTTAAATTAAAATCATAGTGTGAAAATAAATAAGAAACACAAAATAGTTGAAATTAATTAAATGGTAATAAATATTTTTTATTGAATTTTTAGATATAAATATACATAAAAAATATATGCATATATGTAAATTTTTAAATCAAATTTAACTATTACCTTAAACTCAGACCAACTATCATAGCTTGACCACACCAAAACCAAAGTAGAAAGGGTGCAGAATACACTATCCTCTTACACTGGTTTTGGAGAGCTCAATAAGGTGTTAAGAACTTAAGTAAGGTGTGCAGAACATAAAAAAATGATTAACCCAGAGGCTTGATGAAATAGTCATTTAAAATCTAAAATTTTATGTTTATATAATATGTGTATAACCAGCAGATTATTTAACACAGTCATCCAAGTGGAGACACCCATAATGAATGAATTTTATTGTCTCTTTCATTTTCTCTGTAATTACACGCCACACACACAAAATATGTATACATATATATATTAATACTCTTACAATCTAGGAATGAGAAAATTTTCATAATGTGAAAATAAAATTTCTATTTTCACACCCCACATGATCACCATTTTAATTAACTAATTATTATTATTAGTTTATTCATTTTATTATTTGTCTTGTTTTATTCGCTCTTTTCATTTTATCGCATTTTTTTTATTTCTTTTTTTTACTCTTTCATCATTTGATGTTTTATCATCGCATTTTTACAGTATATTTTTGTTTTATTGGTTTAGTTAACATTTTTGTAAATCAAAATATGTATTTTTTTGAATCATTTTATCATTTCTATTTCTTTTTAAAAATATATTTATATTTATATATATGAAATTTGATTTTTTATAATATAATAATATATTTATAATTTCAAAATATTATAATAAGAAATCATAAATATAATTTTATATATTTATAAAATATATTATCTTAATAAAATATAAATTTATTTAAAAAATATTTTTTACCCTTTATAAGAATAAGAAAAAATATTTTATTAGTAAATTTTATTTCATAAAATGTAATTTTCCAAATTTTAAAAATAGAAAAATAAAAATTATTCAATCATTTAAGTTAAAATTACTATATATAATTTATTAAAATGAAATCAAAATAAACAAATACAATTGTTAATTTACGAAAATCAATATATGATATTATGACATATGACGTATATTAATTAATACCATATTTATAAAAATAGTATTTTATTATAATATTAAATAAAAATTGTTTTCTATAATATTATATTCAAAACAGTACATATTATTACACTCTAAATAATATATTTTTAATTACTTTTTCAAAAATTCATTTATTTACATAAAATAATATTTCTTGAAAAATAATATTTTGTAATTTTGAAAAAAAATATAATTTTTATTATGAAAATGTTTTTATTAAATATTTTATTTATTGGTTTTATATTAAAAATAATCTATTAAATAAATTATTAATTAAAATAAAGTTACTATTTAAATTTTATAGGATGTAATATTGTCATTTCATTATAATTTAGGTTAAACTATGAAATATTTCTCAACATCTTCTATAACTCTACATGTTATTTCAATGCCACTCTAATCATTAAATGGATAGATGTATAAAAATTTATTTGAGATAGATAAAATTTACCCCATCCTTCATCATTTCAATATCCATCATTTTCTAATATAGAAGTATTGGGTATTTTGAAATCCTAATCATAGATGAGATAATATGATCATTTTGACTCATTTCATTGACCTCCATGTTCTCATTCCAAGGGTGGTAATTTATTGAGTAGTCATAATATTTTATCAACTCCATCCACATTTAATTGTCCTTATTAGACTCCATATATGTTAATATATTATTTAATATCTTATGGAAAATTTATTTATATAACACCTTTCTCTATAAAGATAAATCATGCACATCTATAAGGAAATAATGTCGCAACTAACACTAAATCACAAGTTGGGTATTTTATATCATGTAATATAAATTTTCAAAATTAATTAGCTACAAAAATTTATTTTTACATGATAATTCATCCCAGTATTTTCATATATGAATCAATATATATTACATACTCGTCTTCAATTAAGGTTAATTTAAGCACATGTTTGAATAAATTATTTCTCATATTCAAATATCCAGTGGAACATGCCTCCATTCTGAGTTATCATAGTGAATGGATTGTATAAATATTTGATATGTCCCTCAATTCATCGATAACATCCAACCAAACCAAGTCAACATCATATATCAATCACAATGTTTACTCTGGTCCAAAATTTAATATCTTCCCCCATTATTGGATACACACGTATACCCTATCATGAGATTATATAACAGATAAATGAAAACTTTTATTTCCAAAATTTTCACATTACAAATTTTCATATAGTTACCCCATCCTCAAATTATTTATTATAATTTTAATGTAATATTCAAGATCTTCCTTGATCTTTAAATATAAATATGAATGTCATATCTAAATATGACAAAAATTTATCATGGTAAGATTTATGGAATACTATGTTGGGTATATCTAACAAAAATAACTTTTCCATAACACATGAATAATACCAAAGTGTTATATTTCAGCAAATATCTCCAAAAATATCCTTACTCGTGATAAAATATCATAACATAAAACCTCAAAATGTGTGTCTACTAGATTGAACATATGATCAAACAGAAACTCACAAACATGTAATGGTATCCATAACTCGTAGTTTAATATTACATGGAGGAATATATGATTTAAAAATTTACACATTCCTCACATATTTCATGAATCTTACCATCCATATACAATTATTAAAAATCGTTCTATAATATAATCCTTAATTTGAAATACATAAATACTTCAATCCTTACAATTCAATGATTTATATGAAATAAGTCGTTATTTTGTATTGAATTTCAATGTTCGATAAGGGCATGAAATTAGATAATTCATATGTTCTCCACACATAACACATTAAACACCTCAACAATTCTTTTCTTTATAACATTTATTTCAACATAAAAATAGCATCGCCTCCATTTGAGATATTTTTATGTTCTTCATAACTCTTTATTAACATTAATGAATCAAAATATTCTTTCCCATGTCTTCCATATTGTATTAACATTCTTAAAATTTGATCTTCATCATATTTAAGTAGTTATGAATCTCAATGAAATTCATTTTTATTATCATATACCATGACAACTAATTAGGAATAATCAAAATATATTTTTCTCTATGTGGATCAAATTTTTTGTTTATTATAATCACTTAATTGTCCACAACATTCAATGATAACATTATTCCTCTAGTTTATACACATTGAGAAAAACTAAAAATTATTGTTTTAAAAACAATAATAATTATGAGAAAACACATTGTTGTGAGAAATCATTTACATGATATCAAAAGAAAGACACCACCTATTAAATACATGAAAAAATTATTTTGACCATGGAAATATAAGACCATCATATATTTTAAATAATTCATGATGGATGTTATTGAAATTCTGAATTAACCAAAGAACAACCATAGGGTGTGTCATACTAGGTTCACAACAAGACCCATTATTGTGTACTAGATAACAGTCGAGTCAATCTCAGAACACCTTTTTGGAGTTATTAACCATATAAACATCATTGAGATAACCCCTTCCGCATGTAGTATCAACACAAGTATGTGTTTTTACATAAACCAAATAATATCTTACTTACAAAAAAATTGGATTGTTATATTTTATTTAGGCTTATCATAAGGGTTATCAATAATGTTTTCTCATCCTAGTATTAAATTGTTTCTAAAACATACTTTTAAACAAGCTGTAATTACCATATATATATATATATCAACTCTGAATAGATGATTATTAATGACATAACATACGGATCCACATCATAATCGTATGGGTATGTGCCTTTGGAATCATGGATACATAATCAACTACTTCATTAGTGAACTACATTCCCCCCACATAGATCCTCATAAATACCACCCTTCATATACAGATCATAAAAAATACCTTTCTTCGTGACATGGGGAGATGAAACATTATAATGGGGGTTCTTAGATTCTTAGTAATGGTAACAAAGAGATATATCGTCATTAAATGAACATATGGGTATAAGAATTTGATAATAAAATTTGAAAACCAAATATTTCACATAGTTGATCATAGACATGAGTCATGGAATAAATGACTATAGTTCATAAGACATGAATTATAAAGGAAGCAGTGAAATAGTTCCACAAATAAACATTGGCATGAAATAAGGATTAATTGAAACACAAAATAATATAAAAAATTATATCAAGTCTACCCACCAATATATATATAAAATGATTGGATTGGAATCAAAACCTTTGTACCAACATTGATCATGGAATAACCTATCATTAACCATATTTTTTAGGCTCGATCTAACCACCATTGTACCCTCTTTTTCATCCCTTTGGCTAACAACACATAAACCACTTTTTCGTGCTTGGGAGAAACTCACATGTACCATATGATATCAATGAACATTAATTAATACCGAATTTAATGGATGGAGATATAGTCCCCACCAGTCAAATAATCCATATATTTTTGTGACACATTGTCATAAAATATTTATCATATCATAACTAATGAAAAAAACACATGATTCATAAAAATTTCATCATTAATATAAGCTATTCATAAAAATAATTATAATGGAATCCTTCAATCATATCCCATGTAAAGAATAAGTGACAAAAAATAATTTCATATTAGATGGAAAATCATTTTGAAAGATAACATGAAACATTTATTTAAGAAAATAGTCATTAAATTTTGAAAATATATATTTGAATCATAAAATTTATAACACATTCTAAAAATCCCTATCTAGGAAAATAACATTTGAAAAAATATAATGGAATATTTAATGAAATTATTATTCATGAGGGTGGAAATTTTATTCATTTCATACATGATAAAACAAATATTCCATCCATATTTTTTTGTAAAAAGTCATATGATAATTATTCATAATATCCCATGGATGTTATGTTGAAACCATTTCATAAAAAGACAACCATAGGTAAATATTTCTTCTAAATATTAGTAAAAAATATGAATAACATTTTTTAAAATATTTTAATAAATTATTTATATTTTATAAAATGTTTATCTGAATGAGGAGAGAAATAAAAATTATCATTCAATAAAAATATTTTTTTGATCTTTTGAGTACTTAAAGAGAGGAAAATGACAGGAAACATGTATTAAAAGGAGATTATATGAGGGGAAAAATTCACTTCTTTATATATATATATATATATATCATAAAATATCATCATCACGAAGTTAATAATAAATAATCCTGAAAAAAATGTGACATAAAATCATTACCACTTTGGTATCATTATAATCATAAGATCCATTAAATGAAGATATATAGATTGATATATATCATATAATTTTCTTGATAAGATTCATAAAATAAATTCATGGGTATTATATACATATTATAAAATAGGATAGGTGTGTAACATAACATATTTTCAAGAGAACACAAATTGATAAAAAAAATAATTACCACTTCGGTATTATTTTAATTGTAAACCCCATGAAACAGATATCTTCAAATATATATGAAACTCATGATAATTATAATCATAAGCACCATAAAATACATTAATGTTTATTATATACACCACATAAAATAATAAATTGTTTAATATGGCATGTGTGTCATTGGAAATAAAAGTGAGATAGAAATTCATTACATTATGTGATGACTTCCTTCATAGACATTCAAATATCATGTATAATAAATATGAATTTATTATAAATATATTATTGTACCATAATCATGAATTTCATGCCATATATGACCTACATATACCCTTTTATCACCCATTTATTAGTAAAAATTGTGAAAACAACTATATTGTGTAATAACTGCTTTATTTCCTAATATATGTAATCATTTAAAAATTTTCTTCACTATAAATTATTCATTATTACATATTAGATAGAAATAAAAACCTTATCATATAATATATGATAATTTTATACATTTTTAGATTCATTCATAAATGTAGGTATGTGCAAATGGATTACACTATTCATGGAGATTGTAGACCATACATATGTATGTATAAGATTTCTATTTTCTCAAAAGATGGAATGAAAGAAAGGTAAAACAATCACCCTTTATGAGTCATTATTTTATAATATATACGATATCAAGATATAAATGAAATAAATATCATTGATATTTATTTAATATATACCTATTACCATACAAGTATTACATAAATTAAAAACACATCACATCAGTTCAAAAAGTTTTAGTTCGTCATACACACAAGCAACATTATTATTCTCTTTTGGGATTGAATGTAAGAATTTATATGTGATATTATATATATAGAAGTATGTTTTTGTAAAAAATACCACATATATTAATTTTTATAATTTTTATCACACTCCACATAAATTGTATGTGGGAAACGAATCACGTCACTATGTGAGATGGTAGTCGGTCATACATTGGAATGAATATATAGTATCCCCCAAAAAATGAAATATAAAAAGATATATATGATAAATTAATCAAATAATTATAATTATTTTTCAAATATAATGTATATAAATGTTAAATACATCATCATAACAATCCTCAAGAAGTGGTTATGGAAAACAAAATACATTAGTATGTGGGGTTGTATTCCATCGTACACATGATTTGCAATTCCATTTCCAATTTGAGTGAAGAGTATATTAATATAGGTCTTGAAGTGATAACAATATCATCTAAAAATACGTGTGATAGTGTTTTTTATAAATCATGATGGCTGAATAAAATTTTAAAGAAGTTTAAGAAGAAATAAAATGATAAGGCGTGGTAAAGAGTTATACGCCTTCTTATAAGAGCCTCTTTGTGGTTATACCTAAAGCCTTTGTAGGAGTGTTTCCAAATAAAACAAGGTCTTTAGGAAATTGTGTGGTAATTCAGTAAGTTTTTTGGGCATTAAATGGCCAAACCACAAGAATATTGGTGTGTATAGTGGACTGAGTATGAGAAGTCCTTTTATATGTTGGTAAAGGAAACCACTTAGAAACAACATTGAAAATTTACAAAATAAAAAAAAAATTTAATGAAATTCCAAATTTAAATATTCCAAATGAAAAGTTAATTTATCTTGGTAGTTATAAAATTTAAGTATTTCCATTCAATAATATTTAGAGAAGTATTAATGACAATATTACCCTTATCATTATAGTTCAACCCCTAGTAAACCAATTTTAACATCAACAACAATAATTAATTTTTTTTAATTTTACAATCAATTCTGGAAATAAAATTATTTTGAACTTATTAGATAATTTAATTATTTTGATACCAAATATCTCATCAATTTTTCTAAATTAAATTAATATAGGTGGTAGTATACAATTAAAAATTAAACTAGTAGACACGATTGAAAATCAGCTTTACATAGAAAATTTTTTCATAAGTTTAGAATGTTTTAACTTAAGTAATAATTATGAAATTTAATCCATTGAAATTAATTAGTTTAATAAATTTATAATTTAACTAATATTATATTTAAACCAGTACTAATTTTTATGTATTTAAAATTGTCATAATAAAATAAAATATCATAGTAAAAACCAATATATTTTTCAATATTAATAAAAATATAAAAATATATAAAAAATTATCAAAAATTAGCTCAAAGATAATTTCGACATGTGTATTTTAACAATGAATTTTAATTTTTTAAATATTATTTTTAACTAGAGAAAATAACTTTATTATTTTTTCACAAAAATCAGTAACACGTTTTTTAAAGGTGTATTTTCAAAACATATAATGACATTTCTATAAATTAAATATATTTTTTCAATTTAATTTCATTATATAAAACCATTATATTTAATTTTATAAATTTGGATATTGTATCATATTTAATAGAAGTGTTATAATGGTAATGTTAAAATAATATTATTAATAATATATTGTGGTTCGTTATTACACGGTGTTTTATGTAGAATAATCTAAACCCAATATTTCATGTATCCCATGCTAAACATAGTGTTCCGTATAATTAAAGCTATTGAAAAAAATTAAATTTATTTGTAAAAAATAATTTTTTTTAAATAGAAACTTTTTATAATTCTTGGGGTATTGAACGAGAGGAAATCATTTTATAGAAATATAAAATATGGTATAAAATCATATCCACTAACATGTGAAAAAAATAGAGAAAGTAGTGGATATTTTGATTTCTCTTAGGATAACATTTCAAAAAATCATTATGAAATAAGTTAAAAAATGATATAAATTTTTTGGAATTAATGTAATGGATTTTTATGTTTGTCTGATATATTCATGATGTCATGAATATATGAAATAATGTATATGACATCGTAATCGACATGTTACAGAATAATTCTATCAAAAAAATATGAATATAAGGCATGATATGATTTGATTGATATGCTGATAATGAAAGGGTTGGAACCAATGAATGGATAACGATGGAATTTTCTCCCTATAATGTGTAATACTATATCTATGAAAGTTGAATTTTATATTTTTAACTTTTTAATAGTGAAAAGGTTCTATAGGGATACCCGTAAAATATAAAAATACCATATAGATGATTTATTTAATTATAATGTACTTTATATCATAGGAATTCCCTGTTTCAATACAAGATTCAAATATATAATTGGAAATATTAGTCATATTATATTAATAGAGGATATATTTCCAACCATTAATGAAAATTAAATTTTTATTATTTCAAACACTTTTAATTAAAATGTTTGAAACCAAACATCAACCACAAGAGGAAAAAGCAGAGTCATTGAAATAAAATTTAAGTCTAGCAGAATTCATTTCCATAAAAATATTCATGGAGATAGTGGTTATTGATTTCTTGGTTGATCCCTTATTAGATCATAAAATTCAAGAAGCAATCTTGTCCTAGGAATGTATGTACTCCTCAAGGATGATCATCATGTTGTTAAGGCCCCCAACTAAATTCCTGTAATGTTTTTCAATATAGTTGTATTCAACTCATTGATAGTAACCCTCAATGACCTCCCCATAATATTGGTTGGTTCCTATTTAAAATAATTTATTAACAGAACATGATAAACCAATTATTCTTCTGAACTCCAATGAAAATCCATGGGTTGTTCTCACAAACCACCAAATTTCCACTGACACGCAACCTCATTGTCCATCTTTTTGATGTTTTTATTTTTTGATGATCAATTACCCTAATGTTGTGGTAAATATGAGAAATAATTCTGACCCTTATCTTGTTAATTATGTTTCTCCTCAGGCTTCAAGATTCACCAATAAAAAATTTGGGATCTTTTTAATTGGGATCCTCCACACAAACCTCATTTATATAGGAAGAGTCTTCATGGTCAGTGCTCAAAGCTTCTACCTTTTGGAATTAAATGCTATTTCACAATTGAATTGGAGACTGGTTCCGTGGTATAGAACCCCCTTTCCTTCCTACTAAAATCTGATTAGCCACATCAAGGGAAGTCCCAAAACATCCCTTACCTAGGACACTACTGCCCGAACTAACACCCTCTACATATGAGGCAGTAGCAACCCCCCCTCTTCCACCCACCACATGAATCACAACAAACTTACTCACATTCATTTTAATCTCTCTCTAAGCATCATCATTCAGGAAAAATCCCACACAAACACATTCATTTTCATTGCAGTTGTGATCATTTCGAGTTGAATAACCAACCATATCCCATCTCAATCTGTTAATGACCATAGTGAACCATGGCTTATCCTAAGATAACACTAATTGTTTCTCCTTAACAATGTTCGACCTACTCATACCAGTATCCCTACCATAATTTTGAGCCAAACCATCACAAACCTCAATTGTTTCATTTTAATCAACCAATAAATTGGCATGATTCTCCTCCTCCATAGACCCCACTTTCCCCAAAGTTGTAGGCATCGACAACTGAGGAATTCCTTGGTCATTAAAAAACACCCTGGAGAGAGAATTCCCATAAAACTAAATTCAATATTAATTGGTGTCTAATCTAAGAAAACTACCTCAAAATGAATCTATGACTCCTTGAAATAGTTTTTTCCCATATTATTTGTAGAAAACTAAGAACCCCATCAACAATAATCAATTGTGTGTCCCAGGCGCTTGCCGATAGAACAGAACTCATTCTATGATTCGTTGACCACACATTGATTGAAATGGTACTCCTCACCAATAGTAATCTAAACATAATCAAACAGATCTCATGACACATCAATTTGAGCAAAAAACACACAGGTAAGTAGGATTTTAAATAGACTCAGTGCAACTATCCGAGAAAATATAGGAACCAACAAGCCTCCTAAGCATACTAATAACAGTGGGGTTGTGAAATGGTAATGGGATATTTGATAAACTCCCCCAAATTGCAATTATAGGATGAAATTTATTCATAGAAAAATTGAAAGACCATCTAAATAGGTAGAATCAAAATTCTATTGATTCTATGAGGGGTGATTAACTATGATTTAAAAGGATTTTCCTCTT
The DNA here is from genome assembly GCA_963277665.1 of Viscum album. Taxonomy (NCBI): domain Eukaryota; kingdom Viridiplantae; phylum Streptophyta; class Magnoliopsida; order Santalales; family Viscaceae; genus Viscum; species Viscum album. Next base: position 527,472,808 of record OY728161.1, on the reverse strand, counting down.
TTGAGAAATGTGTAATAATATGATGGCTGTCTAGTAGACCCATTATCACTCATTCCTAAAAATCCCATGCCTCGAAGAAAAAAATTTCAAATGAATCGACTAATGACCATCACAATTTAAGAGATCTGAGAATTCCATGAACTTCGAGTCGAGATTGAGAGATTAGGGAAACCATCAATCAAATCGATAACTTTTGGGTAGACCGAAACATGAGGGAAGGAGGAAGAAGGTTAGGATTTGAGAAGGGAAGGAAAGAGGAAGCCACTCCATTGTTATACATTGGGGGTCCCTCCCTTACAGGTGAGACCATTATATGTGGTCCTATACATTACAGATTGATTTAACCAACTTATTGGAAAAGTATATTTTAAAACGGTGCATCAAAAATCAATTTCAGTTATAATTTTATATTACAAAGTGATATATTCAAATACAAGATATTTAATTTTTTAGTTACTCTAAATTAGATATAGAAATCTATAGTCTATGAAAATAACATTATAGACAGTGGCTTCTGGTTGGATAGTTTTTTTGAAAATATGTTGTCATAATATCTATTAAAAGGAATGTGAAATATCACCATTAAATTTTACATAATGGTGTAAATGTTTCTCTATATATTGAAACCCATCATTTATTATTAAGAATTGAAAATCATTAAGAGATGAAATAATGAAATCATATACACATAATTCATCATTTATAAGATTTTTCTGATAACATATTTTTTTGGATTTATCGGTATAGATGAATTCATTTTCATAAATTTATCAATGGTTATCTAGATGATTAATTCTAAAACATTTATTATATAAGTGTTATGATATTAATATTAATATATTATATCCCATTGAATATTTTGATTTTAATTTAATTTAATATAATAGAGATACATCCCTTTTGAATTCCATCGATATATCTGGTACGAAGTATGTAAATCAAATTTTTCCAAATATGACATAATTTTTCTTCATCAAAATAATTAATCATTATGATTATAAAACATTTAATGACATAATTTTATGATAAAAATTTAAAAATATGGGAGTGAAATTAAATTTTTTGTATTGGTATTCATGAATGGAAATTTAGTAAAGGATTTGATTAGATATAAAATATTCATGATGACCATATATGAAGTGGAATTATTTTAGTTTTGGAAACATTTATATATATATATATATAAATTAGTCAAATTTTCTATTCTTGAATTAAATTTCTAAAGGGACAGTTGAAAATTCAATAAATAATGAACCATTAGTTGTGATTTGATAATCATTTCATGGAATAAACAATGTATATAATGTCATTTTTGATATATGGGATGTCAATGAATGGAACATTATACTCATATGCAGGGAAAATAAATTATACCATAATATAATAAATTGTTTCTATTAGATTGACAAATGATGTTTATATAAAATTATTTTCCTCATAATATTATGTGTTCACTATCATACATAAAAATTTAGATAAAATTTCTAACTACATCTACATATTATGTCTTCTTTACATGCATATTATATAAATACTGATGAATAACATGTCGATGATGTTGATGTAGGGGAACTGTGAAGGAAATAAGAAAGAGTCTAAAATTCATGTATTGATTGAATGATTTCAGTCATCCTATTGATATCAATGAGTTATTATTCTGTAATTGCATTGGGTTCCAAACTCACTTGAAATTTCTAACTAAAGTAGATATGTAGCACACTATTGAGCCATTATTGAAGGATATGATTTAGAATGAAATTTGGGAAACATTATGATATAATTTAATTTTTTTAAGTTTAATTAAAATAATAATAATTTTATTCATTATTCATTTACCATACCGAGAACATTTATTTTTTATAAATTTTAATATAAAAATCTTATTAATTGTATCAATAATGTATCATGGATTATTTCAAACACTTATGATCAAACACCATTTTAGAAAATCAAAGGAAATATAATCCTCCACCATACATTTATACACTCAATTATTATAAACCAATCAAATGGGTATTATTTTATTGGTCGTTGAAAAGAGGAATCATTTTATGTACCTTATAATTGGAAATAATTTATTTGAAATTGAATTTATTAGTATAATTGGTCCAAATTTGATAATTCATTAAACAAAAATGGTTACCGGAAAAAAATAATCATGCATAAAAACCAAGATACCTCTACCTAATGAAATGATGAAGTAATATTTATATCAAAAAAAACATTTATATATTTTCATTCTATAAAAATCAATTTGGTAAATCAATTAATAACTTAATTTTTCCATTTATTATATATCAATTAATAATAATAATATAAATCTAGTTCTAGCACAAAACATATTCAACATATGAAAACATGTGAAAAATAAAGGCAAAATATAGAAGAAAGAACACAAAAATTATTGGGATCATTTTTCTGTTTTAAAATTTGTAAATTTTTTATAATTTTATATATTATCATATAATAATATATAATTAATTTAAATAATTTCATATTATTTATAGAAATATGAATAATAAAATATTGTACTTTTTCACTTACTATTTTCAGTGGATTTGAAATGGAAATACCAATATATTCATGTTTTAGGTGATGATTTTGTAATGTATCACCAATGGAACATTTATAAGTTAATAACACAAGGTGAAATAATAGAGTGATTAAATTATTTAATGACATGAATAGATTATCCAAATAAAATATTTGGTAGGATGGTTATTTTTATTAAGATGGTTGTTTAAGGGGGTCAATGATATGAATCAATATAACCATAATATGAAGAAAAAAAGAAACACCTCTAACTTTGAGGCTAGCCATTCCCTTTAAAGACACAACAAATCCTAAGTAGTAAATTTAGCCACAAAAAACATCTATTAAATGTAAATCACAAAATTAATGATACCTTTATATAGTAAAATTCTTTTCAATGATATCGATTATGATTAATATGTGTCAAAATCCACTCATAACCTTGTTATAAGGGATATATTATACCATTTCCAAAGATGTATTCTAAAAAATAAAAAACCAAAAAAATTAATGTGACTATAGGGATTCATGTAGCTCATTATTTGAGTATATAAATTCTCATCCACCTTAATGTTAGACACAATTATATGATTTATCATTCTATTATAAATATTATAGAATACCCATTAATCATATAAATATACACAAAGATAATGAGGTTTTATTATTGAATTAATTTTATATGAAAAACATTTAACAAGTAATGAAAAAATAAATAAACAAAGGTAATATATTCTAGAAGAATAATAATAAGGGAAAAAAGGAATTCTAAATCAAGACAATCATGAGGATCGAATAAAAAATCAAAATCACATTCCATGAGTACCTTTATCACACCAACTCAACTGTGAAAATTACTAACAACGCATGTTCACACACATACAAAAATGATAAATAAAAACATGAACTACATTATATTTTAAAAATAAATTTATTGAGGGTCCATTTATATCATTATGGGTATTGATATTGGAAATGAAATTAAAAAAATGGACAATTGGGAGCCTTTGTTTTGATTTTATACATGAGTTCCTTTTTTATAATGGGATTATCTAATAATTGTTCTACAATGTTAAATATGGATATATAATAATCTTATTTTATATATTCATTTATATATATATATATAACATATAATTAGAAAAATGTGTAACAAAAAATATTGACTCGCTAGTCCTTATGTAACATATACATTATAATTATTGATGTAGGAATATGAAATTATAAAAAAACATGCATAACATACATAGATTTTGAAAAGAAAACAACATATCATATATAGTTATTAATAATGATAATGCTGAATAATAAATCAATAATCTAATCAATCATACTATATTTTCATTGTTTTTGAAATTTTTATTTTTTTAAAAGAATTGGATCATAACAAAAATCAAATTGGATACACTAATGATTGATTTTTTTTCTAAGTATGGATATCCACTAAATAATCCACACATGATGTCCGAAAATAACTTATATTAATATTTTTTAAACATATTAAAAATAAAAATAAAATTATTGTTTTTATATTATGTTTCAATTTGGATTTATTATGATTGGGTTTTGTAATTATCATCCATGTCATCATATGAGGACAACCAACTTTATAATTAATCCTTATAAATTTATAAAACATGAATGATAATATGTTATATATGATAAAATTTCACTATCATAACATATCTAAAAATAGATTACATATTCTTATCGATTTTTTTCAGTTTTCAAAGAAAAACAATGATGAAATTAAAAGTTGTTACATTTTTATATTTATTAATTATAATATTTCCATCAACAAAATTAAAAAACAAATGTTATATTTCAGAAGATATTTATGAAATAATTTTTATTATTCAGTAATCAATTTCTGTTTTTATTTCTTCTATAATACATGGACTATTTACATTCCAAATATATTAAAAAATGGAAATATATTTTTTTAGAAATTTGTGGGAAAATTTCCTAGTGTCAGGATGTTTAAATACATCACTCTTATGTGATTTTATATTACGGTTATATATTTCATATTTCACCAATATTTTGCAGAATTTCATTATTTATTTATAATTATCCATTAATAACATAAAATATTATGACTATAACCCATTAATCTATTTTTTTAATGCAATAATAAACACCCATAAAGCCGAGTTTCGATTTAGACACTAAAAAAAGTTTCCTATCATAATTCATCTATATATCTATTCTATTGGTATGGTTGAAATGAAAACATTTTTTATGTAGTTTTACTTCAAGAAAAATATCCAAGATTCATTTATAAAATTTTTGTGTAATATTTATATAAATCCAACATATAGTGTAGATAATATGATTAATAGTGAATGTTTCTATTTAAAAGAATAATTTTATTTAAAAACACACCTAACACACTCAAAAACAATAAAACATAATCAATTTGGGTTGATACAAAAACAAAATTCTTTGAAAATCATTTTGAATTTTTAGAAATTATTCATATTATTATCAGACATTTGTTAAGGATGTTATGACACAAAGTCTGTTTTTTCATTTTATGGTTACATTTTAGTCCATTAGACATGTCACACACTCAAAATCTAGAATACACACATCAATTATCCTATCAAATTATGAAAATGTTTCATCATTAATTTATGATATATAACATATAAGCACATATCATTATGACACGTAGTTTGTGAGTTATAAATTTAAATGTGTTTTTTTATTTAAATGTGACATTTTACTTCAAAACCTATTCCATGTACAAAAATCTAGAAAAATATGCATGGATTATATTTATACTTTTTAAAAATTATTTTTTTATTCATTTATGTAATGATTGAGCGATTATCAAATAAATCTAACACAAGGGTTCATCGTTATGACCCAAAGTGCGTGTTTCCACTAGGAATGTAACATTTTAGTTCACAAAAAAAGTCCAACAATCGATATTTAATCATTTTCATATAATAGAGTTCCATGGAAGAACAAATAAATAAGGAAAAGGGTCAAGAAATCATGGGGGCTCAAAATTAATGAATATAATGATGTAATTCCTAATTATGATGCCTCCACTTGAAGGGAAAGTCCAAATAAATGAGAAATATGAAATATGAACACGTTGGATAAACTTGGAACCAATAAAATCAATTACAACATTCCATTAGATACATGTATAAAAAACATAAACATAGTTGTTAACTAGCCCCTTTCACTAGAAAATAGTATATTAAATAGACTTGGAAATAGGGACATGGCCACATAGTGCATAATAAATAAAATGTAAATTATTTTAAATATACAGAAGGTGGATATTACTCTAGAAACAAAGCAGTAGGCCAATGTGCATTTTCTAAAACTCCCCATGAAGTGAATCAACTCAACAATAGAAATAAAGAAAATATTGGACCATATATCTGATTGTGTCTTAGGGCACCCCACCACCCCATATAAAACAAGTTTTTCATGAACCATCTATGTTATTTGTGAGGCCTACATGATGAGGGTACCGATGAATCTATATCCCTGACATAGAACAGTGAGAATTATTTATTATGGAGGTTGTAGTAAAGAGATTACAAAGATATGGTTATTCGTTACATGATTTAAAAATATGATTTAAATAAATCAACACATTCCACATTTTAAATATAAGAACTGTTATTTTACCTTGCACCCCCTTGTGTTGGGAATCGTTCCCCTCTTTCATAAAAACCAACAACCTGCTACAATGATGATCCCACACACCATTTTCATAGTACAATGTATCACCACCCACTAGAACCCTTAATTAACGATGGTTGTAATTGATACCACATTGGTAGACCATAAAAAAAATACATAAATCTCATGTTATACCATTCTCGCCCAATAAATTTCATAAAACAGGTTCTTGGTGTTTTCAATTTTCTAATCCCTAAAGTAGTGGAACTGTGATGATATAATCACACCCAAACATTACATATAATCCTAAATGGGATTTTTATTATTCCAAACCCTCCACAATAGAATGACGAACTTCTTCAGAATATTTTTAGGCCAAATCACTTCAACCCATTCATCATGATCATGGTCTCCATTTTGTATTATATAAGAATATTTGGTCGATATGACTCTCAAGGATGATCCTGTGAAGATAAATCATCCTGGATTGGAGATCAGCACAATTGTTTTACTGATTTCCATTTATTCACAATCCAATATATAATGAATGAAACATAGACGATAACATGATTTTTTTAATGAGTTATGAGGAGTATGACATTGAATAAAACCAAGACTTGTTCCTTCCCTTTTATGCTTTTATAAATTTATACCTCTTATACCCATGAACCATCGAGTCTGTTATTAGAAATCCAATAAATTAGGATGGATCATGTTCTAGGTAGAAAATGTTCTATCTCTATTACTACCCTTTTAAATCCCATATATTTCAATCTTGATCATTCCATATAGAACCATCCCCTTGATAACCTCCCAGTAAAACATAGCATGTAGACCCAACATTGTTCCTAAAAGAAAACTAAAATTGATACCCCCTTGTAAGATGGTCTTTCTAGCCTACCCCATGCTTCCCAATGGTTTTTACTATCAAGTTTTCTATCCCCCAAGAAATCAATCTTACTATTATCAATTCTGGAGATAACTCCTTTCAAATCAGTGTTCGGGAAAGGATGTGCATTGGAATATATGATATCACACTATTGACCAATTTTATTCTTCCTCTAAACAGAATGAACCAGTTTTTACATTTTAATATTCATTATTTTATTTAATCAACCATTTTTATCTCTGTGATGGATTTAAATCTTTCTTAGTGGGGAAACGTCAGCCTTATATTCAATGGGGAAGGTTCCACAATGCTTTCTGAGGATAATTTTTAACGATACATCCCACCATTGTAAACACATTCTCAAAATAAGACAATTCACTTATCCCTCATAATGAATTTGCCACTCCATTTTCATTCAAAACATACGTCCCATATTGAAAACTATGAAAAATATCTCAAATTATATTGATACATTAGAAATTTAATATATGTTTCATTTGTGACATGCATGCAATTATTTTATGTCTAACATACACACATTGAGACCATTATGAATAAAAGTGTGTTTTTTCCTATATTAAAGAAACATTTTTTATCAAAACACATTTCAAATACTTAAATTAATGAAATAATTCTTAAATGAAATGATAATTATTGAACATTATTTCGGATTAATTTATCAGGTTTATTAATAAACCAAAAATCTATCATATAAAGAGTGTGATTGATATGACTTAATGTTCAATTTTTAATTTTGAACATACATTTTAGCCCAAAAGATGTGTCACATATTGATAATTGAGAAATCATGATTATATTATCTTGATACAATTAGAAAATTAATTTCCAAAAACTTTGTATATTTATAAATTATTCACATTTAAATCCAACAAACCGTGTGACCATTATGATTAAAAGTGTGTGTTTTCATTTATATGTGACATATTAATCCAAAACAAGGGTTTCATACTCAAAACCATCATTTTTTTGGATTGTGTTAATATTTTAAAATAATTAACAACAATTAATTTATTACATGTATTATTTATGAACAATCTAATTTGATACATAATAAGGATGTAATAATTGGATTTATTTGTTTTTAAATAATGTTGATATTTTAGTTCAAATGTTCAGTACATACTATGAATTATGAATACAATATTGTTTAATCATGATACTAGAAGAATATTATCTTAGTTTAGTTTTTTATATATAGAAATTATATTCATTTATATATGACACATGGTGTGTCTATTATGAATAAATGTGTATATGTTCAGTATAAAAGTAACATTTTAGATTGGTATAATTATTACATACTCACAAAGAAGAAAAAAATCCTGATATTCCTGATACATTTGGAAATGATTCATCATTATGTTTTAAGGATTATAAATTAAAATCACATCAATTTTACACATAGTGGTACCATTGTAACGCCCTGACCCCAGTTACCCATAGTCGGTGCATTAATTACATAACATTGGCATGATCACAAGATAGATCAAATCTTGAAAGAACGATTGGTTTAGTAGCCTTGGAAACACTAGATATATTCATAAGTTTTACATTACATCATAAAATGAAAAACTACTACAACAACATAATTCCTCCATAATCCACACTCATATCCCCACATAATATCCCTGCAGGTCATTCATAATTTACTTCTTCACTTCCTGGGAAAAATAAAACATAGAAAAGGGGTGAGCTCAAATTCCCAGTAAGGATAACAATATAGCGGAAACATTCATAAATAAGAATAAACATTTAAGGAAATGTATAACTAAAACAAAAGCCTTTCAAACATGAAATTTCAACATGGTATGACATAAATAAAATGAAATAATGCCATTTACTTATTCACATGGATATTCTACTAATCAAATAATCACATGAAAAAATCAATAACCACTTTCATAATGTTGGAATTCATAATGCTGAACTTTAATTTCTTTGTCAAGGCCTCGTCCCAAGACCTTGGGGCTAACTGTAACCAGAACCCAACCCGGAGTGCCTCTAATAACCGGACACCAACCCGGAGTGCTTCAAATAACCGGAGACCAACCTGGAGGGCTTACTTTTACCAGTCCCTAACCTGGAGGGCTTACTTTTACCAGTCCCCAACCTGGAGGGCTTACTTTAACCAGTCCCCAACCCGGAACATACTTGTCCAACACATTCTTATGAAGTAAAGGATGAAACATAACATAAACATTCTTATTGGAACTAGCATACGAAATGTAAATACTTTACTCATAAACCATGAATGCTATATAAATAGCACATCCACAGTCAAACATATCACAAATCTTCATTACAATATGGAAGTTTTATATCATAATAAATCAACTTCAAATAATCGTAAAATCCATCAAAGGGTGTTGACATAGATGAAATCAAAACACTTTTTAGAGAAATATCTCTTTATATTTTTGAAATCCTTTAAGAGCCATATAAAATAAAACATTTTCTTTGAAAATATTCTTATAATCTTGTAAGGAAAGCTTTGAATATTTTATTACGGCGGAAAATAACCACACCCGCCGTATAATTAAAAAAACATTCATACCTTAATTTTGTCGAAAAAGTTAAAAAGGACCTTGTTTTGAAAATGACGGACAGATTCCTCTTATAAAAAGTCAAACAAGGGTATAAATGACTTTAACCCATATTCTTGTAAATAATAAAAATGTTTTGAGATACATTTTGATGAAACATGGATGTGGATGATAAAGAGATCCCAGTAGATTATTACATATAAACAACCTCGGGTAATGAAGATATTGTGAAATAACCCTTACCACTTTGGTAACTTATGAAACATACAACCCATGAAAGAGATATCATACAATGAATATGTAAATACGCCTAAATTAACGTGTATTACACAAAGAATATAATTATGGGCAGTACATACACCACACAAAAGGTAATGGTGGCAATATGGCATGAATCTCACGGGAATTAGGAGTGAGATGACAACCCCTTACCACGTTAATAAACTGAGTCGTATGGCCAAAAGTTAATAACCACCAAACTATTTACAGAATAACATGAATATAAAGATAATCATGATAATATATATCCAATGCCAGTACACAATACACCACTTTCAATAATTTAGTAGCGAATAATGGAAATCTCACGGAATTGAATGTGAGATAAGAAAATCCCTTACCTTGTACTTTTACTTGGTTGGGGTAGGTTAACCTCCTGTATAATAGTGAAATAATTGTTATTAAATTATACAATAATTATATATATTAATATGATATCATATATGATCTTTTAATATTGATTTGATAATAATATCTTAGTATTATCGTTGTTTCGGGTGTTAACTTACTTGTTTTATTTTATATGTTTTGTTACGTAAGCCATGTTTGTAATGGATAGATTGTATATTATTCATATCCAGAATAATATCAGGTCCTTAAAAATCATTTTTAAATCATCAAATGATAATTATACTTGAATGGATACGATGGAGAATGAATCTCATCGCGTTCGTGGAGACGGTAGTCCGTACGTACGCACGAGCGACAATATCATTCTTTTGATATTAAAATAATATATAAATGGATGTCATATCATATATACAGAATAATTAACATGTTTTATTTATTATTTACATGAGTTGCACATCAGTATTATACCCATCCAAATAATAATATATTGAATAACAATTACACCACGACGTGGAGACGGTAAGCCGTACGTACGCACGTATGGTGACATGTTATTCAAAGGGTGGATAGAATACTGAATATGGTTGTACCATATTTATAATAACATCACAGTATATGTGAGATACTGGAGTTATTATTTTAGAATGGTAAGAAAAAAGAAAGAAGAAGTGGAAGAAGAAAGGAACTTGAAAAGGGGTGGTGAAAACATTACCTCTTCTTCGGGTTCTTCCTTTTGACTTGATCAAAAGGGCCCCATAGGTTGGCTTTCTGATCAATCTATGGCCTCTAGGTTGTAGTTAGGGAAGTTGGGAGAGTATTTGGGCAGGGTTTGGACGAGCCAAGTGGCTTGAGAGGTGTGAGGAATGAGTAGAAGTGGTCTCCTTTTATAAGGGAGAGGAGGGGCTCTTTAGGAATGAGTGAAAGTATTACATTATAATATAATTATATTCGGTTTATAATGGTCCAAAAATCATTGAGGTCGAAGATAATATGACTAATATTCTAAATAACATCAACTAATAAGAATTGGACAGGTTTTAGATAATATTTTAATCATTATAATCTTATTTATTTAAATGATTTATTAATGAGGTAAACATTGCATCATTATTGTGTCATTAATAATTTAAATTATTTGATGTATAAAAATTATAAATAAAATATCATTATTTAGGAAATCTTTTTAGCTTTCTAATTAATCTTTATAATCGAAAATCCAACATTTAGAACCCTATGTAAAAATTGTTCTTCTAAAAGATTTAAGCTTATGCCATTTTTATTTTTATTTTAACTTTATTAATATAATGTGTCCCTACCACATACAAGTGGCTCTAAGGGGTCCCCAAATCTACCCAAGGATGCCCACGCTCGGGTATGTGTCCACCAATAAGGGTAAGACACGTTTTAGGGTAATTTAGTATTATTATAATATTATTTTTTAACCCTTATTTAGCGGATTTACCCTTAACCATGGTAAATAAAATATTTACCGCAGTAATTATTCAAAAAGTCTAAAAATAAAAGTTACCTATTTACACAATTTGAACATCCTGATTCCAAATATGGAATCCATTTTCTTAAATTCAAAACACAGAAGTGGCAGAAATTAATTTAAAATTAATTCCCGCTGTCAAAACAAAAAGCGTGTTTTTAAGAGATAATAACTATCAAAAGATTGACACTTGTTTATGTTCGGTTCAATTGTAAAATTATGTCCAATGACCAACATTATTTTTAATGGTAAAAATATATTCTAAATATACTTTAAAACCACTCAAATTCATAATTTATCACTATTAAGTATTTTGATTAAAAAAGTTGTTTTTAATTAAAATTTAGTAATTTTCACTATTCATCAAAATATGAAAGTTATCCGAAAAGTACCAAAATTTCACCTTAGGCTAAATTCGATATTCCGAATCCAGAAATGAAGTCCATTGTAAAATATAAAATATATATAATTTCGAAAAGTAGGTATTACTATTCATAACGGCAAGTTTGATTGGTTGTGGTGTGTGTTAAAACTCAAGGTTGCGTACAACACACGCTACTGTATTATTCAAAGAGAGCGTACCATGGAAGCTTGGGATGTTTCATTTTAAATTTTTTATGTCCCCATTTAGTCAAAAAGTTTAAAATATTGTATTTAAAAAGGGTTCACTATTAAAAGTTGATAAAAGTGCAATACTGAAAATGAATTTGTTCTTGCATTATATCTAAGAAAATCATAATATGGATTCTAAAATTATAAGGATTAAATAAAGTTTAAAATTTAGATAATACTATTCATAACCTCTTTTGAATGGCTTTTTTTTTGTATGTCATGTTGTGATTGAACTCGGTGTTGCGTGTAGTGCAAGATATTGAATTATTTTGAAGAAATAACACACTATGAAATCTTGGGGTGTTACATTCTCCCCTCCTTCAATAAATTGCGTCCTCGCAATTTGAAATTGTTCTTCGAAAATAAAAGGTTGAAAATAAGAAAATATCTTTGTGGGAAAACCCACATCGGAAATTGGGTTACTAAAATTTAGTCTCAATATGAGGAAAAGATAAATAAAAGGGTCACCACCAAATTATGATCTCGATTAAGAGAACATTGGTGGCAATTAGAGACATATAATTGGAGGAAAACGTAAATATTTATAGGTAGTGATTGAGGTCATCAATCACAAACAAGTGTAAAATTGAGGTCCATAAATTCATCAATATATGATGATTTGAAATACCATTGGTTCAACAAAACATAGGGTATTAGGATAACACATTTTTGACGTTTCAAAATATCTTAGTTGAAATCCCATATCGAAAAATTAATTAATGAGGCCTCTATTTAAAATAAAGAGTCGAAAGTATGAAGATTACTGAAAATAACACATACTAGGGTTTAATGTAGGAAAATATGGATATGGAAGAAAAATCTAACCATCAATTATCTGATGGAGAGTGGTAGAGAACATGGCTATGAAAAGGCCAACAATCCCAAATCCATAAATTAGTGATGATTTAAGGTACCATCTAGGAAAACATTTTTGTTCTAAGTTTCTTTTCTTAATGTTGAGGAATTTATTTATGAGATTGGCTAAGATCATAAGGGGATATACTTACTTTATAATTAGAGTTTTATCCATTAATAAATTTCTACCACAAACTCATCTTTCACTCTAAAAGACAATAGAATGTAAAAAATTCTATTTACACTATTCGTATAGGGTTCCAAAATAAACGAATTTATAATTCATATACAAAATTACATTATTTAATCCAGGACATCTCGTGGGCCAGTGGTAGGTGATACACCCTTGTCGCCCTTCGGTTGCGGGTTCATGTCTCGCAGCCTTGCCAGACGCGACGGGTTGCCGCCCGACCTCCGGGTTGTCCTTTTATGGCAATCCAAAATAATCCAAACTAGAACTATCCAAAATACTTCTGTCCAAACTCACAGTCCAACATTTATAAGGAAGGTAAACATAATATAGATCCTTTTTACCCCGTAATAGCATATGAATACCTTCGTCATGTATTACCATATTCCTTATTGATTACATTCATGCTCCTTTATTCCATATAGAATACTGGATATACTTCATTAATCCAAAAATGTTTTAAACCCCAACAATGATGGAATATACAAATCATTAATCAGTTCAAAGGTAGTCAAGAATATCCAATATAATTTATCCAAAACAATCACATATGATTCCAAAATCACTACCTCAGTATTAGAACTATATTATGAGTTATCATTCTCTCAACCATATATTTTCCAAAAATTTATCCTGCAATTGAGTCACTTTAATTTGTTCCACACAATCTCAAGTCCTTAATGAAATAGTACTGCAGTACAATCCTTATATACTCCATAATTATTATAGCAAGTACATTGTTGATACAACACTCAACTGACATAATCAACATAAGAACTCTAATCATTCTTCTTTCATCTGTGGTAGTATCATAACTTGATTATTATCCAATAACATCATTTGCGGCATAGACTGATGACTGGTACATAGGTTCGCGTAGTGTCCAAACTCCTTGCAAATGAAGCATTGTAAATTTGAAACCATTTTCTTACCCTTGCAGTCACGTACTTTGTGCCCTTTTCGTCAACACTTATAACAAACTCACATTCCTTTCAGGAAAGTTCCAGGGTGTTTCTTTCCACAGTTACCACATATGGGAAAATTCTTCTTTTCCCTCTTCCCTTTATCCATCTTTCTCTCTTCCATCCATTTCTTCTCTTGCTTCCCTTCAAAGCCATAGGACTCAGTAAACTCTTTACTTATCTTATCAACACATGATATTATTTCTTCATATGATGATAATACAAGGGAGACTATTTCTCTTATAAATTCTAGCTTAAGACCATGAAAGATATGATCCTTCCTTCACTTTGGATCATGTGCATTTCTGGAGTTCTCATTCCTTCTACTGGGCGCCATTTCTAAACAATGGCATACACTAGATCAGTTCATGAATCAAAATACATAATCCCATACTTATAAAACACTTAACATAAATTGAACTATTTATGGTTTGAATCCATAATTATAAAAATGTCTCCTTTGAGGATGTATATACTCATAAACCCTTCATAATGGTTTGTAAAGAAAATGAGAGTTATCCTAAGCATATCCCCCGGGAGTGTCGTAACCAAGAGTGCAACAAGGCCCGTTGTCGTGCACCAGTTCCCGTTCGAGTCTAGCTCAAAGCGGTGTTTTCGGGTTTTACCCCTAGGTACATCTGTGCCAGAGCCGCCTCTACCTGCTCATATCCAGACAGGGATGTACTGCTCGGAAAACTCACAAAATCCCTACAATACCAAAATTCTAGGAAGTTCTTCTACACTAATCCTCAAAGTTCATCTTAGGTCTACGTGCTCTAATAAGAGTTTATCTAAATCTAGCTTCCAAGGTTTGTACTAAACATCCTCTGATACCAACTGTAATGCCCCGACCCCAGTTACCCAGAGTCGGTGCATTAATTACATAACATTGATATGATCACAAGAAAGATCAAATCTCGAAAGACCGATTGGTTTAGTAGCCTTGTAAACACTAGATATATTCATAAGTTTTACATTACATCATAAAATGAAAAACTACTACAACAACATAATTTCTCCATAATCCACACTCATATCCCCACATCATATCCTTGCAGGTCATTCATAATTTACTTCTTCACTTCCTGGGAAAAATAAAACATAGAAAAGGGGTGATCTCAAATGCCCAGTAAGGATAACAATATAGTGGAAACTTTCATAAATAAGAATAAACATTTAAGGAAATGTATAAATAAAACAAAAGCCTTTCAAACATGAAATTTAAACATGGTATGGCATAAATAAAATGAAATAATGCCATTTACTTATTCACATGGATATTCTACTAATCGAATAATCACATGCAAAAATCAGTAACCACTTTCATAATGTTGGAATTCATAATGCTGAACTTTAATTTCATTGTCAAGGCCTCGTCCCAAGACCTTGGGGCTAACTGTAACCGGAACCCAACCCGGAGTGCCTCTAATAACCGGACACCAACCCGGAGTGCCTCTAATAACCGGAGACCAAACCGGAGGGCTTACTTTTACCAGTCCCTAACCTGGAGAGCTTACTTTTACTAGTCCCCAACCTGGAGGGCTTACTTTAACCAATCCCCAACCTGGAACATACTTGTCCAACACATTCTTATGAAGTAAAGGTTGAAACATAACATAAACATTCTTATTGGAACTAGCATACAAAATGTAAATACTTTACTCATAAACCATGAATTCTATATAAATAGCACATCCACAGTCAAACATATCAAAAAACTTCATTACAATATGGAAGTTTTATATCATAATAAATCAACTTCAAATAATCGTAAAATCCATCAAAGGGTGTTGACATAGATGAAATCAAAACACTTTTTAGAGAAATATCTCTTTATATTTTTTAAATCCTTTAAGAGCCATATAAAATAAAACATTTTCCTTGAAAATATTCTTATAATTTTGTAAGGAAAGCTTTGAAGATTTTATAATGGCGGAAAATAACCACACCCGCCATATAAGTAAAAAAACATTCTTACCTTAATTTTGTCGAAAAGGTTAAAAAGGACCTTGTTTTGAAAACGACGGAAAGATTCCTCTTATAAAAAGTCAAACAAGGGTATAAATGACTTTAACCCATATTTTTGTAAATAATAAAAATGTTTTGAAATACATTTTGATGAAACATGGATGTGGATGATAAAGAGATCCCAGTAGATTATTACATATAAACAACCTTGGGTAATGAAGAGATTGTGAAATAACCCTTACCACTTTGGTAACTTATGAAACATACAACCCATGAAAGAGGTATCATACAATGAATATGTAAATACCCCTAAGTTAAAGTGTATTACACAAAGAATATAGTTATGGGCAGTACATAAACCACACAAAAGGTAATGGTGGCAATATGGCATGAATCTCACGGGAATAAGGAGTGAGATGACAACCCCTTACCACGTTAATCAACTGAGTCGTATGGCCAAAAGTTAATAACCACCAAACTATTTATAGAATAACATGAATATAAAGATAATCATGATAATATATATCAAATGCCAGTACACAATACACCACATTTAATAATTTAGTGGCGAATAATGGAAATCTCACGGAATTGAATGTGAGATAAGAAAATCCCTTACCTTGTACTTTTACTTGGTTGGGGTAGGTTAACCTCCTGTATAATAGTGAAATAATTGTTATTAAATTATAAAAGAATCATATATATTAATATGATATCATATATGATCTTTTAATATTGATTTGATAATAATATCTTAGTATTATCGTTGTTTCGGGTGTTAACTTACTTGTTTTATTTTATATGTTTTGTTACGTAAGCCATGTTTTTAATGGATAGGTTGTATATTATTCATATCCAGAATGATATCAAGTCCTTAAACATTATTTTTAAATCATCAAATGATAATTATACTTGAATGGATACGATGGAGAATGAATCTCATCGCGTTCGTGGAGACGATAGTCCGTACGTATGCACGAGTGACAATATCATTCTTTTGATATTAAAATAATATATAAATGGATGTCATATCATATATACATAATAATTAACATGTTATATTTATTATTTACATTAGTTGCACATCATTATTATACCCATCCAAATAATAATATATTGAATATCAATTACACCACGACGTGGAGACGGTAAGCCGTACGTACGCACGTATGGTGAAATGTTATTCAAAGGGTGGATAGAATACTGAATATGGTTGTACCATATTTATAATAACATCACAGTATATGTGAGATACTGGAGTTATTATTTTAGAATGGTAAAAACAAAGAAAGAAGATGTGGAAGAAGAAAGGAACTTGAAAAGGGGTGGTGAAAACATTACCTCTTCTTTGGGTTCTTCATTTTGATTTGATCAAAAGGGCTCCATAGGTTGGATTTCTGATCAAACTAAGGCCTCTAGGTTGTAGTGAGGGAAGTTGGGAGAGTATTTGGGAAGGTTTTGGACGAGCAAAGTGGCTTGAGAGGTGTGAGGAATGAGTAGAAGTGGTCTCCTTTTATAAGGGAGTGGAGGGGCTCTTTAGGAATGAGTGAAAGTATTACTTTATAATATAATTATATTTGGTTTATAATGGTCCAAAAATCATTGAGGTCGAAGATACGATTACTCATATTCTAAATAACATCAACCAATAAGAATTGGATAGGTTTGAGATAATATTTTAATCATTATATTCTTATTTATTTAAATGATTTATTAATGAGGTAAACATTGCATCATTATTGTGTCATTAATAATTTAAATTATTTGATGTATAAAAATTATAAATAAAATATCATTATGTAGGAAATATTTTTAGCTTTCTAATGAATATTTATAATCGAAAATCCAACATGTATAACCCTATGTAAAAATTGTTCTTCTAAAGGATGTAAGCTTATGCCATTTTTATTTTTATTTTAACTTTATTAATATAATGTGTCCCTACCACATACAATTGGCTCTAAGGGGTCCCCAAATCGACCCAAGGATTCCCATGGTCGGGTATGTGTCCACCAATAAGGTTAAGACACGTTTTAGGGTAATTTAGTATTATTATAATATTATTTTTTAACCCTTATTTACCGGATTTACCCTTAACCATGGTAAATAAAATATTTACCGTAGTAATAATTCAAAAAGTATAAAAATAAAAGTTACCTATTTACACAATTTGAACATCCTAATTCCAAATATGGAATCCATTTTCCTAAATTCAAAACACAGAAGTGGCAGAAATTAATTTAAAATTAATTCCCGCTGTCAAAACAAAAAGCGTGTTTTTAAGAGATAATAACTATCAAAAGATTGACACTTGTTTATGTTCGGTTTAATTGTAAAATTATGTCCAATGAACAACATTATTTTAAATGGTAAAAATATATTCTAAATATAATTTAAAACCACTCAAATTCATAATTTATCACTATTAATTATTTTGATTAAAAAAGTTGTTTTTAATTAAAATTTAGTAATTTTCACTATTCATCAAAATATGAAAGTTATCCGAAATGTACCAAAATTTCACCTTAGGCTAAATTCGATATTCTGAATCCAGAAATGAAGTCCATTTTAAAATATAAAATATATATAATTTCGAAAAGTAGGTATTACTATTCATAACGGCTAGTTTGATTGGTTGTGGTGTGTGTTAAAACTCAAGGTTGCGTACAACACACGCTACTGTATTATTCAAAGAGAGCGTACCGTGGAAGTTTGGGATGTTTCATTTTAAATTTTTGATGTCCCCATTTAGTCAAAAAGATTAAGATATTGTATTTAAAAAGGGTTCACTATTAAAAGTTGATAAAAGTGCAATACTGAAAATGAATTTGTTCTTGCATTATAAATAAGAAACTCATAATATGGATTCTAAAATTATAAGGATTATATAAAGTTTAAAATTTAGATAATACTATTCATAACCTCTTTTGAATGGATTTTTTTTGTAAGTCATGGTGTGATTGAACTCGGTGTTGCGTGTAGTGCAAGTTATTGAATTATTTTGAAGAAATAACACACTATGAAATCTTGGGGTTTTACAACCATTATGGACTACAGATCATGAGTTTAGTATAGACATTATATTTTCGATAAAAACATTAATCACATGCTCAATGATGAAGAAAATATCTATAAAATCAAGAGTCAATAAGAATTTTGTTTTGAATTCACTTATACTGATTATGAGTCAAATTCATAATAATTATACACACAGTGTTTGCTAAATGATGAATTCATTTTTTTAATTTAAATGAAAAATTTCATTTAAAAAACACACATAAGATACACAAAATAAATTAAACATGCTATGATTACCATGATTGTTTCAGAAAAAATCTTTGATTTTTTATAGATGTGTATTCACTAACCACATGCAATCAGACCCACATTGTAATATTTATGAATTAAAGTGTATATTTCATTTATAAGTTTCATTTTAAACCCAAATATGTGTCAAATACTTGTGAAATAGAAAACATGATAACATTATTTTGATACAATAAGTAAATATTTAGTGATTGTGATGTGTATCAATTAACAACATAATATTCTGACTGACTAGTGGTTGTTATAACTGAATGTTCCAGTTTTAATTTTATGTGACAATTTTGGTCAAACCAAGAATAACATACATAAAACCAATTTATTATTCTAATTTATTTTACTTAAATATAAGGATTCATGATTTATTTGGTATGTATATGAAGGAACTAAATGCCAATCCAACATTCACGGTGGCTAATATGATTCAAAATTCATGTTTTTTATAAAAAATGACATTTATATTCACACGATGTGTCACATACTAAAAGTAGAAAAAAATTATATTTTCATAAAATAAGAAGAACATGATCCTTATTATTTATTTGATGTGTAGTAACAAACTGTAGATCAATCCAATTTAGGGTGTCACTAATATCACTCAATGTGTTTATTTAATTTTAAAATTCACTGTTTAGTTTACAACACATGTTAGATCTCAAAACAATGAAAACAATATTTCATTTTCATGATACATTATTGTAATTATCCATGATTCATTTTAATCAATTATGAATTGAAAAAATGTATATTCAACACCCTATGAGGCATTTATGACTAAATGAGTATGTTTTTTAAGTGAATATTTTTCCAAAATTCACATTAAATATATAAAATATAAAAATGGATTTTTATATATAAATATCTTAGCATAATAATATAATTTTATTTTAATGTGTAAGAATTATCTTCATCTCAATCCAACACACATGTGATCGATGGAAAAGGGGCCCACTTACTCACGTTATATTATCTATCAAAGTGAAGAGAGGATAGGTACTCCTGACACATTCTAGCCAAAATCAGAGAAAGGATAATTTTACAAATGGGTATATAAAGTCAACCCAAAATTTCTTTCAAAGACTCGTCTGGATGGTTTTTGTCCATGTGGATCAATATTGTTTTTATTACCTGTCCGATACACCAAAGGAGGCATGAGTCCAAGAACCATTGTTATTGCGGCTAATATGGTAGAGAAAAGGATGGTCGGGTTGGATACTCCAATTTTGGCCAAGATTCATAGGTGTTTGAAGCACATTTATATGAGGAAGTATCCTTTTAGAATAGAGGGACCATTCCATGTTTTGTGGGGATGGATTTCTACTCAAGTGATAACTTATACTGTAAAAAAGTGGAGTAAAAGTTTTTGGAAGTTCTTGTCAAACATTTGTTCATGATTTTTCACGTATTTCACCATTATCCTTAAATTCATACAACATCAAGGATATATTGGGAATGCATATTGAAGTCCATTTTTTCAGTATGGGAATCCTCCTATGGGGTGATTTATTGATGATGGGATGGCTTGTTTAGAACTGAGGGAATATATGCTAGCATGCAGAGATGGTGTGTGGGCCACCCGAATTGATGTAGAAACCATATGTGAGGCCTATTCTCCTTACAGATTTGTCTGTCACTTCAAAAGTCTAAAACTGAATAGTTTATATCCTCTAGTGCATGTATGATTAGAGAAACACCTAATGATTTCCCAACAACTATGGTTGTTCACATCTGTGGAAAAGACTAGGGAATGTTTAAATTTATTTGTTTTTGATGTAGTGAGCATATTGACTATCTGGTATGCTGAAAACTGGGTTGCATCTTTCCCTGAAGGGGTGTCGAAACATTCCATTCCTTGAGTGGGGGTGAAGAGAAGTAGCAGGATGGAACCATGTCATTTGGAATATATTTTTTCATCATCAGGGGCTGACTCACAAGAATCATAGGGTAGAGGTGATGATGATCAAAATTCATAGAAGAGACCTTGTTCCACATATATCCCTCCTGCCAGAATTAAAAGAGCCACTCCATCAATCCCTACAGAAGTAACATTGAGGTGATCTATTTTCCATGATTATTAATAATAGAAAGGTCCATTTTCTAATCTCTCATATGTGACTGTGGGTGTTGGAAATAAACTCAAATCCAAGATTATAGGATCCTCTTCACAACCCTATGAGATACATTATGAATATATTTTCCCATAGGCCGTTAAAACACGTTAGAGTCTGTATTCAGATGTTGATACCATGTGGTTGGATTTGTGTGAAGGACTGCATATTCCAGGAGTAGGGGATTTTTAATCTCTAAATGACATTATTTTTAAGGATAATGAAAATGAGGTGACGACCTACATTCAAATTTTGGAAGTGATCATATATGCCACTGATGAATCAATTACTACTACAAAGAGGGTGAAGGAAATGATAGATCATGGTATCACTGAAAGAATTAATCCTTCATTAGATGAAGAGTTCCATGAAATTATAGATCATAAATATGTATTTTTTTCTTTTCTATCACATTATCTTCCATTCTACAACATGAAATTTATTCAAAACATTTTTACATAGGAGAAGTATCATTTTAACTTACAGTTGGGTAAAGTAAAGGCAACTAAAGTGCTGTCACCACCATATAGCTCTAGAGAAACTACTCTTGGATATACTGGATCACCCTGGTAATCGGTAGAAATATCCCTAGGCTAAGAGTCCATAGAGGATGAAATAGAGAGGGTATTAGGATCTCCAATACCTATCTTTGAAGATTATTATTAAAAGCCCTCATAAGAAAGATAAGAAGAAAAAACAATGATCAAAGGGAGCCAAGGATATATTATTTCTTAGCACTGGTGAGTCTCCCCGATAATCATGAATTTTAGTCCTTATTCATGAAAATGATTTTAATCTTCATAGGATTTCTGGGGCTTCATCTGTTTATTCATTGAAAGAAACTATTGATAAGGTTCAATGAACTATCAAAGGTGATGATGAATAGATACAAATTACTACAAATCTAGTGGTTTCTGAAGAGGCATTCATGTAAAAAGAACCAACATATGCTCCCTGCACTGCTCTTGTTCCTTCTATAAGAGGAGAGGAGGATTCTGGTAAATAAACAATACTTCATAAGGCATAAAATTTAAAAACACCTAACTTCCATTCTGTGATACATTTAGATTCTTCATATTCCCTAGAACATATAGAAATAATTGACATTGACCCACAACTATTGTTGAGGAATCTATCCATGGTCAAAGGATTCTAGAGGAAGGTTGCAGAGAAAAAACACCAAGTGATCCCATGTGTTAGACTAAACTAGGATCTGAGATATCATTGGATAAAATGATGATCCATGGTATATATTTTGAATAAATATTAGAACATGTTAATATAACAAATTATTTAATATATTTTCGAGTTCCTTATATAAACTCAACTAGACTCATGTTCTCATTATTTGTCCGGTTGATCATCATATGATTAACATTTTATACATGGTTGGTTTAAAAAATGAAGTTCCATATATAGAAACTATTGCCACTAATATATATGAAGGATTTTTTGATATTAATTCCAATCCCACCATTTTAGGTACATTGTATTAGGTGGAAATTGAGACAAAAAATATTCCTGGGATTCATTCTGAAGATCATGAACATATTAAAGATAAAACTCCTCATCCAGAGACATAAAAATATTTCTAAAACATTGAATATTGGGGAGGAATCTTCTCAAGATGATGACCTAATTTTAGGTAAGAGATACATATATTATGATTTCATCCACTTTTTTTATCTCTTGAATATAAACATAACCATACTTATTGATTTACCATATAGGGCTATCAACTTCAATGACTAGATCTGGAGATGAAGCCTCTTCATCAGCCCAAACAACAAAGGTAGGTGGAGCAACCATTTTTCTGGAAGGAATAGAATTGGGAACTTATTTAGGTTCATTAGTCTTAGAATATATCCCTTCTAATGATAGTGAATCTGAATCGGACCCAGATTTGCAGAATGCTCTTTTTCTTTCATGCTGCAAGGCATGGAAAAACATCTGTAAGATAATATCTAAGATGCCCATTGAGGAACATCCTTCAATAATTCGACAACATTCATATATGTTTATCACACAAGGATTTGGAAGTTTTGAATATTTTTATTGTCATACAATGGTGAAAGAGATTATTCAGAGGAGGGAGTAAGAGAAAAGGCTTCGACATGAATTGATAAAAGCCAAATTGTCGATCAATATTGAAGAGTTACAAGAAGCACTATCCCATGATGAGGCTAACCAAAATACAAAGCTGAAGGGATTGAAATATATAATTAATGAAAAGACGATTTAGCAGTTGGGCCTTCAACAAGTATTAGATATCATTACAAGGAAACATGACCAGCTTCATCTCTCATTAGAAAAAGTCTAGAATGATGGTGCAAAATCTATTGTAGATGCTAAAGAAGAACTTCATCATGCTAAAGAGAGTGTGGATGGTCAATTAAACATGTTTCAATAAGATGTTGATGGGGGATCAGATGCTGTCAAAAAATGACGAATTATGTTGAAAGGCTTTTATAATTTATGATTTTTGACAAGAGAGAGAATCCAATTTGTTGATTCTCCTATGTGAAAACTTTTCATAAAGGAAAAATATTTTGTCTTTAATCATTTCTGTTTTTACTTCCTCTAACTTATTTTTTTACCTAATACATTCGACCTAGTAATAATAGTTTTATTTTTGAATGGATTATATGGAAAACTGCACAAACATTATATCTCTTCACATTTATTGATCTATATTATGTAAATCATAAAAAATGTACATTTATTGAGCTGAAATAGCACTTTCGTGGGTGCCCTGAAATGATTAGTGTGATTTTGGGGTACTTAGGTGCAGTAGAGTGGCTGACCAAGGTCGTCTCTCAAAGGAAGAAGTGAATTAAAACAACTTCTTAGAGGTATTCCAGAAATAAAATAAAAGAGAATAAAACAAAAACACTACTTTAAAGTGTTGGGTTTTTTTATAGTTTATGAATCTAGAATAAGTTTTCTGGAAGAAGATTTTATATTTTTTTTTTAGTTTTGAAATGAATTTCGATTAAAATGACACTACAAGAAGATGTTTTTTTAAATATATTTTAAAAGGCGTAATCGATCTAACTCTACCTCTTAAATATATTATTCATCATTATAATTTAACTTAAAATTAACTTAATTATGATCCCTTAAATTGTTAAATCCCGAACCCTACGAGAATTAACTTACCAAGAAGCTGAAGTGAATTTAACCCTAGGCTAACTTCGAAACATGCAATCGGAACACCCTGCTTTGATTGATGTTCTAAGATAAGATTATGGTCAGTGGTAAATTAAAGCACATGAGCACTCTCTAAATGAGGATTAATTGAGTTTAGGGATTGTATTTGAACTTTAAAAATTGATCTCTTGTGGTCTTGGATTACCGATTAAGATTACGCTCTCACAATTCACACAAATCCCAACCTCGCGCGTTTTGTGTTTATTGTTCAATTGCTTGCTTAGTTTCATTTAAATTGAAAACTCGATTAATATATCATATTTAGTGAATTATATTAGATCATGGATTCAAAATAAATGAATGAATAAGGTGATAGGTAGATCGATTACTAAAAGACTACTCTTCCAAGGGTGGCGTAATCATCGTAGAAGCGTTTTGCATGTGCAATGGTTTATAATGGGCATAACCCAATAACGCCTCTACTCAAGAATTCCAAACCAATTAGAATGATTAAGAGAAGAAGAAATTTAAACAAAACAGAAGAAAATAGAAGTAATAAAAGAAGGACAAAGAACTTTATTACATAAACAAAATCATTACAACATGAAGGAGAAGAAGAAGGCTTCGTCGAAGGGATCCTTGCTTCAAGATCTACCCTTATTGAAATGGTTGGAGAATTGGAGTGGATCCACTTCTCCTCTGCCATCAGCTTCCCAAATCACGTCCCAAACCCCGTCCAAATGAGAAAAACTCTAATTTATATAGTGGAGGGGAAGCTAGGTATAAAGAGGTTTCAAGTGTTAATGGGAAATATCGGCCAAATATTTTAGTACAATTTGAACCTCCCATTTGGCCTTGAAAATTCGTGAACCAGATCTCCTTAAAGAAGGATGATTTGTTGAAAAATTAATCACTGAGATCCTCGCAAAATATGGTCTTAATAAAAGACTGTATGAAGAAGATATGTCCCCAATACAGAAACCATGTCTATTCTGCCGAGTCCAGCCCACCATTGGATTAATGTCCCATTTACTCCATCCAAATGCCCTTTTTAGCTCTAATGTCCTGACTGAATGTTGTATATAATTAGGTTAGGAACACTGTAAAAAAATTTCAATTTACAATAATAAATATAAAAATATTTATCTTCGAAATACTACAGTGCACTATAAAGGGTAAAATTGGAATTTTCACCAAATTTTCAAATGAATGATCAAATCCCAAATATTTTATAAATAAACATATTTAGCACAATGTGGGGAAATTATATCATTTATTATCAATAAAATATTCAACAAAATAGTGTTTTATCAACTCCCCCACACTTACCCTTTTGCACTCCTGAGCAAAATCTCAAATTAAGTAATCATCAATAGCAAATCAAAACCAATTTTAAAACACATATCTTTGAGATCAATCAATTTCCCACCAAGAATCAAAAGATATCATGCCTCATAATAAACCTTATTTCAAGTTTTCCATTTATATCATTCAATATATTTCCACTTCATTTATCCTCTAATTAACAAAACTCTTACCTCGCTTGAATTTTCTCTAATCACTCAAATATCAATTTTTTTTGCAATGTCTTTCCCATCCAAACTCATACAAGGGTCACCATAGGCTTGATAGATTCCTACATCGCTACCCGATGTGAGTCAAGGACATATGTTAATCATGAGTACTTTTCAGGGTTGTTCTATGGCTTTCGGTTGGTAGGATTAAGATGTGAAAAACTCTGAGGCTGAATGTGGAGGGCTTGACTCTATTGAAACAAAATTGCATTAATCTTATTTTCACTTATATATGGTCTTCTCCTCAATCCCCATAGTATCAATTAAGCTCCATCATCATGAAAATTCATGAAAAGTTTACACCATTCATTATTTCAGTATAAAAAATGTCAATCTTCTGAAACATGATTTTCTTGAAAGATCCAGATGGGCACAGATTTCCACCTCAATTAGAAGCTCCAGAAAAGGCACAGCTTCACTTGTCATGAAAGCTCCAGAAAAGGCACAACATTCAATATAATGGAATTCTTTAGTAGAAAACACATCTCTTCAGAATTTAATTTTCCACCCAAAGTTTCATAGAATGTGGTGGCACAACACAAGACAGCTCCCCCCACACTTAAGCTCAACTAGATTATGCAATTTCATTTCAAGAGTTGGTTGGATAGGGAAAATTGGCTTGTAATATGGGAAACCTAATAGGATGTGTGTGGCTTCTAAGGGCTACAAGAATTAAATATTCAAGGTATGCCATTTTAAGAAAATATTCTTTTAAATATGGGCCTTAATACCGAATAAATGCCTCAATCATTTAAACATACGTACCTCAAACCCTCAAGTTTTGAAAGCAATAAATCAAATTCTATTTAAATCAAGCATGGTTTGGTTCTCTCAAGAAGTGAGGTGAATGTAAAGAATATGAAAATAATGGTTCAAAATCCTCACAGGAAAGTGATTTCAAATATAAATACAGTGAGATGTGGCATGAGATTCAAAATTCAGTGTACTTTTCATGAAATTACTAAATATTTAAACTTGAAAAAAAGATATTTCAACATTCATTTAATCTTAGTTTCAATGGATAAATTGTTTCACTCATTCATATGCATTTCAAAATAGTGTTGAGAATCATTTCAGCTCAAAAATTTCAAAAAACACAGAAAAAATTGAATGATAAACACACAAAATTTGAAAACACACACAATTTTTTTTAAATTAGGAAAAAAATTGAAATTACTAAACTAAAAGGTTCCCTCCCCCACACATAAAATATTGAATTGTCCTCAATGTGACCCCATGAGATTATATATGCCCATGAAATGAAGAATTTTTAAATAGGACAAATAATATAAAAGTGAAAGGGTTAGGAACATCCTGATGTGATCAAGCGATGATGGGGTCATGCAGTGTGATAAAATCCACTACATCAGTAGGAAGTCCCTCAATGTATCTCTTCAAAAATTTCCCATTGATTGTAAAGCTCCTTCTAGTGTCCTCTTTTTAGATCTCTACTGCACCATAATGAAAAACATTAGATACAATATAAGGACCTAACCATCTGGAACACAACATACCAGGCATCAACTTCAGTCGTGAACTGTAGAGATGGACTTTCTCTCCAACATGAAACTCCCTTTGTTGGATCATTTTGTCATGAGCTGCTTTTGATCTTTCCGTGTAGAGACTTGAGTTCTCATATGATGACAGTTGAATCTCCTCAAGCTCTTGAATATGAAACTTTCTTTGAATTCCAGCTTGGTCCAAATCCATGTTGCATTTCTTTATAGCCCAATATTCCCGATACTCGACTTCCACTAGGAGATGACATGATTTCCCAAAAACAATCCTAAATGGGGACATACCAATGGGTGTCTTTTATGCTTTCCTATAAGCCCACAATGCATCATCCAAGCACTTGCTACAATCCTTCCTATTTGGCTGCATGGTTTTCTCCAATATTTGTTTCAACTCACGATTTGAAACCTCAGCCTGACCATTTGTTTGGGGGTGGTATGGTGTTGATGTTTTGTGTGTCACCCCATAATTTATAAGAAGGGAAGAAAAATTCATATTGCAAAAGTGTGTCCCTTGGTCACTGATGATGGCCTTTGGTACTCCAAACCTGCAAAAAATATGTGCTTTGACAAAGTCCACAACAACATGAGAATCCTCAGTTCTGGTGGCCTTGGACTCCACCCATTTACTCACATATTCAACAGCAACCAAAATATACACAAATCCAAATGAACTAGGAAAAGGACCCATAAAATCAATGCCCCATACATCAAAAATCTCACAGAATAGTATGAGTTGTTGGGGCATCTCATGTCTCCTAGAAATATTTCCAGTGTGTTGGAAACGAGAGCATGACTTACAAAACACATGGGCAGCATGGAACAGGCTTGGCAAATATAATCCAGAGTCCAAAACCTTCTGAGCTGTCCTTTGGGGTCCAAAGTGTCCACCACAAACAAGTCTATGACAGAAATCCAAAACAGACTCAAACTCATGATTGGGAACACACCTCTTAATGACTTGGTCACTACACATGCGCCAGAGGTAACAATCATCCCGCACATAATACCTAGACTCACTTTTTAACTTTTGGACTTGATATTTATTTAAATTTGCAGGGATTTCAGAGGCAACAATGTAGTTCACTAAATCAGCATACCAAGGATGCGTACCGGAGATGGAATAATGATGCTCATCGGTAAAAGTGTCCTGAAGTAGTACCTGGTCCAAGGTGTCATCCTCTAGTGTGTGAGTAAGCCTTCTCATGTGGTCCACCACCAACTTCTCTAACCCCTTCTTGTCCTTTATCTCAAGTTCAAACTCTTGAAGAAAAAGAATCCAACGGATAAGTAGTGGATTTGCATCTGGATTTTTCAGGAGGTACCTCAAAGTTGCATGGTCATAAAAAACAACTACTTTAGTGCCCAATAAATATTAACGGAATTTATCTAAAGCAAGTATGACAACTAGATACTCCTTTTACGTGGTTGTGTAGTTTGATTGGGCTGAATCCAATGTCCTTGATGCATATGCAATCACATGTGAACATCCTTCCACCCTCTGAGAAAAGACAACTCCAACCGCGAAGTTGGAGGCGTCACACATAAGCTCATATGGAAGGTCCCACCGCGGGGGCTGTATGATAGGTGGAGTGGTCAAACGTTGTTTTAGCTCATCAAATGAATTCCTACAAGAAACATCAAACACAAAATCAGAATCCTTTTGATGTAATCTTGACATAGGAAGAGCAGTCTTACTAAAATCTTTCATGAAGCACCGATAAAACCCTGCATGCCCTAGGAAAGATCTAACATCATGCCAACATGTAGGATATGGAAGGGATAAAATAATGTCTATCTTAGATCTATCAACCTCTATCCCATGTTTTGACACTACATGCCCTAAGACAATGCCTTGATCTACCATGAAATGTCACTTTTCAGCGTTCAGGACCAGATTATTCTCAATACAATGATTCAATACCTTTCCCAAACTCTTTAGACATTCATCAAATGATGATCCATACACTGTAAAATCATCCATAAATACCTCCATGTAGGTCTCAATAAAATCAGAAAAAATACTCACCATGCAACTCTGGAAGGTACCTGGGAAGTTAAAAAGTCCTAATGGTATCCTCCTGTAGGAAAATGTTCCAAAGGGATAGGTGAATGTAGTCTTCCCTTGATCCTCTAGAGCTATAGGAACCTGAAAATATCCAGAAAATTCATCCAAGAAACAATAGTGTGTTTTCGCAGCTAGTATCTCGAGCATTTGATCAATAAATGCGAGGGGGGAAATGGTCCTTGCGGGTGGTCTAATTTAGTTTCATATAAACAATACACACACGCCAATTGTTTTTCACCCTCATTGGAACTAACTCATATTTCTCATTTTTAACAACAATAACACCACTCTTCTTAGGAACAACCTAAATTGGACTTACCCACTGAGAATCTGAAATGGGAAAGATTATACCTACCTCGAGAAAATTCTCAACTTCTTTTTTAACAACTTCCAGGAGGGTGGGATTGAGTCTCCTTTGTGGCTGTCTCACCACTTTATCCCCATCATCCAAGAGAATCTTATGCATGCAAATGGAGGGGTTAATACCTGATATGTCAGCCAAGGTCCAACCAATTTCCCTAATGTTATCTCTCAAAAGATTCAAAAGCTTTTCTTTATGTTCAAAAGAGAGATTGTTAGTAATGATAACAGGTAATCTATCACCACTCAGCAAGTATGAATATTTAAGATTTGGGGGAAATGGATTGAGTTCCAATGTAGGGGGTGATGTATGGATGGAGAAATTGATGCAACAGACACATCTGCACAATGAAAATTAGTATCAAAATATAAATCATCACAATAAGAGAATAAAGCACCAAATCTATCAGCATAATCAATAGCCATGTCATAATCAGAGTTCACAAGATCAAAATCAGAATATGATTCCATTTCAAAATCAAATATTAGAGAGTCCTTTTCCTTAAAAATTGGTGTAGAAGTACTCTTAGAAATCAAACTAGAACCAATACTCATAATCACCCTAAGCATAGGACAATCAAATTCTATGGAGTTTTTATTTGGTGGTTCAAAATGGGAGATAAAAAAAGCAGAATGGTCCTCTGAGGGGTACTTAATAGAATCCATAACATTAAATATCACAACTTCATCACCAAACTCCATTGAAAGTGTACCCTCATTGACATTTATGATAGTTTTTTCAGTCTTGAGGAAGGGCCTACCTAGGATAACGGGGGAATGAGAACGTACCTAATCATCCTCCATGTTAAGAACATAGAAATCCACTGGAATGATCATGTCTCTTACCCGAACAAGTACATCCTCAAGGAATCCCACTGGATATGTTGTAGTTCTATTTTCCAATTGCACCACTACTCTTGTTGGCTTCAACTCACCAACCTGCAAGGAAGAGAATACAGAGTGAGGCATCACATTTATTGAAACTCCTAAATCACAAAGAGCATCAGATAAGTGCAACTCCACTATGGTACATGGGATGGTGAATGTCCCGGGATCCTTGCACATTGTTGGCATTGCTAGATTTGGTGTAATGATTGCTGAGACATTCCTTCCAAGGTCGATCCTCTCATTTCCCTTGAGCCCTCTTCGATTGGTGCAGAGTTTTTTTAAGAATTTGGCATACCTTGGAATTTTCTTAATGGCTTCAAGTAGAGGAAGTTTGATCTCCACACGCTGGAATGTGTCCAAAACCTCCTTTTTCATTGCTTCTTCATCCATCTTCTTGGTATGAACAACCCTGTTGGGAAAAGGAAGGGGTTTAGAAGGAATATCATCAGTCTTTTTCTTACCATTATCTTTCTCCTTTGATTTCTCATCATTTGGTTTGGAATGCGGCTTCTCCGGAGTTGAGGTGAATCCCGGTGGAATGGTAGGTACAGTTGTATTATTCATTTTCTTCCCACTTCTCAATGTGATGGCACGACATTCCCCTTTGGATTTGGATTGGGTTGGGAAGGTAGATTTATAGAATTCTTACTCAAAAGTTCATGGAGGGCGGTGGCAATCTGGATCATTTTAGTCTTCAACTCCCTCAGCTCCGAAATTTGACTCTTCAGCTCATTCTGTTGATTAAGAACAATTTGATTTAAAAGGTCATCACTATTAGAATCTACCTTTGGGGGAGGATTCCCTTGTTGATTACTTGTTGATGTTTTAGCTTCAAATCTCCATTGGGGTTGTTGGAAACCCTGTTGGTAAGGTGGAGGCTGCTGGAAGTTTGGTTGAAAAGGGGGCCTTTGTTGTTTTCTAGAGCCAGACCTCATGTCTGGTTGATCTTTCCACCCTTGGTTATATGTTGGAGCAAATGAATCAAACTTCTTTTCTCGATATGGATGTTGTTGCTGCTGAAATGGTCTCCTTGGGAATACAGTTGTGCAAACCTCTGTCTCTTGTAGTTGTGGGAAACAGTCAGTTGGGTGGCTTTTCTCAGTGCAAATGCCACAAGGCCTTGAAAGAGGGGGTAGATATGTCTTTTGAGCCAATGAAATTTCCCTCACCATAGTTTTCAACTCTTCTAACTTGGTATCAATCAAATGACTCTCAAGGGAAGAAGGACTTACCTGATGTACTCCCCTGATATGTGATGTACCTCGATCACCAAATTGTAGGGAGTTTTGGGCCATTTTGTCGATCAATGCTCGTGTAGATACTGCCGTCTTTTCCACCAATGCTCCTCCAGCTGCGTCATCCACCATGCTTCCCTTCATAGGTGTGAGTCCTTCGTAGAAGTATTGGATGAAGAGTTTCTCACTGATTTGGTGATGTGGACAGCTTGCACACAACTTCTTGAATCTCTCCTAGTACTCATACATTGAGTCCCCTAGGGTCTGCTTGATCCCTGAGATCTCCTTACGAATGGAAGTGGTCCTTGATGCTGGAAAAAATCTCTGCATGAAATGAAATTTCAAATCATTTCAACAAGTTACATCTTCAGGTTGTAAATAATACATCCAATCTTTCGCAGCTCTGTCAAGTGAGAATGGGAATGATCTTAATTTGATTTGATCATCAGAAACATTTCTTGGTTTTAAAGTTGAGCAAACCACATAAATTTTTTTAAGGTGTTTGTTGTGATCCACACCAGATAAGCCATGAAACTTTGGAAGAAGGTGAATTAATCCAGATTTTAACTCAAAGTCCAATTCGAGGTTTTGGTATGCAATACAATTTGGTTTATAGTTAATATCAGGTGCATCCAATTCTCGAATGGTTCTGTTAAGTTCATTTCCATTATTTCATCCATTGGTTCCTCTTTTATGTTTTAATTATAATTGATTCCATTTTCAATGTTTCCAGAAGAGACGAATTCACCAACTGGTTGAATATTGAAACTTCCCGTAGACTGAGAGTGTCTGATTCGTGTCCTAAGGCTGTGTTCAATCTCAGGGTCAAGATCTAAAAGATCTTCGGGATTAGTTTGTGTCATCAATCAATGAAAGATGAAAAGAATGAAATTGGACCATATTAAAATAAAAATTAGAAGTCTGAGTTAATGGTCCAAAAAGAAGTAGAAGGAAATAAAAGAAGGAAAAAAAATCAGATTGGGTAAAGACGGAAGACATAAGAGAGGAAGAGAATAAAATGTAAAAAAAATAAATAACTCTAATTGGTTGAAATAATTACTTGCCTCCCCGGCCACTGCGCCAATTTGAAATAGCACTTTCATGGGTGCCCTCAAATGATTAGTGTGATTTTGGGGTACTTAGATGCAGTAGAGTGGCTGACCAATATCGTCTCTCAAAGGTGGAAGTGAATTAACACAACTTCTTAGAGGTATTCTAGAAATAAAATAAAAGAGAATAAAATAAAAACACTACATTAAAGGATTGGGGTTTTTATATTTTTTGAATCTAGAAGAAGTTTTCTGGAAAAGATTTTATTTTATTAGTTTTGAAACAAATTTCGATTAAATTGACACAACAAGAAGATGTTTGTTTTTAGAAATATATTTTAAAAGGCGTAATAGATCTAACACTACCTCTTCACTCTATTATTAATCATTATCATTTAAATTAACATTAACTTAATTATGATCCCTTAATTTGTTAAATCCCGAACCCTACGAAAATTAAATTTACCACGAAGCTGAAGTGAATTTAACCCTAGACTAACTTCGAAACATGCAATCGCAACACCCTTCTTTGATTGATGTTATAAGATTAGCATAAGGTCAGTGGTAAATTAAGGCACATAACCACTCTAGAAATGAGTATTAATTGAGATTAGGGATTGTATTTGAACTCTACAAATTTATCCCGTGTGGTCTTGTATTACCGATTAATATTACGCTCTCACAATTCACACAAATCCCGACCTCGTGCGTTTTGTGTTTATTGTTCAATTGCTTGCTTAGTTTCATTTAAATTGATAACTCAATTAATAGATCATATTTAGTGAATTATAGTAGATCATTGATTCAAAATAATTTAATGAAGAAGGTGAGAGGTAGATCGATTACTAAAAGACTACTTTTTCATGGGTGGTGTAATCATCCTAGAAGTGTTTTGCATGTGCAAAGGTTTATAATGGCCATAACCCAATAACGCTTCAACTCAAGAATTAGAACCCAATTAGAAAGATTAATAGAAGAAAAAATTTAAACAAAACAGAAGAAAAGAGAAGAAATAAAATAAGACCAAAGAAGTTTATTACATAAACAAAATCATAACAGCATGATGGAGAAGAAGAATGCTTTGTCGAAGGGATCCTTGCTTCAAGAGTTGCCCTTATTGAAATGGTTGTAGAATTGGAGTTGATCCACATATCCTCTGCCCTCAACTTCCCAAATCACGTCCCCCAACCCCTCCAAATGTGAAAAACTCCAATTTATAGAGTAGAGGGGAGGCTTGGTATAAAGAGGGTTCAAGTGTGAATGGGAAATCTCGGCCAAATATTTTAATACAATTTTCACTGCCGATTTGGCCTCGAAAACGCGTGAACCAGCTCTCCTTCCAGAAGGATGATTTGTGGGAAAATGAATCCCCGAGATCGTCTCAAAATATGGGCTTAATCCAAGAGAAGATGAAGAAGAAATGGCACAAATACAGAAACTATGTCCATTCTGCCGAGTCCAGCCCACCATTGGATTAATGCCCCATTTACTCCATCCAAATTCCCTTTTTAGCTCTAGTATCCTGAATGAAAGTTGTATAAAAATTAAGTTAGGAACACTGTCGCAAAATTACAAAATACAATAATAAAAATAAAAATAGTTATCTTCGAAATACTACAGTGCACTATAAAGGGTAAAACTAGAATTTTCACCAAGTTTTGAAATGAATGATCAAATCTCAAATATTTTATAAATAAACATATTTAGCACAATGTGGGGAAATTATATCATTTGTTATCAATAAAATATTCAACAAAATAGTGTTTTATTATGATCTGGGACTTGACTTTTGTTCCATGTTCCCTTTGAGGGTTCTCAATATATTGAGTACCATGTCTCTTGTTGTTGGATGTTTAGATTCCTGTATGTTGGACTATAACGGGATAATATTTATGTTCGAATAGATTTTTCCATTAATTTTTAAATTATATCCCAAACAAGACTCTGTTTCAAAATATTAATTTGGTATTGATTAAATATATCCATGGGGAATATTGAGACATGATATTTATGGTCACCATATTTAAAACATGTATCAACATAAAGGGAGTATCTTCCAAGAAAAAAGTTACCATTATTCGAAAAACCTATTATGAGGGTTTTATAATGCAGGGCCAACTCGGGCATATGCTACATATCTAAATAATGGCATCATTTTACTAACAGACCTATTATGTAGGCAACATATGAAAGGCCACCTAAGGGCATGTACTCCATAGTCAAGAAAAAGAGGTATTTTAGGAATTTAACATTTTTTGCTGATAGATAGAGGACAATAAGATTTGGGTGACTCAATACCATATTGGGTGTTTTTCGAATGAAAGGAATTTTAAAAATGAAAGGGCTATTTTATACAGACATATGCCATAGATAGGGAACCATTTCCATAAAAATTTAATGTATGATGGATCATTAGGATTTATTAAAACATAGAATTAGTAATACCATACTATATAGTTTTATGTCCTGTAGTGATGACATTGATACTGTGTAGTTTTAAGTCATGCATTGAGGACATTTGTACTGTGCATTGAGGACATTTGGTGGCTTTAATTTAATGTCTTTAACTCTGATCAAACGTATGGAATTCTCCCAATTTATTGATATTTTTTAGAAACATACTATCATATTTAGGTATGGAATGGAAAATGGTAAAATGAGATTTGGGAATTTTATAATCTAAATAATGATATGGAAAAAAGCTAAATTCATTAGAAGAAGTCTTTTTTCGAAAAATGATGTTACCATTATTTGAAAAACCCGTTATGGGGGTTGTGTTTTGTAGGGACAAATGTGGAATATGTTACATAGACAAATGATATCATCTTTTTACTGACAGAAATCTATTGTAGGTAAATTATGGAAGGCCACCTAAGGGAACAAGTTTCATATTCAGGCAAAAGAGATCTCAAAAATATTACATTCAACTACTAAAATACGGAGAAAATTAAAGGAGATACGGATTTTAAAAAGCTTAATGTTTGGTTTATGGAGAATGGTACCTGAATATAGAAAGGGTATTTACATCCAAGATGTCTAATTAATCAGATGAATGGGATATTTACAAATGTATGACCCAAATGTAAGAGGTATGGTGTCTGTAGTTTTAGGTCATAGGACTAAGACTAGAAAAGGAAATAATATGTGATATGTTGCCAAGTGGTTCCATGGTTATTTTATATTGTATTGAACAAATTCTAAGGGAAATGTGTAAAATATGGTCTTGAACACTTTCATATTGGGAGAAAGATAATGGGACAAGTATAATTGAATGATTGTTTGAAAATACAGATTCTTCTATATTTTCATAAATGTTTGAAGGGGAAAAAGATACTATAATAATGAATAGTGTTACTATTATTTAAAAAACCCATTATGGGGGTTGTTTTATGTAGGTCCAATTGGGGAATAAGATTTATAGTCAAATATTGGAATCTTTTGACTAATAGGCCTATTATGAAGGCAACTTATGCAAGGACACATAAGGGCACATGCAGCATAGTAAGAAAAAATAGTTCTGAGGTATTAGAAACTCTGTCACCAGAATATGTAAGAATGATTATGAATATCTGAAAACATTCAAGATTATGAGTGTGAAATATAGAAGGGTTTTATACACAATGCATATGAGGAATATTTGAACCAATAATTTTCTTGAGTTTAATGTTCTTAATATATATCTAACTCATATGTAAAATAGAGAACTTCATTGTTTCTTCTAAATTAATATTATCATGTATTGTTTTAATTGATTCAATGAGGACATTAATAACCCTATATGAAATTGAGACACCTCGTTTATATAAATAATCCTTTTACCTAATACCTAATCCCACTTGATCTATGCTCGATGTGAGAAACATGTAGTAGTAAAGGATTATTCAATAATATAAAGGTGACACATGTAATGAATGGGGTGATAGATTTACATGTAGATTAACATCATGCGGTAAGGATGGAGATGAACTGATGTGAAAAGAAAGACATATTGTAACTGGATTAAGGGAAAAAATCCAAGTGTTTCTATGTTTCTTTATGGGGCAAGAATCATGTCACGACCCGTCCTCGGGGCCTGTGACGTGACTACCCCATGCCTGCCTTCCATAGGCCAGGGGCAGGCGACTAGAAACAAGGCATAAATCCTGATAAAAAAGGGAAGGAATTACCTTTGTAAAGTAAACAAACGCACAGAGTAAGCAAGCAGAAGTATAAACTAAGTAAAAACTGGATACAACAGTAAGTGTGAAAAAGTAATTGGGCCAAAATACAAACCCAAACTAAATGTAAAGTACAACTGAAAAAGGTAGTACAACAACTGAAAAGTAATGTTGCAATGTCGTGCCATCCACTGGAAGTCCCACCAGAATTGTGGGGACATATAGCCTCCACATCTCCTCGGGTCCAGCCGTCCGCTCCGAGTATGTCCCACCCAGTGGTCCACCTGTAGGTATCGTCCTGCTCCGCAAGCCTCAACTATGATCAACACTGACCGTCTCCTACAACCAACACAACGTAGTACGGGCATAGCCCGTCCAGGGGTGAGTAGAAGCTACTCAGTAGGGACCCCGAGACCCCTGAAGGTCTCCCATAATCCACAAAGGATAATCCAAAATGGAAAGATACAATCAAGAAGTAATATTCGATGCTACTTAGGTATATGCCCCTACATATACCTAAGTCATCAATTCCAGTTCGGCTCCAGCATCCGAGCCCAGGTGCAACCCAGTCCACACAGGAAAAACACAACTCACATCCACACAGGAAGCATAAAGTAATCCATATATGATATCAAGTCAATCTTATAGAAGATAAGGATTGAAAGTCAAGACTCAGCTCACACATGAATACTTCTTCGTAAGACGATAAAGATGATCAGATGTAGCCACTGATTCATCTAAGCCGTCAGACCCACACAGGATCGATAGGTACTAACCCCCGCAATGGCCCACGAAGGATCGATAGGTACTAACCCCCGCAATGACCCACAAAGGATTGATATGTATTAACCTCCGCAATAACCCACACAGGATCGGACCCACACAGGATCTGTAGGTGCTGGCCTACAAAGGACCGCTGAGCGCTGACCCACACAGGATCTGACCCACACAGGATCGGTAGCACTGATCAACGTAGGATCGCTGAGTTCTGTAGTCGTCACCGTTGAATCCACGATGGATTTCTGTATAGTCATCATTGTCGTCGCAGTCGCAACCAACTATAGGGTTCTCGCACACAGTAAGCTCATTTGGGAGGGTCCGCTCCACGAGCTGAGGGGTT
The DNA here is from genome assembly GCA_963277665.1 of Viscum album. NCBI lineage: Eukaryota > Viridiplantae > Streptophyta > Magnoliopsida > Santalales > Viscaceae > Viscum > Viscum album. The sequence goes on along the minus strand of OY728161.1, from coordinate 527,433,919 downwards.
GATACATCAACTGACACTTAGTCCGAAGTTGATGTATCCAAAAGTTCTGTATCGTCAACAGGAACTCAACGTCAGAGATGACACGTCAATCAGACGCCCGGTCTGAGAGTTATTGGAATTTTCGTCCCAGGGGCCTGGTTGGTTTTTATGTCAATACCAACCTGACCGTTCTCCAACTGTGTTCAAAAATCGAGCATAGTAAGAAAAAAAGGTCCATCTCACTAATAGGAATCCATCAAAGTCGACAACACGACAATCAGACGTTTGAAGCTCATGTTATCAACATTTCCGCTCTGATGGCCCGGTTGGTTTCGTGTACGAACCAACCGGTCGAACCCAATGTTCTCTAAAACCCTGAGTTTAATATACTGAAACGACAGTCTTGATCCAAGGATTGCATCGCAGTTAACGGTGCGTCGATCGGAGGTCCGCAGCGCCAGTTATGAGCAAAAGATCGAAAGAGGTCTATAATTAGGGGGTTCGGGCTTGGTTCGACCCGACCCGATACCCCCAGGGTCGACCCGACCCGGGTCCGTGTCTGGCCTGCTTGGGTGCAACCCGGCCTAGCTGGTGCGGCCCGGCCCATCCTGGGTGCGGCCTGGCGGCTCGGCCGGGCGGCTCGGCCGTATCGGCTGAGCGATGAGGGGGGGGGGGGGGGCTGCCCCCGCATTGAGAAACTGCGGCCCCCATGCGGGGGGCCACTCCTGCAGGCCAGCAGGGGGTTACATCCCCAGGCGCTTCCCCCTGAATAGCCGGCCCACACCGGCTGGCCGGCAGCTGCCGCCACGGGACCGACGTTGGCCAGTCCCCCTGCTCCGACGCCGGCTGCCCGGAACCGGCCGCCGGTCCCTGCTCCGCCGCCTCCTAAGCCACAGCCTTGGTCCATCAGGCGCAGTGCGATGGCGCCGCTCCCCTCCGTCGTGGCCCCTCTCCAGCCGCGGTGCCTTTTTGGTTCTTCGGTGCGGCGCAACGGCGTCGTTCTTCTTCGCCCATGCGAATATTTTCTGCACGGTGCGACGGCACCGCGCCGCCTTTCACATGCCGCAGCAAAATCAAATAAACCAGGGGGAGGAGGGTCGGCCATGTTTGTGCTCTCCGACCTCCTCCTGTTATTCCGATATCAGGCATCTCAATTTGAAAAGAAGAAAGGTGATGGATGTAATCACGTATAAACAATTAAAATAATACCCTACCTCGTCGAACGAGGTTTTCGCGGAAAGGAACGTCGCAGAATTGATCACCGCGGAAGTAGGTGGATCATTGTGTCGCGGAGTAATGGATTCGTCGGTGTCGCGTCGTCTATCTCCGATCATCCGGCGTTCTTGTCGACCTTCGTCGGAGGTCGGCGTTCTTCATGTTCTTCGTCGAGGAGGAAGAACATCAAGAACGTGGGAAAATTCTCCCAAGCCTCCCACAACCCAACAAACTTTAATAAAATAAGAGTTTTACTAATTTTATTTCTCAAGCCATGCGTTTTGAAAAACAAAAACAAAACAATCAATTATGTGAATTAATTTCAATGCTTAAACAGCCCAAATTAATTGAGGCGTTTCATAAACATAAAAAAGCAAGGGATGACTTCCACTTAAAAGGGGTGCGGGTGCCTTACCTTAATTAGAAGGAGGGGGTTTAGGAAGAAAAGAAACAGTGGGGCTCGTGTGGGTCCCACCTCACAATTATCCTACCTAGTGGGTAGGAAATTGTGGGTCCCAATTCATCCACATATCTTAGGATAAGAAAAATAATATAATATTGGTTTCAACACTTTTATTTTATTTCGTTACTTAACCCCAAAATTTAAAAACCACACCCGAGAAAACACAACTCACGAAAAGGTGTTTCAAAGAAATTATCATCATTGTGATTCAATCGGTGTCCTCAGATTTTGATTCCGAGCACCGGTTCAAAATTTAGGAAAACCCGCTCGTTTGTTCACTGAACGTACCCAAGCTAAACTTGGGAAAATGATTCCGGGCACACCGGGCCTCAGAATCAGGTGCCGTCAGAAACTGAGTTCTTGTAAATTTCTATGAAAATTAAGAAAAAAAAATTCATTGATTTTAATGGGTATTTATGTCACGACCCATCCTCGGGGCCCATGCCATGACTACCCCATGCCCGCCTTCCATAGGCCAGGGGCTGGCGACTAGAACCAAGGCGTAAATCCCGGTAAAAAGGGAAGGCATTGGCTTTGTAAAGTAAACAAGCATCACAGAGTAAGCAAGCGAAAAAAAATAAACACTAAGTAAAAACTGAGTACAACTGAAAGTGCAAAAAGTAAGTGGGCCAGTATACAAACCCAACTTGAAAGTAAAGTACAACTCGAAAGGGAAAATAGCAACTGAAGAGTAAAAGTCGCTATGCCAAGCTGTCCACTGGAAATCCCACCTGGAGGGTGGGTACAGATAACTCCACTGCTCCACGAGTCCCGCCGTCCGCTCCGAGTGCGTCCTGCCCAGTGGTCCACCTCCTGGTACCGTCCTGCTCTACAAACCTCAACCACGATCAACGTTGTCCATCGTTTGCAACCAACACAACGTAGTGTGGGCATACCCCGTGCAGGGGTGTGTATAAGCTACTCAGTAGGGACCCCGAGACCCCCGAAGGTCTCCCAAAATCCAAAAAGGATAAACCACAAAGGAAAGATACAATCAAGAAGTAACAACCGACAATGCTTAGGTATATGCCCATACATATACCTAAGTCATCAATTCCAATACGCTCCAACCTCCGAGCCCAAGTACAACCCAGTCCACACAGGAAAGTATATGTATTCCACACATGGAAGCAAAGGTAATCCACACAGGATAGCACAACACAATCCACAAAGGAATGTAAACAGGATTCATCTCACACAGGTATACTTTTTCAAAGACGATAGAGAAGATCACTGATCCATCTAAGTCGTCGGACCCACAAAGGATCGATAGGTACTAACCCCCGCAAAGACCCACACAGGATCGGACCCACACAGGATCTGTAGGCGCTGGCTCACACAGAACCGCTGAGCGCTGACCCACACAGGATCGGACCCACACAGGATCGGTAGCACTGATCCATATAGGATCACTGAGTGCTGTATTTGTCACCGTCGAATCCACTGAGGATCTCTGTACAGTTGTCGTCGTCATAGTAGCAGTCACAGTCCGCACTTGGGTTCCCGCACACAACACGCTCATTCGGGAGGGTCCGCTCCATGAGCCGATAGGCTAATATATCAACTAACACATAGTCTAGAGTTGATGTATCCAAAAGTTCTGTATCGTCAACAGGAAATCAACGTCACAGACGGCGCGTCAATCGGACGCCCGGTCTGAGAGTTATTGGCATTTTCGTCCTAGGGGCCCGATTGGTTTTTAAGGCAAAACCAACCCGACCGTGTTCCACCTGCATCCAAACCTCGAGCGGAGTATGCCAAAAGATCTGTTTCACTAAGAGGGACTCATCAAAGTTGACAGCACGTCAATCGAACGTCCGTAACTCAAGATATGAGCGTTTCCGCTCCGAGGGCCCGGTTGGTTTCGTGTACGAACCAACCCGGCCGAACACAAAGTATTCCAAAACCTTTAGTGCGATATGTCGAAACGACCGTATCGTTCCGAGGATCGTGTTTCCGCTGACGACGTTTCGATCGGAGGTCCGTAGCCCGAGTTATGGGAAAATTAACCCAATCAGTCTAAAAACGGGGGTTTCGGGCCCGGACTGACCCGACCCAAGACCCCCCGGTCGGCCCGAACCGGGTCGACCCGCCCTGGCCGACCGGTCAGGCACCGGAACGGCTAGGCACAGTGCGCCCAACGTGCTGCCAGCTCGGCCTTCGGCCGAGCTGTTGGAAAAAGGGGGGCGCCTGCCCCCCTTCAGTAATTGTGGTCCCCCCTAATTTATGGGGGGCCGTTTAAAGCTGGTCGGGGGTATTTAATTCCCCCAGCTTCCTCCTTTCCGGTCGGCCCGACCTGGCAGGCCGGTTCCTTCTCAACGGGATCGGCGGTGGCCGGTCCCCTTCCAGCTCCGACACCGGCGGCCCGGCTGGCTGCCGGTCACCTTGCTCCGCCGCAGCCCGGAACCGACCGCAGCCCTTGTCGTCTGGCGCGGTGCGACGACACCACACCCCTCCGTCGCGGCCCCGCTCCGGCCGTGGAGCATTTTATTTTCTTCGACGCGGCGCGACGGCGTCGCGTTATTAAAATTCTTTCCACGGCGCGGCGCGACAACGTCGCGTTCTTAAACTTCTTTCCACGCACGGCGCGACGGCGTCGCGTAATACTTGCCGTGATTCCCACGTGGTGTGACGACACCACACCATTCCGTTCCATCAACAAAGAATCAAACATGAACATAGGATGGGGTTCGGCCGTGTTTGTGTGGTCCGACCCCCCTCTCGTTAAACGATAACATCTAGTCGAAAAATACACGATGATCGATAAACTAGAATCATGAACGGAAATAATTAAATAAAACCCCTACCTCGGTTTAGGAACGGTGTTCGTCAATGAGCCGTGGAAGATGAGCATCGCGGAGGTCGGGCGTCGTGGGAAAAGAACGTTGATAGCACGAAGCGAGGATTCGAAGTTCTTTGACGGCGATTTTGTCGTGGAAAACCGTCGCGGAAGAGACAACACAGAAGAAGAACATCGCGTCGTGGATACAGCGTCGCGGAAAAACCGTGTTCTTCGGTGGAGAAGTTCTTCGTTGAAGAATGGTGTTCTTCGCGTTCTTTGTCGAGGTTGAAGATGAAGAAGACCGCTTCCCCAATCCTCTCAAGGTTGAAAAACACTAACAATAATAAAATAAGACTAAGTCTTATTTTTTTAACACAACCTAACCATTTGAATTTCAAGAGTTTGGAATTAAGTAACTCACTTGATTAATTATAACAACTTGTCAAAATTTAATGAATGTGAGTTAATGGGGAGTTAGGATTGTGAGGGGTTAAGAGGGGTTAGGGAGTTTAAGGAATTTGAAAAGGTGGGGGGTTCGCGTGGGCCCCACCCTTTCAATTATCCACACATGGGAAGTTGGGTGAATGTAGGCCCCACCACCAACTTCTCATGGGAGAAATAAACCACCTTGAAAAGAAATAAAATTGATTCAACAATTTTATTTACCTTTTTAATTAACCCCCACAAATTAAATTCTTCCCCCGAACAATCGCAACTATGGTAAAGGGTTCCTTAAGCGATTACCGGCTTTGCGAGTTCATCGGTGCCCTCAGAATTCGAATCTGAGCACCGGTTCAAAAGTTAGAAAAACCCGCTCGTTCGTTCATTGAACGTACCCGAGCCAAACTTCATAAATTGATTCCGGGCACACCGGGCCTCGGAATTAGGTGCCTTCAGAAACCGCGCTCTTGTAAAATTCCAAATAAAATTAAAAAACAAATTCCCTTGACTTTTTCGGGTCTTTACATTACTCCCACCTCAGGGCTTTATGTCCCCGTAAAGATACATCATAACAAGGGAAATAAGTGTGGGTACTGAGGATGCATCTGAGCCTCCCGCTCCCAAGTGCTCTCCTAGAGGTTCACGTGCTGCCATCTGATGTGCACTAGAGGAATCGACCATCCACGTAGGACCCGCTCCTATCGATCCTCGATCTCCACCGGGACCTCCGTAAAATTTGCCCCATCATCAATGTCAAGATCCCCATGGTCAATGATATGCATCGGGTCGTGCAAGTATCTCCTCAGCTGAGACACGTGGAAGACGTCGTGCACTCGGTGCAGCTGAGGTGGTAGAGCCAGGAAATAAGCCACCTCGCCAATCCTGCTGAGGACCTGGAAGTGTCTGATGAAGCGCGGAGATAACTTTCTGCCTCTTCCAAATCTCCGTAATCCACGTCAAGGTGAGACACGCAAGAAGACGTGATCGCCATCCTCGAACTCTAGTGGCCTCCGCCTCCTAGCAGCGTATGACTTCTGCCAGCTCTGAGCTGTCCTCATCCACTCCTGGATGACCTGTACCTTCTCTGTCGTGGCCTGGACCATCTATGGTCCCACAAGTGCTCACTCCCCAGTGTCTGTCCAGCATAAAGGAGTTATGCAAGGTCGGCCGTACAACGCCTCGTACGGTGCCATCCCGATGGAGGAGTGGTATCTGTTGTTGTACGCAAACTCTACTAAGGGTAGGTGGTCCTCCCAGCTATGACCAAAGTCGAGGACACATGTGTGGAGCATGTCCTCGAGAGTCTGAATGGTTCTCTCCGTCTGACCATCCGTCTGAGGGTGAATGGCTGTGCTCAAACGTAGCTGCGTCCCGAACGCCTCCTGAAACCTCTTCCAAAGCCGGGTACTAAAGCGAGCATCTCGATCGGAGATGATAGATGATGGTACACCGTGAAGCCGAAAAATCTTCGGAATGTAAAGTCATACCAAGATCTCCACTGAGCCCTGCTCTCTGATGGGTAAGAAGTGAGCCAACTTGGTGAGTCGGTCGACAATCACCCTGATGGAGTCGTGACCTCTGGAAGTGCGTGGAAGTCTAGTCACGAAGTCCATAGATATCCTGTCCCACTTCCACTCCAGGAACATCAAGGGTTGTACCAAGCCAGCTGGTACCTGATGCTCTACCTTCACCTCCTGGCAGGTGAGGCATCGAGAAACGAACTCTGCCAATGCCTTCTTCATGCCTGGCCACTAGTGCTGTTGTCTGAGATCCCGGTAAATCTTCGCCACTATAGGATTTACCGCTAAAGGAGAAGTGTGAAACTCTCTCAGCACCTCCTCTCGTAAAGAGACTGGTACCATGGTACGTCCTCTGAAAAGGATGTCATGCTCTGCTCCAATGGAGAAACCTTCAGGTGTCTGTCCTGAGGACATCTGTGCACGCCGCGTCTCACATCTAGTGTCCCCACGCTGTGCCTCTCAGACCCGCTGTAGTAGTGGAGGAGTGACTGTGAGAGACTAAAGGAAGGATGCCCCATCTCTATCGACAAAGGATATCTGCAAAGCGGATAGCTGCTCTGTCGCCTCTTCAAGTAGTTGAATGCCCGTCCTCCTACTGAGGGCATAGGCTACCATGTTCTCCTTCACAGGAGTATAGACTATCTCAAAGTCATGGTCCTGGAGGAACTCGAGCCATCGCCGCTATCTCAGGTTCAGGTCCTTCTGTGAGAAGATGTACCTGAGACTCAGATTGTTAGAAAAGACTGTAAAGTGCTCGTCCATTAGATAGTGTCACTGTGTATTCAGAGCGAAGACCACTGCTACTAACTCCAGGTCATGGGTAGCATTATTCTGCTCATGCGGCCTCAACTGATTTGATCCATGGGAGATCACTGCCCGCTCCTACATCATGACGCAACCAAGTCTGGTCCCTGATGCATCGCAATAGACTACATACCCTACTCCCTCCTCAGGCAACCTCAAGATAGGTGCGCTGGTCAATCTCTGTCTCAGCTCCTGGAAGCTCTACTAACATATGTCTGACCACACGAATGGTTTCCCCTTCTTCGTCAAAGATGAGAGTGGTGCTGCAAATCTGAAGAAGTCTGGCACAAATATCCGGAAGTATCCAGCTAGTCCCAAGAAACTCCGCACCTCTGTCACGCTCCTGGGTGGCTCCCAAGCTTGCACTGCCTCCATCTTCGCGGGATCGACTGAAACTCCTTCCTCAGAGATGACGAGTTCCAAGAAGTGGACCTCACATATCCAGAACTGGCACTTCGAGATCTTACCATAAATTTGGTGCTCTCGGAGTGTGTCTAGTACAACCCTTAAGTGGTAGGCGTGCTCCACCTCAGTCGTCGAGTAAATCAAAATGTCTTCGATGAAGACCACAACAAATCGATCGAGGTATGGCTGAAAGATCGTGTTCATGAGGGCCATGAACACTGCTGGAGCATTGGTTACTCCGAATGGAATAAACAAGAACTCATAGTGTCCATTCTTACATCTGAAGGCCGTCTTCTGCACGTCCTCGTCTCAAACTCTGAGCTGATGATAGCCTGACCTGAGGTATATCTTCAAGAACCACTGTGCTCCCTTGAGCTGATCAAAGAGGTCATCAATCCTCGGTAGCAGATACTTGTTCCTCACTGTCACCTGGTTCAGGCGACGATAGTCAACACAACGTCGCAAGCTCCCATCCGCCTTCTTGGCGAACAATATCGGGGAAGCCCAGGGTGAAACACTGGGTCGGATGAACCCCTTGCCCTGCAAGTCCTCCAACTTTACCCGTAGCTCTCGAAGCTCGGTGGGGGCCATCCGTTATGCTGGGGTCGATATAGGGGCTCTCTCGGGGTACAAGTCAATATAAAGGTCTACCTCTCTACGAGGAGTTAGCCCTGGAATGTCGTTGGGGAAGACGTCCGCAAACTGATCCACCACTGCAGGAAATCCAGGAATCTGCACGTCAACTGCTCCTAGGATGAGGCTAGCCAACTGATGAGTGATGGGCTGTCCTCTCCTCCAAGGAAGTCCATCCTGTGCTGCAAAGGCTCCCTTCTCGCCGGTGATGGTGAACCTGCTCCCGTCGGTACGTACACATCGCACCTTGCGCCTAAAACAGTCAATATGTGCATGGACCATAGATAACCAATCCATGCCCAAGATGACGTCGTATGGCCTCGACGCCGCTACAATAAGATCCCAGCCGAAGCTCTCGCCTCCTAGAGTAATCTCACACTACCGGAACCAGTGCGTAATCATCGAGTCTGCTCCCGTAGGAGTCTCTAACCGTAAGGATCGAGCCAACGACTCTGTCGGAATCTCCGAGCTCCGAAAAAGGGCAGTGGCTATGGAAGAGTGACTCGCTCTTGTGTCTTTAAGTACTGATGCAAGGGTGGAATAGACATAGATAGTACCTCGAATCATCTCGGGCGCGCCGTGGTCATAGGCCTCCACTGCCTGGAGTTGTGCCTGTCTCTGCCCGCCAGCTCCCTGTGGTCGGGGTGGACCTCCTGGTGGTGGTGGTGGTAGAGTCTCAAAACGTCTCCGACCACCTGCTGCTTGGCCAGCTCCTCTGCCTCGTCCGCCTCCTCCCTGCAGACCGCCACGGTCGACCCTCTGCATCTACCTCGGTGGTCCCTCAACCGGCTGCTTCTCCTCAGCACGGCGGGTCGGGCAATCACGAGGCATGTGGCCCAACCCGCCGCATGAGTAGCACTATCTGCCTCTCGAAAGACTGACTCCGCGCTGTGTGCCCCGCACTGCTGAGCTAGTGTCCTGAGGTCGTCTGCCTGAGTGTATGGTCTTCCTGGACCCCTGAGTCATCCGTCGACTGCCAGCTGTAGAAGACTCTGCTACGTGCCGCCCTACGGTGGGTCTCAGCGCTGGTGTAGACTCAGCAAGAAAGCTCTCGATCAAAAGGGCCCACTCCAGTACTCCTGTCTGAGTCGGAATGCTGAGGGAGATCAGCGATTCCATGATCTCGTGTCTCAATCCCTGCTCAAAGGTCCGGGCCCGGAAGAATGGGTCTCATACCATGTCGGTCGAGTAGCGCGAGAGATCAGTAAATCTCGCCGAGTATTGAGCGACCGTCATGCTTCCCTACTGTAGCTGAAGAAGCTCTTGAATGTGCACCGCACGTAGGGTGGCCGGGACAAACACTGATCAGAAGAGGCTCTCAAAGTCTGTCCAGAGTAGAGATTCCTCATCGTGCACCTAGAGCATCATGATCCACCATCGTCCTACTACTGCGTGCAGTATGCTCGCAGCGAGGATCACCGTGAGGTATGCTGGTGTCCTCACTAGCCTGAAAACTCGAACGACTGCCTCTCAGCGGCTGGTGCTAGAGACATCGGTGGCTCGACGGGTAGAGCTACCGCTGGTGCCACTGCTGACAAAGGGCCTTGCACCGAGGCCTCGTCGCTCGGTGGGCTGTCGTCACACTCAACTCTCGGAACCCTAGCTGACTGCTGTCGTGGGCCCATCCTGAAAAGGAAACTGCTGCACCACAGTCGGAACTGTATACCTGGTGAGCTGGTACAAAGTAATCACAATGAAAACGTGAAACACACATGCAATCAATGTTTTCGTGCGTTAAGTCGGAAATCAGAAGTCAAGGTCCTGGTGTACGGATACTTCGGCATCCGCACCAACACTGGACTCCCTGGACTGATAACCACACTCAATACGCTAAACACTATTTCTTCACATTGAAATGATCAGAGTTCGCGGTAGAACCGAACTCCTCTAATACCAATTTGTCATGACCCGTCCTCAGGGCACGTGACATGACTACCCCAAGCCCGCCTTCCATAGGCCAGGGTCTAGAGACTAGTGCCAAGGCTTAAATCCCGTTAAAAAGGGAAGGCATTGCCTTTGTAACGTAAAAAAGCACCACAGAGTAAGCAAGCAGAAAAAGTAAACACTATGTAAAAATTGAGTACAACTGTAAGTGCGGAAAGTAAGTGGGCCAGTATACAAACCCAAACTGAAAGTAATGTACAACTCGAAAGGGAAAACAGAAACTGAAAAGTAAAAGCCTCTACGCAGAGCATTCCACTGGAAATCTCACTTGAAGGGTGGGTACAGATAGCTCCACTGCTCCACAGGTCCCGCCGTCCGCTCCGAGTGCGTCCCGCCCAACGGTCCACCTCCTGGTACCGTCCTGCTCTGCAAAGCTCAACCATGATCAACGTTGTCCGTCGTCTGCAACCAACACAACGTAGTGCGGGAATAGCCCGTGTAGGTGTGAGTATAAGCTACTCAGTAGGGACCCCGAGACCCCCAAAGGTCTCCCAAAATCCACAAAGGATAAATCACAAAGGAAAGATACAATCATGAAGTAACAACTGACACTGCTTAGGTATATGCCCATACATATACCTAAGTCATCAATTCCAATACGCTCCAACCTCCGAGCCCAAGTACAACCCAGTCTACACAGGAATGTATACGTATTCCACACAGGGAAGCATACGTAATCCAAATAGGAAATTAAACAAGATTCCCTCACACAGTTATACTTTTTCGAAGACGATAGAGATGATCACTGATCCATCTATGTCGTCAGACCCACAAAGGATCGATAGGTACTAACCCCCGCAAAGACCCACACAGGATCAGACCCACACAGGATCTGTAGGCGCTGGCTCACACAGAACCGCTGAGCGCTGACCCACCCATGACCAGACCCACACAGTATCGGTAGCACTGATCCACATAGGATCGCTGAGTGATGTAGTCGTCACCGTCGAATCCACTGAGGATCTCTGTACAGTCGTCGTCGTCACAGTAGCAGTCGCAGCCAGTACTAGGGTTCCCGCATATAGCAATCTCGTTCGGGAGGGTCTGCTTCACGAGCTGAGAGACTGATACATCAATTACCACATAATCCAGAGTTGATGTATCCAAAAGATCTGTATGGTCAACAGGAACTCAACGTCGCATATGGCACGTCAATCGGACGCCCGATCGGAGAGTTATTGGCTTTTTCGTCCCTGGGGCCCGGTTGGTTTTTAATGAAAAACCAACCCTACTGTACTGCACCTGCATCCAAACCTCGAGCGGAGTATGCCAAAAGATTTTTCTCACTTAGAGGGACTCAACAAAGTTGATGGCACGTCAATCGGACGTCCGTAACTCAAGATATGAGTGTTTCCGCTCCGAGGGCCAGGTTGGTTTCGTGTACGAACCAACCCGGCCAAACTCAAAGTATTCCGAAACCTTGAGTGCGATATGTCGAAACAACCGTCTCGTTCCAAGGATCGTGCCGCCGCTAACGGCGCTTCGATCAGAGGTCTGTAGCCTGAGTTATGGGCAAATGAACCCAAATAGTCTAAAAACGGGGGTTTCAGGCCCGGACTGACCCGGCCCGAGACCCCCCGGTCAGCCCGAACCGGGTTGACCCGCGCCGGGTTCGGGTCGGCCCGGCCCGGCCCAGCCGGGCACGGCCCTGCTCGGCCTGGCAGATCGGCGAGGCGCCGGACCGGCGGGGCACAGCGCGCCCAGCGCGCTGCCAGCTCGGCCTTCGGCCGAGCTGTTGGAAAAAAGGGGGGCGCCTGCCCCCCTTGAGTAATCGCGGCCCCCCCTAATTTATGGGGGGTCGTTTGAAGCTGGCTGGGGGAATTTAATTCCCCCGGCATCCCCCTTTCCGGCCGGCCCGACCTGGCCTTCCGGTTCCTTCTCAATGAGACTGGCGGTGGCCGGTCCCCTTCCAGCTCCGACACCGGCGGCCCGACTGGCCACCGGTCCCCTTGCTCCGCCACGGCCCGGAACCGGCCGCAGCCCTTGTCGTCTGGCGCGGTGCGACGGCACCGCACCCCTCCTCCGTGGCCCCGCTCCGGCCGTGAAGCCTTCGATTTTCTTCGACGCGGCGCAACGGTGTCGCGTTCTTAAACTTCTTTCCACGGCGCGGCGCGACGACATCGCATTCTTAAACTTATTTCCATGGCGCAGCGTGACGACGTCGCGTAATACTTCCCGTGATTCCCGTGTGGTACGATGGCACCACGCCATTCCGTTCCATCCATAAAGAATCAAACATGAATATAGGAGGGGTTTCGGCCATCTTTGTGTGGTCCGGCCCCCCTCTCATTAAACAATAATATCTAGTCGAAAAATCCATGATGATCAATAAACTAGAATCATGAACAGAAATAATTAAATAAAACACCTACCTCGGTTCTGGAACAGTGTTCGTCAACGAGCCGCGGAAGACGAGCGTCGCGGAGGTCGGGCGTTGTGGGAAAAGAACGTCGATGTCGCGAAGTGAGGATTCAAAGTTCTTTGATGACTATTTTGTCGCGGAAAACCGCCACGGAAGAGACGACGCGGAAGAAGAACGCCGCGTTGCGGATACGGCGTCGTGGAAGAACTGTGTTCTTCGGTGGGGATGTTCTTCGTTGAAGAACGATGTTCTTCGTGTTCTTCGTCGAGGTTGAAGAAGAAGAAGACCGCTTCCCCAATCCTCTGAAGGTTGCAAAACACTAACAATAATAAAATAAGACTAAGTCTTATTTTATTAACACAACCTAACCATTTGAATTTCAAGCATTTGAAATTAAGTAACTCACTTAATTAAATATGAAAAGTGGTCAAAATTTAATGAAAGTGAGTTAATGGGGAGTTAGGATTGTGAGGGGTTAAGAGGGGTTAAGAGGGGTTAGGGAGTTTAAGGAATTTGAAAAGGTGGGGGGTTCGTGTGGGCCCCACCCTTTCAATTATCCACACATGGGAAGTTGGGTGAATGTGGGACCCACCACCAACTTCCCATGGGAATAATAAACCACCTTGAAATGAAATAAAACTGATTCAACAATTTTATTTACCTTTTTAATTAAACCCAATAAATTAACTTCTTCGCCCGCACAAACGCAACTACGGTAAAGGGTCCCTTAAGCGATTACTGGCGTTGCGAGTTAATCCGTGCACTCAGAATTTGATTCCGAGCACCAGTTCAAAAGTTAGAAAAACCCGCTCGTTCTTTCACTGAACGTACCTGAGCCAAACTTCGGAAATTGATTCTGGGCACACCGGGCCTAGGAATCAGGTGCCGTCAGAAACTATGCTCTTGTAAAATTCCAAATAAAATTAAGAAAAAATTCCCCTTGAAATTTTCGGGTCTTTACACTTTACATCACTACCACCTCAGGGTTTTGCGTCCCCGTAAAGATACTTCATAAACTAGGGAAACAATTGTGGGTAATGGGCATGCATCTGAGCCTCCCGCTCCAAAGTGCTCTCATAGAGGTTCTCGTCCTGCCATCTGATGCGAACTATAGGAATTGACCATCCACGTAAGACCCGCTCCTGTAGATCCTCGATCTCCACCGGGACCTCCTCAAATATCATCCCATCATCAACATCCAGCTCCACATGGTCAATGAAATGTGTCGGGTCGTGTACATATATCCTCAGCTAAGATACGTGGAAGACGTCGTTCACCTGGTGCAACTGAGGTGGTAGAGCCAGGTGATAAGCCACCTCACCAATCCTGTTGAGGACCCGGAATGGTCCGATTAAGGGTGGAGATAACTTGTCGCCCCGGCCAAATCTCTGTAATCCACATTGAGGTGAGACCTGCAAGAAGAAGTTGTCACCATTCTCGAACTCCAGTGGCCTCCACCTCCTGTCAGCATAAGACTTCTGCCGGCTCTGAGCTGTCCTCATCTGCTCCTGGATGACCTGGACCTTCTCCGTCGTGGCCTGGACCATCTCTGGTCCCACAAGTGTGGACTCCCCAGAGTCTGTCCAAAACAGATGTGATCAGAAAAGTCAGTCGTACAACGCCTCATATGGTTCCATCCCGATGGTGGAGTGGTAGCTGTTGTTGTACGCAAACTCCACCAAGGGAAGGTGGTCCTCCCAGCTGCGACTAAAGCCGAGGACACATGCATGGAGCATGTCCTAGAGAGTCTGAATGGTCCTATCCGTCTGAACATCTTTCTAAGGGTGAAAGGAAGTGCTCAGACATAGTTACGTTCAGAACGCCTCCTGCAACCCCTTCTAATGCCGGGATGTAATGTGAGAATCTCGATCAGAGACGATAGAAGATGGCACACCATGAAGACGTACAGTCTCCTGAACATAGAGATGTCCAAAGCACTCCACTGATCCCTGCTCTATGATGGGTAAGAAGTGGGCCGACATGGTGAGTCAGTTGACAATCACCCATATGGATTCGTGACCTCTGGAAGTGCGTGGGAGTCCAGTCACGAAGTACATAGATATCCCATCCCACATCCACTCTGGGACCTCCAAGGGATGTAACAGCCTGCTGGTACTTGGTTCTCTGCCTTCACCTGCTGGCAGGTGAGGCATCGAGAAACAAACTCTGTCGTAGCCCTCTTCATACCTGGTTCCAGTGATGTCGTCTGAGATCATGGTACATCTTTGCCACTCCAAGATGTACCGCCAAATGGGAATTGAGAAACTCTCTCAGAAAACCCTCCTGTAAAGCAGCTGGTACCATGGTACGTCCTCTAAAAAGGACATCGTGCTCTCCTCCCATGGAGAATCCATCAGGTGCCTGTCCTGAGGATATCTGTGCACACTCCGTTTCGCTGTCAGCGTCCCCACGCTGTGCCACTCTGACCCGCTGCAGTAGTGGAGGAGTGACTGTGAGTGACTGAAGAAAGGCTGCTCCATCTCTATCCACAAAGGATATCTGCAAAGCGGCTAGCTGCTCTATCTCCTCTCCATGTAGCTGGATGCCCATCTCCTGCTGAGGGCATCAGCTACTATGTTCCCCATTCCAGGAGTATAGACTATCTCAAAGTCATAGTCCTGGAGGAACTCGATCCATAGCCACTATCTCAGGTTCAGGTCCTTCTGCGAGAAGATTTACCTAATACTCTGATGGTCAGAATAGAATGTAAAGCGCTCGCCCATCAGATATTGTCGCCACATCTTCAGAGCAGAGACAACTGCAGCTAACTCCAGATCATGGGTAGTGTAGTTCATCTCATGCTGCGTCAACTGACGTGATCTGTAGGTGATCTGTGCCTACTCCTACATCAAGACACATCTGATCCCGGTCCTTGATGCATCGTAGTCAACTATGCACCGTACTCCCTCCTCCGGCAACCTCAAGATAGGCGCGCTGTTCAATCTATGTCTCAGCTCTTGGAAGCTCTTCTAACTTATTTCTGACGACACAAAGGGTTTTCCCTTCTTCTTCAAAGCATAGAGTGGTTCCAGAACTCTGGAAATGGATGGCATGAACCTCCGGTAGTACCCAGCTAGACCCAAGAAACTTCGCACCTCTGTCACGCTCCTGGGTGGCTCCCAATCTAGCACTGCCTCGATCTTCACAGGATCCACCGAAACTCCCACCCCAGAGATGACGTGTCCCAAGAAGTGGACCTCACATAACTAGAACTGACACTTCGAGAGTTTTCCATAAAGCTGGTGCACTCAGAGTGTGTCTAGTACAACCCGCAATTGGTATGCGTGCTCCTCCTCAGTGGTCGAGTATATCAAAATGCCGTCGATGAAGACCACGAAAAATCGATAGAGGTATGGCGGAATGATCCTGTTCATGAGGCCCATGAACACTGCTGGAGCAGTGGTCATGCCAAATGTCATAACCAAGAACTCATAGTGGTCATACCGACATCTGAAGGTCGTCTTCTGCACATCCTCGTCCTGAAATCTGAGCTGATGTTTGCCTGAACTGAGGTCTATCTTTGAGAACCATTGTGCACCCTTCAGCTGATCGGAGAGTTCATCAATCCTCGGTAGCAGATGCTTGTTCCTCACTGTCACCTGGTTCAGGTGACGATAGTCGACACAAAGTCTCATGCTCCTGTCCGCATTCTTGGAAAACAATATAGGGGATCCCAGGGTGAAACACTGGGTCAGATAAATCCCTTCCCCTGCAAGTCCTCCAACTGTACCCATAGCTCTCGAATCTCAGCGGGGGCCACCCGATAATTTGGAGTGGATATCGGGGTTTTCCCCTGTTAAAAGTCAATATAGAATTATACCTATCTGTGAGGAGGTATCCCTTTGACGTCATTGGTTAAAACATCTGCATACTGATCCACTACTAGAGGAAAACTAGGACTCCTCACGTCAACTTCTCCTAGGATGAGGCTAGGCAACTGATGAGTGATGACTTTTCCTCTCCTCTGCGTGATACCATCCTATGCTGCAAAGGCTCCCTTATCGCTGGTGAAGGTGAACCTGCTCCCGTCAGTGCGTACACATCACACCTTGTGCCTAATACAGTAAATCTGTGCATGGACTGTAGATAACCAATCCATGCCCAAGATGACGTCATAAGGCCTCAACGCCGCTACAAGAAGAACCCATCTAATGATCTCGCCTCCTAGAGTAAGCTCACACTACCGGCACCAGTGTGTAATCATCGAGTCTTCTCCCGTAAGAGTCTCTAGCAGTAAGGATCGAGCCAACGGCTCTGTCGGAATCTCCGAGATCCGAACCAGGGCAGTGACAATGAAAGAATGACTCGCTCCTGTGTCTATAAGAACTGCTGAAAAGGTGGAATAGACACAGATATTACCTCAAATCGTCTCATGCGGGCCATATTCATAGGCCTCTGCTGCCTGGAGTTGTGTCTGTCTCTGCCCGCTAGCTCCCTGTGGTCGGGGTGGACCTCCTAGTGGTGGGGTTGGTAGAGCCTCAAAGCGTCACCCACCAACTGCTGATCGGCCAGCTCCTCTGCCTCATCCGCCTGCTCCCAGTGGACCGGCACGGTCGACCCTCTGCCTCAGCCTGGGTGGTCCCTCAACCGTCTGCTGCTCCTCGGTACGGCGGGTCGGGCAGTCACGAGCCATGTGGCCCTGCCCGCCGCAAGCGTAGCACTGTCTGCCTCTCATAAGACTGGATCTTTGTTGTGTGCCCCAAACCTATGAGCCAGTGTCCTGAGGTCGTCTGGCTGATGGTCTGGTCTGCCTGGACCCATGTGTCATCTATCGACTGCCTGCTGTAGAAGACTCTGCTACGTGCTGCCATGTGGTAGGTCTCACTGCTGATGTAGGCTGACCAAGGAAGCTCTCGATGTGAAGGTCTCTTTCCAGTACCCCTCTATGTTTCGGAATGCTGATGGAGATTATCGACGACCTCATATCATGCCTCAATCCATGCTCAATGGTTCGGGCCCGAAAGAATGGGTCTCGTACCATGTCCGTTGAATAGCACGAGAGATTGGTAAATCTCTCCGAGTACTGGGCGACCGACAAGTTGCCCTCCCGTAGCGGTAGAAGCTCCCGGATGTGCACCGCACGGAGGATGGCTGGGAAGAACTCAGAGCGGAAGAGGCTCTCAATGTCCATCCAGATGAGTGATGCCTTGTCATGCCCCTGGAGCATCAAGCTCCACCATCTGCCTACTTCCGCGTGCAAGAGACTCGCTGCAAGGATCACGATGAGGTCAGTTGGTGTCCTCACTAACCTGAAAAGTCGAACAACTGCCTCTGTCAAATCCTCAGCTGCCTGAGGGTCCGTCTCCCTATGAAACCTGGGCGGTCGCTGATGTTGAAACTAGTGGAGTGCACTAAGGCGACGTGCATCATCAGTGGATGGGGCTAGAAGCATCAGTGGCTCAGCGGGTAGAGGTACCGTCAGTGCCTCTACTGTCAAAGGGCCCTGTACCGAGGCCTTGTTGCTCAGGGGGCTGTCGTCCCGCACAACGCTCAGAACCCTAGTTGGCTACTTTCGTGGGGCCATCATGAAAAGAAACAGGTGTTCCACGGTCAAACAGTATACCTAGTGAGCTAACACAAATTAATCACAACGAAAACTTGAAACACAGAAGCAATCAATGTTTTCGTGCATTAAGTCGGAAATCAGAAGTCATGGTCCTAGTGTACAGATACATCGGCCGCCGCACCAACACTGGACTCCCTGGACTAATAACCACACTCAATACCCTTAAAACCATTGCTTCACATAGTAGAAAGATGAGAGTCCAGAGTTCTATTGTAGAACCGAACTCCTTTGATTCCAATTTGTCACGACCAGTCCTCAGGGCCCGTTCTGTGAGTACAACATGCCCGAATTCCATAGGGCAGGGGATGGCGACTAGAAGCAAGGCGTAATTTCCGATAAAAAAAATGGAAGGCATTACCTTTGTAAAGTAAAAAAATGCACAGAGTATGCAGGAAGAAGAAAACACTAAGTAAAAACCGGATACAATAGTAAGTGCGGTAAAGTAAGTGGGCTAGAATACAAACCCAAACTGAAAGTAAAGTAAAACTGAAAAAAGGAGTATAACAACTGAAAAGTAAAGCCGCAACAACGATCCGCCCACTGGAAGTCCCACCTAAAGGGTGGATACAGATAGCCTCCACAGAACCTTGGGTCCAACCGTCCGCTCCAAGTACGTCCCGCCCAGTGGTCCACCTCTAGGTACCGTCCTGCTCCGCAAGACTCAACCACGATCAGTGTTATCCGTCGTCTGAAACCAACACATCATAGTGCAGGCATAAACCGTGAAGGTGTGAGTATAAGCTACTCAGTAGGGACCCTGAGACCCTCGATGGTCTTACAGAATCCACAAAGTACAATCCACAAATGAAAGATACAATCACAAAGTAATATCCAATGCTACTAAGGTATATTTCCATACATATACCTACTACATCAATTCCAGTTTGGCTCCATCTTCCGAGCCCAAGTACAACCCAGTCCACATAGGAAAAACACAACTCACATCCATACAAGAAGAATAAAATACTCCTCATAGGATATCAAGTCAATCTTATCGATGATAAAGATTGAAAGTCAAGACTCAGTTCACACAGGAATACTACAACGTAAGATGATAGAGGTGATCAGATGTTGCTACTGATTCATCTAAGCCGTTGTACCCAAACATGATCGATAGGTACTAAACCCCACAATGACCCACAAATGATCGATAGGTACTAACCCCCGCGATGACCCATAAAGGATCGATAGGTGTTATCCCCCGCAATGACCCACATAGGATCCGACCCACATAGGATCTGTAGGCGCTAGCCCACACATGACCAATGAGCGCTGACCGACACAGGATCTGACCCACAACGGATCGGTAGCACTGATCCACGTAGGATCACTGAGTGCTATAGTCATCTCCACTGAATCCACAGAGGATTTCTGTATAGTCGTCATCGTCGTCGTAGTCGCAGCCAACTCTAGGGTTCCCGCACATAGCCAGCTCGTTCGTGAGGGTCCACTCCACGAGCCGAGGGGCTGATTCATCAACTGACATGTAGTCCGAAGTTGAAGTATCCAAAATTTTCTTTATTGTCAATAGTAACTCAACGTCACAGACGGCGCGTCAATCAGACACCCGGTCTGAGAGTTATTTGTTTTTTCACCTCAGGGGCCCTGTTGGTTTTTATGTCAAAAACAACCCGAACGTACTCCAAATTGCGTCCAAACCTCAAGAGGATTAATCAAAAAGGTTCGTCTCACTAATAGGAATCTATCAAACTCGACGGCACGTCAATCGGATGTCTGGATCTCAAGTTATAAGTGTTTCCTCTGTGAAGGCCCGGTTGGTTTTGTGTACAAACAAACCTGGGCGAACCCAAAGTTCCCCGAAACCTTATGTGTAATATACCGAAATGACCATCTCGATCCAACGATCGTATCACAATTGACGGTGTGTCGATCGAATGTCCATAACCCTAGTTATGGGAAAAAGACCGAAAGATGTCCGAAATTAGGGGGTTCCGGCCCGGTCCAACCCGGTCTGATACCCCTAGGGTCAGCCCAAATCGGGTCGACCCAGCCTGAGTCCGGGTCTGGCCTACTTGGGTGCGGCCCGGCCTGACCCGGATGGCGTGGCCCGGACCGGCCTGGGCGCGGCCTGGCCTGCGGCTCGGCCAGGCGGCTCGTCTTGACAGCTCGGACGCCAGCGGCCCAGAACCGGCCGCCGGTCCCTACTCCGCCGCGACCTCAGTCGTAGCCTTGGTCCGTCCGGCACGGCACGACGGTGCCGCGGTTTGGTCTGACCTCAACGGCGTCGCGCTTCTTCACCCAAACTCAATGTTTCTGCGCGGAGTAACGGCACCACACTGCCTTTCACGTGCCACAACAAAATCAAACAAACAAGGGGGGGAGGGTCGGCCGTGTTTGTGTGGTCCGACCTCGTCCCGTTATTGAGATATCATGCAACTGAATTTGAAAAGATGAAAGGAAAAAGAAGTAATCATGAACAAACAATTAAAATAATCCCCTACCTCATCGAACAAGGTTTCCGTATAAAGGGACGTCGCGGAATTGATCTTCGCAGAAGAAGGCGGATCGTCGCGTCGTCGAGGAACGGATTCGTCGGCATCGCGTCATCGATCACCGAGGATCCGGCATTCTTGTCGACCTTCGTCGGAGGTCGGCGTTCTTCGCGTTTTTCATCTAGGAGGAAGAAATTCAAGAACTTTGGAAAATTTTCCCAAGCCTCTCACAATCCAAAAACCCTTAATAAAATAAGAGTTTGCCTATTTTTATTTCTCAAGCCATTCATTTTGAAAAAAACCGAAACATTCAATTAAATTAATTAATTGCAATGTTTAGACCGCCCAAATTAATTGAGGTGTTTCATAAACAGAAAAATGCAAGGGTTGACTTCCACATAAAAGGGTTGCAGGTGTGTTACCTTAATTTAAACAAGGGGGTTTAGGAAGAAATGAAACTGTGGGGACCATGTGGGTACCACCTCACAATTATCCTACCTAGTGGGTAGAATATTGTGGGCCCCACTTCATCCGCATAGTTTAGGTTAAAGAAAATAAAATAATTTTTTTTCACCACATTTATTTTATTCCTTTGCTTAACCCCAAAATTTAAAAACCACACCCGAGCAAACACAACTCCGGAAAAGGAGATTCTAAGCAATTATCGATGCTGCGATTCCATCGGTGTCCTTGGTTTTCTATTTTGAGCACTGGTTCAAATGTTTGGAAAACCCACTCGTTCATTCACTGAATGTACCCGAGCTAATCTTTGGAAAATGATTTCGGGAACACCATGCCTTGAAATCAGGTGCCGTCAGAAACTGCGTTTTTGTAAAATTCCCACGAAAATTAAGAAATACAATTTCATGAATTTTACGGGTCTTTAAAAATCAAGTCATACATTTTTATTAGAGAATTAAATATGCATGTTTGATTCTTATACAAATAATAAAGGGGTTTTTTATGGATGTTCCTAATATCAGAGATTATGGCATCTCTAAATATCTCATTGAAAATGAAAATCAATCCAAATGTTGTTCTTGAGACAATCATCCCTCACACTAATCGAGTTTGACATGAAGAACATGGGATTTTGACACGTTATGAGAGAACCGTAAATTTTAAGACATAATATGGTACAAGGTCCAAATCATATATCTTAAGGAAACACTCTGTATAGATCTAATTCATATACAAGGGAAGAAAAGAAAATAATAAAATTTTGTTATTACTACTGGCCATAAAATTGAAGATTTAGGCATCTATACGTATCTCATTGAAAATGAGAATCAAGATATATATAGTTATTGGAACAATGTTCTTAGGAAGACCTTTATCAAGAAAAAGAGAGTGACTCATATACCACTAATGATTAGCAATGATGTCATTGATGTTTTCTTATGGAAGATTCTAACGTCAAATAGATAAAATGTCAATCGTACAATTTAATGTCATGAAACGAGGACACATGGTGTCATTTTGTTTTACGTCATACGACAAGGATGAAGATACTACACATTTTAACGTCAAAAAACATGGACACTTATGGTTGTTATGCAATTAATTGTCTTGAAACTAGGATGTTGTACTATGCAGTATTCAGTGCTAAAACAAGGACATTGTATAATACAGTTTTTAGTCTTGTAGTGAGGACGATGTGTACAACTACACAATGTATATATTTATGAATCTTGCATTGGTTGGAGTTGTAATAAACATTCCATTCATTGTGATTAAGGGATAATCTCCATTTGAATAGACCTTATGTATAGAATAAGGTCTTCCCATTTTGGCTCATGATTCGGAGGATTATTTCCTATTATCACTGGAGTTCAACGGTTCAATACCAATTCTCCTTGTATTAATGAACGTAGGTGAACTTTCTTGATAAAATCTCGTGCTATTTTGATCTGATATAATTCTATGTGATGAAAAGTATGCAATATTTTTTTGTCTAATTCTTCTAGCTCATTGAACCGTTTCTGAGACCTATCATCTATAGATAAATAATCACATATTGCAACTCTGAGTGAAGGAAATTTGATTTCAATTGGCCAAATATTTTCAGTTCCATATACTAATGAAGAAAATGTTTCATGGGTTGTAGTAGGAGTAGTTGTCTGATAATCCCATAAATAATTCTAAATTTTATCAGGTCCAGATTTATTATCATTATCCATAGATTCTGTAGTATATTAGATAGGGTCTTGTTAAAAGCCGCTATCTATCCATTGGATGTTGTATGATAGCGTGATTAATGGTAGGATTAGATATTATATTCCCGACATAAATATTTTACCACAGATGAACAATAATTGGTTCCATTGACCATCAAAATAATATTAGGGATATGAAATATAGTGATGATGTTAGTTTTGACAACACTAAGAATGATTTTGGCTCCGAATTATTTGAGAGGTATTGCCTTAGACCGTTTAGAAGTGAAGTCACTAGCAGTAAGGATATACATGAACTGTTTAGATGTAGCTGGAGGATAAGGTCATAATACATCCATTCCCCATATGGAGAATGTCCATGAGTATTTAGTTGTATGTATAATATCCAGGGGTTGATGAATGAAGTTGGAATGAATTTGATAGGGATGAAATATATTATTGAAATCTAGGAAATCCTGTGACAATGAAGTCCAAAAGTATGCTTACATATGAATCTGATCAAAGACTATGACCGGATTAGAGGGAACCAGAAGCTCCTGAATGTATTTCATTCATAATAGATTCAGTATCTTCTCCATCAATACATCTGAAGAGGATTACATCGAATATTTGTTTATAAAGGTTCTTCTGATCATATAGACTATAAGAAAGAGTAAAATTGGTCGCTCGTCATTATATCATTTCTTTTTAATCCCTATTCAGTGGGAGTACTTCATTTTGATGATATTCCATGATGGGTGTTCTCCATATCATGGTCTGAACATATGGCTTAGAAATAGGTCTAATTTCATTATTTTACTCTATTATGGTTTGATGAAAATTTAATACCACATGATGAAAAGCTATTATAATGACTGTCTAATTTCGACTTGGGGATTCCATTGCTGTAGCTACATTAGCTGGTGCACCTGCTTGGGAATTTTTTGATTGTGGGACATGAGACAATGTCTTATCTGAGGGAAATCCATCCATTCGACCTCTGATGTAATCACACAAAGGGATTAATTATTCTTTTCTGATATAATATTCTCTATGGATTTTCTTGATTATCAATTCAAAATAATAATTATCTTTTATGTGATTCACTTTCAACTGAATGGCCAATTCCAAACCTGTGATGAGAGCTTAATATTCTACTTCATTGTTGGTACCAACTTTCACAACATGAAAAAATAAGGAAACACATCCTTTTTTGGGGAAATAAGGACAATTCCTAACCAATCTATGTTTAGTTTCAGATTTTAAATTCTCTTAGCTATAGGAATTTTTAATGCCCCATCAAAATACATTTCCCAGGATTGGGAGTTATCCAGAATAGATTAGACTTCTTGATCAAGAATTTTAGTATTTAATTATTTATCTTCTATGGATGGATGATCATCAGGGAAGTCTGCCATAGCATGGCCTTTTATTGACTTTTGAAGAAAAAACTGGATATCAAACTGTTACAGAATAAATACCCAATGTGCTAGACCCACTTTAAGCATATGATGACTAATGATAGATTTGAGCAGGTTATTGAGAGATATCAACTGTACCTCATGATGTAGCAGGTAGTGAATGGAATTCTAAAAAAACATGAAACAACAACAAACATCATTAAATAAACATATTTTAGATTGATACATGCGTGATTGATTACTTTTTCTCACCCTCCTTTATCAATTGATTGGGGCCTAGAGGGTGGGTAACATTATTATCTTGGATTTAGGATTCACGTCTAGTTCACCATTTATGTTTCATAGGTTTGGGAAACATGTATTCTAGTTTTTAAAATCACTGCTACCAGGCATCTTCCATTGGATTTATTTATGGAACTAGAAACATACAACAGTTCTTTATTCAAAGAGGAACTACGTTCCAAAGGAATATTTTCATTATGTTTGAACATAACGATACTTAGGAATGTAGATTGGTAGACAGGATGTGAGGTCGGACCCATCACACTCTTTTGGGGGAATTATTTTCTACACTAGGACACTCTTTGTAAATTTTATACATTTTCATGAATCCTTATTAATTCACTAAACATGACATAATTTTCCCATAGAATTTACAATCACAAAATTAAATTGTGTAAAATTTAGAATCAACTTATTCATTCAATGTTCTTCATTAATGGAGATATCCATATGTATTCGATGTTTTCCATCAATGGTATCCTCTAATATAGTACTTATAGATTACATTAATCATTTTTGTGGTGATACTAGTTTTTGATCCACTCAGTGGGGAACTCTAGATTTTATTTTCATCGAGGGAGACTGAGGTTTGGTTTGATTTTGGGATCATTCCTGTAAGATGGGATACATACATATCCTTGTGAAAGGAATAAGAACACTCATAGTTTAGTGCCACTGAATGGGACACATCATAAATTTTATGATCATTTGATAAGGACGTAGCTATATAGATTAATATCATGTATTGTGGAAATATAAGAGAAATGTTCTCGGTAAAACAAACATAGTGTAGGACTTATGCTTAGCATCCCAAGAAAAATGGAATGGATATGGGTTTCCATGTAGGATCAGTCCCTATTGGGAATATGGCCCAAGGAAAACAGAGTTGATTTATGGCATTGGGTTTGAACCTCAAGGAGGCTTCCTATGTATCCCATATAAATAGGAATCAAATCCCTCGTTGTTCAATAAGCCTCGTAGGAGACTATAGTCCATTGATAGAAATTAATTTTATAACTTTTTGAAAAGGATTCCTTGGTGAAAAGCGAGTTTAATATGGGGGTTATTCCTAATATATATTCTTATATTACGGTAATTATGATTGGATTAGTGAAGAGGTTATCTAGTGAGATCGTACCCTGAGAAGGCTTCCTACGTATCCAAATTTTTTTGGGAATCAATGTTCTCATAGTTCATTAAATTGTACAAATGTTTTGACCATGAAAAATCTCTAATCCCACATGAGTCATGCACAATGTGAGAAACAATAGGATGTCAAAAATTCAACAATGGAATACACACATTCTAATTTTTACTCCTCCACTCGTGGAAGTGTAAGAACCGATGTTGTCCATGGAGAACGAGGTCGAGGAGACCTGGGAAGAGGGCGGGGTGACAAGACTTCCTTCTGTTCTCTTCACATTAGACAAGGGTCCAATCGAAGAAAGAAGAGATAATGGTTCTGGGATTACAGTAGGATGGCTTCACATGTTGATAATTCCCAATGGGAGAGGGAAATGGTAACAAAATTCTATGTACCCATATCCCCTATGGACATTGGATACGAAGAAGAGATGAGTAGCAAAGATGCTACATCCTGCAAGAAAAGATAGGTGATTATGCCATGAATGTTGCCTTAAAATTTAACTGGGTAGGGGAGGGATATTATTCATTTTATTTTATTGATCAACAAGTGTGAATTGTACCTTCCCTACTAGAGACCATAGGTTTCAGGTCATCTATTTGAGAAGGGAGATGACAGAACCCAAACCTTCCTCCTAATTGGAAAATTCCCAACATTGTTCAATGGAGAAAGGTCAATTTGATTGTGGATATACAAAACCACAAGCATTCCATGAATCCTTACCCCATTTTGAAATAAATTTCTAAAATCTATGACTGTAGAAATACAAACCCAAATAGGAGACACGGTTATGAGTCTTTCCCAAAAGTTTGATAAGTCAGGTGGTTTTGGTGGGGGTCTCAATAGAATCCAATTTAGATAATGGAGGCAAAGAAGAAGAATCCTTTCCATTAATGGATTTGAGGAAGGGTTTATGTATTCTATACCTAATAGAGTAATTGATTCAAATAGGGGATCCAATTTATGTAAGGGTGTGAATGTATGGGTGCTCAAGTAGGCTTGGGTGACATAATGTTCACTTAATCGACAAAAAACCTGTGTGTTAATTCTTGGAAGAGACCATTCTCAAGCCTTAAAGAGTATTAAATGGTTTTTATATAAGTGGGGAGCACAATTTCCTACAAATGTAATAGGCAGAACACAAGTATTTATGACTTGGGGAAGTTGGGCACTATAGGCGTGCAAGTGATATGGTTTTCAAACACTAAAAGGAATTAAGTCCAGTGATCCTCCCTTAAATCCTCCTCTCAAGGTGTTGAAGAACAACATTGAAGGTTTCAGAAGACTGGGGTGATGTACTAGGGTGATCGATGCAACAATTGGGCTTCATAGAAATTCTTCTGTACAAATGAGGACCCCAAGGGCCTATTTAGAGGAAAAATTAGGACATTGGGTGAAAGGAGTATGGGCCTACAATTAAGATTTTCGGAAAAAAATATGGCGCATAAGTGGCTGCATGCCAGATGGGTATCACCCAAGTATAATTGTGCACCACCGATGATTTGGATAGACTAGAGCGTTCAAAAATACATGCAATTCCAAATCATGATTTTTTTTTCAGGTATTGTTCCCTATTCTTGATAGGGGGTTCCATTTTCCATTTTTTAATCTCTTTGACATAATGGAGTGTAAAAAATGACCCACTGACAGTGAGTAACTGATGCGACCCTGAAATTCCCAGCTCACTGAAAACCAACCTAGCGATGCCCGAACTACCGATGATCAACCAAAGGTTGGAAAAAATGGATTTTTGGAAAAATATTGGAATGAGTCATCTATACTCGTCTAAGCACCCTCAACACTAAATTTTCACAATGAAATGGACCATATTGGTCTGGACCATTAAATTTGATACCTATCAAACTATTCTCACCCAAAATAATTCAATACCAAGACTATAAGGAAGAGGGGTCCGAAAAACCCTATTGTAAGATACCACTAAATGACAATCAAGTCTGTTGGTTCTAGAGGTGAAGTGAAAACTCGAAATCAACTAACATCTCCTATGACATCCAATACCTCAACTGACCTCAAGACCAAATACACAATTAGAAAAATAAACAACACTATCCAATCACATGAATCATGGGTTCAGTCCTCGATGTCAAGATACTATCTACATTGGGCGGTACTGACTCACCCACATTGGTTTAATCACATCTCAATTAATGGGTCGTGATTTGGATTTGTGTCCTCCCCTCCTCATGGTTAGTACATTATTACACATGACATTGAAATTGAATAAATTATCTTATAAAAATAACAGTTCATGTATTACTTAATTATCAAAGGAACATAAGAAAAACTCAGAACAGTACTGGGTATCAGGCACAGATTTTAGCCTCTTGCTTCCATGTACTCTCATCCAGGTCACCATTCCTCTACAACACACAAACCAAATAAATGGGCTGTATGAGAAACACCTTTTCACGATGATCCTGGATCTCTACTAGCCACTCCATGAATGTTGTGTCATCCACGATATCTAAACTCTCCCCATTCAATGATTTTAGAGTCATCATGTAGATACCAGTGAAGCCATGAGACATAGAAGACATCGTGGACCCTCTCCAACAATGGTGGCAATGCCAGTTGGTACACCAACTCACCACCTCATCCCAACACCTCAAATGGAATGATTAAACATGAATAAATCATTGTCCCTTTTTCTAACCTCTACTACCCACACAAAGGGGAATCCTTCAAGAACACATAGTTTCCAACCTCTAACACCAGGGGAGTCCTCCTACTATTGACATATGACTTCTATAAATACAAATATTCCTCCATCCTCCCACAAATGAGATACACCTTCTTGATCATGCTCCACACTACCTCCCAACCAAGAAGAGTTGTCTCCCCAACTTCTGTCCAAAACAAACGAGAATGAAATGGACTCCCATACAAGGATATGAATGGAGACATGCTAAAGGATGTGTGTTTGGTATTATTATTAGAAAAATTTAACATGAAAAGTTTATTAAACTCATGATCCAATTAATTCTATAACACACACCCACAATAAATCACTTATTATATAGACAGTTCGCTCTATCTTCACATCCATTTGATGGTGGAATGAAGTGATAAGGAACAACTAATTGGAAAAGAATGATGTAATCCCCTATAACTTATTAGGTAAGCTATGAATCCCAATAATATATGATGGACGTTGGAACCCCATGAAGCCACACCACCTCATCCAAATTACTTATTGACATGAAATTCACTACGATCGACTCCTTAATCGTTACGAAGTGAGCTGATTTCATCATTTGATCCACCAATATCCAGATAGCATCACCACCGACCTATGCCATGTGTAGTGCTGTGATGAAATCCATCTATATGTCATACCACATCCACTCAAGTTCATATATTGTATGTAAAATACTACTTGGAACATGATTATCAACACAAAATTGCTAGAACAACTGGCTGATTTCCACAAACTCAACCACTACATGCTTCTCCCCAGGCCACTACAACTACTCTTTCAAGCCTTAGTACTGATTAGAAACTCCTAGGTGTACCATAATGGGCAATATATGAATCTCACTAAAAACTCCATCATGCATCGCCACTAGAAAAATAGCCTCCCATGGAAGAACAACTGATTCTGACCATCCTACGACTATCCCTCCTGAGTATCACTATGGGAAATGAGATCGTGCATCACCTTGGCCTCCAAGTCTCCCCATTGAGACTCATTGAACTACCACATAATAGAATAATTCACTATAATATAAAACATAAAACCTCTACATATATCCATCTTGTAATTTAGGCACAACATTGAAAAATCCTCTATCACCTTCCAAGCATCTAAATATTGTCGATCGACTTCCCCCTGTGACTTCATTCTCAAGACATCAGCCACAACATTCCCCTTCTGGAGGTGAAAGAGATCTTCAAGTCATAGTCCTAGAGAAAATCCATCCACCTATACTATCTTACATTTATATATATTTTGTAAAAGTTATTCATTAAGCTCCTATGATCCGTGAAGACCAAAAAGCTCTTCTCGATTAGATAATGTCACCACATCATCAGCACAGACATGATCATTGTAAGCTCCAAATCATGGTGGCTTAGTTATGTTCATGGGGATGTAACTTCTTAGACCAATAAGATTTAACCCCTTTCTAATTAATTAGTAAACATCCCAAGAACCGAACATATAAAACACAAATAATATCAAACATTACTCCTTCCTCTAGAAACTAGAGAACATGAGAAATAACCAACTTCACCTTCAGATAAGAGGATGTTTCCTGACACTACTCACACCACACATAATCCTGCGATTTATGGGTTGTATCCATCAATTGAGTTTCAAATTGAGGGATGTCAGGTATGAGTCTCTATTAATATCCCTACATTCAAAGAAAGCAGTGAACTTCAGCCACATTATTGGGTGCTATCCAAGAAACAACTTCCTAAACCTTCGATGTACCCAGTACTATCCCCTGTTGAGAAACCACATGTCCAAGGAAGTGAACCTCTCTTGTCCAAAACATACACTTCCACAACATACCGTAGAGCTGGTAGTGTCTAAAGACTTCTAAGACGGTCCTAAGATGCTTGATGTGCTCATCCTCCGACTTTGAGTAGGCCATGATGTCATCGATGAATACGACGATGAACCAATATATAAACTCCTTAATGACGGGGTTCATATGACCCATGGAAATTTATGGTACATTTACATCATTGAATGGAAAAACCAAGTCCTCGATGTTCCCATACCTGAAGAAGAAATTAGAATTAGAAATGTTTCCATCATTCACCCAAAGATGTTGATATCCAGACCACAGATCGACATTAGATAACAAACTTTATCTCCTAAGCTGCTCGATAAGATCATTTATCCTCGGATGAGGGTAACCGTATTTAGTTATCACCTGATAAACATATTTTAGTCTTTTCAAAGCCTCTAACCAACATCTTCCTTATTTTAAAAAATTCATAGAGCACCCCACAGCTACACATTGAGACAGATAAATCCCTCTATCATCAGATCATCAATTTGAATCTGCACCTCTTGAAAACTCAGGAGCTTCCATATGATATATATAGATCAAAAATAGATGAGAATTGGGTTATATATCAATCCCAAACACAACATCATGTCGAGGGGGTAGAGTCAGAACCTCCTCAGGGATATAATCTAGGAACCCTCCAAAAATCCTAGGAACCTCCACCACTTAGTATCCATTTGATAGTACTTTGGAACGGCCCTCTTTCATCAAGATGATGCATGGGATAGAAAGTACCATGCACTTCCTTGTTGAAGATAAAAAATAGACAATGAACTTACATTCACGCCTCTAGTAGGCCCCTGGGTGGGTAATACCACCAAGGGTAGGTAAACATTCTCACAATGATTAGTGGAATTTCCCCGTTTAAATAAAAATATATGGAGATCATATGGTTTATAGCAAACAACTCCATGCATTTTTTATAAAAACGAAACCAAAATACAAACCACATGAATGATTTTAACAAAAATTAAAACATTATAATATAAGACCCAATATAAAGTACTAAAAACAAGTCTATGTATTAATACAACAACTATCTTGATGTTCAATATTGTATGGTCCATCATGGTCTTCAAAGTCCAGAAAAAAAGAAGAAAATAGTTATATTAAAGTTGGTTGAGCATATAAGAATACTCTATTGGAAAATACAATGAATATTATGCACAAGTGGGTGAAGCATACTGAAGTCCCTAAGAAAAAATAGAAACCAACAACACATATCCATGAATACTAAACTCCCTAGCCTCACATAGCTAGAATCACAAACTAATGAAAGTCAAGTAAGATAATATAATAAGCCCATCGATGATAGGGTACGATGAGCTACTTCCTACTAGTTAAATGCTCATCAATATTGGTGAACATCATTAAGCTTCCAAAATCTTCCAGAAGACCCACTGTAACACCCTTCAAGAACACACCTAGGACAAATACCATATCCCTCAATAAAACATCTAGGACTCATCCATTCCACATCCTTAATGAAAAAATGTGCATCATTCTGAAGACAACTAGGAAGAAAAAACATCTCATCCTAGAAACTCTTGGGAAAGAAAACCTAGACCATAGACACCTGGGCCTCACAACCGCACCAAAACCAACTAGATAATTATTAGGATACCAATTCCTAGATGAGGGAGAAAAGAAGAGATAATAACTAACCATCCATCCTCCCACTGGGATGTTGTCAAAAATCAACATCCTTCACCGAAAAGGGGGTGTTTGGCTCGTAGTTCTCAACACATGTGGGTTATGTATTGAAATCACAAGGAACAATATGTACATATACAAGTATGGAATACTCATCCCATACTATGGTTTTTCAAAACAACCAACCAGCTCAGACAAAATCACTTTTCCTACTACCCTTAAGTGCACAACTTCCCCACTTGCAAAAAATTAAATTCCTAAACCCATCCAACACATTTAACAAATTATCCTTATTTATTACGAAAAAATTTATTCATTCCATCCCTACCCAGAAACTACCAATCAAAAAACATGAAACAACAACATAGCATGAAAGATACTAGGAACAAGGAATATAGAAAAACAACCCACTGCAAATATCCTTCCCATTTAACACCATCATTTTCCCTAGTTATCCATTACAAACAGGAAAAAACTTCTATTCATATTGATGTACAACAATTCCACAAAACATAGACCCAATATAAGACACTTCCCAAACCAACCACCCTCGGTAGCCCCACTACTTAGCCAAACCACATCTAGTAACATAAACAGAATGAAACTAGGTTGTAGTCCCACTACCCACCAAGTTCGTCCATTCTAAAATCTATCAATCTCTTACCCTGAGGTTCTATTTCACCACCTGCACCCCCCATACAGAAAACCCACAACAACCATAAAAAAAGATGAAACCACACTACCCAAACATACTACAATATACCAATATAATCAAGACCCTGTAAAACCTTTTACCCATAACCATTGTTCCCACCACAACACCATAAAACCCACACAAGGAACCAAACATGAAAAAACCGATACACATCACACAACCACACTAACAACTTCGTGTATTCATATTTGGAAGACACTATTAATTAATTCAAATTTAATAATTCAGGGGTTTTTACAGAGCATGTTTGTTCCTGGGGCATCCGTTTATTTAATTTGGTATACGTGAATAATGGATTGTTATTTGAAGAAATTATTAAAAAGACATTATGGGTGGGAATACATAGGCCGTCAATGTAAATGATTTTCAAAATTCAAACAAAAAAAATGCATCATGGATGAATGATAAAAAATAAAACAAAGTTAGAAATAATCATAATCATTTTCCTCTCCATTTTTCATGACTATAGTAACAATACCCATTATCAAATAGGTCCGTCTGTCATTGTTATTGTAATATTATTCCACTCATTTATTTCTTCAATAAATTTATATACAAACATTATCACTATGAATACATCATTACACCCACCCTGAATTATACATAGAAGAAGAATGATGAAGGAAGAATTCCCTACATGGAAAGACAATCGATTATAACCTCCTCCTTCTACCATAACAGGGGTGTTTGAGTTGCTTGAAATACTCCACGGGGAAACTTAATGGGCTGTTATAGCACAGGTTCATAACACCTCAGGAAGAAATGTATTGGGTGCATTAAGAAAAAATATAAGGGTCCAAATAAGATAGGATATCGAATTTAGAAATGTCCATATTCTAAATCAAAGGAAGGAAGACAATTTCATAGTGAAAAAAATTTGGATCATTGTCAACACCACATGTTTTGGTCATTTTAATGTCTAGGGGGAGTTAGCATAATGAATATATAATTATTCTCTTTGAAGACAGTGGAAATAAATTGAGAATTTTTAAACATAATAGGTATCCAATTTAACAAAAATTAAAAAGTTATAGGGGTGAAACTAGAAAAAATGGGAATCACATACGGATGGATGATTCACTAATAAGAGTCATTGATGCCACCCATTGACACCACCAAATGACATCGAGTCACCAATGTGACCCACTAACATTGGGTCACTATTACAACCCACCAGCATCATGTCCTCGATGCAACACACCGTTAGTAAGTCAATGACATGACCCACCAATACCTGACTCACCAATACCCGACCTACCAATGACCTACCTGCCATTGGAAAAAATTTCCTTTTGGAAATCTCTAGGAATGAGTCATCGATACTCCCTAAAATAGGTTAAACAATGGATTTTGACAATGGAAGGGACTAGAGAGGTGAAAGCCATTAAAATAAATCTCTAAAAACCACGAAGGTAAGGATAGATAATTCCCATATTTGGCTATTTGTTAAGGGTTTCATCCCATCTATAGAATCCCAGTCTTAAAATACATGAATACTACATAATATTAGATGATTATTTTTTATATTCCAAAAATACATTCCTGTGGTCTGTAATAGTTTAGTGAATTTGAATATAAGGAAAAATATTCAGTCTTATGGAATGATCCTAAACATCCCCCATAAATATATACACCATTAATAATTCTACCTAAAACATTTCTTCATATCCTTGAGAAATAAAAAATAAGAAACGGGTGATCTCAGATGTTCAATAAGAGTAAATAATTAATATGTGTATGAATAACATGAAAAAAATGCATGGAATTTGAACATAACATTTGAAGATCATACCCTGCATATCAGAGATCATAAAAAAGATTGGAAGTTCATAAGTCATGAATAATAAGGAAATAGTGAACATAATAGTTGAAATTATACATAGGAATAAAATGTGGAATTGTGGAAAAAACATATAAAACACGTGAGCCAATGAAATGTAGAAAGGCATTTCAAAAATGCTAATCCTGGGTTAATAACCTTTGTACCTACATTGGTCAGGTAATTCCCTCCTAGGAACCCTCTTTTTTTGGACTTCTGATTTCCTCCCATGTAGCCTCTTGTATTGGGCTTAGGATATCCTCCCATTTACCCACTTGTTTTGGGCTTGGGATGTTCTCCCGCATACATTCTTGTTTCTGGATTAAGATGTTCTTCCTATAACCACTTATTTCAAACATATTATTTTATCCTAAAAACCATATTGTTTCGGTCTTGGGATGACCTCCCATGTACACTCTTCTTTTATGATAGCGATGTCCTCTCGTGTACCATATTCTCTTCGGTCATGGGGTACATCCTATGTACCCTTTGAACTCATATAAAAATTATAATTACCAAATTATTTGGATGGATATATAGGCCCAAACCATATAATAATTAAATCATACATTCATGTGCCACAAATCATTAATCATATAATGACCCATGGAAATATATGGGTTCTATAAACATCAAATCATAAACCCTTAAATTAAATGGGAATCAATAACATTTCATCACATTATAACATAATAAAAAGAGGTAGGTTTCCAAAATAATATCATCGAATCATATCCTGTGAAATGAATCATGTCTCAAAAGAAAAGAACCCATGAAAGAAAAGTTAATTTCATAAAACATATAACTGGTTGAAGAGAAATGGGTTTCATAAAAACACTAAAATTATGAATAACACATTTATATAAAGGTTATAAATGGATCCATTATATTATTTCCAAGAAGGGATTGAGTAACATAAATGGATATCATATTATATGGAAAATAAATTGGAAATATATTTATATAACATTCCTTTAGTTAAATATAATTTTTTTTGAAAATTGATTTTTAATACATAAAAC
The DNA here is from genome assembly GCA_963277665.1 of Viscum album. Lineage (NCBI taxonomy): Eukaryota > Viridiplantae > Streptophyta > Magnoliopsida > Santalales > Viscaceae > Viscum > Viscum album. Next base: position 527,398,599 of record OY728161.1, on the reverse strand, counting down.
CATTAAATAATAATTTTTATTGAAAACACAATGAAAACATATAAAGAATAATTTAAATAAATTTGAAAGCGATTTTTTTGTGAAACATATCAAATAATCATCGAAACATTTTAAAATAATTTTTCATTGAAATAACATTGATAACATATAATGAATGCTTTAAAATGGTTTTAAACCCTTATTAATGAAAACATATTAATTAAGCAATATTTTTTACATAACTATTAATTTTAAAATACCTTTAAAACATATATATAAGACTTGAAGACATTTTGAAAACCATGTCATTAAAAAAATTGAAAATTTATAAAAAATATTTGAAACCATAAGTCATTTTTAAAATAACTTTTCATTAAATTTTATGTACAAATATTATTATAAAATGTTTTTCAAAACATTTTGGAAAACAATTTTTTGAATAAAAATTGACTTCCTTTTGATGAAAAAGATAGAGAAATATTTTTCATAAAAAAGTTTCATTATTATATTAATTAAAAAATATTTGAAAAATGGTACTAATACATGGATATATATTTAATACTCTTATGAAATGGAATGTCATTAGTGTTCCTATGATATGGATCAAGACATTTCATCAAACAAAGCATAATCGATAACAATATTGAAAAGCGATGAGACTGTTTCAATAAAATCTTACAACTTGTATAATTGGGATCATGATCAACATGTAAGAAAATAATATTAAATAAAGAAAAAAATATCATGAAATGAATTATATTCAATATATAACATTTTTGTTGGAATCATATTCTCCTATTTAAATAACATAGGTTCATAAAAACACATGTCTGAAAGAAGGCAATTTTTGACAAAACTGCATTACCATTTTGGTATCTTTTTAGAAAATAATCCCATGAAATAGAAATAATAGGATGGAAATGTAAATAACCATAGTTTTAATTATAATAATCATATATTACATCCATAGTAGGTATATAAAAATGCAAAAGGAATGGGTGGTCAATAAAACAAGTATCTCAGAGAAATAAAAAGTGAGAGGAAATTCCCATACCTTGTGTCTTGACTCTCTTCGTACTCGTAAAATTTTACTATATTATAAATATTATATTATTGATAACATATTACCAAAAAATATACATATATATAATACCATATATTTCTTTATCATTACATTACATTAAACTATTTTTAATGATCTCATATAAAAGTATAACCTTTGGTAATATTCAATCTATTATTCACATCCATTTATTTTTTATATATTTGATCCATATAATTATATCATGATTTAAAGACTGTAAATCATGATATAAATATCAATTATATCCTGTAGATGTATATTATAATAATATATTGCATAAATAATTATGAAATGGAATACACTGTTCATGGAGACGTTAAGCCATATGTACGTATGAATATCATTTCCAATTTTATTTTCATAATGAAAAAAATAAATAAAATGAAATATAAGTGTATATGTATATAATATCATAATAGTAGAATAATAATCATATATATATCATATAATTTAACTAAGCCCATATTTAATACATTCTATGTAGTGAGTGAACGAATCATATCTCATTTTTGGGGGAGGTAGTCTGCACTTCCTCAAACGAAATTATCGCATTTAAATGAAACAGAGAATAAAAATATATGTGTTTTAAAATAAATAATTAATATTAAATAATTTATAAATATAATATATGACATATATTAACCAAATTTCCATATTAATGGAAACTATGATTGGTGGTAATGGTGAAATGAACAATCATAGTTTCGTGATGTAGTAGTTCACCACACATAAAAATAGTATGTTCAATATCCATTCGATGGAGGAATGTGTATGTATAGGATTAAAAACTAGAATAAAATATACTAGAATATTGAGGATAATTTATACATTAATTGATGAAATTGTGTGTATGGTGTGGAGAAGGAAAATAAAGGAAATTAGTACGATAGAAGATGTTACCTCTTAATCGCGTAACCCTTTTTGGTTTGTGCCAAAAGCGTTTCTTGAGTTACCTTCATCAAATGGGAAGTATCATATGAAAGAAGGAAGGTAGTTTTGGAATTTGTTTTATCATATTTTGGGATATCCAATGGGATTTATGTGTGTGATAATTGGTAAAGGTGGTGGCCTTTTATTTGGAAGGGAAATGACACACTTGGCATTTTTGAAAATAAGTTTGATATTCCCACATTTTTACCTAAAAACACTAACACCAAAACCAATAAAAAATCAATAATTTAATGATAATTGAAGATTAATTTCCATAAAATTGGTGGTGGACCTCTGTTTGGGTCGTTTTGTTTCTTTTATTTTTGGTTTTTTACTTTATTAATGCAAATATACTCTTAACTGGTATAATTATTTTTAATCACATTCATTAATTTTTTTAATAAAAAAAAATTTTGAACTGATTATAAATTTTAATTATGTAGATTAAACATATGGAATCTATTTTTCCAAATTATAATCACATAAGTGGTAGAAAATAATTAAAAATTAAGCCTAGATTCGGGATGATAGTTCGGGGTTTTAATGTAAAAACTTCCAAATGATAAACATATTTTTATATCCAATTTCAATGTGAAATGGTTCCAATGATATAAATTGAATTAATCGTAAAAAAATTATCTAAATAAACTATCAAACTAGTTAAAAATAAAATTTATCCATATAAATAGATTAGATGAAAAATAATCTTTGAATTAAAATCTAGTATTTTTAAAAATTAATTAATAATGAAATACAGAATATACAAAACAATTATCCTAACATAATTTTTTTGTATCTACTCAAAATATGGTGTTTATTATGAAATATTATATCTATCAAACTTCCAAAAATAGTTTTTAAAATGGTTTATCCAATAAATTTTGGTAAAATGATCATTATAAATATCATGCTTTTATGCATAAAATAGTATTTTTTCTTATCTTATATCAATCGAATCTATTGGATGAATATAAAAAAATTGATTTAATATATAACATATTTCTTAAATTAAAATCACTTACTGATTGTAATTAATTTAATTTACGACGTTAAAATATCATCATGAATATAATAATATTTCCTACATATTCAATCTATTTTCATAATCATTTCAATTTAATTAGTAACGAATGAATTCATCTAATATTTCCATAAACCACATATTTACATAATTCATTTAACAATATTCATATCCATAAACTTAACAGCTAGGTTATATCTCAGTATAATAATATTTTTATTGATATATTAAAAATAGGTAGCACTCGGTCTTTCATGTTTTTCAATCCATCAAGGACTGTCAATAATACATGTAATATATGATAACCCTATTACGTCTAACGTACGACATGTTGGTGTTTATAGTAACATACGCCAATCCAATTCCATTCGAATGAAATTTACGGCTTTCTGATAAACTATTTTTAGTGTTTTGTTAAATGAAATATATTAAAATATTAAATTAATTCAAAATATATATATATAAAAATCTCTGTGTGTTGAAATCTACACCACTTAATACTAATATCACCCTTCAATTCATCTAGTTTATCAATGTTTTAATTCTTGAAAGCCTCATTAATAGAAAACCATATCATAAAAATGAATACTAAATCTTCCTATAGAGAGGGAAAGTCATAAAAATAACGATTTCCCAAAGTAACTCATAACAAGATTCCGATATAGAAGACCATTGGTATGAAGTGAAAACCTAGACATGGAAGTGAAATATTATCATCATGTCTGATGTATTATGGCCGGGAACAAGGTCTGGGAACATATAATAATCACAAAGCCTTAAATCTATGATGACCTAATGGACCTTCTAATTCATAAAAAAAGGTACTTTGACAAATTTCTTGGTTTGAAGATCCTTTTTCATAAAGTAAATCTATTTTCATGAAAATATATACTTGCATGATTTTAGAATAATGTCATCAATTATTGTTTGTCGATCCACTTAACCTATTTCTCTAAAAAAGGAAGGATGAATTTTCATTCAATAAGAACTAACAGATCATGAGACCCATGATATTCCATCCCACATGGCAGTAGTTACCATTAAAAGTCAGTAGTCTGAATGTGATATCTAATATGCATAAATCCACATATAGAGAGAGACCACTTTAAGATTACTAACTTAATTTCAGGTTTAAATTTAACATTCCATAAATTTTTAACCTTATAACGCTTAAAAAATGTGAAAATTCAACACTTTAGAAATAGTTTGTTGAAATCAGATGAAATTTGATCCCCCGTATATCACAAAGCACCACTAGGTTTTCACATTCATAACATGTTAATACATTTATCATATATTTCCTTATACATAGTAACAATAATAATTACCAAAAATAATTTTATAAAACATCCATGCATCCATTTTCTAATGATTACTATATATATCCTTTAAGTTTTAGAAGTTTTAATCTTCATCCATTATGAAATATAACACTCTTTCAACAATCAGTTATAGGGTTATCCTACCATACAATTAACTTATTCATATCCATTATATCTTTTTCCAAAAATCAATATCTCAAAGTCAGTTATGAATTAATGGTTACCTTTCCATAATAGAAATATCACTTTCTTATTTATTCATAACTATTTAAAATATCATTTCAATTCTTAATTAAATCTAATTATGATAATACATGTATATTTCATGATTCATATAACATAATCTATGATATCAAAAACATGAATACTTCATTTATCCAATATTATTCATAAATAATTACTCATGATTAATAAACTTATTCCTTTATATTATTTTCTAGAATATAAAATATGAATCATGTATTAAGGTTCCTTAATCTCAATCTAATTTTGATTCTTATGATTAATGTAATCAATAGTAAAATAATTTCACATAAATTTAACATGTCATTTTTTATCTCCTTATCTTCAAATGTATAAAAAACACTCATATCACCTTGCTAATTATAATTACATTATTTTAAATTGGGAAAATATTTTCATAATGGCCATAATATCCACATATGAAAAATTCAATGTTAACAATGTTCCTTCTAGTTCTCTCCTTTAACTAAAAAAATAATGTATCGGGTTAGAAACAAATATCATATATAAAATCCACATAATCGTGTAAAATTACTTATAGTATATCTAAATCATGAAACTATCTTTAATCTATGACACCATACGTTCATCCAATATTATTCATAGACATATTATATTTAAATAATTCACGATGTTTCATTATGATTTTTTTAATTTCTAATGAATACCCTCTAAGATAGTCAAACTAGGTGTGTAACAAGGCCTGTTGTCGTGTACCAGATTACCGTGTGTAATGACCAAAACATGTTTTCGGAGTTGTTACACCTATGTACTTCTATTAAAAATCCCCATCCACTTATATTATCCTGAAAGGGATGTATATATAGGAAAACACTTACTCTAGCCTTTACGAAATTTCCAGAAAAATATCCTAAGCATCAACTCCTCCATATACTTATCATTAGTGGCATCATGAGATATCCATTTAAATATTCAATGGGACCTCCCTAAAGATTTATCTTTATAGTTTCCAAATGTTCAATACACCTTTCCTTTGATACCAACTATAGTGGCCCAATAAAACATCAGTGGATATTAATTAATTTTATATTAATATTTTGAACATTGAAAAATACATGACAGAGGACTGTAATAAATAGTGTATACTGAAACCTAGAAAAATAATATATCCTTGAAAAATATATTTAAAATATCCCATAAATATATCCAACATTTTTAATTATACATATAACCGTTCTTTGTATCTTGGAGACAGGAAACATAAGAAATGGGTGAGATCAGATGCACAATAAGGGTAAATAAATAAAAACTGTAAGCATAATAAAAAAAGGGTATGGAACATGACCATAAAATTTGACTTTATTACCCTACATATCAGAGGTCATAATAAATACTAGGAGTTCATAAGACATGAATCATAACGAAATAGTGAATATAAGCCATAAAATCATAACAAAGGACTAAAACATGGATTTGTGGAAAACACTTATAAAACCCCAAAGTCATGGAGGTCTACCGAGTCCTTTAAAACATGTTAGGCATGGGTTAACCTCTATTGTACCATCTTCGGGCGTGTAAAGGAATCCTATATATATTTGTGTTTTGGGATTTGGATTTCCTCTCATTTATCGTCATGTCTCAGGCTTGGGATGTGCTCATATTTACCCTCTTTTTTTTGGCCATGGGATGTTCTCCCGTATACCCTCAACATTCAGTTTTAAGATATTCTAAGATGAACCCTCTTGTTTTTGGCTTGGGATGTTCTCATGTGTAACCTCTTTTTTGGGAATGGGATGTCCTCCCATATACCCTATTGTTTCGAACATGGGATTTCCTCCCATTTACCCCCTTTTTCGGTCTTGTGCCTAAACACATCTTACGTTTGAGCTCAAATAAAACATACAATTACAAAATTTATTGGAGGAGATATTGGTATCAATTAATACGTAATTAAATCATAAATTCATATACCAAAAAATATTCATCATGTCATGTCCCATGAAAATAGATGGTTTCTATAAAAATCAAATCATAAACTCTGAAGTGCAATGGGTATCAATAACATTACATCACATTATAACCAATGGAATATAGACATGTTTCATAATCATATCATCAAAGCATAACCCGTGAAAATAAGCGGGTTTCAAAATAAAATAACATGTTGAAGAGAAAAAAATTTCCTAAAAATATAACTTGTGGAAGAGAATAGATTTTTATAAAGACCCCAACATTAATAATACCTCAGTATTATAAAAAATATGAATGGAACCATTATATCATTTCCTATAATGTATGGAGAAACAACAACGAATTTCATATTATATTTCAAATAATTATGAAATGTTTTTCAAAAATAGTTAAGCGGGAAAATATATATTTTTTCATTGAAATAGGATTTTTTAATACATAAAACCATTTAAAAATAATTTAATTAGAAAATTCATTCAAAACATATAAAGATGATTTTATGTCATTTTTCAAATATTTTTGATTAAAAACGTATAAAATAATAGTCAATTTTTTTTAAATATTTTCCTTTGAAAATTAATTGAAAATATAAAAACATATATTAAATAAGGTCTAATTTTTTTAATTAGAAACATATAAATGAAGATGGATTTATTTAAAAACAATTTCATTGAAAATACTTTGAAAACATTCATATTTGGAATGAATTATTAAGATTATATTTTATTTAAAAATAACATTGAAAATGTATAAATGAATATTTTAGTTAGTAATTTTTTTAAAAAATAATTTTTCCTTGAATAATATTTTTAAAGATCTATCGAAAATGTTTTTTAAAATGTTTTTGAAAACCTTCTCTTAAAAAAACAGATTATCATTCGAAGAGGGAGATACAATCAGATTTCTCTTAAATATTTTTTATTAATTAAAATAATTAATTTATTAAAAAGATACTAATATATGTATATTCTAGAAAAAAATAGAATAAGGAATCTAATGAGTGTTCTTGAGATATTTATAATTATATTTCATCAAACAAACAATAATCAATATAAATCTGAAAAAAAATTAGAAGGTTTAAATAAACTATTACCACTTGGTTAATTGGGATCATACTCTTCATGTAAGAAAATGAATTTATATGAAGCATAAAATATCCTTAAAAGAATGATATTCACAATATAACATGTCAAATAAATCATATACAAATTATTAATGAACAAAACTACATAATAAAAACATGTGTATCAAAGATGGAAATTTATGACAAAACTACGTTACCGATTTGGTAACTTTTTAAACATTAAACCCATAAAATAAATATAATAGAATGGATATGTAAGCACCCAAAAATTTAATATTATTAATAATATATTACATAGATGGGATGTATACACACCAAGAAAAATCAATGGATGTTGAATAAAGCATATATCTCACAGAAATTAAAAATTGAGAAGAAATTCCCATACCTAATGTCATGACTCTATTCATACTCATACAATAATAATATATAATAAATATAAGTCTAAAATAAATATTTTACATAATAATATTATTTTATATAATACCATATAATTTTTTATTATGACCTTACATTACCCAATTGTTAATGATCATATGTTATTGTTTTAGTTTAGGTATTATTCGATTTGTTCTTCGCATGCATCTTAATTTGATATATCTTTGGTCCTTATATATATATAATTATTTCAGGAATATAAATCATGGTATAAATATAATTTATATCCAATTTATATATATATTATAATAATCATTAGCATAAATAATATGAAATGGAATACACTATTCCTGGATAAGGTAAGTCCTACGTACGAATGAACGTTGTTACCATTTTGATTGGCGTATTAATAAAATAAAATAAAATGAAATATAATATTATATGTATATAATATAATAAAAGTATCATTATAATGTTATATATATCATATATTTTCAATAAACCCTTCCCTAATACGATATATGTACTATGTGAATGAATCACATCACTTTGAGGGGCTGTAGTACAGACAATATCAAATGATATTATAACATTTATAGAAAATTTTGATTAAAAATATATCTGTTATAGAAAGAATACAGAAGATTAAATAAATAATAAATATAATATATTACATATACATATATAATTTCAATCATAATGGCCACTATGATTGGTAGTAAAGGATAAATGGACAATCATAATTTCATTAGCCAGTTGTTCATCGTACTCCGAAACAGTATGTTCGATATCCATTAGATGGAGGTGAGTGTATGTGTCAGTAGAAAACATAGCATTAAAATATCCTAATAAATTTATGATAATGGTTATTTCATAGAATAATGTCATAATTATATTGGAGTGTGCGAGGAAGGAAAATATTGGAAATCTGCTTGAGTGAAGACATTACCTCTTAATCGGGTAACTGCTTTTGGTTTGTGCCTAAATGATTTATTGAGAGGCCTTATAGATATAGAATGGAATCTAGGAGAAAGGGTAGTTATTTCAGATCATATTTGATCCGAATTTTGGTGATAAAAGTGTCTTGAGAGGTTTTCAAAAATGGGTAGATGAGGTAGCCTTTAATTGGGAAGGGAAATGACACATTTGGAATATTTGAAAACAAGTTAGCTGTGACAACATTTTTACCTAAATGAAGTCATACCAATCCAAAAATAATAAATAATGGATGGTTCATGGAAGAATTATGTCCATACAGTCGGTGTTGTACAAGTTTATTGGTTATTTTGGGTCTTGTATAAATGGTTTTGATCTTAACACAATTTTTCTCTTAACCGATATAATTAATTTTAATGAAATTAAATAATTTATTTGATAAAAAACAATAGTATAACTATTTAGAAATTAAATATTATTATGATTAATAATATTTGATCCATTTTTTGAAATTATAAACAAATTTTTTGTATAAATTAATTTAAAATTAATCCTCTAATTGGGAAGACACTGTAGGTTTTGAAAGTAAAAATTTCCAAAGGTTTGATTTGTTTTTATATCCAATTTTATTGTGGAATTGGTATAGTTGAACTATATTAGATTAATTGGTAATAATATTATCAAATTTAACTATTAAACCAATTAAAAATCTAATTTATATTTATAAATAAATTAAATAAATTTCCATTTTGAATTAAAATCCAGCATTATTAACTATTCATTTAAAAATGAAAGATTACTAGAAAATATGAATAATTTATAATTAAAATAGGTTCTCCATTTAAACGATGTAAAACTAGATTTATAAAAAATAGATATTTATACATAAAATTGATTTTTCTTATCTTATGTTTATCAAATAAATTGGATGAATATAAAAAATATTTTATTGAATATTTAAAATCTGTATTAAATTTATATCAATTAATTATATTAATTAATTTTATTTAATTTTTTAATTTTTTTTGATTATAATCATATTTTCCTTTATATTAAATTGATTTTCATATTCATTTCTAATAAATTGGTGACATATAAATTCATATTTTATTTATCTAAACAACATATTCTCATTATATATAGAACAATATTAGTTTCCATCAACATAACATCTAAATTATATATTTTTTAAATAATATTTTAAAAAATATGTTATTTTATGTTATTAATTAGTCTTTAATGTTATGAAATCCATCAAGGAAGGTCAAACATGTGTAAAATGTATGTGAACCTTATTGTAGCCTGTAACGTACTACAATTTGGTGTTGTGTGTAGCATATGAAAAACCTGTTCTATTTGAATAGAATGTTTGATTTAGTGAAAAAATATTTTCAGTGATTCATGAAATTAAAAATATAAAATGACTAAATTCATTTAATTAATAATATTTCAAAAAACTAAGGGTGTTACACCATCATCTTTGTTATAGGGGTTGTTGATGGAAGAGTACTCACATTCCCCACACTATATTCCAAATTTTTATTTTGTATATAGGTTTATTATTGTTTTGGTCACTTGATATATAAGATTTGTGCTCAAATAGGTTGAAATGAAATGTGGTTATGACATACACATATATGAGAACGATTTTGGATGATGGTAATAACATACACATTTATAATATCTCCATAAAAAATTATATAATAGCTTATGGTAGAGTGTATAGTAATATATGGATGTGATATATAATTGTTTAATATGTGATGTGGCGTGGATATGTTATTGTGGACATGGTTTTCATCTAATTTCACATATGTTGACTAATCCATGGAGGTGATGAGGTTTCTAAAACATAAAATTTTGGATTTTAGTGTGACTAGCACAATGGGAAAGTGTAAATGGATTAACCTTATTGTTTATATTTATATTTATTATTTATCTTACAAAAGTTTATGTGTTATTTGGAGTATATGAAATTATGTCATTTTTAATATAGATTTAAAAATTAGATTATATGATAACATCTCCACATATTCTGAAAAATAAGATAATTATTCTTCCACATTTATATAATTGGTTTTTTTGGATGATCCCATTTAGTGAAATGGTATACTCGCCCAAACATATATATAAACATTTAAACACATTGGGATGAATTTATTCATTGAAATATATGATAGTTTCATGAATATATTATTCATGAGTTATAGATGTTTATGGTTACAACCATATAGATTCTATAGTGTGTATTTTTGTGTTACCGTTTTTATTTTATGACATATTATGCATTATAATTAGTTGTTTATTATATTGGATTTCATTGTTGTATTATTTTTTATTATCTTCAAAATATTTGAGGAAGTAACACCAACACATTTATACTTTATAGACTCAGTGGTAGTCAGAAAACTATACCTATTAGAGTTGAGCATTGGAAATCACACCTATATTTATATTTTTCCCAGAAGAGGAGCTACCGTTAATGGTTTGTGAGAATTTTATAGTAGATAATTGCACATTGTATTTATAATAGTTTTTATATATACTTATTCAACTATGAATATATGTATATATAAATTACATTTACAAAAAAATGAATGTATACAATGAAAATTTTCACTATTAATTGTAATTATAAAAATATTATGTATTTTATATTTAGAAATATGCGCTGTGTAGAAAATAAACTTTTGAAATATGTACTGGAAATATAATTACAAAATTACCCTATATTCATTATGATGATACAATTAAATTTTAACAAAAGAATTATTGTCAAAAATTACAATGGATATTGCAATTTGAAATTCTTACTATATATTTTTAGTAAACATCTAAATTATTTATTTATATGTTAATATAAGTCCACAATAATATTAAACGAGTATTTGTTTCATATTTTTAATAATAAAATTTTTATTTCAAATTTAAAGTGTATAATTCCAATTATAATATACAATTTATGGATTTATGTATGCATATACTATTATTAATATATATGAATATTCTTGTATTTACATTCGAGTATGAAAATACACTAATAATTATAAATCATTTTTGAAAATTTTCATATTCAATTTTAATTGGAAATATTGTATTTTCCATGGAAAATTAATTTTTTTGATAAATTTATCTTAAGAAAATAAGTTATTACTGTTAATTATCATTGAAAATTAATTATAAATTGTTGAACTATTTATTATAAATTTTCACAATGAATTTTCATTGAGAACATTGAAGAAAACATTCATGTGAGTATGTTTGTTTGTCTTAAAATATCTAATGAAAATTTTTACATCAATATTTATGGGAAATATCCTATGAAATCATTCATTAAAAATTAATCTTGAAAATGTACATGTATGAATATATGAATGTATGTGTAAAAAAATTAGTGAAAATTTAAACTAGAATATTTCATCATAATTTTTTTATTTTTTAGATATAGATATATATATATATATATATAATAAAACTTTTCAATGAAAATATCATATAGATATTTTAATATAATAATTCATTTTATGGTTTGTTTGTTTATTCATGTTTAATTTTTAGTAGAATTGCATATTATTTATTCCATGTTTTAAATATAAACATGAAATTTTCAATCATGTGTTTTAATAAGAATTTTAATAATAAATATTAGTCGAATATATTAATGGAATCTAATGAAGTTATGTTTTCATTCCAAATCTAAAATATAAATTTGAAGGAACAATTTATAGTCAAATTTTATCCAGCATTTATTTATGTATGTAAAATTTTACTATGGTAATATTTTTTTTAGTGGTAATTTTAATTTAAAATTATTTTTGGTGCATAAAAAGTTATGATAAAAATTTATATTTCATGCTCAAAATTTCACATGAACCTAATAAATTTAAATTTTATGTTTTCATTTAAAATATTTATTGGAATTATTAATCGTACCATTGAAAATTCAATTTCATATATAAATTTTCCAAATTAATTGGAAATTATTATTCAAAATTTAATATTATCATTTATTATGGATTTTATTTGAACGTTTTCTTAGAATCATCCATATGAATCTAAACTTTATATTTTATTATTTTATATTGAAAGTAGAAAATTTGAATTGAAATTTTCATTAAGGATTGTACATTTTTCCAATGAAATTAAAATTAAAATTTATACTTCCAACTTATTAGTTTTTATTGTAATAATTTCTTTTAAATGGATTTCTAACTAAAGTAATTTCATATTATTGATTAGGTAAATAGAAAAATTTTATTTTGATAATTTTTTTGGAAAATAATGTTCTATGTAACAATTTTCATAATAATAATTTAGATTTTTCACTAGACTTTTTCAGTACAAATTTGTATTATAACATTGATGGTTCTAATTAGAAATAAATGTTCAACTATAATTATTAATTGATATCTATTACTATTATGTGTGCCTATATTTATATATTTATAAATAAATATAAATTATAAATTATAAATATTTTATATAATTAATATCATACTAAATATTTTAATTTTCTATTTATAAATATAAATTTTATTAATTTATTTTATTTTATATTATAATATTTAAATTTATGAAAAATATAAAAAATTTATATATATTACAAGAAATAAGTATCTCACTAAATAATTTAGTCCAAAAAAATATTGACATCATCAACGTAATATGATATTAATCTGACAAAGGTTAAATCATAATAAAAAATAAAACCATAACTAGTACCCATAAAATCATTTCAAGTTCCATATTTACTGAATTGTTTTTTTCAAGATTGGATCGGTGCCAATTTCGGTAATAGGATAAAATTTTATACCCTAATCAAAAACCACTAATTTTTCTGCTTAAATATTCTTAATATCTCAATTGATAGTCCCATAATCACTAAAAATTGATCTATAGTTGGGAAAATGACTCACCACTAATTATGGACATATTTGAATCCTATAGTTATTTATAGGATGGTGATTAGTTTAATGGTAAAAAATAATAATTTCCAAAGGATAATTTCAATGATATGTTTTTCCATCATTGAATATAATTTTGTTATTTCCAAATTCAGAAAATGCATCATTTATTCACAAAAACTCATAAGAATGAAAATGTTAATTTTCATGATTTGAATGAAAAATAGTAATTATATATTTTTTCGAATTAAATTTACCTATCTAAATTTCAACCATTCATCTCCATGTACATTTACACAAGAAATATATCAATAAAAATTTCATTATTATATATTGAATATTTTATTTTATTTTATATTGAAAACATAAAATATGCATTTCGAAGGTAAATTTCAACTATAATTTCCTATAAACATATTTACTATGAACTTGTAAAGTAAATATCCACATATAAGGGAACATTTTCCCTAAATTAAATTTTTTAATATCAAATATTATTTCCATTATAAATTTCTAAAATGGCATGGAGGTTATAAATTATCTGTATAATTTTTAATTCATATTCATAGTGGATTATACCGTTGAAAATTTCCACATGAAATTTCCAATATAAAATTCAACTTTATTTTTCACTACAATTTTATAATTGTGGTTTTCAATAATTCCTTGCATAGTTTATATATACTAGAAAACATTTTTTAGTTTTTAAATTTTTATTATAGATTAAAAAATTCTTTTTTAATTTTATAATAGAAGTTATCTCTACACAAAAATATAGATATTACAGATCTTTTGTGTCTATTTGGTGGTAGTTTTTTTATAGATATTCCATTGAAGTTCAAATATGATCACATTATGTAGTAAAATAGTCCCCATTTTGGATTTTACAACATGAATTTTGAAATAATTTAGTGACATTTTTTAATTTTAGGAAAATAGATGTGTATCTTTTTTAAAAACATTAGGTTTATTATATTCTAATTTCAATGGTTGAAATTTCTTTGTAGGTAATTACTTGTATAGTTATTACATCTGTTATAATTTTGTATAGTGGATAAAACTATAAAAAGTGATGATACATATGATTTGAAATCAACCAGTTCACCTATATTGATATGTATATTTATAATGGTAAAATAATTTCTAATGTAGAGATTGTGATAAATATAATTTTTTGAAGCATTGAATCGATATGACATGTTGATTATAATGTCATAGAAACATTTATGGGGTTTAGATGTGAAATATTATTTCACCATATATGTATTTAATATTTATAATTCAATTTTATAGTATACACTAAATAAATTTCAAGAATAAATATCAATTTTAGTACAACTTTTATTCATGATTAATTGATGTGCCCAATAACGAAATACCATAACATTTATTTTTCAAAATTGGTTCTATTGTTGATCTTTGGGAAACCTATTCAACATTTCATATTTTTAGTAATATAATTATGTTAAATTAATTGATTCATGCAATTTTCCCTATTAAAGTATTGTATATAGGTATGTTCGGGAAGGTAGATTTCTTTAGAAAATGAAGAAACAAATTTTTTTAAAATGTATATTTCACAATGTTGGTGTTACTGTACTTCCAAAAGATAAGAAAAAAATATTAGTAAAGATTATGAAATAAATATATATAATTTACAAACCTCATATGAATATATTTTATAAAAAATTTAGCTAATATTGTTTAATTAAAATTTAATATATCCTGAAAGATACAAATGGGATACATAAAAACCCATGTGAGGCATGAGAAAATAGTTAATGTCCATGGAACCCCATACACCATGTTATATCTTGTGAGGGGATGTAGAAAAAATGTGATTATGTATAAGACATGTTTTTTTAACTATTTATATATATTAGATGATGGAAATATATTCATTAAATATGATATTTTATAAAATGGTGATGATACTAGGGAAAAAATGGAAAAAAATAAAAATTATATTACGCTATTAAAAATGATGTTATAGAGGAAATATGAATTGAAAAAAATACATTGTATAAGATATTATTGATGTTCACGATTAAGAAAGCATCGTAACGAATCATGAACTAGAGGTGGACTTTGTTGACACTACATGACCTCCATTAAGTGGAAGTTAATTCCCATGGAAAATGTTTTTTATAATTTTATAATATGAATAATTAATGAAAAAACTACAATATTAGAGTATAACTCTAGAATGTGTTTGAACACAAAAATAATAATGATCCATATCATGAAAAATTAATTCAAAAGTTACGACTTTTGATATGAATTATATGAAATCAAACTAAAAATTATTTACTGATATATAAAAATTAACTAGTACTAAGATTTTATGAATATGAGTTCATGAAATAATTTAGATTTATATATTCATATTGAATAATTATTTTTATCCTTTAATATGGATCTAATTTTTTTCCTATGGTTTTTTCTCAAATACATAAACCCCAATATTTTTATAAATAGATACATTAATTAATATAATAATATAGTGATCCAAAGAAATGTTTACAAATATCATTCACAAACATATTTTATGTACAAATAAGCATACAAAAATTTAACTCATTGATTAAATATTGCATCCTGCCTTTTTATCACATAAACATTCATTACATTTTACAAAACCGATGATCTTTATAGTTTAGTGTCTTGGAAACCGGGAACTTAAAACATGAAAACATAAAACATTCTTCTTAATCACTTGAAAGGCTTCTCCTAATGTTCATACTAGGTTCATTACTGCATCTCATAATCAGGGGACATACATCAAAAGAAAGGGTGAGCAGAAGGCCCAGTAAAGGAAACAAGAGAAACATTTTACATGTGAACTTGAGATAGGTCAACAATGTCATGAAAAAAGAACATTAAGGCATGAGAAAGAAATTGTGAGGAATATCATAATAAAAATATAATTTTTCAGAACTTGAATATGTGGATAAAAAATTTAATATTGACAATAATTTCGTTTCACCAAGGTCCATCCCCAAGGTTTCATTAAAAATTACCAAGGTTATTCACCAAGGTATCAGTCTAAAATGTCATCTCTAGAGATTAAGTCTTTACCCATTGCATTGGAGCGCTATCTGGGTGAACCCTTTACATGTATTTATTATCATGTGAGACACATATATCATCATAAATCATTTAATAAACATCCCATATAGAATAAACGAAATGGGATTCATTTCATAATCATAACGTTTTAAAAACTATTTTAAAGACATGATCTTTATGTCACTTTAAACCCACGGAAAAGGGAAAGTGGGATTCATGTATGTAAATCCTAGAATTTAAAATAGAACATTTTGATATATATGTGAATACCCCTATAGAAAAAAGTTCTCTTAGTATTAACTTAATAAATTAAAATAATTTTGAGATAAAGAGGGAGGCCTTTTGAGACGAAAACTATGCAGCATAACGTCTACGATACATGGTTTTAAAAAACACTGAAAAGAGAGGAGACATGGTTCACCCACTCAAAAATGATACATAAAATAGTAGGGGAACAGAATATATAGTATTTAAGAACATGGTAATGAAATTTTAATTATCTACCATATGAAACGAAGAAATTGAAAGGAAGACAAAAATAAGATTTCTCTTATAAGAATTCGGCAGCCTAACGGTGTCACATAAAACTTCCAAAAATGGATCGACGAGATCAAATAGGGTCTCTCAGAATATGAAAATAAATGATCAGTATGATAGATATTGAGATCATACCTCTACATAATAAAATGTAACTTGAAATACTTGACATGAAAATAGATCTTGAAAACGAGAAGGGTGAAAGAACCCCTTAGAAATTCGGCTACCTAACGGTGCCACTTAAACTTCAACAAAAGTGAATTGATGAGATCGAATAGGATCTCTAATCAAATAAACATAAAAGATCAGTGTGATAGATTTATATATCATACCCCATCATAATAGAAAAAGAACTTTCAAGACTTGACATTGAATTAGGACTTTGAAAAAGGAGAAAGGTGAAAGAACCACTTAAAAATTCGACCGCCTAACGGGGCCACTTAAAACTTCAAAATACTGAATTGAAGGGATAAAATTGGGTCTCTAATCATATGATAATAAAATATCAGTATGATAAATTTATAGATCATATCCCAACATAATAAAAAGGAACTTTAAAGAGTTTACATGATAATAGATCTTGAAAATGAGAAAGGAGAAAGAATCTGTTAAAAAAATTTCCGCAGCATAACGGCGCCACTAAAAACATCATAAAACGAAATAATGAGAGTAAGAGGGGATATCTAATTTTATGAACATGAAAAGGGCAGTAATAGGAGTTTAAAATAACATCCTTTAACATAATAACATGGAGCATAAATGAAATTACATAAAAGATATTTCTTGAAAAGAAAGAGAGAGGTCGGATCCCTTCCCTTAAACGTAACTCTTAAAACTCAAAGGTTGGGACCTTGAGGGCTTGGGGGCACCTTTGGAGGACTCATTGGGAGGTAATGAGACCAGAAAATCATTTGAGGAGAGTGTGGAGTCGAAATGGATGAGACTATGGCTTGGTATTTATAGGGAAAGTGAGGGGACAAGCCATTTTTGGCCAAGGGACACCTCAAAAGTGGTTTTATTCAAAACCATGTGCTCTCCCACGGTATTTCAAATGGATTTTGGCCACATGGGGCCCCCATAAAATAATTCATCACCTTTTGTCGGCCAACCCATAAAATATCTCCTGAAATCATCATGACACAGTTATGATGTAATTAAACATACAGAAACCCTAAAACTGTATTTTTAGTATTCACTGAAAATTCAACATTCTTAGAAAAATCCCAAAATTTTACATTAACCAAATATCAATGCACTGATTTCAAAAATGAACTACATTTTATAAAAATAATTTTCTAATTATTTTTAATTTAATTTTTTAAATAAATACACTATTCACTGAAAATTTATTTTTTCAGAATAAAACCCCAAAAATTACCTGAACATAATAACGATGATCTGAGTTCAAAAATGAAATCCAATTTATAAAAATAATTTTCTAAATAATTTTTATTTAATTTTTATTTAGAAAACACTATTCACCCAAAAAAAACTAATACTTGAATAATAATTTATGAAATCGTTATTTAACCATTTTATTGAATGTCATTACTTTATCAAGGTGCCCAGATAATATTAATACTTTCTTTAAGTGAGATTACTAATCCATTTAGACACATTACTAATCCTAATCATAAAATCACTATTCATAATTTACTATTCATCAAAAATCTTGTTGATCTTATTATACTCTAAATTCCATACTGAACATAATTGTAGAAGACCATTTTTTGGAAATCATTACACATTTTTAATTATTTAAGGTTTACCTAAAAATTTTAAAATATCATTTTTCTAAAATTCATCTAAAATATACATACTATATTTATCCGGACATTTGAAAATTCATAAACTTCATCATAAGAAAAAAATTAAAATTTTTATTTAAAAAAAATGGTTACACAAGGCAGTTACGGTCTCCTTACATAGCCCCTTATATCACCAACATATGACCTAAGTGTAATGTGTGCTAAGGTGAGAGAATCCGAGGGAGGCTTGGACAACATCGCATGAGTAGTAATTTATATCAGGTTGAACTTCTCGCGAATGTGATTCCGTTCTAGCTTCACAAGATGAAGTTTGGCATGGGTTTGGTCGAGAGCAATGCCCAGTGGTGCTACCTCTATCCCAAGATCTTTTATATGGGTTTCGATCGGTCCAAGACTACTTGGTGAGGCCATAAAATCTTCTTTCTATATTAATTAACCAATATCACTTGTATTTAGAGACAAAAATCAAAACGTTTAGTTTAAAGCAGTCATATTGACCAATGGTCATATTACAGTCAAAACCCTATGGTCTCATTTTAATTATACTCATGTTATCAAATGAAACATTTTTTTGAGTATAAATATAAAATAAAATAACACACAAAATTAGGAAACAAGATTTATTCAAAATTTCGGGTCGTTACAATCTTCTCCCCTTAAGAAATTGCGTCCTCACAATATTTAAAGTTGGGTTTTGAAATTTCATTGAAAGTCCCACATCAGAAAAGTAGTCAACAAAACTATTACTTTAAAAGAATGAAATGGAAGTACAAAGGTCACTCGTGTTAACCCACACTAGGATTCCATGTAGGAAAACATGGACATGGAGGAGAAAACAAAGGGTCATGTTCTGAGGGAGAGTGATAGAAAACCTGATTTAGAGAATGTTAACCATAAGAAAATTCCAAACTTATGATGTGTGTAATTGGTCTTTGATTACCTAGTAGGAAACGTAAACCAACAACGTTTTTGTTTTACATTCCTTTTCATAATTTTTAGGAAATCATTTTCTACATAGAAAATATACCTACCTTTATGTAGAGTTCCATCCTTTAATATGTTTATACCCAAAACTAATCTTTTCTCCAAACGATGAGCATTCAAAACTACTTGGTCTCACAAAAACACAAGAATCATCTTCTAGAGAATCACATAATCCACAAGAGATTAACTATCTATTTCATTTATCTTTAAACATTATCCCAAAAACAGAAAGGGTAAGGTAAAAAAACTTTTCAAAAAGAAATAATCCCATAGGAATGGAAACTACTTTTAAATCGTCAAACTTCCATGGTACTACCCAATGTTCATCATAGACTATTCCATAAATAAGGGTCCATAAATTCCTCTAAATAAACCAAACTATGATTGGGACCCAAATACAAGAAGGATTTGATAACATAGTCTTCCAAAATAAACTTCATTGTTCATCTCTAAATAACATCAACCACTCCTAACATCTTATAACAAAAGTATCTAACCTAAATATATTTTACCAAATATAGGTTAATCATTCCATAAGTAACCTTAATTACTATATGTCCACCTTAAATTCATCAATTCTTCAAAATATAAGTCAACCATACTGCTCAATGAAAATACCATAGTAATCTATTTACCTTGATCATATAGGGTCCCCAAAATAGTGACCGTCTTCCAAAATAATAATCATCTTTTAATCCCCTAATCATCTTTGTCATATTAATATGGAAATTGTCACATTTCCTATCACATAGTTTGTTGGGAAATGTTCTTCCATTTCCCGCTATTAACTACGAAATGAAAGTACAATAAAGGGCTTGAATACTTAGCCAATAATAATGAAAATGAACTAAAAGCATATAAGGATAACTTGTAGAAGAAAATAATACCCTAACTTGGGATCCCCTAGGATCCAATCTAGGTTATCCGTGATGATATATTATTATGTGAATAATTATTTTATTTTATCTTTGTTCCTTTAACAATGTTTCATACTAAGCTTATGAATTTACCAAAGCATATCCCCCGGGAGTGTCGTAACCAAGAGTGCAGCATGGCCCGTTGTTGTGTACCAGTTCCCGTTCAATTATAGCTCAAAGCAGTGTTTTCGGGTTTTACCCCTATGTACATCTATGCCAGAGCCACCTCTACCTTCTCGTATCCAGACAGGGATGTATTTTTATGGAAACCCCTTACTCAATACTCACCAAAATACCAGGATGATTTCCAATATTTAAAATTTTCTATAGGTTTCTTTATAATGTTTTCATATCCTTATTTCCACAAATAACTAAACCATCGTCTTCTACCAACAATAGCATCTCGCCTTTTTATCACATAAACTTTCATTACATTTTACAAAACCGAGGATCATTAAGGTTTAGTGTCTTAGAAACCGGGAACTTAAAACATGAAAACATAAAACATTCTTCGTAAAAAATTGAAAGGATTCTCCTCATGTTCATCATTGGTTCATTACTGTATCTCATTACCTGGGGACATACATCAAAAGAAAGGGTGAGAAGAAGGCCCAGTAAGGGAAACAAGAGAAACATTTTACATGTGAACATGAGATACTTCAACAATGTCATGAAAAATAACTTTAAGGCATGAGAAAGAAATTGTGAGGCATATCATAATAAAAATAAAATTATTCATAACTTGAAGATGTGGATAAAACATTTAATATTGACAATAATTTCGTTTCACCAAGGTCCATCCCCATGGTGTCATTATAAATTACCATGGTTATTCACCAAGGTATCAGTTTAAAAGGTCATCTCTAGAGATTAAGTCTTTACCCAATGCATTGGAGCGCTATCTGGGCACACCCTTGAAATGTATTTATTATCATGTGAGACACATATATCATCATCAATAATTTAATAAACAACCAATATAGCATAAAAGAAATGTGTTTCATTTCATAATCATAACGTTTTAAAAACTGCTTTATAGACATGATCTTTATGTCACTTTAATCCCATGGAAAAGGGAAAGCAGGTTTCATGTATGTAAATACCAGAATTTAAAATAGAACATTTTGATATATATGTGAATACCCCGGTAGAAATAATATCTTTGAGTATTCACTTAATAACATAAAATAATTTTGAGATAAAGATGGAGGCATTTTGAGACGAAAACTGTGTAGCATAACGTCTACGATACATGGTTTTAAAAAAACATTGAAAATAGAGGGGAAATGGGTCACCCACTCAAAAATAATACATAAAGCTGTAGGGAAACAGAATATATAGTATTTAAGAACATGGTAATGAAATTTGAATGATATACCATAGGAAACGAAGAACTTGAAAGGAAGACAAAAATAATATTTCTCTTATGAGAATTCGGCAGCCTAACGACATCACTTAAAACTTTAAAAAATGGATTGACGGGATCAAATAGGGTCTTTCATCATATGAAAATAAATGATCAGTATGATAGATATAGAGATCATACCCCAACATAATAAAAAGGAACTTGAAATACTTGACCTGAAAGTAGATCTTGAAAACGAGAAGGGTGAAAGAACCCCTTAGAAATTCGGCAGCCTAACGACACAACTTAAACTTCAAAAAAATGAATTGATGAGATAAAATAGGGCCTCTCATCATATGAATATAAAATATCAGTATGATATATTTAGAGATCATAACCCAACATAATATAAAGTAACTTGAAAGTCTTGACATGGTATTAGAACTTTGAAAATGGAGAAAGGTGAAAGAACCACTTAAAAATTCCGCAGCCAAACGACGCCACTTAAAACATCAAAATTCTGAATTGAAGGGATCAAATGGGATCTCTCATCATATGATCATAAAATATAAGTATGATAAATTTAGAGATCATACCCCAAAATAATAAAAAGGAACTTGAAAGAGTTTACATGAAAATAGATCTTGAAAACGAGAAGGGAGAAAGAATCAGTTACCAAAATTTCGGCAGCTTAACGGCGCCACTTAAAACATCATAAAACAAAATAATGAGAGTAAGAGGGGATATCTCATTATATGAAACTGAAAAGGGCAGTAAGAGGAGTATAAAAGAACATCCTTTATCATATGAATATGGAACATAAAAGAAATTACATAAAAGAGATTTCTGGAAAAGAAAGAGAGGGGTCTGATCCCTTACCTTAAAACGTAACACTTAAAACTCAATGGTTGGGACCTTGAGGGCCTGGGGGCACTATTGGAGGACTCCTTGGGAGGTAATGAGACCAGAACATAATTGGGGGAGAGTGGGGAGTCGAAATGGATGAGAGGATGGCTTGGTATTTATAGGGAAAGTGAGGGGACAAGGCATTAATGGCTAAGGGACACCTCAAAAGTGGTTTTCTCACAACCATGTGCTCTCCCATGGTATTTCCCAAGGAGTTAGGCCACATGGGCCCCCCATACAATAATTCATCACCTTTGTTCGGCCAACCCATAAAATATCTCATGAAATCATCATGACACAGTTATGATGTCATTAAACATACCGAAACCCTAAAACTATATTTTTATTATTCACAAAAAAATCAACTTTCTCGAAAAAATCCCAAAATTTCACATTAAACAAATATCAATGCTCTGATTTCAGAAATGAACTACATTTTATAAAAATAATTTTCTAAATATTTGTAATTATTTTTTTATATAAATACACTATTCACCGAAAATTTAATTTTTTAGAAAAAACCCCAAAAACTACCTTCACATAATATCAATGCTCTGAGTTCAAAAATGAAATCCATTTTATAAAAAAAATTCTAAAAATTTTTAATTTATTTTTTAATCAAAAAACACTATTCACCCAAAAAACAAATACTTGAATAATAATTTATGAAACTGTTATTTAACCATTTTATTGAATCACATTGCATAATCAAGGTTCCCAGATTATATTAATACTTTCTTTATGAGAGATTACTAATCCATTTGGACACATTAATAATCCAAATCATAAAATCACTATTCATAATTTACTATTCATCAAAAATCAAGTTGATCTTATTATACTCAAAATTTCGTACTGAACATAATTATAGAAGAACATTTTTTGGAAATCATTACACATTTTAAATTATTTAAGGTTTACCAAAACATTTTTAAAATATTAGTTTTCTAAAAGTCATCAAAAATATGCATACTATATTTATCCGGACATTTGAAAATTCATAAACATCATCATAAGAAGAAATCAAAATTTATGTTTAAAACAAAGGGTTACACAAGACAGTTACGGTCTCCTTACATAGCCCCTTATCACACCAGCATATGACCTAACTGTAAGGTGTGCTAAGGTGAGAGAATCCGAGGGAGGCTCAGACAACATCGCACGAGTAGAAGTTTCTATCAGGTTGAACTTCTCGCGAAGGATATTCCATTCTATCTTAACACGATGATGTTCGGCTTGGGTTTGGTCCAGAGCAATGCCTAGTGGTGCTACCTCCTTTCCAAGTTCTGTTAGATGGGTTTCGATCGGTCCAAGACTACTTGGTGAGGCCATCAAATCTTCTTTCTATATTAATTAACCAAGATCACTTGTATTTATAGAAAAAAATCGAAACTTTTAGTTTACAGCGGTCATATTGACCAATGGTCATATAACAGTCAAAACCCAACAGTCTCATTTTAATTATACTCATGTTATCAAATGAAAAAAAATTTATGAGTATAAAAATAAAATAAAATAACACACAAAATTAGGAAACAAGATTTATTCAAAATTTCGGGTCGTTACATTAAATGAAAATTCATATATCTAAAAAATGTATAATTCATAAATAAAGAACATGGATTGAAAATAATAAGTGAATGAATAAATCCAAAACAAATCATAATTATAAACAAAATATGTGAATTATTGAATTACCATTCATTACAGGTGTCATTATAATAAATTTTAACCATTAGTATTTTAACAAGAACAAAATTATTGATTCTATTTTGACCAAGAAGTGTATATCCATAAATTTTATCAATGTACATTCAATAATTTTTTTTCTTATAAACCACTTTATTTATTGTAAATGAACCATGTCCTTGGTTTGAAATTTTGTTTTATTGTAATTCATGGGCAATAACGAGGTTTACAAGAAAATACTAACCGTGGAATGAAAAAATATAGATATAATAGTGCCACTAACTCACTAATGGATGGCACAGTATCCTGGTAATTGTGTAGGAATCCCACAAATCAATAGATGTGACCACCATATTGCATTTTACACATGGTATAAGGGGTTTCCTAAAGGAAACACAACATATTATTGGTGGGGATTATAGACGTGATTGTATTCTTGATGACCCCACCAGCTAACCGGTGGAATCCAGTGGAAATATGGTGTCATCATTACGGGATGGAATTACATGTGCTATAATTTTATATTCTCAAACATAAATCCTTGTTTATGTTTTTCTAATCCACTCCTCAGAACCTAATTTGGGAAATTTAAATTGGAATGGTTCTCTAAAGTCACCATGGTTTCTCCAATTATTTATCTTGATAAAATGATATGTGGATCGATATGAAAACCTTAAATCAGAATGTATTTCTAGAAATTTGATAACTATTATCATTTTCTTCTTGTATCTTCTTTTTCATTCCCAAATGGGGAAAGTCAATCACTGTCCATATGGAATAATAGTGTCTCATGTTGATCTAGATGTTTGATCATTGGTTTTCTTTTCCAAAATTTTTGTTTGGTGATCTGAAACATCTCTCCATAGTCTTAAATTGATTTATATTATGTCAAAAAATGTGGTATCATTATGAAATGACATGTTAAAAATCGCATATAATTTAAATCAACTTTATTTGATGAATAATCATGATTTACCTCTCATATATCTCATCGAGTTCATTGGTGATTGAGGGCCCACACATTTGACCACCTTATAGGTGTTCCCATCCCTAAAAATATGATGGAAATAAAAATTTATAAACCTAGAACATTGTAATTGTGATTGAAAATTGATAATTTGAATGACTTAACATGTGATTTTTTTAATGATATAGTCCCCATTTCATGAAATTGGATAATTAGAATGAAATTCGTAATTGGATTTCTATTGACATAATTGGAAAGTTAAAATAATTTTTCTCAATTGACATGTTGATTTTTAACTTGCATGTAAATGGAATTTTGATTTAATTTCTTATTCACATGTTAATTTTATGTTGTTATTTATTTAATAATATGCTATTCAAACTATATTTTCTAGGTTTTGGTGTTATGTTATGCATTGGAACATGTTACTATATAATACCTAGAATGGGTATTTTTCCATTTTCAGGTTAATTTTCTTTAGATATATATAAGTGGATAAGGTATAGAAATTAACATAAATTTAATTTACACATGGAATGTGTAACTCTCTCATGGCATGTTCATGTGACTTGGGAATATGTTTGTGGCTCTAGAAATGGAATTTTTATAGATCACCTTAATGAGTGAAATGAATGAATGTAACATGTAATGGGAATTATATATATGGATGATTTGAAATGAATTTGATATTGAAAATTGGAATGGGATCTATCGTTGACTCAATAATGATTATAGAAAGAGATATATGAAATCATGTTGAATCAGGTTGGGCTGACCCCAAGTTCCAACCTGGGCCTGTGGGTTGGAAGGTTGATTATTGTATTTTCATTAAATTATTATTAATGAACCTATTGATAATACAATTTAATACACTTTTACTCATTATCAATTTATGTATATGAGTTTGGTTGTTTCCTACAACATTTTACACATACACGTTTTTTGAGACACCATTTGGTTCTCAAGTTGAATTCATTGATGCATGTATGAAAAAAGGTTTTGGGATTAATGGATGTTTCTTTTCTTCACTAAATGGGACTAGAGTGTAGATATATAAATGATAATGGGGTTTGAGATTGATCTTTGGAGTTGTTATTTATGGACACTGTATTTCTATTTGTTGATTGTATGAAATTTAGTATGACATTCTATATGAAATTACATGGTTGATTATTTTGAATTGATTTTTAATTTGTCTGTTTATATAATGGAGTGTTTTATTTTGTTTTTATATCATGTTTTAAATTATTATTATTATTATTATTATATACCAGAAGTTAAAGGCTCCCCTATTCACTTATTAGACTTATAACACTATTCAATATTCTCTCATGTATGGGGAGGGATGATTTAGACGATATAAGGAACCATCACTCTCATGTGGGGTAGAACATGGACGATGAAATTAAAAATTGGTATCAGAGTCTAGATCATTTCTATTACTATACTTTTTAGTCAAGGATTACAGGAGAGTCTAATTTACAATGGATTTTCAATAAACTAATGCATGGTAGTCCATAACCCTTGTGTTAGGGAAATCCAATGTTTCTCAGAATGAGATTTCTATACTTGTGGATTACTTGTTATAATTGTGATGTTATATCACCTTGGGTGATATAATTGTTATATTATGTTCTTGGTTATTGAGAACTTACTTGAGGTCTCGTATTTCATGAAGATAAAATGCATGAATCATGGTAGGAATGTTGTGAAATATGTTAACATTAAATTTTATTTATTGGAATTCATTTATATACAAAAATTTTACTTTCTAAAATGTTAGTAAATTTATTGAAAATCGTGATAATAAAAAGAAGAATAAAATAGTTATGACTTTTTAATTTTCATGTTAATATAATATTATGGTTACCTTTTACCTATGGTTATATAACATCTATTTTTCATTTTGAGTTTATTATGTAATATATAATATTGCATTAGGTCCTTTTTGACAATTGTAAAGAAAATGACACTTTTTTCCTTTCAGTTTATCATCAAGAGAGAGGTAACACGAAAATTACAGACATAATATTACAAGAAGATCATAATTATAAAATTAATCTGATAGTTTATCATTTTTTGTGATAGTTTTAATTGAGTCATGTGATCTATGTAGAGGGAGGAAATCCAAAATATTACATTGATGTATATTCTGATGAGGGTTTTTCATCTGCATATCCAAACTACATTTACTAGGTTAGGATGCCATCAAGAAGAATATTTTTTAATATATTCCATCAATATGATGATTAATTACATCTAGATAGTCATGGAGAAAAGGGATAATAGTTATACCTATATATTAATAGGACCATCAACGAATGAGTGGGATATCATTATGAGAGATGCACCACAAGAGGATTTGTACTATATGTAATTTTATTTTAATTTCATGAGTTTATTTTAACTAGATACATTGTGGTATGAGTGGGTTCGAGTGTTCATGAATCGTAAAAAAGGGATCATGTTATTTATGTGCAAGATCCCAGATTTCTCCACAAGGTATGTTTTACATTCGTTTTAGTTTTGGCCCTTTATTTCAGTTAATTAAGTACTTTCCAATGTCTTTAAGGTGTCTTGGGGGTGTTCCGGGGGTTCAGGACATGAAAAAGGTGGACATATTAGTTTTATGGTCTCTAGGCATGGTTAGTGCGAACCGTGCGAGAAACCTAGGTGCACCAAGAAAGAGGTGGAATTTTGGATTGTGGCGTTCACACGGTTTGCGCATGGTTTTTAAAATTGTGAGGTTAAACCGTGCAACCCATAAACCTTTAAAATATTACAAAATTGAAACTCTAATATTTTATATCTCACTTTTGATTTTCCACCTCCAACTTTCTTTCAAACCAATGAATGAACCAAATGGACCAAGATATCTAAAATATCAATCTCCATTGATTCTTGTCCATTTGGAGTGCCGTTGGATGAGAATTGAAGTTATGGGTAAGGATAATCTCCCTCTTGATTTTCTATTTTGGTTTAGGGTTTCTATTTCTTTCCCCTCTCTATAAGAATCTCTCAAAGCCAAATTTTTTGGTGAGTTTTAGAATAAATCTTCAAGGGTTGGTTGAATCGATATCTAAGGCTTCATTTCGGATTATTTTCACCAATAGATTCAAGGTGGGTAGTCTAGAAGTTATATCCCTTGCGTTTTGTGTAGATTTGTTCATGTATGGTTTTTTTCATCCCCTCTTTTGAAGAGATATTGATGCCTTTGACATGATGTGATGTAATGGTGTATAAATTGTTAATTTAACCTCTATTGATCCCCATAAAACGAAAAAAGGACGATTTGATCAAATTATGGCTGCCCAAAGGATGTTCTGATATTCTGCAGACTATATATAGCTAAGTTAGTGCAGTCCATTGTGTGATAGAATATATCATATGATGAATATGTTAATATTCTTAAGTGATGTGAAATTGTTTTTTAGTAAAAGATGTAGGTTAGATAATTACCTAAGAGGTTTTTTGGTTAGAATGAAAAAGGGTTAATATAATAAATGCGAAAATGCTAAGGATTAGCTTTATACTGGAATATTCAAAGTGAGATAGGCATGGAAAATTAGAATGGGGCTAAAGGGGTTAAGTAACATGAATATTTAACATGTTAATGGATTGAGGAAAAATGTAATTTACCATTTATTGAGATGATTGTGATGTTGTAAATGATGTTGGATTTGTTTTTGTGATATGGTGTTTTGTGGTGAATGACAAATAAGTATGTTTTCATGGCTTAGTTGAGTGGGGTATTGACTTGAGGTTCTACACCCATAGGTTGAGTTCTACAAAGGGTATAGATCCACCCCTAAATTAACGGTTTAGGGAAGGGGACAGAGTTCTATTCCCCTAATAGTTTCATTCCACCTGAGCTGAGGCTTCGAGGTGAGGATATTGGAAATTTTTTTTTGAAATGATTCCTAGTGTGATAGGACTTGTTAAATTCCCACATATTTAAAATGTTGATCACTCTTAATCCATGAACTCTTGAAAAGGGTGACATGATAAATGAAATGTACTGGTAATAAACATGGGTTAATTGGTAGGATAACTTAAATTAATATAAATAATTATGGCATATTGAACTATTTACCCTATTTTGTCTTCATTTATCATTTTCATGCACAATATTCCCTGTTGGATATTTTGTAGTCACGGTTGATGGTGGACTAATAAGTTATACTCACATCCTGCTCAGGTCAGAGTTGTGTACCCGAGCATATTTCATTCTTGTAGGTAAGGACAAGGGAATGGGCCATATGCCAGAGAGATGAGTTACACATGGGACATGTTTGGGTGAGGTTCTAGACATGGATTCTAGACCATTTTGGGGAATATAATATATTTGTTATTTTAAGTTTTTTCACATGACACTATAGAATGGCATGGCATATTTATCATTTTTTAGGATCACACCCAGTTTTAGGATTAGGTCATTTTTGTATGTTATGTATTTTTCTCATTTATTCTAGCTATTTCAATTATTATTTGATGTTTCTTACTCTAGTATTGAGGGTATAGACTCCACACATGGCCTAATGTAACCTCACTACTACTATGAAACCTCTAGGGTATGGGGAGGAACACTTGAGGTCATGTAACTACCTGGCTCGGAGCACCATTTTAGTGGCTCCTAGGTTGGGGACGTTACAAAGTGGTATCAAATGAGTAATTTTTATCTTTTTTAAAATTTGAGAATGATAGACAAGTGATTAAGAATGTGTTGGGCCTTGGTAATGAGATAATTCTTGGGAGTATCAAACTCATGTATGAGGGGAACCACAAGTCACCCTTGGTGGGGATTGTTGTTCTTGTTGTGTGTAGTTACATTTGATGATATTTAACCATTGGTTGATGCACTTGTTGTGTGATTTAATGGTTTCATGATATTTATTTCATGGATGGGATGTTATGTGGTTGTGAATTCGTGCATCATTCTAGGAACCTATGTATGAAATTGACATGCATCATGATAGGAACACACACAGGATGTGTGTGTGGGATGTAATGGTTAGGATGCATATATTCTCTTAAAAGTAATAAATTATGCCTTCAAAATTGGTATGAATTAGTAAAAAGTGGATGTGGAAATTCCAATTATTAATTAGAAAATGGTTCTTGATAAATAAGTAGAATTTGAATAATTTTTTGAACGGGTAAATTGGAATATGAAAATGGTTTGAATGGGAGTAAAAGATAAGGATTGTAACTATGATAATTAGATATCGTGTTGGCCATGGACATAGGGAGATAAAAAAGTGTAGTTACAAAGTTCTGAGTTGGATATTTTGGGGATTATATGCGAACTTTTTTTGTTATTACAAGTGATGGGCTGATCTATATCACTTCCTTCTCAAAAAGAATTATATTTTAATTCTAAATCTCTTTTTTGGAGTTGTAGAGAAATGACACCTCTAAGACATTCGCAGGTTGGGAGACATGAGGAAGTTTACGAGAATTCTCATACAGTAGTAGAAAAGGAGAACATGGGGGTCCCTGGAGATATGTAATATCTTTTCCATGATAAATTTTCTTGTTTTATGTAAATGATGGAATGAGACCCCAGGGGGGTAGCACTGAGTATGTTTGAGATGATAGGGAGTTTTAGCTGCAACACCCATAGAAATTTAGTAAAGAGGGTGGGGAAGAAGTAGTAGAGTTTTTGGATAGAGTCCATCCACACTATTCTCGAAAATCTAGAGACTCCTCTTGATAAGTGAGTCAATTTAACATCCTATATGATGAGGGGGCAAAGATAACAGCAGTGGGACATTATGTTATAGACATAACATGCTGGGGGGATGATGTGGAATAATTTTCAAAAGAAGATTAATGATAACATCTATCCATAAACCTCGATAGAGGATAGTGATGTAGATTTTATGAGGTTGAATCAAGGGAAAATGTCAGTGATCAACTATGCTATCCATTTCACTGAATTGAGATTCTTCAACCAGATGTTGACGAGTGATGAGGTAGATATGGAAAAACTCTTCAAGGATGGGCTGGGACACGAGATCAAATACCAGATGAATATATTTGGTTTAAAAAGGTTTGTTGAAGTGGTGGATCAAGCCCTTATTTTATATGTATAGAATAAGGGATATTGAAGTATTGAACATGTGGCACTAGCTGGGTGAGAAAGTGGTGCAAATTATGTGATTAGAAATAACCACATTGGAACCTTCTAGTAAGGTGGAAGCACAAAGAGAAGTCAGAAGAGGGGTTCAGAATATCAGGGGGGAGACCAGGTGTCCTGTTTTTAGTGTGGAAGGATGGGAAAAAAGTGTGACGGGTGTCCACATGCAGTAGTTTAGTGTTGAGTATGTGGCACTCTAGGCCATTTACATAGGTTTTGCCATAACCCGTGGAGGTTATGGAATGATAGAGGTAATAGGAAGATGTCGAGTGTTGGAAGGGTGAAAGTTAACTCATATACGGAAGGTAGTTAGAGCTCCATGGGCCGTACAGGTAGGGGCAGTGGGTGTGGAACTACGAGACGTGATCCCCCTTACCAGCAGAGCAATGCACTTTAGGGAACTCAGGATGGATCCTAGGGTAATGGGGCATGTCATTTCCACATATTTCATGATGCACCTAAAGGTGTTGTGGAAGGGATGTCTACTGTTCGATGTACGATTCTTGTATCACCCAAATTTTCTAGTTCTTTATTTGGAATAGGATCTACACATTACTTTATTTCTTCTCAGTTAGTACATGTTTTGGGAATAACCGTTGAGACTACATGTGGGGTAATTTCACTTGATACTCTTCTAGGGGAACTGTTAAAGGACATTAGGAAGTGTAAGTGTTGTGATATGGAAATTGGTTGGTATCATTTTCCATGGGATCAGTTTGTCTTAGAGATATCGGGTTTTGAACTAATCTCATGAATGGATTTGTTGGTGTTATATGAAGCCCATATTAGCTATTACTAAAGTAGGGAAAACTTCACATCTCTCTATGGGAGCACTCATGTCCTATGTGGTGAGTGGGATACTAGAGCGGGCCTCCTAGGGATGCTCTTCCATCAGTTGGGGAACTCACATCCCATGTGGCATGCCTTATGATAGATGAGGGGGGGGGGGGCAGACAACCAATCATCCCATTTGTTGTGGACCATTTTTAGGGTGTATTCCTTGAAGACATCCTGTGGTTACCACTAGTGAGAGATGTTGATATTACGTTCAAATTGTTCCCTAGAGAAGAGATAGTTCTCATTGCACCTTACCAATTGACTCCAATAGAGTTTCGTGAATTAATGGTTCAGATACAGTAATCGGAGAGTAAGGGGTTTATACACCCTAGTACATCACCTTGGGGATCTACTGTGTTGTTTTATAAAAAGGATGATAGATCACTGAGGCTATGTGTCGATTATAGAAAGCTAAGCAAGATTATAGTTAAGAACGGATACCATCTTCCTAGAAATGATGACATGTTTGATCAGCTCCGATGTTCCTCAATGTTTTCAAGATTGATTTGAGATCAGTTTAATATCAGTTGTGGGAGAGACCTTCTGACATACCCTGAATGATTTTCTGAAGCATATACGGTTTTTTATGAATTCCTGTAAATTCTGTTTGGTTTGAAAAATGCACCTGTAGAGTTCATGGACATGATAAACTAGATATTCCCCCAGTATATAGATCTGTTTACAATTGTTTTCATTGATGAAATATTGGTGTACTTATGTACTCATGAATATCATTCCAAACACTTTGAAATCATCTTGAGTGCACCAAGAGAGAATAGGCTTTACGCTAAGATATTAAAATGTCAGTTTTGGATTGGTGAGGTTCACTTTTTATGACATATAATATCTAACTCAGACATATCGGTGGATCCAGAAAAGGGGAAGGTTGTGGTGTCTTGGGAGCTACCCAAGAACATCTCTGATATTCAGAGTTTTCTAGGTTTCACCTATTTTGACCAAAGATTTTTAATATATTTCTCTCATTTGGAAGTTCCACTCACATGCCTAACCAAGAAAGGGGGTTATGTTCAATTGGTCAGAGTCTTGTGAGAATGCTTTTCAGGAGCTGAAGAAGCGGTTGACCACCATGCCTATTTTGATCTTACCTGAATCATGTAAGAGGTACACATTGTTCTGTGATGCGTCCAATGTTGGACATGGGGTTGTGTTGATGTAGGATGATCAGATTATGGCTTATGGGTCAAGGTAGTTGATTCCACATGAATGAAATTATCCTACTCATGACCTAGAGCAAGCTATTGTGGTTCATACTTCAATGTGTTGGAGGCATTAATTTTTTGTGAGCTCCCTTTTAGGTGTTTACTAACCATAAAAGTCACAAATAAAAATTCTCTCAGTAGGATTCCAATATTCCACAATGATGGTGTGTCAAGTACCTATAGTCTTTTGATTTTGAATTGGTTTACACACTTGGGAAAGGGAATAGTGTTGCTGATTATCTTAGTTGAAAGACTCTGAATCAAGTAGTTTAAGAATGTAGTTCAGAGTTGGATATGATGGCCCTGTTTGCAGAGATGCATTTGGAGGTACATGGGTGGGGGAATGAGGAAATGACCCTTTCATCTATATCCATTGAGTCTTCAATTTTGATCTGAGTTAAAGAGTGTTAGTTTATAGATCTAGCGTGGTCTCCTATAAAGGAATGTTTTAATGGTGGAGGAGTTACAATCTGGTTGGACCTTCAACACTGATGGAGTTTCTTTTTCTCATTGTCGTGTTGTGTTTCCAGCAGATGTATGGGATGAGTTGATGCATGAAATCCATGCATCAATGGGTCCAATGCATCTCGGATTGACTAATACGTGATGCGACCTATGTATGTAGTTTTGGTGTTCGAGGATGTAGTTGGATGTTGTGAGTCTTATGGCACGATTCCTTACCTGTTATCAGGTGAAAGCGGAACATCAACAACCTGGTGGGGTGTTGTAGTCATTTCCTATTGTAGAGTGGAAGTGGAATGATGTCATGATGGACATAATGGTGGGTCTCCCAAGGATGCCTTAGAAAAATGATTCCATTTCGGTGCTGGTCGATCAACTGACCATTTTGGCCCATTTCGTTCTAATTCCGAAAACTTATATAGTCGACCAATTGGGGGAGTAGTATGTTCTGCAAATAGTACAGTTTCATAGTGTGATAAAAACGATAGATTCATATCATGATCTGTGATTCACATTGCACTTATAAAAGGGACTACATAAGGCACATGGAACCTATGTGTTTTTGAGTACAAATTACCACCCATAGAATGATGGGTAGTTGGAGCATACAATTCATGTATTAGAAGATATGTTTAGAGCATGTGTTCTTGATTTAGGTGGTTTGTGTGAAAATAACTTTTCACATGTAGAGTTTGCGTATAACAATAATTTTCTTAATACAGTTCAGATGGAACCTTTAGAGTCACTTTATGGGAGACCATATAGATAACCATTGTTTTGGCTAGAGGTCAATGAGTTTGAGCTGTTAGGGTCGAGTCTTGGGCAAGAGATATCATAGAAGGTTTGGTTGATTCAAAAGTTTATGGAAACAACTCAATGTAGGAAGAATCCATATGCAGATCACTGGCGTAGACCTCTTGAGTTTATGATGGGTGATAGTGTTTTTATTCGGGTGTCTCCTAGGTTGGGTAACCATCAACCTCGAAGGAAGTGAATGTTGGAAGCTATATATGTGCGTCCATTTGATATTGTTGAGAGGATCAGGCCGGTGGCTTAACGATTGGATCCTCGAAAATGGTATAGTGGAATGCATGATTTTTTACAAGTTTCTAAAGTCTCACAGTATCACCCTGACCAATATCATGTGATAAATGCTAAGTAGGTCAATCTGGAGGATGATGCATCCTTTGAGGAGCACTCGATTCATATTGTAGATCATAGTTATAATGTTTTTTGTGGTATGGTTGTTCCCCTTTTTCATTTTCTATGGAATCCTGGAAATGTTCACGAGGAAACATGGGAATGTGAATCTGATATGTAGGTCCAGTGGTCTAATCTATCTTCTTTAGAAAGTCAATGATACTTGTAAAAAGAATCCCGGAGACAAGCCATTATAAGGTGGGGAGGTTGTAATATTACAGAATTCTCTACAAGGTATGTTTTACTTATGTTTCAGTTTATCCCTATTGTTTTAGTTAATTATGTACTTTAAAAAGTCCTAAATGAGGCTCGGGGGTGTTATGAGGATTGGGGACATGAAAAAGTTGGAAAATGGGTTTTATGGGCCAGCCGCATGGTCTGGCCAAAACAAGTGCTAACCGTACATAAATCCTAGGTGAACCCTGTAAGAGGTGGAATTTTGGATAGTGGCCAATGCACGGTTTGCACACGGTGTGGATAACTGTGCAGGTAAACTGTGTGGCCCAGAATCCTTAAAAATATTATAAAATTGAGACTTCGAGATTTTATATCTCAATTAGGATTTTCCACCTTATCCTCCCTTGAAACCCTAAGAATGATCCAAAGGGAACTAGTGCTACTAAAGATCAGTATCCTTCGATTATTGTCCATTTGGAGTACCGTTGGATTCGAATTAAAAAATCATGTAAGGATAATCTCCCACATTATTTTCTTTTTCGTTTAGGGTTTCTATTTATTTCCACTCTCCATCCAAAGCTCTCAATCCCTACGTTTTTGTTGAGTTTATGGATAAAGAATCAATGGTTGTTTGGATCAAGATATATGGATTTTGATGGGAGTGTGTTCACCAATAAATTCAAGGTATGTAGTCTACACGTTATATACCTTGGGTTTTGTGTAGATTTGTGCATGTAGGGTTTTTGTTCTTTCCCACTTTTTAATATTTGATGATTCCTTTGACATTATTTGATGTGGTGGTGCCTAAATGGTTAATTGATCCCCTATTTTTAACCATGATATGCAAAGAGGATGATTCCTCCAAATTTGGGTCACCTATGTGGCATTATGATATATTCTGGACTTCGAGATAGCTAAGTGTAAGACATTGTTTGAGAACATAGAGCCTATTAATAATAAGTTAAATGTCCTAGGTTATATAAAATGTTTGATTAATAAAACAGTTAGGTGGAGTAATAACCTATGGGGATGTTTTGTTTGCATGAAAAAGGTTTAAAAGGATAAATGATAAAATGCTAGGGATTATCTTTATACTGGAATATTCTTAGTGAGATAGGCCTGGAAAATTGGAAGGGGGATAAAGGGTTTAAATAACATGACTAATTATTGTGTTAATTTATTGATGCAAAAAATAATTTCACATTTAATGAGATTATTGTGATGTAGATAAATATTTTGGATATGTTTTTGTGATATGGTGTTTTTTGGTGAATGATAAATAAGAACATGCACATGGATTGGTAGAGTGGGGTATTGACTTGAGGTTCTATTCCCACAGGTTGAGTTGGACCAAGGTTCCAGCTCCACCCTAAATGCATGGTCTAGGGAATGGGACAATGCTCTATTCCCCAAATGGTTTCATTCCACCTAGACTAAGGCTTAGAGGTGAGGATATTGGGAATTGTTTTGAAATGAGGCCTAGTGTGATAGGAATTGCTAAATTCCCACATTTTGAAAATGTTGATCATGACTAATCCATTGAACACATGAAAATGGTGACATGATTAATTAAATTTCTGGGTAATAAACATGGGTGACATGGTAGGTTAACATAAAAAACATAAATAATGATGGTTTATTGAACTTTTTACCTTAACATTCCATTATTTATCAATTTCATGCACTATATTTATTGCTGGGTATTTTATAGACACCATTGGTGGTGGTCTACTAATTTATACTCAAACACTACTCGGGCTGTCGTTGGGTACCTGAGCAAATTTGAGGCTTCCAGGTAAGGACAAGGGCATGGGTCCTATAAGGCCCCGACCTTAAACCTTACTTAATATTGAATTAAAAGAATAATTCACGTTGAGGGTCTTTTCAGGTTTAGAGTTTTAGAGAATTAGAACATAACTATTACATCTCAAAATATTACAAAGTAGTCACTTATACTAAGTTTCCATAATAAAAAAAAACTCTTGAAAGAAACATGTCTAGTTCCATGTTTTATATAGCATGACATTCCCTTGATCCCATCCTTGACCTTATTCCACATTAAGTCCTGTGAAAAACATTTCAAAAAAACTTGGGGTGAGCATATAAAGCTCAGTAAGGGATACACAAAGAATGAAAACTGTTAGTTTTTCAAAATCAAGTAAACCATGTATACTCTATCAAAGTAATACCTTCACCTTCATGAAGTAGTAAAAACTCTTCACTGAATAAAGTATCATTACATACCTTTTTGTAACCAAAGTATTACCATAAAACCCATATAAAGAACACATAACATATATAAAGGTAACTTGGGACATAAACATACTTAAGTGGAATAACCATACGGTCGACTTCCACACATATCACTTAATGGAATAGCCATACAACCAATTTCCATACAGACTTAATGGAATAGCCATACGGCCGACTTCCATACCCAATGAATTGGAGGTTATAACGTAACAACCCGTCCTGGTATTCACGGCACCACCCGTCATATGGTTTATAACGTAACCACCCGTTAAAATTTCCAAGTACAAATATAAAATCATAAAATATAAAACCAATATAAAGGAATGATAACATTTCCACATTTCAATCACAATATATCATAAATATATTGACATAATAGAATCCTTTATCAAAACCATTTTCAATACCAAAATACATAAAAGAGTATATGGTATTTATTTCATTTTAAAAACATAATGGCTTGTTGAGGAAGCCAAAGACCAAATAATACTCGCGGAGGCGGAAAATGTCGTTTTCGCCGCGTTCATTAAAAGAAACATTCCTTTTTGTCGTTATGTAAAACGCTTCGTAGAAAAAGATTCATTTTGTATAAAAGTAAAAGTCAAATGGTTTTATACACCGTATAAAAGAAAGTTGTGTATAAAACGAAATATGCCTCAATGAAAGGAGATTGAGACGAAGTCCCTTACCTCGGGTCCGACTTGACTCGATCGTTCTTTAATGTCCTGAATAATAAACTTGAGTTAATTTATACTTGATTAAGAACCTTTTTAAAGTTCATTATTCCTTTTATATCACTTATTTCCATGTTATAAAAATTATGTAACCATTTATGTTAATAATGTTTGTTTTGTCTATATTTGGTTCTTAAGTCGAAAGTTGACTTCTTACAATTACATATTGTTCGTGTGGTAAAAGGTTCTTTATATCCAGAATGAAATTACCGATTTGGATATAATATGTATCATATATATACAGCATATACATGTATTTATAATATTACATAATCATTTAGAGGTAAGAAATGAAATGCACTGTTCATGGAGACGGTAAGCCGTACGTACGCATGAACACTACTTTCATTTCTTTGTCATATTAAAGGAATTAAACCTAAATGAGAGGTATATATATTTTAATTCCAGAATTATATTCATCATTTATATATATCATTAATTATATATATCCATTATATACATGTACTTTTAATAGTACATTACATTTGGGGATAAGAAATGAAATGCACCGTTCATGGAGACGGTAAGCCGTACGTACGCATGAACGCTACTTTCATTTCTATCGCACACTTTAATGGAAAGAAATAATAATGATATAGAGGTATATTATAATTCCATTATAAAATCATATATAATAACTTTAAATCCATCCTTTACACGTCCCACATATGGCATTAACGAATCACATCACTTTGAGGGGGCGGTAGTCCACACTTCTTTAAATGAAGATATCGTGTTTACCCATAATGGAAACCATAAAGTTATTCCCAAAATTAAAAATACAGAAGCTTAAGGAAAACATAAAAATATCATATATCATATATAAAAATAGTGACATCATAATGGCCACCTTTGAAGGTGTTAAATGAGTATTGAACAATCATCGTTTCGGGAGGCAGAATTTCGCCATCCACAGAAACCGTATGTTCTTTAACCATTTGATGTAGTTGTGTGATAGTGTAGCTCGAATAAATCTTATAACAACATCCTAGTATATTGAAGATACTGGTGTTGTTACAAAAGAAGTAAATAAAAAGAGTTTAGAGGGTTGGATAACCAAAATAAAACAAATGAACAAGAGAGAATGAATTACCTTTAAAAGTTTAACTCCTTTTGATTTGAGCCTAAAGGCTTCCA
This sequence comes from Viscum album, assembly GCA_963277665.1. Lineage (NCBI taxonomy): Eukaryota > Viridiplantae > Streptophyta > Magnoliopsida > Santalales > Viscaceae > Viscum > Viscum album. Next base: position 527,358,444 of record OY728161.1, on the reverse strand, counting down.
TTGAAAGGATTCTGACCAAGGGGAATCTTCTAGGATGATGAGAGAGATGTGTAGAGAGTAAATGGGAAGGGGTTGGCCGAGAAAAAGGCTTGAGGAGTGTGTGAAATGAGGTAGAGGTGGGGGCCTTTTATAAGAGGAGAGGAGGGGCACTTTTGGAAAGTAAAGAATTATTACTTTATTTTAAAATGTGTTTCGGTTTTAAAAGGTCCCACATTGATATAATTCGTGGATAAGGTGATAAGGGTTCGAAATACACTCATCCAATAAGTTTTGGACATGTGTAGTTCATAGATTTTACATTATTCTCCCATTTTATTTAAATCGTCAAATAATGATGTCATCGCTGCATCATTATTATGTCATACATAATTTAATTTATTTAATGTCTAAAAATTATAAAAAAAATACTATGATGTATGAAATCTTTTTAGATTTCCAATGACTATTTATAATCAAAAATCTGACTTGTATAACCCCATTTAAAAAGTGTTTTAGTAAAACATATCATGTTTGTGTCATTTTTACCTTTACATTAAATAAAAAGTTATTTATGTCATTTCCCTACCGAAGTGTCTCCATGGGGTCCCCAATTTGGCCCATGGCTTGTCTTGGTCGGCCATGACTCACCCAATAGGTTTAGGACAAGTGTCATGGTGTTTTCACATTCTTATAATATCATTTTTACCTTAAATTACACTAATTACCTCTAATCGCGATTAAGAACTTAATAAGTTACTATTCACCAAAAAATTATTATAATCTCATTGAACCACATTTTACTTCTTAATGACAACCATGTATGTCGGATTTTTGAAATTCAGAACACAATGATGACAAAATTTCATTTAAACGGAAAATCAGTCTTTATAAGTACCACCTAGTGGTTTCACTATTCATCAAAAATTGAAGTTTTTCAGAAAATTACCAAAAAATCACCCTAAGCTATATTTGATATTACGAATTCAAAAATGAAGTCTATTTTACAAAATTCAAAACATATAAGTCACATTAATTAATTTAATAATTAATTCCCGCTGTCAGAGCAAATAGCGTGTTTTTATGAAACAATAAGTATCAAAAGATTGACACTAGTTTAAGTCCGATTTCAAAGTGAAATTAATTCAACGACCACTATTGGATTTAATGGTAAAAATATCTTCTAATTTCACATTAAAACCAATTCAAAAGATAATCTAATCATACAAATAAATTAGATTAAAAAGAGGTTTTGAATTAAAATACAACATTTTACACTATTCATTAAAAAAATGAACTTTATCAGAAAGGTACAAAAAATTTACACAAAGTAAATTTTGATGTCCCGATTATAAAGAAGAGTTATATTTGGTCCAATAGAATTTATAAGATCGATCAAAACTATATTTAATGACAGTTCTCCGTCAAAAGGTGATAAGTGGACCTTTCGTGAAAATTAGGGTATAAATGCCTAAAATTGAACTCTTTCCATATTTTAAGCCTTTATCTTTTATTGGGTAAATGTAAAAACATTTAAAAACATATATAATCCTATTTTAGTTATTTCTATCCATTCTCAGTAGTACAAAGACAACTCGTTAACTAACATTTAAAACAATATTATTTTTTTACTTGTGTGCAACGTATGTTTTCAAAGAAACTCATCGTTGCGTATCGAGTACGCTATCGAACGTAGAAACCCCTTTTAATTAAAATTAATATTTAATTCGGAAATATTAATAAATATGAAAATTTGTTATTCTTTATTTACCTGGGATGTTACATCCTTCCCCCCTTTTGGGAATTGCGTCCTCACAATTTTATTCACTTATCAAAATAAGTGGGGGTATTTATCCCTCATAGCATTTTCAGATTCCCACGTTGCCTCTTCAATCACATGGTTTTTCCACAAAACCTTTACCTGATGAATCACCTTATTCCGTAACACCTGCTCCCTGTGGTCAAGAATCTGGACCGGTTGTTCCTCATAAGATAGGTTCTCTTCCAGCTGAACTACCTCTGGAGTCAAAACATGAGATGGATCTGGCATATACTTTCTCAACATCGAAACGTGAAAAACATTGTGTACCTGAGATAAACTCGGTGGTAAAGCCACTCGGTATGCAACTGATCCAACTCTCTCTAGAATTTCATATGGTCCAATGAACCTTGGACTCAGCTTTCCTTTCTTACCAAATCTCATCACACTTTTCCAAGGAGAAACCTTGAGAAAAACATGATCACCTACCTCGAAAGATAGATCCTTCCTCCGTTTATCCGCATAACTCTTCTGGCTGCTCTGAGCTGTTCTCATGTGTTTCTGAATCAACTGAACTTTTTCTGCCATCTCTTCTACCAATTCTAGTCCCATCAACATCCTTTCACCAACTTCATTCCAAAATACTGGAGTTCGACCCCGCTTCCCATATAATGCCTCAAATGGTGACTTCTGTATACTGGAATGAAAACTGTTATTATAAGAAAACTCACCCAAAGAAATATGTTGGTCCCAACTTCCCTGATAATCCATCGAACAAGCTCGTAGCATATCCTCCAAGGTCTGAATTGTTCGTTCTGACTGCCCATCTGATTGAGGATGAAAAGATGTACTAAAATTTAATTCAGTACCCAACGACTTCTGAAGGCCTTTTTAAAAGTTAGAAGTAAACCTGGGATCACGATCCGATACAATATAGAGAGGAACTCCATGTAACCTAACTATCTCTTTAAGATACAAACTAGAAATTTGATCAAGAGAGAAAGTATCTCGTATAGAAAAACAAATGAGCAGATTTGGTCAAGCGATCAACAATAACCCAGATTGCATTATTACCTCGAGATGTCCTTGGTAATCCCACAACAAAGTCCATGGATATGTTTTCCCATTTCCACTCTGGCACTGGTAAAGGCTGAATCATCCCTTTCGGTAACTGCCACTCTGCTTTAACCTGTTGACATGTCAAACACTTCACAGTAAAATCTGCAATATCTCTTTTCATTCCATCCCATCAGTAATACTCCCGCAGATCTCTATACATCTTAGTACTACCCGGATGAACTGAAAACGGAGAACTATGAGCCTCACATAACAACTCATTCTTCAACTGTGAATCACAAGGCACACATAACCTCTTCCCAAACCTCAAAACACAAACACAAACTTATCCAAGAACTCATGGAAAATTTTATTCATAAGGTCCATGAATACAGCAGGTGCATTGGTTAACCCAAAAGGCATAACTACAAATTCATAATGGCCATATCTAGTACGGAACGCAGTCTTCGGAACATCTGCATCTTTTACTTTCAACTGATGGTACCCCGACCTCAATTCAATCTTCGAAAAATACTGAGCTCCCTGGAGCTGATACCACTTCATTCGATGGCCCAACATCTGCTGAAGTTGTTGCAAAGGATTTCACCACCCCTTTCTGCTTGTAGTCTGGCTGTATTCCCCCAGTTGAGTTTTTCATTGGACACTCATTTGCATAATGACCCATTTCATTACACTTAAAACATCTTACCGTTGGCTTTTCATTTCCTGCTTAAATCATCTTCCTTACAGTTACGAGCAATATGACCAGACTTACCACACCGAAAGCACTTAACAGACTTGGATAAACATTCTCCAGGATGCATTTTACCACACTTCTCACAGGATGGATATTTGGTTTTCTTACCTCCTTTCTTCTTTGATGAATTCTTCCCCTTTGCCTGCCAACTAGACCTCTTATTCTGTTGTTTGTCATAGAACACCTGATCACCGGCAAACTCCATTTCCACCTTCTCCGCACATCGAACAAGTTTTTCATAACTTTTGAACTCACGAGAAGCTAAAGCCCTTCGATACTTTGGATTTAACCCTGAGTAAAAATGGTTTATTTTACTATCAAGATCTCGTATGAAGTTTGGAGCATACCTTGCCAATCGAGTGAACTTTTCTTCGTAAGCAGCCACTGAATCATCCTCCTGCCTCAATTCTACGAACTGGTTTTCCATCCTAAGATGAACCACCTTAGGAAAATATTTCTCAAGAAACATACCTTTGAATTTGTCCCAGTGAAGATCCTCAATCTCATCACTATCCCTTATATTTTTCACCATCGACCACCACTGATCAGCTTCACCTTCAAAACGGTAAACAGCAAGACTAACCTTCTGATGTTCTGAACACCCCATGACATCAAAAATCTTCTCCAGTGCCTTAATCCAGCCTTCAGCTTGCACAGGGTCAGATGATCCTCTGAATGATGGGGGATGTTGCCTCATGAAATGTTCCACCACTGACATGTTCCTCTGCGGTTGATCTGGCTGATCTCGTGCATGGATACCACCACCTTTTATAGCCCGAGTCAACTGTGCCATCACTGTAACAAACTGTTCAGTTCCGATTCCGACCATGTCAGGTTGTTGATTTGGAAGTTTATCTTCCTCCTAAGGTCGTCCCAAAATAGCTGCTTTGTTTCCTTTGCGGAAAACCATTCTAAACACTGAAATATCTTATGCGAAGCAACATGGTATTCCTTAAATGCTATATCATTTCAATCATATTATAATTTAAAACTTTTCTAACTCCTAATGTTGTCTAAACCGACCTCTGATACCAACTATAAGGCCCCGACCTTAAACCTTACTTAATATTGAATTAAAAGAATAATTCACGTTGAGGATCTTTTCAGGTTTAGAGTTTTAGAGAATTAGAACATAACTATTACATCTCAAAATATTACAAAGTAGTCACTTATACTAAGTTTCCATAATAAAAAAAACTCTTGAAAGAAACATGTCTAGTTCCATGTTTTATATAGCATGACATTCCATTGATCCCATCCTTGACCTTATTTCACATTAAGTCCTGTGAAAAACATTTCAAAAAAACTTGGGGTGAGAATAAAAAGCTCAGTAAGGGATACGCAAAGAATGAAAACTGTTAGTTTTTCAAAATCAAGTAAACCATGTATACTCTGTCAAAGTAATACCTTCACCTTCATGAAGTAGTAAAAACTCTTCACTGAATAAAGTATCATTACATACCTTTTTGTAACCAAAGTATTACCATTAAACCCATATAAAGAACACATAACATATATAAAGGTAACTTGGGACATAAACATACTTAAGTGGAATAACCATACGGTCGACTTCCACACATATCACTTAATGGAATAGCCATACGGCCAATTTCTATACATACTTAATGGAATAACCATACGGCCGACTTCCATACCCAATGCATTGGAGGTTATAACGTAACCACCCGTCCTGGTATTCATGGCACCACCCGTCATATGGTTTATAACGTAACCACCCATTAAAATGTCCAAGTACCAATATAAAATCATAAAACATAAAACCAATATAAAGGAATGATAACATTTCCACATTTCAATCACAATATATCATAAATATATTGACATAATAAAATCCTTTATCAAAACCATTTTCAATACAAAAATACATAAAAGAGTATATGGTATTTATTTCATTTTAAAAACATAACGGCTTGTTGAGGAAGCCAAAGACCAAATAATACTCGCGGAGGCGGAAAAGGTCATTTTCGCCGCGTTCGTTAAAAGAAACATTCCTTTTTGTCGTTTTGTAAAACGCTTCGTAGAAAAAGATTCCTTTTGTATAAAAGTAAAAGTCAAAGGGGTTTATACACCGTATAAAAGAAAGTTGTGTATAAAACGAAATATGCCACAATGAAAGGAGATTGAGACGAAGTCCCTTACCTCGGGTCCGACTTGACTCGATCGTTCTTTAATGTCCTGAATAATAAACTTGAGTTAATTTATACTTGATTAAGAATCTTTTTAAAGTTCATTATTCCTTTTATATCACTTATTTCCATGTTATAAACATTATGTAACCATTTAAGTTAATAATGTTTGTTTTGTCAATATTTGGTTCTTAAGTCGAAAGTTGACTTCTTATAATTACATATTGTTCGTGTGGTCAAAGGTTCTTTATATCCAGAATGAAATTCCTGATTTGGATATAATATGTATCATATATATACAGCATATACATGTATTTATAATATTACATAATCATTTATAGGTAAGAAATGAAATGCACTGTTCATGGAGACGGTAAGCCGTACGTACGCATGAACGCTACTTTCATTTCTTTATCATATTAATGGAATTAAACCTAAATGAGAGGTATGTATATTTTAATTCCAGAATTATATTCATCATTTATATATATCATTAATTATATATATCCATTATATACATTTACTTTTAATAGTACATTACATTTGGGGATAAGAAATGAAATGCACCATTCATGGAGACGGTAAGCCGTACGTACGCATGAACGCTACTTTCATTTCTATCTCACACTTTAATGGAAAGAAATAATAATGATATAGAGGTATATTATAATTCCAGTATAAAATCATATATAATAACTTTAAATCCATCCTTTACACGTCCCACATATGGCATTAACGAATCACATCACTTTGAGGGGGCGGTAGTCCGCACTTCTTTAAATGAAGATATCGTGTTTACCCATAATGGAAACCATAAAGTTATGCCCAAAATTAAAAATTCAGAAGCTTAAGGAAAACATAAAAATATCATATATCATATATAAAAATAGTGACATCATAATGGCCACCTTTGAAGGTGTTAAATGAGTATTGAACAATCATCGTTTCGGGAGGCAGAATTTCGCCATCCACGGAAACCGTATGTTCTTTAACCATTTGATGTAGTTGTGTGAGAGTGTAGTTCGAATAAATCTTATAACAACATCCTAGTATATTTAAGATACTGTTGTTGTTACAAAAGAAGTAAATAAAAAGAGTTTAGAGGGTTGGAGAAGCAAAATAAAACAAATGAACAAGAGAGAATGAATTACCTTTAAAAGTGTAACTCCTTTTGATTTGAGCCTAAAGGCTTCCTTTGAAAGGCTTCTGCCCAAAGTAAATCCTCTAGGATGAGGAGAGGGATGTGGAGAGAGTAAATGGGCAGGGGTTGGCCGAGCAAAAGGCTTGAGGAGTGTGTGAAATGAGGTAGAGGTGGGAGCCTTTTATAAGATGAGAGGAGGGGCACTTTTGGAAAGAAAAGAATTATTACTTTATTTGAAAATGTTTTTCGGTTTTAAAAGGTCCCACATTGATATAATTCGTCGATAAGGTGATAAGGGTTCGAAATCCACTCATCCAATAAGTTTTGGACATGTCTAGTTCATAGATTTTTCATTATCGTCCCATTTTATTTAAATCATCAAATAATGATGTCATCGCTGCATCATTATTATGTCATACATAATTTAATTTATGTAATGTCTAAAAATTATAAAACAAATACTATGATTTAGGAACTCTTTTTATCTTTCCAATGACTATTTATAATCAAAAATCTGACTTGTATAACCCCATTTAAAAATTGTTTTAGTAAAACATATCATGTTTCTGTCATTTTTACCTTTACATTAAATAAAAAGTTATTTATGTCATTTCCATACCAAAGTGTCTCCATGGGGTCCCCAAGTTGGCCCATGGCTTTTATTGGTCGGCCATGACTCACCCAATAGGTGTAGGACAAGTTTCATGGTGTTTTCACATTCTTATAATATCATTTTTACCTTAAATTACACTAATTACCTCTAATCGCGATTAAGAACTTAATAAGTTACTATTCACCAAAAAAATTATTATAATCTCATTGAACCACATTTTACTTCTTAATGACAACCATGTATGTCGGATTTTTGAAATTCAAAACACAATGATGACAAAATTTCATTTAAACGGAAAATCAGTCTTTATAAGTACCACCTAGTGGTTTCACTATTCATCAAAAATTGATGTTTTTCAGAAAATTACCAAAAATTCACCCTAAGCTATATTAGATATTACGAATTCAAAAATGAAGTCTATTTTACAAAATTCAAAACATATAAGTCACATTAATTAATTTAATAATTAATTCCCGCTGTCAGAGCAAATAGCGTGTTTTTATGAAACAATAAGTATCAAAAGATTGACACTAGTTTAAGTTCGATTTCAAAGTGAAATTAATTCCAATGACCACTATTGGATTTAATGGTAAAAATATCTTCTAATTTCACATTAAAACCAATTCAAAAGATAATCTAATCATATAAATAAATTAGGTTAAAAAGAGGTTTTGAATTAAAATACAACATTTTACACTATTCATTAAAAAAATGAACTTTATCAGAAAGGTACCAAAAATTTACACAAAGTAAATTTTGATGTCCCGATTATAAAGAAGAGTTATATTTGGTCCAATAGAATTTATAAGATCGATCAAAACTAGATTTAATGACAGTTCTCCGTCAAAAGGTGATAAGTGGACATTTCGTGAAAATTAGGGTATAAATGCCTAAAATTGAACTCTTTCCATATTTTAAGCCTTTATCTTTTATTGGGTAAATGTAAAAACATTTAAAAACATATATAATCATATTTTAGTTATTTCTATCCATTCCCGCCAGTACAACGGCTACTCATTAACTAACATTTAAAATAATATTATTTTATTACTTGTGTGCAACGTAAGTTTTCAAAGAAACTCATCGTTGTGTACCGAGTACGCTATCAAACGTAGAAACCCCTTTTAATTAAAATTAATATTTAATTCGTAAATATTAATAAATGTGAAAATTATTTATTCTTTATTTACCTGGGATGTTACAGGTCCTATGCTCGGGAGATGAGTTGGACATGGGACAAGTTTGGGTGAGGTTTAAGACTTGGAGTATGAACCATTTTTGGAATTCAATTATCTTCTTTATTTTTGGATTTGTTCACTTGACACTATAACATGACATGTCATCTTAATTGTTGTTTATGATTGTACCCAGTTATGGGATTTGTTTATTTATGTATTTTATGGATGGTTCTATTTTATTCCTATTATGTTAATTATTATCTATTGTGTATTACTATATTATTGAGGGTATAGTCTACCCACGGGACCTATTGGACCCTCCTGACTAGTCATCAATCTCTACCGTAGGGGAGGCATGCTTGAGGTTATGTAACTACCTGTCTTGGAGCACCAATTTAGTAGATTCTGGGCTGGGGAAGTTACAGATAGAATATACTGGGTTCTTCACATATAATAAATTCCTTTATATTCCATTTAAAAAATATGAGGTAGCCAAAGTGACACACATCAATGATTGGATTCAATATGAGATCATGTCACAGCTAAATGGATTACATATGAGAAATTTAATAGATTTGATGATCTCCGCTATCAACAGAAAAGGTAACCTGATGGTGCCCCTGAGTGTTGAGCATTCAATCTCAGTATGATGATTGGGTAGAACCACTTTAGGAAATAAGAAATGACTCTATGAAAATTTCCTCCAATACCGCAAAGAGAAAAGCATCCAAGAGAGTGGACTGCTATCTCAAGACCATAACTATGTCTGTTGTTTTTAGTCTGTTAGGTCTAGCCAAATGTTCTTTAAGTGTCCTTTACCTATAGTAGAATTCGAATACTGGGGTAATATGTGACATCTATATATGTTTTTAATGATAAATCCGCATTCTAGTGGTTACGGTGGGTCGTGGAGGGGACATGAGTCTGGGAGGTTCTCAGAGACCCATTAAAAGACATGTATCTAGTGTTCGACCGATCAGTTAATCTATGCTAGGGGATATAGTACCCTAATGAAGGAACAATAGTTTCCCTAGGAAGGGAAATCATAAAGGAGTAATGATGGATCCCATGGTATATGGGTGGTCTCGATTCATGCTATAAATACTACTCCTAATAGTATAGATACATGACCTTCTACTGTTAGAGGTATTATTCTTATGGCATATACCATTGTTTGTATATTGTTTAATTATAAAAAATCACCTAAAATTATATATTCACAATATTATAATGGAATGGGGTTGCATGTGGAAATCATGGATGGGGTTGTTACCATCAACACAATGTTAGGTGTCTGCTCTAAGGGTAACAAACGTTTCAGAGTATTCTCTTGAGTATGGAACCTATTAGTTTATTTGGGACCTATTTCTGATAGAAATGGATAGGTTAAATTACAATCTTGATACAGTTTATCTAGTTTCATATGAGTCTCATATCATCTATTATCATAATATATTGAACATAATATATCTTGAAGGAGGATTCTATGTCCATCGCGATTAATGGTATATCTAAGCTGGTCACACTGGACCGACACTTTAGAAGTTATATTGGCTTAAAACATAACTAACATGCCTTGTTTTAGAAGATGATGAGTAACAGTAAATCAACTTTCATCTAATGGTGTAGGTATTTTAATATGTTTCCATTGATTTTTTTTCTCATTACCATCCTAGTGGATGATAGATATCACATTCATGTTCGTTATGGGGGAAAATTTGTTTCTATCCTACACTGTATGATGGTTCCAGAGGAGATTCAGTAGTTAAAAGTGATGTTAGATGATCAAGTATTAAAGAGATTCATATATCCAATTATTTCACATAGGGTTTATCTATTTTTGTACTCTAATAAGGTAGATAGAATGTCATGTTTATGTGTGGATTACTAGAGGATGAACCATTTGATAGTCAGGATACTATATCCATTTCCCCATATCAATGATCACATTGATCACCTAAGAGGTTCTTGAATTTTCGTTCATATTTCATTTAGGTTATGGTACCATCAGTTTGTAGATATATCATTTGACATATCCCTAATAACATTAATAAATAGGTATAGTTTTAATGAAATTTTGGTAATACTGTTTGGCCTGATGAACCTAATAGATGTATTCATGGCCACGATGATGCACATATTCTATCTATGTCTAGATCATTTTTCTGTAGTTTTCATTAACTACCTATTAATGTACCCCCAGTCTAGATATTATCATGTTTAAAATCTCAACAACATCCTAATAATATTTAAAAAGATTCTACTATATTTCAAGCTATCTATATGTCATTTTAGATTAAAAATATGCATTTCACGAGAGAGAATATCATAGAGTTATGAGTGAAAATGGACCTTGGGAAGGTGAAAATGACTGAATTTTGTGAATGTCTAATTATCTTCTATGATAATTGAATCATTATGGGTATGGTAGGATACTATTGATGTTTCATCAATGACATACCTAGCCTGGTGGTGTCGATATCCAGTCCGACAACGAAAGGGGGGATTTTTATTTGGTCTAATTCTTATGATATAGAGTATATGGAATTGAAGAGAATATTGAATTTGACACTATTCCTCACCTTATGTGATCCTAGTATGGAATATATTTTGTATTCAGACAAATCAGGTGTTTGGATCCGGCCAATAATGATGCATGAGGTTCAAATATATTCTAATGACTCTAAAGAGTGTAGGGTACATGGTATATAGCACCCAAAGACTACATATTAGGTTTCATTTTAAATATATTTAATAGCTTGTGCTTCACACAACATCATGTTCATGCAAACCATGATCTTATGAAATAGCTATTTAAAAAGAAGCTATCAAAAGTATTAACCAAATTATGAAATTTATAAATTATTTTTTTCCAAAAATAATTCAACTGTGAATTATGAATATCAAAATTATCATAGGGGGATTTTGTTGGTATTTCTTTGAAAAGATTCAGATTATTATAAATAGTGAAAAATACTTCATTCTGGTTAAAAACAGACCTTTTCATCTAAATAATTATTTTATATTAAATTTATTAAAAAATTTTGATAAATAACATAGATATTATATAATATTTGGTTATTGAAATCACTTTTATACTACAAATATATATGACTTTTTATGATCTTTTGTAAGTCTGATTTACCCACCTTCTCACCACATCCACGGGATTAGAACTAAACACAATTTTATCATCTCAATGAATTTTTTATTGAAAAAATAGACCTTATTGGTTGTAATAATTATTAATTTTTTGTATAATAAGAACTACTTAATTTTTTTTTGAACTGTAACTTTAGTAAATTTTTATTTATATACCATGGTTAAGGTAATTCGAGTAATTATAGGTAAAAAAATATTATAAAACAAATAAGTTACCCTAACATATGACATATATTCGTTGGATAAGTGGTTTTAGACCAAAACCATCCTAATGCCTAAATTGTGATATTTTTAAGCCTCTTGTGTAAAAATATGTCTTCGAGTATATTTTATTTCAGGATATGTTAACAATGAAATAAAAATAATTTTATTAACTATATTATTTTAAAACTAGGTTATACAAAAGATAAATTCACCAATAAATATTCATTTGAAATCTAATATATTTATCTTCACCATGATATTTTATTTCTATATTTCGCAAAATAAATAAGTTAATAAAATGATGTTATAATAATGATGTAGTAATTGAATAATTAATGGACATATCAATTAATTGATATTAATAATATTAAAATAAATATAATTATAAATATATGATTCCACCCTAAAAAATGAATTTCAATGACATTTTAGGGATGTGTTAATGTTGTTTTTTTATGGAATGTAGTTATTAGGAATTTTCAAAATGTAATATATTAAATAATATAGAAATGACATAAATTAGATTTAAAAATAAAAAACATTTTTTAAATGATATAAAATTAAAAAAATATATATTTATGAAAAATAACTATGATAATGTTAAATATGTCAAAAATAATCCAATTGGGGTTCTTTTGTAAATTTATAGTAATTATACAAACCCCATAGTGTAATGTGAAATGTAGTCATGATAAGAGTTAAATTGTTTAACTAAGGGTTAAAGACAAATGATAATGTTAATGTTCTGACCAAAAAAAGGTCTAAAATACATTCCATAAAAGGATATAAACCCATATTTTCTTTATCCCTTAAATAATAAACTTTATAGAAATTTTAAATTAAAAATCAATTTGTAAAAATTTTATAAATTAGGGGTTCCCAAAAGTTCCCCTCTTCCCTCTTATAAAAGAGAAACTATACCTCTCATTCATTAACACCTCTAAAAAATATTGGCTCAGCCAAAATCTTGTCATTTCACCTCCAAAATTCCTCAATTTATCACAGATGCTAGAATTTGTGAATAAATCCCACCCAGGATGACATTTGGAGAAAATAAAAAGGATATATTCGTAGAAGAGGTAGTGGAATTACCAACTCCATCAATGTTATTTTATTCTTAAACTACTGAATAATTTTTTTCATACTAAATTAATAAATCTAATATCATCTATACATTGAGGTATTATTATTATTTTTAGATAATCATATTCCTCAATGTCTTATTATTATGACACGAGGAAGGAGGTTCACTCTGTGTGGCCAAACATGCCCTAAGAACTGATGGAACTCACACCGGCCCCTCCCCCATAGGTTGAGGCGGGTCATCTGACATATTTTAGAGGTTTTCATCCTCTACCTTTCTCACCTTTATCATACCCTGATTGTATCCCTTCATTCCATTAGATTTAACTCGGTCAAAATGTTCCAGATGTCTATAATTGTGCTTAAAAATTATCATTATTGAATATAGAGTTCCTCAAACATTCTTCTCTGCTATATCTGACTTTTATTGAACATTTCAATCTCTGACATCCATCAATGGATACATTCAACCGCTTCATTTTTTTTCATGGGGTCATTAGGAGTGCACGATATTAGGGATTCTCTGGTCTAATAACATCCTGATCATATTTTTATTAGAGGAGGATTTAATCATGTCTTGGTTGAGAGATCCTCGTACCAGGAATGGATCTCATTTTTTGACTCATCAAATTTTCATATGAATTTCATCTGAATTAGTATTCTCCAACCATGGTAATTTGTGTAAGGCTTCCCAAGAATCCACTATCATTTTAGAACCCTTCTATTATTTGAATTCTAGGGAATATTGTAGGTCATTACCTTTTCATTGATAGTCTAACATGATCATTATGACACATGATTTCACCTAGAATATATGATTTCATATATCTATTGAAGACTCCACTTGGGTTTTTAGGGATTGAATTTGGTTAAGAGTTTGGGTATATGTATTATTTTTTTGATCATGGTATCATTGATCGTTCTTGTGTAATACACTAGGACATGGTATGAAGGTATGCATGCATGGATTGCATAATGAACCTTGATTGACTGCAACATAGTCATAAGCCGGTCCCGAATGGAGTTCCTATTGATTGATATATCCCCTTGAGTGTGAATTATTTTAGTTTTATTGTTGGTTGTTTTTCAGATGATCTCTATTAATATCCAAGGCAGTCTGATGGTTCCGAATTTTTGCATGCGGCAGGCAAGGAGGTGTCAATGAAGACATTGGAGTGACCTCCTGATCCAATAATCTCTAAAATTTATTATTGATTAAAATGTGATAGAGGAGTGGAATGACCTATGGGGGATGTAGTGGTTTAGGGTGTTATAGACAATTTAGATGGCTTTGTCAAAGGTACCGTTGTTATCAATTATAGTGAGATTCTATCTTTATGTTTTGAGTCAGTAATTCATACTACATAGGTTTTCCAAATTCCCAATACTCCCTTGGGTGCATCATATGAATTGTTGGAGTACCCATGGGGTGGTATTAGTATTGGATGCTAGGTTGTGGTTTCTGAAAAATATTGGGATAGTAATTCAACTACGGTCCTGATCCGAAGAGTTCATGGTAGATAGGTGCTAGTCAATAAGATGGGTAATCATTTTGAATGATTTTATATTGATGATATAGTTCATGATTTCAAGGATTAAATGGTTAGGACCTCATATTATGGGAAGAGGGTCTATAGGAATGAGTCCAGTGAAGATTTATCCAGTTATCTTGCAGGAAATAAGAGTAGGAGGCTCAGGGGGATATGTCTTCGAGGCTATGTAGAAAAAGGTGCCTGATGGAAATCCGTAAAGATATAAAAGATCACTATTTTTACCATATTCAATGAAGATATGATCAAAAAATAAGATCAATAAAAAGAAGATAGAAAATTATTCAACCTATTAGATGTGGATGTTAGGTGGTGTATTTGAACAATCCTTGCAATTTATTTTGAGATCTGAAAATTAAGTGGTTGACCAGTTTCTGTAACTCAATGGTAATGAATAAAATTCTTCCATAATGATGGGGAGGTCAATAAGGGTGAATATAAATGAGGAGCCATATACATGGATCATCAATTAGGATCTGATTCTTGTTGGTGGATTTAATAAATGGAAGATTAGAACTTAGGAGTACATTCAGTCATAGGACATGTTGGACTTTCAGTTTGTAGATATGCTAATGGTTGAACCAAGCTATCAATTAACCAATATTTCAATGAAATTATTTAAGGTGATTTGATATGGTCATCCTAAATTGTCCTTTAATGGATTTGTTATCTGTTTTTGTGGGTGAATTCATGGTTTTTAACATTTTTCATAAAAGTGATTGAAATAATAGAAATTTATTTTCATTCAATTAGACAACCATATTCTTCATTTTATACATCCTATGAAAAATAATACCACCATGTGTGCATACATACGGTACAACGTCTCCACATTGTGGTGTAATTTCTTTTCATCAATACTTATTTTGACGACTATAATTATGAATATAATGGATAAAAAATAAAAATTACATGATATTGATTTTTTATATTAACATCCATTCCCTTCCTTACCCCTGTAACATTAATTGAATGATATCATCATTTGTGCATATGTGTATCCTACCATATCCATGATATGATGAGATTAATCTTCCATCTTAAAAATTTATGAATTATTATAAAAATAAATATAATGAAAAAATATGAAATATATGAAAAAATAGATTTTTTGTAAATATATATATATATATATATATATATTTAATTTACCTTCATCTATCCAATATAATAGAAAAAGGAAACAACGTTCAAGTGTACGTACAGACTACCGTCTCCATAATAGTGAATTACATTTTATATATCTACCATATATATATATATATTTACTAATATAATAAATATTTTTTATAAATAATTTTGATAATTATCTATGTAAGTGAATCATGATCTAAGTAATGCAACCAAGAACAAATAATCAAAACATGTATGATAAAAAATGCAGTAATTACCCGAAATGTTGTTTTAAAATGAAATTTTTAATAAATCGGTAATATAATGTCATAAATGAATCAGATATGAAATTATAAATATAACTATCATTATGGTATAAGTTAGTATAATTTTTAATAGATTATGCATGAGGTTATAATATGTTCACTGAACTAGAAACACAAGGGAAGAGACTTCTTCTCAATCTGCTTTCATTGAGTTGGAGTTTAGTGTTTTAAACCACCTTTTTTAGGAGGTTTATATATATCCCCTTTTAATTATCATATAACTAATTTATTTATTATCATGTTACTCAATGTTTTTATAAACATTATTCTTTCATCGAGTTTATGATTTAAATGTTCAATATTGTATTTGATTCTTTGAATGATTAATGAATTAATAATTTCTCCATTTCAATATTACTGAATTTATTTTATGTATTTATTTATATGTATATAAAAGGATTATTAATGAAATTTTATATCTCTTTTGAAATTTATTTAAATTTTTTACAATGGAATTGATTTGAAGATTTATGTAATGGTTAATTTTTTATTCTCATTTTTTTTGAGGTTTCCAATACATTATTATCAACATGGGAATATTTATCATCAATATCCATGTTTCTTTAAAATTTATTTCAAAATATTCATTCTTTTCCTCAACAAGGGTTTAATTTCATTTAAACACAAATTTTACTTGTTATAAAATGGATTTAAATGATTCATTTTTTCATTTTCCAAATAAGTTACTTTATAGTTTTTTATGACGGATTGAATATTTTTTACATTTTTGTAGTGTAAGAATCATTTTCCACAGTCATGATTCTATAATACTTTAAAATATATATTAAAAGACTAAATTTTTATATTCAAAATAAATTTTTTATTTTAATGATTTTTATCCTTTTAATGATTGAAAAAATGGCTATTTATCTCTAGAAATGTTTAATGATTTTATTGGATTATTTTCACCTATGTCAACATCATTAAATGGATTTTATGCTTAATTAAAGATGATTAATGATGATATAGTCAAACATATTTTATTGAAGTTTTTATGATAAATTTTAATATGGATATTCTACTTTATTACCATTCATGATTTATGGTTAATGTATTTATATTTTGTATGTTAGTCTTAATATGAATGTTTATATTGGTTAGAGTTAACCAATTTCATTTGAGGAATGCATTGGACATAGTATATTACTGGTTGTAGAATGGTAAATAAAACACATATGGGTTTGGGACTGATTAATGAAATCCTATCAAGTTGGGGTCTGGTTAATGAATGCCCCTCAATGCCAAAATAATTTTATTGAGACAATATAGTTTTTGTTTTGACATACACCTTACACGCTAACGTATAGTCTCAGAACAAGGCCTTGATGGTATGGTTATGATGTTCAGAATTATGAATTCCCTCGTATGAGTTTATTTATTGATATTATATGTGATTATTCTACAATTAGAATACCAATGTGAATGTTTTTATGGAATTATTTGATTTATTAATTCCATATTATTCTCCAGATTATGTTTAAAAGGATTGTGTTTCATTTTTATATAATTCCTTAAATGTTTATTCTTATTTATGAGAGCTTATTATATATTGAATACACATACTAATCATTAGATCTCATCCCATTCATATTTTTTATATTCCTAGTATACCAAGAAGTGTTTTCTGAATGATATTCCGAGTTATTCTAAGAGAATTATGGTGTTTTCATAGAATTATTATATTAAGAATTATGATTTTAATTATAATGAAAGTTTTATTTATGAAATATATTTTCCATAACTGCTACACTGAAATTTATTTCATTTTTTAATTACATTTAATAATTTCAGTGAAATAAAATAATGCACCATCTTCAATATTCTAGGGTCTGAGAGTTACAGTTTCTAGCAAAGGATGTTTAGAAAAAACTACATAAATTAGATTTAGAGAACAACGATTTTGGAACATTACCATTATATTGATGATGCAGATAAGTTTATAACATTCTCCAATTTTGGTAATATAGAGATTATGTGGGTATTCTTAGAAAATACAACCATGTACAAATACTGTAAGTGGACATGGTTCTGGAAATGAGATCGCTAGAGGTAATAACACTAACAAGGTGTTTTGGGATTGACTGGCAACATAGTACATGATAATGGGCCTTACAGTGCCCCTGGTTCCACACACCCAGTGTAAATACATAGGATAATTCCCATTTTTTTACACACTGATATAAAATATTCTCATATAATATTAGATTTAATAGATTAGGATAATCCATAGGTGTTTTAGATTGAAAATAAGGTGATATGATTTTCTATAATGGATTATATGAATATTTTTAATCCCACTTTGTTTTTTGGTTTTAGTTAATGAATGTAACCAAATTAGTCATATTAACATTGAACATGATGGAAAAGGTTTTCAAGGTGTTTGAGACGAGTAAACAAATAAAATGTTGATTGGAGTGAAAGATATCATGTTCATGTCCATTCAATTTTCCAAAAATAATATTTACAACATATACATTATCCAACACATGAATTCACCAAAGAATAGTATGGTGGTTCATGCTAAGAGATCCAGTAGTAGAGACCATGGAGGAAAGAAATCTCAATATCCATAAAGGATGAAATGTGGATGGAGACACCCATGATAGTGATTCAATGGAAAAAATAAATGATTTATGTGTGGTAAATAATGAATTAATGAAAATAACATGGGAGGCATAGTGAAGACTACCCTGGAAGGAAATAAAACTGATCCTAAGAATAAATTTTTAGATATTTTCCATAAATGAAAAGGAACTCAACATTTTTTAAGTCAATTCCCTATTTTATTAGATATTCTCTAGGCCAAGAAACTATAAATGTGGAAATAAATTGATGATTTATTTATGTATTGAATTTTAATTTAAAACAATAGTTAAAATTTTATTCCATTATTATCCACATTTTATGAATGTTCTTCCAATTTTTTTGATTATATATTAATATATTTTTTGAAAAAATAAAACCCTCTAGCATGGTGAAAACCTATCGCATCCATTAAGGTCGGGGGTCTTTTACCAAAAAACTAAGGGTGGAAAGGTTGATGTTCCTACAACTAGCCTACATGAATCCCTTGATAGCATATATTTTTTCATATGGATAATGGTTATTTATATTTAAGGGAATTTGTTATCAAATAGATGATGTTGTGGTTGGATAATGATTTGGGGATTATGTAATTAATGTTATACTAGAATCCATTTTCTATTTTTGGTATCTTATAAGAATAAGGTAAACAAAACACTTTAATGAATAAGGGGTGAGTTATATTTTAGAGTTAAAAATTATTTTATTGTAGACTTCTGGCGATTCAGGTTATTTATGATATTGTATAAAAGAACATGTTGATTATGGGATTGAGACAATTAAATTTTTTAGGATAAATTAAGAGTGATTGATTGATAGACAATAATATCAAATAAATCTTAATTTTGGACTCTAACTTTAGTCTTGAATACTTTAGAGGAAGGATAGTTATTTATTGAATGATCTACATTGACCATTGGGGTTTTACTATAGAATTTTGGATGGTATTTTTGACAATTATCTTATATTAACATTTTTTTTGTTAATGACTAATGATATTAGAAATAGATAGTTAATATTTTGGGGAATATATTTTTATAAAATTTTTTAATCTAGTGTTTCATATGTTAAGAATTCATCTTTAACACTCCTCGTTTGGAGATAATGTTGATTTTGTGGTGGGAATTGATTACTAGAGGAAATTATACTTGTTAAGTATGTAAGTATGTTTCATAATGAAGTAATTGAATTTTTCAACTTTAGGGAAAAGATCATAAAAACAATGTTGATTTCCTAGTACTTTCTTTTCATGTCAACCATATTATCTCTTAGATCATCACCGAAATCTAGCTTTGTGATAGTTATCATTATCCACACCTTGTTCTCTATCACTCTCCATCAGAACATGATTGTTGGATTTATCTTCCATGTACATTATTTCCAATATGAAACCCTTGTATGCTACATATCTGGTGACCTTTGTACTTCAGTTTCTTAATTTTAAAATGGAGGTCTCAATAATCCTTTTTCAGGATGTGGAATTTAAATGGATATATTTTGAAAAGTCAAAACCCAGGTTTTTTATACTGTGTTAAAATTTAAAGGATGTAATTTATTAAAGGATATGAGAGTATATAAAACAAATATTCCATGTTATGTTTTGAATTAAATTCAATTGTTATCGCTACAGGTAACACCGAGTTTCAGTCCAACATGATCTATCAAACTAGCAATTTAAAAATTTATTAAAAATAGTATTAAGAACATTTTGAAATATTGAAAATTTAGTATTCATAATAGACTTAGTTTTTGAATTTATAATATCAGAATTATATTAGGGTGAATATTTAGTATTTTTATATAATGATTCAATTTTTTTGAATAGTGAAAAATACTACTTTGTTGTCAAAAAAAGACTTTTTTATTTTAAATATTTATTTTATTTTAAATTAATTATTATTAAAAAATAGATAAAAAATAGATATATTAATCTAATTAAGGTTAATGGATCCATTTTAATAAAACAATTAGATATAAAAATCCATTGATTATTTGAAGGTTACTTTTACCCGACATCTCGCCACATCTGAATGATTATCATTAAACACAATTTTACCATTATGTAAATGGAATTTCAAAAAATAGAAATAAATTGTCGTAATTAGTGTGAATTTTTTTGTGTCGTAGGAACAACATAATATATTTTTGAATAGTAACTCTAGTAAATTTTTATTTATTTACCACAGTTAAGGGTAAATCAAGTAATTAATGGTAAAAATAATATTTTATTATTTAAACATTACCTTTACACAAGTCCTAATTTAATAGGACAAGTGGGTTTCGACCAAAATCAACATTAAGATGAAATTATGTTCCTTTAATGCCACAATGGTAAGAATAAGACTTTTATTATTTTTTATTTAAGGATAATTAAAAAATGACATTCTCTTAATATTATTAAATAAATTAGTCTTAATATAGTGTTATACATATGATAAATTATACTATAAATATTTATTTGAAATATAATAAATGTATATTTATCATGATATTTTATTTTTAATATGTTGAGAATAAATAGATTAATTAAATTCTTGTATAATAATGATGTAGTAATTGTTTAAATATTGGAAATATCAATTAAATGAAATTATTAATATTAATTTATATATAATTTTCCATATATGAATCCATACGCTAAAATTTTGAATTACATTATCATGTTAGGGATTTTTTAAAGTAATATTTATTATAGAATCTTGTTGTTATGTTTTTTTTTGAAAAATTCAAGTAATATACAGTGTCAAATTTTAAATAAATGAGATTTTAAAATAAATAATATTTTTTAAAATGATATAAAAATCATAAAAATATATATTTCAGAAAAATAACTTGTTAAATGATTAATATGTATTGAATGATTCAATTGGGGTTTTTGTAATTTTATTGTAACTATAAATACCCTATAGTGTAAAATGAAAAGTAGTCATAGTAACAGTTAACTAAGGGACAAAGACAAAATATGAGGTTAATGTTGTGACATAAACATGTCTATAAATAATTTCTTTAGAGTATTTGTACCGCTTATAATCTTATCATCTAAATAAATCACTTTGGAGCAATTTTAATTTTAAAATAAATGAATATTAAATTAATAGATTTGGAGTTTCTAAAAGTTCCTCTCCACCCTCTTATAAAAGGGAAATTCTCCTT
Organism: Viscum album; assembly: GCA_963277665.1. Lineage (NCBI taxonomy): Eukaryota > Viridiplantae > Streptophyta > Magnoliopsida > Santalales > Viscaceae > Viscum > Viscum album. Next base: position 527,336,643 of record OY728161.1, on the reverse strand, counting down.
AACATTTATTAAAACCATTAAAAACAGTTGGATCAGAACAAAAACTAACTATTAATCATTCTAACATCCCTATGTTCAACATATAGGCCATAATCTGGGAAAAAATTCACATATGAAGTCCTTTTATAGAAATCAAAAGGTGATACAGAAGAACGATGTAATTGTTAAATAAACTATTTCAATGTTATTTTCATCTTATAATTCCTCATCATATGTTGTTTCCAAAATAATGTAATACCTCCAGTATCATCTATATGATGAGGTTCTATAATGACTATGGTTCATCCATACTCCTCATTTTATCTATCCTACAAAAAACCATATAACCATGTGTGCGTATGTATGGCATAACATCTCCATAATGTGGTGTAATTTTTTATCCATCATTAATTATTTGAATGTGTATAATGATGAATATAATGGATAAAAATAATTAATATTAAATTATATTGATTCTATTTAATTTTCATACCATCTCATTCCATACCGATATATCATTAATGGAATCATATCGTCGCTCGTGCGTACGTACGAGCTACCATCTCCACAACACAATAAGATTTATCATCAATGTTAACAATTAATGAATGATTATAATAATTAATTTAATTAATAAATATGAAATACATGAAATAATATTGATATTGGAATCATATATATATATATATATATATTTTTCATTTACCTTTTTCCATGCAATACGATAAGAAAAAAGAAATAATGTTCAATCAAACGTACGAACTGCCATATCCATGAATGGTGTATTCAATTTCATATAAATACAACATATGTATTTTTATATAATATTTATATATGATATATAAATGATTTTTTACATTTTGGATGTAATTAAATCATGATCTATGTAGTACGATCAAGAATAAATTGTCAAAACATGTACGATAAACAAAGCAATTATTACCTGAAATGTTTTTAACCTAAAATTATTATTAAAGTAATATAAATTCCTAAAGGAATCATATATGATATAATAAATATTTTTATGGTTCTTTTAAAAGATAATAACATGCCTAAAGCCTTCGTACCGAATGATAAAATACATTTACCCAAAAGGAAATGCCTAATAAGGGACTTCTTCCCATTCTCCTTTTATTGAGGCATAATTTGATGAGGTGTACACTAATATCATTTTCCCTATCAAATTATGAAATAATTTATTATAACGTTACTTATTCTTTTGATAAACATTATTATTTAATTGAGTTTATTATTTAATTATTCAAAGTTGCGTGGGACTCTTTGAATGTTTAAATAATTAATCTTTTTTCCATTCAAATATTTTTGAAATTAATTTACAAATTTATTTATATAGAAATAAAACAATTAGAAAGAATATTTCATTATTATTTTTTATTTTATTCAAATTTTTTCAAATTTAGCTAATTTAAGGATTTATTTAATGGTTCATTTCTCAATCTCATTATTATCTGATAATGATTATACAAAAGTATCTACTGTGTTATATTTTTCATCCATGTCCATGTTTCATAAAAATATATTTCAATATATTATTAGTATTCATAGAAAAATAATTAATGTAAAATTTTCCCATGATTTCCTTTTTAATAATTTTTTTGAAATAATATTTTTTTCATTTTCTAAATGAGGTGCAATATAGATTTGTTCGACAGAAGGAATATTTTATTAACATTTGCAACATGAGCGGTGTTTACTACCATCATGACTGCATAACGTTTTAATGACTCTATTATAGACATAAAAATTTATTTTCAAAATATATGTTTTATATTAAAATTGTGTGTCTTGAAAATGATTTCAATGTAAAAAAAGAGAATTTCTATCAAGAAAATTTCAATGATTTTATTTGATAATATCCACCTATGTCAACATTCTTTAATGCATTTTTTTCTTAATTGAGTTTTATTTATTTTGATAAAATATTCCATATTTTTTTGAATGGTTTATGATATCTTTAATTGTGGATGTTTTATTTTGATACCAATCATTGTTTATGGTTATTACATTAAATTTTAGTATTCTATTTTTAATAAGATTGTTTATGTTGGTTATGTTTCTTCATTTTCATATAAGGAATGCGTTTAATAACATATGATATGGGTTGGGGACATGTTAATAGAATCCTTAAGGGTTCAGGATAGGATAATGAATGCCTTATAGGTTGCGGACCTGTATGTGAAAACCCATCGATGCATTAGTAGTTATCATGAGAAAAATTAGTTTAGGATTTGACTAATTTATTTCTTATTTATGTATGGTTTTCACATTATGCCTTGACAGGGTGGTTATAATGTAATACATCATGCATTCCCTAATTATGTGTGTAGTTATTGATATTACATGTGATTATTTGATTAGTATAATATCCATGTGAATGTTTGTATAGAATTATTTTACATATTCATTCCATATTGTTCTCAAGATTATTATTAAAAAGCATGTTTTATAGTTTTAAACATTTCTTTAAAAGTTTATTCTTATTTACGAATGATTATGCTATATTTATTTTTCTTACTGAGCATTAGATCGCACCCATTTGTTATGTGTTATTTTCCTAGGATTGGAAGAAGTGTTTTATGAATGATATGAGGGGTTAATAAAAAAGAATAATGGAATTCTAATATAATTATCTAGGTTACATATTATGTTTTCAATTGTACTAAATTATGTATATATATAATCTATTTTCATGACTGATAAACCAATCAATCCTTTGGGATTAGATTACTTGTAATAATTAAGATATTGGATCCATTATCTATTTTGTGGGAGATTCACGGTCTATACGGATCACAATAGCATTATGTATATATTTTAAATGTGGGACCTAAAAAATCACAATAATAGGTTCGTAATATATTTTTTATATTTTTACATTGAGTTGACATAAATTCTTATGAAGGGATATATCATTGTTGATGCGTTCAGTAAGAAGAAACAGATTCAGGAAGTGTGAGATTCTTGTGATAAGTGGTGTATAATGTAAATTTTCAAATTTTCATTTGGATATTGAGGATTATTAGTCACCAATAAGTCGGAATATAGCTTATGTTATTCCTAATCTTTTAAATTTTATTATGAAAAATGCAGTTATCAAATCCAGAAGGATTTCCCTTATGGAACAACATTCATGGTTCTAATAGACCATCTGACTGATTCCTTGACATCATCAATCTTCATCATGTCCATGGATGTATTTGTTTCCCGATCGGTATGCTTGAGGATATTATACAATAATTCTATTCTACTAACTGGACGATAGATCCAAGGATAAAAAATATGTGATGTGATCTCTATAGTAAAAAAAGGTTACCAAGGATGAAGAAATATATTGTGGGATAAATGATGAGATATTTCACCTATCTAGTGGTGAATGTTTAGAATCAATGGACATGTGGATTTAATATTCTTTTTACTATTAATGAATGTAAGTCAGATGACATCACCATGAATTTCCTGACACGTGTACCCAGGACACCCCCGAAAAAATGAGGCAGTGTTGGTTATTTTTGATTGAATGATGATAGTAGCCCAATTCATGCCTATCTATGATATCTTTACCATTGAAAATCTTATTAAACTATCTATATGGATATATTTTCCTTTCATGGAGATTTTTGGAGTATCATATCTAAGAAAGATCATTTTTCACATCCCAATTATTGTAGGGAATTTAGAAGTCCCTGAGATCTTAGGTTTATCCGATAAAAAAGTAACATCAATAAAATTATTTCCAATTTGAATGAAAAATATAAATTCTATAGAAAATGTAACGAGATAGAGATTAGTATATCATAGGTTATTGGGAGGAACATCTGACACCCATGTGGTTTTATTATAATAAAAGAATCCATTAAATGTTCCAGATGGATCCTTTCAATGATTTATATGGAAGTTCTAGTTGTTTTACATTTTATTCAATTTAGGTGGGTGAGTGAGTGATCATTTAATATAGTCTCATGAAGGAGATATATAACTTGGTTTTTTTCTAAAAATTTGTTAAAAAAATGACAAATAGAAAATAAATATTATCCAAAACAATGAAGATGACTTCTGGTATTCAAGATTGGTCAACAAGTATTTCATTGAATTTTAGCTAGGGACTTGAAATTCAATATCAGGATGTTGGGGATGTCAGTGACCTTGGTTAGAAGGTCATTTGAGATAGTGGAGGGAATGTGACTAGTGGAATACTGATTCCCTCTTAAACAATTCTATATTTCCATGCAATATGTGTTTCACATGTATTGTTTTTAGAGATTTTACCTTCATCCTTTTCATGTAATAGATGTTCATGATGTTGATATTAATTATGATACTTTCATTAAAGATAATATGAATTATATCATAGACTTTTGTGTGCATAATATATAATTAATTGTTATTCACTTATTGAATGTGTGATAGAAGCATGATCATGGTAAGGATGAAACATAGTAAATGGAGTTATATAATTAGTAATAGTGGACAATGTTTTTAAAAAAAAGTTCTAATTAATGATTTGGATCACAAATCCGGGATGAAATATTATATAATGGGGAGGTTTTAAGACACCATAGTTTATCTTAGAAGCATCCCTATTTATGTTCTTATTAGATCATTTCCAAATCAATAAATGAGCCACGTTTCCTATATAAAATAGGGATTAAGGGGTTATATGGGACTCGTTATAGATGTACTAGTGGAGGATTATAATTTCATGAAGAAAAGGAGATGTTGTAGTGAAACATTCTAGACATCTAATAGTGTAGTTTTCTAGTAAGTCTATATGAATCCCACCCACTAGCTGGTGAGACCGATCGTTCCACAGTTATTGACTTGGTAGAAGTGGGTTACAAGAGGAAAACCACAATCTATTACGTTGTTTTTCGAGAGGTACAATTGTTGCAGATGACACCTCCATCAAAATGGTTGTAGATTTTGGCAGTTGGTAGTGTTGAGTTGGGTATAAATTTAAAAGGGAATAAGTCTATTTTCTTCAAAGAACCCACTATTTATTATTTTTAATCCAATCAATTAATTCGAATTATATGTTTTCATGTTAGAAGGGTTCTGTAGATCCTCCTCAGCATCTCTATGAATTTCTAGTGATTCATTGATCTTTGGTTTGATCTGAGAACCATGAATTTTGAAGAAAATAATGGAATTGGTTATTTAATTTAATTTTATTCATAGATATTCCTTTTTCCGAAACAATATGGGTTTACAACTATCCCATTGTAATCATGGTGTTTCTCAATGATAAGAATATTTTATCCTCGGTTTCTTATTCTTGATTTATAGGTATGTGGTCTGAAACATATATCTATAGTCAAGTATTTATTTCCAGTATGTGAATAACGTTGGATTGTTCCAGAAAAACATTTTTATGAGACTGTCTAATTAGAATACACTTTTTTCATTTAATAATCATATTTATACCCCCCACATATCATTTCCTATCCACTCGTAATTGAATCCCTAGACTTCTACCCACCCAATATGTGTACCATTATATAATACTATATCTTTTCTCTGAATATATGAACCTATATCCCTGTAAATGAATTTTGAAATTTATCAATTGAAAGGAATAACATTAAAAATTTAAACGATATATAATTCTTCCATTTTAATTGGATTATTTTCATGAAATTGGTAATTGGATTTTCCTTCATATAATTTGTCTGAAAACCAAATTATTTAAAATTGATATGAGAATTGGTAACATATATGTAACTGGTATTTCACATGACTTAAATATAAGTATATTAATTGGAAATTTTTATGGATTAAACTAGGTGAATTAGTTAATGTATTTAGAATGTTTTGGTATCAAGTAATTAATTTTAACTTTTTTATTAACTCATACATGGAGTGGGTATTTTTCCCATGCCATGGTAATGAAACGTAAAAAAATGTAATGGGATCTATAATTTAATTCAAAAATAGTCCATTAATATGTGGAATAAATAAATCACTCTTAGAATTATAATATTATATTTTGATTATATTAAATGAATGTGATTTTTGTCATTTTCCTGGGAAACCTCCCTGACTAAGTGGTGAATATGGGAATAGTAATTTTGAATCATCTCGAATAATTATTAGAAGACATCATGTGTCATTAACGATCTTGAGGGCCAGGGTGTTGATTAGATGATTAGATTTAATTTTTGATCGATTCCTGTAATTATCATACAATTTCATTCAAGATTAATCAATTATGATTTGTCTAAACACAGTTAGTGGTGCCCAACTGAGATTCACTCACACCATATTTAGGTCATCATTTTGTATATATGATGACTTCATGTATTCTTGTTTTTAGAATAGAATGTTTCCCTTTTAAATAATGTTTAATTATCTAGTCAGTACCTGATCTTGAAGATGAGAATGTGCATGGGGTCTGAGACTGGGTTTCAATGTATTTTTTTTCTAGTTGATTGTATGAAATTTACGATAATATTTTATATGACATTTCATGATTGATTATTTTGGATATATCTAGTTTTTTTGTTTTTTTTAAGGATTATTTTATATTGTTTGTATAAAATGGTTTCCTCTATAATTATAATTATTTACTGGTGGGTATAGTCTACCAATTATAAACATAATAGCCTCACTACTAGTCAATATCCTCTACCATAGAGGGAGGAATTTCTGAGGCCACATAACGAACCATCCCTATCACATGAGGGAGAATAAAGATGGTGATGTTATATACAGGAAAATAGAAACCCTAATCCAATGTGTAACAACATATATAATCATTTTATACTATACTGTTGATGTCCATTACTCTTAATGATGATATGCTCAACGTAATTATTTATGAAAGTTACTTTTTGTTAATATAATTTTTCCATATTTAACTTATATATCCTTATATATTCTTCTCATTAATTTGTATTCAAATCTTGCCAAATATATTATTAATAATTGAGTGGGATTTTGTTAAATACCTTCCCATATAATCTTCCAAAATTTACAATCTTTTAGTGATATAAATTCTTTAAAATCACCAAAAATTTCAAAAAACAAAACCAGCAAGGAAAAAATATTACTTCCAACACATTTTTTCCTAATATCATCAAAAAATTGATATAAGATAATGATTATTATTAAATTTATCATTATAACTAATCCAAACTCATACATACGTGTTAGAAATTTTTTCATGTAATTTCACAAATGGATTATATAGACTATAATTTTCAATTAAAACCATTGAAATGATTTAAATAATATTTTTTTCAGACTATTGGATTTATTTTTTGACATCATGGTTTCCTGGTTAAATTATAATGAATATAATATATTATATTAAAATTAAACACTTGTAAAAAATTATATCTTTATTTTCCCATACACAATACTCTGGAGGGAAAATCTACCTTCATAGTTTGACTCAGGATGAGGGGATTATCCTAGATTTGCATAAATTGAAGAAAAATTTAAATTCATAGACAATTTTTATGATATACATATGGAATTATAACATAAATACACTAGATTTAGATGATGGAAATCTATCATTGAATTTTCACACATTAATAGATATGTAATTTTATATGTTTATGTAATATTATTGAAGGAAATCCTTATTATTTTGAATATTCCAGAGACATAATACCAATCTTCTGGCATGAAAGAAATTTATTTTCCATTTTTGAGACCATTAATTCATGTCCTAACATTGCTTTTTTTTAGAAAAGAGAATTTCAATATCAATTATTATACTATTTTTTACTTTTCATCATGGAAGAAACAAATGTATTGTCTTATCTATTCCCAATATCTCTCTTATTGAGTTTTGATAAAACTTTTGGATTATATTTTTTATCTTTTGTAAGGATCCTATAATGGGTTGGTTTGGTTCGAGGTATGTGATATTGATGGATGAGTATTATAGGTTTCATTTCGTAATTATGGACCATGTTATAAAAATATAATGTAATGTAATCAGGTAGTTATTTCAAGATACAGATCAATCATACACAATTAATAATATATTTCTTATGTGAGCTCACTTGGAATGATGACCCCATAAAATCGACACAAACCATGAATCACCGAGGTAAGTCATAAAACTGAAAGATACAATGTAAAATATTGATTTTATAGATAATATAATTTTTATTAGGTTTTCATATCATAAAATACATTTATAAACATATATATAAATTTTGGGTTTTAGGATAAAAAACAAGCATTTACACTGTAAAATAAAAATTCACATATTCATACCATAGTGGACTTCATGTGTTTTTATAACATGGTTCACATATAATTTTCTATCCTCACAGTTGTATCATATGATAATATTAATTGATAAAAAATATTTTTCTCATTGGATCACTATGTTATAGACCGAGAGATCAAAGGTAAGAATTTTGTTTCATATTTTCCATTATATATTATTGGTTTGACCCTTGGTGAACCCCAATTATGATTAATATGTAATAATTATCCCTATTATTCAATGACATGAAGCAATAAGGGGACCAAATTTACCTTTTAGGATGAGCTCTTTCAGCATCTACTCTTCTTTTGAGGTGTGTAGTCTTGAATAATCCATTTACAATGATTGGATTCTATTAGTATAATAAATACACGAGATCTTTACAACAGACCAATGTTTGACCTATATAAGTGGTAAATCTGCTATTATGAATATAATATACATATAGAGACATTCCTCAGATCTTGTGGGATCCCTTGGTGTGGTGAATGTGATATTGCATTCCCAATAGGGGATACAACCCATAGAACCGTATAAATAGTAGAATTGATAAATGATAATTTGGATTAAGAATATCAATCAAGAAAATGGAACGATGGTAATTTGAAAGTGAATTGAGATAAATGGATATCCAGTAGGGATTCAATTCAGTGATTTACCCAAATCATAGAGAATCTACCAGTTCATTAAATATTTTGGTTAATTTAATTTGATAAATTAACCAACTGTCATGATATAAGAATTTTGATAATGGAATTCATATCATGGTTGTATGTGGTATGATTGAAACAGTGGATGGTGGTATGGACCACTATATAATGAGATATGGAATCTGTTTTTTATCTCGACATAAGAGAAACTACCAAAGATGATATTATTGTTTCTCTATGGTGGTGTGTTCCCTAGGAAGACGCAAGTGACTCTATCAATGTAATTTTTATTAAGACTAATAGGAGATGAAATGTTCCGTTTAGATAATTGGGAAGATATTTTCAACTCATGAATGGGAATTAATATATAGACAAGATGAGTTACTAGAGATATGGAACATACTATCCATCAAAACATCAATGGATCAACATATTGAAAAAGAAATCTTTTGTGGAGATGATGTAGGTTCGGTTGGACCCAAATGCCAATGTGAATCCAGGGGGTAAATATTATTTTTTATGTGACAAAATATTTGAATAATTAGTATCTCTATTATAATTTTATTAAATTCACTATATTTAGACATGATATGATTCGAATTTTCTAACTAAGTTGTACTCAAGCCTTGTTTGGTCTACTGTTTGGAACCTCGGTAGATTTAATGGTTGTGGGTTTGGAAAAGTGTAAGGGAAATCATTGTTAATTGTTTTACATATTGATGGGTTGTAGGTTGGATATAGGACTAAAAAAGGGTCCAGGTATAAATATTTTGGTGTCTTTTCATATTCACTTTTCATTATTGTTATTTTATATTCAGCATGTCGTTTATTTAAATTTCATTCTGACATTAACTGATTCAATTATTATCGTATTTTTTGGTTTACCCTTTATTGTTTGATAGATTCATGATGTTTAGTTATACTAATTATTCTATTACCACTACTATATTATTATATTCTTACTAATGCTGTTGTTACTCATTTCCAAAGGTTATACTATCCCACTATATTCTTTACACACTCAATACTTGTCACTAACATTTAGATTACATGGAGGAATTTTTGAGGCCAGGTAACTATCCAAACATGGTCACATGAGGGATTATCAGATTGGGGATATTACAATGTGGTATCATATATGAAAGTTTAATTTTTTATTTTTATACTAATTTCCAATGTATGAAAGGAGAATATGATGTTCCAAGACTCGGTAAAGAGAATCTCAATTCGAATTTCTAAACCATGTGTGCAAGAAAATATGATTACCCATAGTTGAGATTATTGTACATTTTACATACATGTTACAATTTTAATGTACTTTCACCTTGGGTCATTTACATATTATGTGATTTTATTTGTTTATGAAGCATTACACGTGGGATAGTATAACATGAGATGAGTATACATGCATCAACAAATTAATATTGGGATATATATTGACTATCATTTACAATGGTAGGGATATATTTTCTTGATGTGTAATTTTTTACTATATGAACAATGAAATTAGATCCCCTTATATTCATGATAAATTGAAATGAATGGAATTGATATATATTTTCAATTCAATTTCGTAGTCATGTTTTTGTGAACCTTGAGTCAGTGGTTCATTGTTTGTCATAACCATCTCAGTTTCAACTTATTGTTTAGCATATGTGATGTGAAGTTTGTTGAACCCATGTGGTATAAATTCCCCCTTATCATCATTGGACTAAGTTTCAGTAAATTGGAAATTAGAAGGATTATAATACAGCCAAGCATAAACATCCTATAAATTTGGAAAATCATATGGATGATAAATTTCGTGACGGCTTCCTAGGGGTCATGCAATCCATGAAGAGGAAAATTGTTGGAAATTTTCCATTGATGATTGAGCTGATGATACAATTCATCTTATATCATCTTCCAACAGTCTTTGGGGAGGGAGGCCCAATTTTGACAAGTTATGAATTGAGGAAACACATAGGATCTTCATGAAACATAATACACCTACTGATAATAGGTTGAGTAATGTTCCACACATGTTATGAGGAACAGACAAGCATTGGGAGGATATTATAGGGATATATAATCTACAATATGAATTATATTGGTTGGGTTTTGAGGTGAAGTTCATAAGTCACTTATATCTAGAGACACTGGGGAATGATAAGGATGATTGGTTAATGAACTTAATATAGTATGTGATATAAGTGATGGAATTTTTTGGATGTTTCACCAACCTGAAAATCATTTCTCCATCATTAACAGTATACGAGGCCACCGAGGTGAGATGGCTCTAGGCTACGATTCACTATGAGATATGATTTTAGGTGAATATATTTAACATGGGTACCCTCAATGATGTAATGATTCATGGTGTCATCAAAATAGGGATTATGGGAGATGCCTCAAGGAGAACATAGTTCGCTTCTGACATTCCATACGAGATATATTCTTATAGAAGAATGAATTCCCGCTATGATAGTCACCACTACAGAAGTAGCATGTAGAGAAGTTAGGGGACTGAGTAGCTATCTCAGAGTCACATAATGGTGGATTACATAAAGTTTGGATTGTATGGACACATGAACTATCTGTGTCCATACACCAATTTATAGTTTTGTTCTTACGGCAGGATGTTCCATCTCTAGAGTTTTTTCAATATCCCATAGAAGTAGTGAAATTTTAGGGTGTCAGTGTAGACACCTAAGTACATGAGAGCCTCATATAACTCTAAAAATATTTGGTGTATGCATTTCTATATGACATTCAAACTAAGGGTGGGGTCATGGTACACCAGTATAGTAGAAACAGTACCACCAGGAATAAATAGAACAGTGGAGTAAGACTGGATCTCAAGGAAAAGGGGCGAGTCAGTTGTGTGCTGTGTAGTGTACTCTAGACAGTTTGGATGGTGGAACCTATACCGTCATAGGTATGATTATATAATTTATATAGTATATTTTTTATATAGGAGCGTCAAATTATTTTTAATCATCACTATTTTAAAATTTGTTGGTCTTTTTATGGAGGTTCGGGATGGATTTATGACCAGTATCATGCCATTGAGTGTGCGGTCGAAGGGTTTCAAATATTACAAGGAGCGATCTATTTATATTGGTTGCTACAATTTCCATAGATAAAATTTCATTCTAGAAATGACAGACTTCTATTTCATATTTTTTATTCATTGAATATTTATATGCTAGGATCATATAGAATATTATCTAAGGATAGTAGATTTCAATCTCTATATGGGGGATCCTTTTCTCAACATGGTGAATGGGATCTTATGGTGTGTCATTATAATGACCCAAAACTAGATTCCCAATGATTGTTCATTATTTTAATATATTGGAATGATTAAAAATTATAAATTCCTAAGGATTGATCAATTCAGCATTCATGGAACATAGATTTCATAAATGAAATTTACATTAAAATTGATAACATAAAATAAAACCAATATAATCCTTTGAGAACACCATTATTCTTATATATTGACCCTACATATAAATCATAATAAAATTTTTGGAATACTTGGAATATAAAACATAATAAAGGGTTGAGATTAGATACTTAGAATGGTTAAACAATACTACAGATGCTTTCATAAATAACCATAAACATTAAATACTGTATAAAACTAAAACCCAATACTTTTAAGAAAAAAATTCATCATAATATATAAATAAAAATTAAAATAATTTTATGTAAACATTCACATGGATACTCTACGAGATGAATAATCACATGTAATGCTAATAAGTAATCTCACAATGAGGGAATTCATAATTTTGGACATCATAACCACTCTATCATGGCCTTATTCCATGTCCATATATAACCATATAATCAAGGACACAGTAAAAGCCACATGTTTGTCTCATGAGACCCACCGATGCATCGAGGGGATATAGTAGGCCATGACCGTAATGAACTAAGTCCAACTCATTCCTCACATGAAAAGGGTGAAACACAACATAAAAATTTCTATTAATAACATGATACAAAATGAAAATTGTTTTACAATAAACCATGAATGGTATCAAAATAGAACATCCATAGTCAAAAATATTAGAAACACTTCAATAAAATATGTAAAATTTTATCGTAACAAATCAACCTAAATTAAGAATAATATCGAAAAAAAGAAATTTACATGGATGAAAATATTCAAATAAAAGTATTAATACAATTTTAGTGGAATATACTTATTTACATTGAAATAATGTAAAATCCCTGTAATTATAAAATAAAAATTTTCTTTTTAAAATAACCCTATAATCTTCTAAGGGATGCCTCAAAGTGTTTAGGTTCTATAATTGAATAAAATAGATTCTCAGGCCATATAAGATAATACAAATTCATTCCTTAAGTTAACAAAAAGGTCATAAAGAACATAACTTGTAAAATGACAGACATTGTCATTTCAAATAGTTTTAATAAAAGTCAAACATGGGTAGATATGAAAGTAACCATATTTTGAAGATATTTTGATTTTTTTTATAAAACATGGACTTTAAGGATAAAAATTTAGTAGAATAAATCATTAAAATATTTAAAAAGATTTTGTTATTAAAGTCTCTCTTACATAAAACATTAAAAATATTCATTCTAAAAACATTCTATTGAAATCAAAAGTAGTTATATAATGTTATTTATTATCCTTTCATATCCATATAAATATTTATGTAAAATGACATAATGAATATTGAAATAGAGAAATAATTAATTATTTAAACATTAAATGTGTCCCATTCAACTTTGAACATTTACGTCCGAAGTTTGATATCATTAAATGAACATTTATATACCATGAATATAAATGTATTCAAAAAATGTAATATAATAGGGTTAGTATATAAACTTCACTCAATAAATATGAGGTGAACATGGCTTATATGTCACTAAATTTAAAAGTGAGACAAAATTCACATACCATAGGTCCGGTACACTGTGTATGTGTCCATATATCCCTTACAATGTTTCTGAACATATTATTAACTTATACTGTAATCATAAAAATATTTATGATATCATATATTATTCTTTTACGGCTTATTATTACTCATTAATTAACAATTCAAAGTTAAAGAAACGTTTTGGGTAATAACCGCTTCATTTATCATACATGTTTTGGGTTTTTATTTTTTATATTATTACATAGATCCTGATTAAAATCCTTATAGAATGTAAAACATTACGTATATATATATCATATATATTCGTTATATAAATATATATAATATGTAGATAAATGAAATTTAATAGACCGTTCATGGAGATTGTAGGTCATAGATACACATGAATGATATAAGTATTTTCTTATCATTTTGAATGGTATCAATTAACTGATATATATATATATATATATATTTCTCTAGAATCATTATTATGTAATATATTTCATATATATTCACTATTTAAAATTTTATAATCATTTTGAAATAGTTGTTATGGAGGTTGAATCTTATCGCATTGTGGAGTTGGTAACCTGTAAGTACATAAGAGTGACGATATCATTTCATTCATGGATAAATGATGTAAAATTGGATAAAATATGAATTTTAAAAATAAAATTTCATGTTATAATTATTATTCACATCCTTTATATTCATTTTTATTCCTATAGAAATAAAATATAGATGAAAAACAGTTTAAAGCTTGAAGTCGAGACTATAAGCCGCACATACATAGACATGGTGATATTTTTTTCATAGTATGGGTAAAAGGAAAAATATGTTTGGACAATAATCATAAAAAAAATATCAGAATATTATTGCTTCTAGTCTTATTAAAGTTGTATATAAAAAACATATGATATGAATGTAGGCATTAAAAAGAACATTGAAAGAGTTGGTAAAACAATTACATCTTCATTGATTGTATATTTTTATTTTAACAAAAGAATTAAATGAATTTCCTTTCATACCAATGTATAAAATCTAGGATTAAGTGAGAGAATTTGAAAGGAGAATTTGGTAGGGTTGGTATTATTATAAGGGCTTTATAGGTGCGAGTAAAAGAGATGGAGTTATGCATTTTTATAAGATGAGTGAGGTCACTTTTGGAAACTCTAAAACTATTAATTTATTATAAAATTATTTTTGATTTTAAAAAGATAAAAAGTTATTTATTCAGAATATAAGATGATTATGGGTTGAAATCCTCTCAAATAATGATTTTTAGACAAGTTTATGTCAAATAAATTACGTTATCTTTTCAGTTTAATCCTATGTTAAACATTTTTACACTCACCATGTCTACTCATGTTTTTTTCACATTTGGGTTAATATGGATACATTAAAATAAAAAAAAACCAAAACTGGATAATTTATCAAATATATAGAACAATATAAGTTATTTTTATGAGCCTTACATATTTATTAAATTTACATCATTTAATAAAATATTATTTGTTTTAATGTATCATTTTTGTCAATTTTGATATTATTTAATATTTGAATTTTTAAAAATATCAAACCGTCTTTATATCTTCAAACCAATATTTAAAACATGTTAGAAACATGTATATGTTATCTATTGAATTAGGGGACGTCATTTATTACATCGTGTTATATTTATTTTAATATTTTTAATGTCATTAATATGATATCTCAATTAATTAATCAATTACTGCATCATTATTATGTCACCATTTTATTTAATTTTTTATTTTCTAAAATTATTAATAACTGAAAATTATTCAGATAAATTTTTTATCATTTTAAATACTATTTATAGGCATCTATATCGCTTATATAACCTTGTTTTAAAAATGATACAGTTATTAAAATTTGAATAAGATATTTTTAAATCTTCTTTATAAAAAAATATAGTAAACGTCCTAATCTAACAAAAGTGGCCTAAAAAGGATCATATTTTATACATAAAGTTTATTTTGGTCCAAATATACATTTCCAAGGAAATTAAGACAAGTTTTTTGGGTAAATTTATATTATTATATTTATTTTACATTTAATTACCCTATTTTGATTAAATTGTAGTAAATAAAATTCAGAAGTTTCTATTCAAAAAAATATTTTGATCACATTAGAAAAAGAAATTTCATACTAATTACAACCCAGTATTTCTAGTTTTCAAAATAAAATTTTCATAAACTATAAAATTATTTTTGTTGTTATTCCGGTAAACATTGTTAGAAGGTGGGTAAATGTGATGTTGAAAAGTTCAATAAATTTTTATATCTAATTATATTATAATAATGTTTCTAATGACCTGCATTGGTATACACTTTTTTTATTTTTTACCCATTATTTATTTCAATAAATTTAAAATAAAATGATTATTCTAGAGACCCAAAGGTTGATGTACATGTACATTACATTAAATTTTCGGAATACTTAATACAAAACAAAAACAAACACCGAAGGACCGTAATAGTTTAGTGTCTTTGGAAACTCAGAATATAGTGTTCTAATATTTGTGAAAGATCATTAATATCTCCCATAAAGATCTTTCTTTTTTTTCTTACCACAAACCTATCCTTATACCCTGGGGAAAATAAAAAATATAAAGGGTGAGCTGAAATGATCAGTAAGGGTAAACATAGAGAACATAAAACAATCCATAAACATTTGAATGCAAAAAAATTAACATAAAATCTAAACATCAAAATCTTGAACAAAGACTTATATCTTGGAAGTACATAAGGCATATATCATAAAAGATCATCAATCATGATAAAAATATTATGGGAATAAACATGTAATTGTGGAAAACCATTAAGGACATGATACAATTCCCATAGCATCCAAGGCATTGCTGCCAAGACCATCTTAGTGGACAAAGTCCTTTTTGAATCATGTTCACTCTTCGTTCCAGTCCCGTATCACTGAACCGGATTAACATACCTTTCCAGCCATGTCTATCTCATGAGATATAAATCTATACCCAATGCATTGGAGGGATATATAGGTCCCACACATCTCATAATGAAATCATTCATTCGTGTGCCACAAAATAAGCATACATCATTCATAATAAACCAATGAATAAAAATTGGTTTCATAAATATCATTCCATCATAACATAATCCATATAAAACAAATGGATATCATTTCATCATAAGAGAAGTGAAATCATGTAAATCATAAAGACATTATACTTGAAACATACACATATGAAATAATGTCATCATAAATGGAAAATGGTTTTGATAAAACACTTGAAATGAATTCTTGAGGAAAATATCCTTTCTTCTTCAAAATCATTTAATTTTCAAAAAATTCCATGCAATTTTAAAAGAAAATTATTTTGTTAAAAATATTCATGAAGTATTGTAGATTTATCTTCATGAAAATAAGGTGTTATAAAACATTAAAATTACATTATTTCCGTATAAGTTAATGAAAACATTCTCCTTGTACTTTTAACAAAAAACTCAAAAAGTACTACGTCATGTATAGAAAAGAAAGATTCCTTCCATAACACAAAGTAAAATTAAAGATGGGTAAAAATGACTTCAAACATACATGGATGAAAACAATTTTTGATAACATTTTTATGGACATGGATTAAAAATATAACCCTAGTAAATACTTACGAATAAGCAATCTCAGATAAAAAAGAAGATTGCAAAATTATCCCTTACCCTAGGTCTGATATGATTCGTACATATCCGAACCTCCTATATAATGATTCAAATAATGTCACTAACTTATTAAATAATCATATTCATTGTTATGATATCATATATGGTTTACTTATTAATTTATATTACATGTTCTTTTGTAAATTCTATGTTAAAGCAGCGTTTGGGTAAAATCGTTTTATTTATCGTACGTATTTGGACTTTTTGTTCACGATATTATTATTACTTATATAATTATTTACATACATCTCGAATGTAAATCATGATTTATATATCATATATATTCAGTATATACATATATATAAAAGATATATGAATGAAATTAAATACGCCGTTCATGGAGACGGTAGGCCGTACGTACGCATGAACGTTGTTTTCCTTTCTTTTGACTTGAATGGAAGTAAATAGATGATATATATATATATATAAATACAGTAGAATTATTATTTTATATATTTTATGATTACTTATTATATATACTTTATAATGATTCTTTAATTGTTAACATGGAAAATGAATCCCATCGCGTCGTGGAGACGGTAATCCGTACGTACACATGAGCGATGCTATCATTCCTATATTTATTGTATAGAATTTATGTGGATGATATAATATCGTAGAATCAGTATGATGTTATATTAATCATATATAGTTATTATTTACACCATTATACCAATCCAAGAATGGTGGTGGTGGGAAAACATATTACACCACGACGTGGAGACGGTATTCCGTACGTACGCATGCGCGGTGATTTAATTTTCCATTGGATTGATAGAAGGTGAAATGGGTTTGTTTAATATTTATAATAACATATCAGTATATTATTGATACTGATGTTATTAATTTATAATGAAACAACTAATGAATAAGAAGTTGATGAAGAAAGAAAACATGATTGAATCGGTAAAAGGGATTACCTCGTCTTTGACACACCTCATTTAAACATCTTTTTAGGGCACTAGAGTTGGTCTTTTGAGAAGACCAGAACCTCTATGATATAAATAGAGAGGTTTAGAAGAGGAATTAGAAGGGGTTGTCCAAGTTTCAAGGCTCAAAAGGATGTGAAAAGAAGAGGGAAGGTGTGACCTTTTTATAAGGGAGGAGATGGGCAACTTATGAAAAACATAAAATATTATTTTATAATAAAACCATATTCGGGTTTTAATAGCTCCAAATTGATTTATTTCTAATTTATGGTGGTGATGGGTCTAAAGATTCTCAAAAAATAGGTATTAGACAAGTTTGGCTACTATTTTATCCTTATCATTTAGATTTAATTCTATGTTAAATAATTTAAATTTTACCTTGTCTTTTTGTTTTCTTAGACTATATGGTTAATAAACATACAATAACAAGCCAATGAACCCCAAGTGGTTCATAATTAATATATATTTACTTATATTAGTCATTTGGATGATCCTTATATTTTTAGAAATAATATAACAATTAATAATATACTATTTGTTTTAAGAACTATTTTATGTCAATTTTTACACTATTTTGTACTTAATTTTTGTGAAAATCATAACTGCATTATTAGTTCTCTAAATGTTAATTATATAAATACTAAAATGTCATATTAACCTATAAAATTAGTGGAATTCATAAAAAGTCTAAAATTACATTTATTTCTGTATTTATAACATCAATTTTTTCAATATTTCATTAATAAGTTAATTACTGCATCATCATTATGTAATTAATAAATTAATATATTTAATGTATACAAATTATAAATAAAATTCCATTATGTAGAAAATATTTTTAGATTTCAAATGAATATTTATAGTCAAATTTATCTTATGTATAACTTTATATTAAAAAAGTTTTAGTTATTAAACATTGAATTTAACTCTTTTATATCTTCATTGAATGAAATAATAATAAATGTACTAATCTAATCCAAGTGGACCAAAAGGGTAATATTATATCCCTAGTGTTGTTTTTGGTCGAATTACATTTATCCAAAAGAATTAGGACATCTGTTAGGGTAATAATAATATCATTTTACCATTAATTACCCTATTTAATTTTAACTTTGTAAATAAAAGTAAAAACTTACTATTCACAAAAAATTATTTTTATCTTATTGAACCACATTTTACCTACTGATATCAGTCGTGTCTCTCGAATTTTTAAAATTCCACTCATAGAAGTGTTAAAATTAAGTATTTGGAAAATTTTAAAATTTCTCCTAGAAGGTGGGTAAAAGACAGTCAAAAGTTCAATAAAATTTTTATATATCTAAAATTATTATAAAATGACTTCAATGAATTACATTGAACATATCTAGGTATTATGTATCAATTTTTACTTAGAATAACTTTAAAAAAAATTATTTAAATAAAAAGTCAGTTTTTAAATAGTAACTCGTTGTTTTCACTATTCATCAAAACTTGAATGTTTTCCGAAAAATACCAAAATTTCACCCAAGGCTAATTTCGATATTAAGAATCCCAAAATTAATTCCATTTTAAAAGATAAAATTTATAAAATTTCAAAAAGTGGGTATTACTATTCATAACTGTAACACCCCGAGATTTTATGAAAAATATTCTTTTTAATTTCATTAATGTCTTCTGTTGTACGCTACATCAAAAGGATCATTCACAACACACATCCATGACCTGGCTTGCATTACATGAAATCACGACCTTCCATGATAGCGTGTGTTGTACGCATTACCGAGTTTCGCTAAACAATGATATGTTATATAAACTAGCCGTTATGAATAGTAATACCCAATTTTTGAAATTTTGTAAATTTTATTTTTCAAAATGGAATTCATTTTTGGATTCGAAATATCGAAATTATCCTTGGGTGAAATTTTTCTATTTTTCTGAAAACTTTCAATTTTTGATGAATAGTGAAAACAGTAGGTTACTATTTAAAAACTGATTTTTTATTTAAATAATTATTTATTTTATTTAAATTTTTTATGTCCAAATTGATACATAATACCTATATAAGTTCAATGAAATTCATTGGAGTCATTTTATAATAATTTTAGATATATAAAAATTTTATTGAACTTTTCACCGTGTTTTACCCACCTCTTAGGAGAATTTGCGAAATTAATTTTACCGCTTTTTTGAATGGAATTTCAAAAATCTGAGAGACACGGTTGATGTCAGTATGTAAAATGTGTTTCAATGAGATGAAAATAATTTTTGGTGAATAGTAACTTTTTACTTTTATTTACCATGGTTAAAAGTAAATAGGGTAATTAAGGGTGAAAATGATATTATTATTACCCTAACACATGTCCTAATTCTATTGGATAAGTTTAATTAGACCAAAACCAACTTTTAGAATAATATATGACCATTTAGGCCCACTTGGATTAGATTAGGACATTTATTATTAATTTATTTAAAGAAGGGTTAAAATAGTTAAAATCAATGTTTAATAACTAATTCATTTTTAATATATTGTTATACATAAGATAAATTGGACTATAAATATTTATTAGAAAGTTAAAAATATTTCCTACATAATGATATTTTATTTATAACATTTAGACATTAAATAATTTAAGTTATTTATGACACAATGATGATGGAGTAATTATCTTATTAATGAAATATTTACATAATTGATATTATAAAAACCAAATAAATGTAATTGGATACTTTTTATTAATTCCAATAATTTTTTTGTTAATATTACATGTTATTATTGATTGAATTAACTTTCATCGAAATAATGTTACTGTTATGATTTTCACAAATATCAATTACCAAATAGTGTCAAAATTGACATAAAATAGTTCTAAAAAAATATTATATTATTAATTGAAATTTTATTCTTAAAAATCTAAGGCTCGGCCAAATGACTTAGATAGTTTATATATATTAATAATAAACAACTTGGGGTTTTTTTGGCTTGTTATAGTATGTTTATTAACCTTATAGTGTAAGAAAACAAGAAGACACGATAAAAGTTAAATTATCCAACTTTAAGTTAAATCTAAATGATAAGGTTAAAATAAAAAGTTAAACTTGTCTAAATTCAATTGGATGAGAATATATTTACCTGTCCCAGCCTTATGTTCAAAATAAATTAATTTGGAGCTATTAAAATGCGAATATGGCTTTATAATAAAATAGTATTTTAAGTTTTTCCTAAGGTGCCCCTCTCCTCCCTTATAAAAGGGAACCTACTCCCTCTCTTCCTCACACCACATTGAGCCTTCAATCTCGGCCAACCCCTTAAAAATTAGCTTCTCCACTTCCATAGAAACATCCTAGAAGATCTGGACTTCTTCAAAGACCAATCTTAGTGCCCTAAGCGGAGGTTTCAAAAAGGCGTATCGAAATAAGAGGTAATATTCATTACAGATTCTTTCAACATTATTTCTTCTTCTACTTATTATTCATTAGTTGTTTCATTGTGAATTAATAACATCAGTATCAATGATATACTGATATGTTATTATAAGTATGAAACAACCCTATTTCACCATCTATCCATACTACAAAAAATAAAATCACCGCGCGTGCGTACGTACGGAAGACCATCTCCACGCTGTGGTGTAATATATTTTCGACCACCACCTAACATAGATGGGTATAATGGTGTAAATAAATAACTATATATGATTATTGAAAATAGATATTGATTCTGAAATATTATACATACTCTTCAATGGAATTCCATGATCATGGGATTGATATAATCGTTCGTGCGTACGTACGGACTACCGTCTCCACGACGCAATGAGATTCATTCTCCATTTTAACCATTCATGATTGATTATAAAGTATATATAATAAGTAATCATGTAATATATGACATAACAATGATACTGGATTTATGTATATTTATATATATGTCATCTACTTAATTTCATTCAATTCAACAAGGAAACTAAAACAGCGTTCAAGATTACGTACGGCCTACCGTCTCCATGAACGATGTATTTCGTTTCATTTAATCGATCTATCATATATATATGTATATACTGAAATATATATTATATATAAATCCTGTTTTACATTATGAAATTAAGTAAATCAGGATATAAGTAATAATATCAAGAACAACAAGTCCAAACACGTATGATAAATAAAAGGATTTAACCCAAAACGATGCCTTAAGGTGGAACTTACAAAAGAACGGGTAATATAAAGTCATAAGTGAACCATATATGATATCATAACAATGAATATGATTCTGTAAAAAGTCAATGACATTATTTAAATCATTATACAGGAGGTTCGAAAATGTACGAAGCATATCGTACCTAAGGTAAGGGATAATGTTGCAATCTCAATTGTTTCCTATCCGAGATTGCTTATACATATGTATTTACTGGGGTAATATTTATCATCCATGTCCATGTTTTATAATAATGTTCTCATGTATATTTAAAGTATTTTTTTTCCAATTTCTGACTTTTACAACATGTTATGTAAGGAATTTTTTTTTACCATACGAGGTACTTTTTAACTTTTCCAACAAAAGTACGAGAAGAATGTTATTTTTATCTTATACGACATGAATGGATTTTTATTTTTTCATAACGTCTCATTTTCATGAAGCTTACTCTACACGATTTTATGTCAATTTTCAACAAAATACTTTTATTTTAAACGTGCATGGCATTATGTGAACGGAAAATGATTTTGAAGAAGAAAGGATATTTTCCTCAAGAATTCATTTCAAATGATTTATCAAAACCATTTTCCATCTAAGATGACATTATTTCATATGTGTATGTTTCAAGTTTAATGTATCTATGATTTATATAGTTTCACTTTTCTTATGATGAAATTTAAATTTTTTTCATATGGATTATGAGATGATGGGATGATGTTTATGAAACCCATTTTATTCTTTGGGTTATGATGAATTTTTTAAGTTTATTTTTTGGAACAAGAAATAATGATTTCATTATGATATGGGTGTGACCTATATCTCCCTCCAATCCATTGGTTACTTATTTATATATCAGGAGATAGACATGGCTGTAAGAGTAAGTTAATCTGGTTTAGTGTTACAGGACTGAAACGAGGAGTGAACTCGATTCAGAAAGGGACTTTGTCCACTAAGATGGTCTTGGTACAAATGCCTTGGCTAATATGGAAATAATTACATGTGCTTAATGGTTTCCACAATTACATGCTTTATTCCCATGCTATTTTATCATGATTGATGGTCTCTTATGATATATGCCTTACGTACTTCCAAGATTCATGTCTTTGCTCAAGATTTTGATGTTTAGATTTTATGTTCATGTTTTGTATTCAAATGTTTATGGATTGTGTTTATGTTCTCTATGTTTACCCTTAATGGGAATTTGAGCTCACCCATTTTATGTTTTATTTTCCACATGATATAAATATAGGTTTTAGGTAAGAAAAAAAAGGGGAAGATCTTTATGGGAGATGTTGTAGATATTTCACCACAATTATATGATTATATTCTGAGTTTCCAAATACAATAAACCATTACGGTCCATATGTGTCTATTTTTGTTATGTACTATGTATTCCGAACAAGTAATTTAATGTCCATGTACGTCATGCTTTGGATCTCTACAGTTGGTATCATTGGAATTGTTTAGTCAAACTTTGGAAACTAGGATGCGAGAACATTAGTGAGACCCCTAGAGATATTTCTAAGGTATGTATAGGGATATCCCTAAGGATAAGTATAAGTATTGGTTATAGTACTATAATTACGGTAACCTAATATGTTAGATATTGATGGTACTCACCCTTTATTATGTTGTTTTCCCTAACATGATTTTTGCCTCTCACACAATTCTTTTTTGGTTTAGACGATGGATGGAACCCGAAGGAACCGTGTTGATCTATGTAATGGACAATGAAATTATTGTCCTCTTGAACAAACAAATGTTATTGGATATGGAGTTAAAAATATTATTTCTATACTTACAAAATCTATGAATCATTCTGGACTTCCAAATGAGCAGAGAAGGGAACAATATTCTATAGATTCCTTCATGAGGAAATGTCCACCTTCTTTCAGTGGGTATTTTGATCCACTTGTTGCTGAACAATGGATCAGTACCAATGAAAATATATTTCCAGTTCTTCAATGTTCTAAACATGATAAAGACGTCTTATCAGTATATCGTTTGGAAGGTGAAGCTGATCAATGGTGGAATCTTATCAGGAATATGATGCCATGAGTTGAAATTGAGTCCATGGAATTGGATGAGTTCAAGAACATATTTTTCAGTAAGTACTTCCCTCGTATTCTTCGATCAAAGATGGAAAAGGAGTATCTTGAACTAAAGAAGAATGATGACGAATTTGTTGGTATATACGAAGTGAATTTTACAAGGCTTGCAAGGTATGCATCTGGCTTTATCATCCATCCTTAAATTAAAGTGTATCGATTCATCAGTGGCTTAAAACGAAATCTTAGAAGGTCATTAGCTATAAGAGACTTCAGTAGCTATGAAGAAATTGTGCATTGTGCTATCAAGGTAGAAATGGAAGTTGGTGTTACATATCCATCTCATGGTTTTGACAAGAATCGAAAGATGGAGTTCAAAGAGAAATCTCAGAATAATGGTGAAAAGAAGATGAATGTTTACTTATGCTCAATGTGTGGAAAGAAGCATGGTGGAGATTGTCTTAAAGGGACTAGAAAATGTTTTATGTGTGGAAAAGAAGGTCATCGAGCAGCTGAGTGTCGAAGTAATGGAAAAAAGGTTTCTAATGGTGTGAATAAAGAAAATACTGCAGAGAATGCACCACCAACACTTCAATGCTTAAAGTGTAATGAAATGGTGCACTCTTCTAATCAATGCCCTAATCCAAGGGTTAATGATGATCAACATAAGCAACCACATAAGGAAAATGACAAAGGGAAGTCACATGTGATCACTATTGGCGATGTTGAATATGAAAACAATGTCGTGGAATGATTAAGTGTTTATTTAATGGGATTCAAAAATAATGTTTTATATAGTATCGTGGAATATTGGAATATTTATGTATTGGTCTATTGTGGTTTTCAATAATTTTATGGTACCGGTAACCATGTAAAGTGATTGAGGTATTTTTGGAAAGAAGATTATATTGGAAAAATGAAGGGATAAGGCGAAAATGAAATGTTTTACAGTATTCATGAGCTCATGACTGATATAAGGAAATAGTTATATCATGGTTTGAGTATATAGAAATTTGGGGTTTTGGTATGTGGAAAGAGTTATCATTTGACAGCACTCATGTCTTCACTAAGATTAAATGGGTATTCATTTTTCAATAGAATACATGATTAAGGCATTCGAATGTGTGGAATGTGACCGACAAGACATATCTTATGATATATGGGGATTAATGATGGTATTAACATGCTTGTTATATGAAATCTCTGGTAATCATTTTCACTATATTATGAGAGTGGACTGTAGTATTATGGATAAGCCTAAATATTGGAATGGATTATGTTGGACATAAGTTAGTATTGTTTAAGGATATAAGTCATTTTGATATTATTGATGGGATGTTATAGTTATGTAGTTTTAGAAAAAGGACAACCTGTAGGATGGGCGACATCCCATCGCGTCGGACAAGGCTGTGGGAATCGAACCCTCAACCGAAGTGCGACTGGCCTTTATCGCATACCACTGGCCTACAGGAAGTCCCTGGTTAGTAGAAACTATTTTTATTTTATTAAGAGGTATGATATATGATGTATAATATCATTTTTGGAATCATATACGATTAACCTCACCGTAGATGGACATATGTATATTTGATAACTTTTGCTATCCTTTTGTTTGAAATAGATGTAATGACCCATCATTCTGTCACATGATCTGTTAACACTTCATGAATAACAAATTCAACATCATTTATTTAAGAGATGAAGTGGAAATTGTTCAAATCATGAATAATAGTGAGATTGTACAAAAATAAAGTAAGTATTTATATTAATTCAAATTCTTCAACTTTAGGGAAATGATCTTTAAAACCAAAAATGTTGTCCTAGTGCCCTTATATCCGATGAATCAGATGGTACCCTAGATCATCAAAAATATATGGCTTTGTGATTGTTGGCTTTTTCATAGCCATTTTATCTACCACTCTCCATTAGAACAAGACAGTTAGATTTCTATTCCATATCCATATTTTCACCTATGTTATCTTATGTGGAAACCCAATGATTAGTTAATTTGGGTAACCGTTACATTTCATACATCAGTTTTTAAAATCCAAGTTTTGGTATTCCTTTTTACGATGTGAGTTTCTATTAAAGAAACATTCGTTTAATAAACCATTTATAACCCCAACAAATTTCAAGGGAGAAATTCATTTTTAGGGGAGTAGAATGTAACACCCTGAGATTTTATGAAAATTGTTTTTTTAATTTCATTAATGTCTTGTGTTGTACGCTACACCCAATGATTATTGCACAACACGCATCCCGGACATGGCTTGCATTACACACAATTGCGACCTTCCATGATTGCATATGTTGTACGCAATACCGAGTTTCGCTAAACTGCGATATGTTATATAAACTAGATGTTATGAATAGTAATACCCAATTTATTGAAATTTTGTAAATTTTATTTTCTAAAATGGACTTCATTTTTGGATTCAAAATATCGAAATTATACTAGGGTGAAATTTTGGTATTTTTCTGAAAACAATCAATTTTTGATGAATAGTGAAAACACTAGGTTACTATTTAAAACCCAACTTTTTATTTAAATAATTATTTATTTTATTTAAATTTATTTTAGGTCAATATTGATACATAATACCTATATAAGTTCAATGTAATTCATTGGAGTCATTTTATAACAATTTTTGATATATAATGTTTTTTTTGAACATTTCACCGTCTTTTACCCACCTCCTAGGAGAATTTGAAAAACATAATTTTACCGCTTTATTGAATGGAATTTAAAAAATCCAAGAGTCATGGTTGATTTCAGTAAGTAAAATGTGGTATAAAGAGATGAAAATAATTTTCAGTGAATAGTAACTTTTTACTTTTATTTACCACGGTTAAAAGTAAATAGGGTAATTAAGGGTAAAAATGATATTATTATTACCCTAACACATGTCCTCATTTTATTGGATAAGTTTAATTCGACCTAAAACATCCTTGTAAATAAACTATGACCATTTTGGCCCACATGGATTAGATTAGGACAATTATTATTAATTTATTTAAAGAAGGGTTAAAATAGTTAAAATCAATGTTTAATAACTAAATCATTTTTAATACATGGTTATACATAAGATAAATTAGACTATAAATATAAATTATAAAGATAAAAATATTTCCTACATAATGGTATTATATTTATAATTTTTAGACATTAAATAATTTAATTTATTTATGACACAATGATGATGCAGTAATTATATTATTAATGAAATATTGACATAATTGATGTTATAAATAACCAAATAAATGTAATTTGAGACCTTTTATGAATTAAAATAATTTTTTATGTTAATATTACATGTTATTAATGATTTAATTAAATTTTTTCGAACTAAGATTTATGTTATTATTTTTAAAAAAATCAATTACCAAATAGCATAAAAATTGACATAAAATAGTTTTTAAAACAAATATTATTTTATTAATTGTTATTTTTTTCCTAATAATCTAGGGTTAGGAAAAATGAATTAGATAAGATTATATATATTACTAATATTAAACTTGGGGTTTTTTTGGCTTGTTATAGTATGTTTATTAACCTTATAGTAAGAAAATAAGAAGATGCGGTAAAAGATAAATTATCCAAGTTAAAGTTAAATCTAAATGGTAAGGTTTAAATAGAAACCTAAACTTGTCTAAATTATATTTGATTAGAGGATCTCGACCCATCGCCACTTTAGCTTTGAAATAAATTAATTTGGAGCTATTAAAAACCGAATATGACTTTATAATAAAATAATATTTTTCGTTTTTCCTATGGTGCCCCTCTCCTCCCTTATAAAAGAGCACCTACTCCCTCTCTTCCTCACACCACTTTGAGCCTTCATGATCGGCCAAACCATGCCAAATTCTCTTCTCCAATTACCTATAAACATCCTATAGGTTATGGTATTCTTCAAAGACCAATCATAGTGCCCTAAGAGGAGTATTTAAAAAGGCGTATCGAAAGAAGAGGTAATATATGTTACCGATTCTTTGAACTTTACTTCTTCATCTACTTCTTCTTCATTAGTTGTTTCATTATGAAGTAATAACAAAAGTATCACTCATTTAATGATATGTTATTATAAGTATGAAACAACCATATTTAACCATCTATCCATCCTACGGAAAACAAAATCACCGCGCGTGCGTACATACCGAATATCGTCTCCACGCCGTGGTTTAATCTGTTTTCGACCACCACCTTACTTGGTTTGGTATAATGGTGTAAATAAATAACTATATATTATTATTGAAAATTTATATTGATTCTTAAATATTATACATACACTTCAATGTAATTCCACGATCATGGGAATGATATCATCGCTCTTGCGTACGTACGGACTACCGTCTCCACGACGGGATGAGATTCATTCTCCATGTTAACCATTCATGAATGATTATAAAGTTTATATAATAAGTAATCATGACATATATGACATAATAATGATACTGGATTTATTTTTATATATATTTATGTCATTTACTTAATTTCATTCAATTCAATTTGGAAACGAAAACATCGTTCCTGCATACGTACGGCCTACCGTCTCCATGAACGTTGTATTTCATTTCATTTAATCGACCTATCATATATATATGTATATACTGAAATATATATTATATATAAATATTGTTTTACATTCTGGAGGTATGTAAATCAGGATATAAGTAATAATATCAAGAACAACAAGTCCCAACACATATGATAAATAAAACGATTTAACCCAAAACGTTGTTTTATCATGGAACTTACAAAAGAACGGGTAATATAAAGTCATAAGTGAACCATATATGATATAATAACAATGAATATGATTCTGTAATAAGTCAATGACATCATTTAAATTAGTATACAGGAGGTTCAGAAACATACGAAGCATATCTGACCTAAGGTAATGGGCAATGTTGCAATCTCAATTGTTTTCAATCCAAGATTGCTTATACATAATTGTTTACTGGGGTAATATTTATCATCCATGTCCAAGTTTTATAAAAATGCTTTCATGTATATTTTAAGTCCTTTTTCCCATTTTTTACTTTTACTTCATGGTATGTAAGGAAACTTTTTTTTATTACCATACGAGAAACTGTTTAACTTTTCCAACAAAAGTATGAGAAGAATGTTATTTTTAACTTATACGGCATGAACAGATTTTTACAGTTTCATAACGCCTAATTTTCATGAAAGTTACTCTACATGATTTTATGACAATTTTCAACAAAATACTTTTATTTTAAAAGTGCATGTAATTTTGTGAAAAGAAAATGATTTTGAAGAAGAAACTATATTTTCCTCAAGAATTCATTTCAAATGTTTTATCAAAACCATTTTCCATCTAAGATAACATTTTTCATATGTGTATGTTTCAAGATTAATGTATCTATGATTTATATGTTTTCACTTTTCTTATGATGAAATGTCCATTTGTTTCATATGGATTATGAGATGATGGGATGATGTTTATGAAACCCATTTTATTCTTTGGGCCATGATTAATGTTTTAAGTTTATTTTGTGGGACAAGTAAGAATGATTTCATTATGAGATGGGTGGGAACTATATCTCCTCCAATTCATTGGGTAAAGATTTATATCTCATGAGATAAACATGGCTGGAACGATATGTTAATCCGGTTTAGTGTTACAGGACTGAAACGAGGAGTGAACTCGATTCATAGAGCGACATTGTCCACTAAGATGGTCTTGGCAGAAATGCCTTGGCTACCATGGAAATCATAACATGTGCTTAATTATTTCATCAATTACATGCATTATTCCCAAGCTATATTTTCAAGATTGATTTTCCCTTCTGATATATGCCTTACGTACATCCATGATTCATGTCTTTTCTCATGATTTTGATGTTTAGATTTTATGTTCAAGTTATTTATTCAAATGTTTATGGAATTTTTTATGTTCTCTATGTTTACCCTTACTGGGCATTTGAGCTCACCCCATTTATGTTTTATTTTCCAATGGATATAAAGAAATCTTTTAGGTACGAAAAATGGCAAGATCTTTATGGGACATGTTGAATATATTTCACCACGAATAGAAGATTATATTCCGAGTTTCCAAAGACACTAAACAATTATGGTCCTTGTATGTCTATATTTATTATGTTCTAAGTATTCCGAACAAGTAATGTAATGTCAATGTACGTCATGCTTTGGGTCTCTATAATAATGGCTAGTTTATAAAACATATCGTTGCTTAGTGAAACTCGGTATTGCATACAACACACACTATCGTGGAAAGTCGTGATTGCGTGCAAATCAAGCCAAGTTAGGGCTGCAAGTAGTGAAAGTTCCATTTGGTGTTGTGTATAACATAATCAAAACTTATTTCATTTATATAATAAACAAAATCTATACTTAATGTTGTGTAGAATAATTTCCACAAAACGAACTTGAAATTGTGTATAACACGAGCCGAGAATAGTGTTGCATATACTGTAAGCTAATATGGTGTTTCGTATAATAATAGATTATCATTGTGTAGTGTGTAATAGAAGAAATCAAAGAAATTAAAAAAATATATATCTTATAAAATCTCGGGGTGTTACATTTTACCCCCCTTAAAATTAATTTCACCCTTGAAATTTTCTGGGGTTATAAATGGTTTACTACTTGAACGTTTCTTTCAATGAAACCCACATCATCAAAATGAATACTAAAAAATCAATTTAAAAATGAAATTTTATTATCATAATGGTCACCTAATGTAACTCATCCCTGGGTTTCCACATAAGACAACATAGGTGAAAATATGGATATCGAAGAGAAATTTAACCATCAAGTTGTGATAGAGAGTGGAAGAGGACATGGCTCTGAAAAAGCCAACAATCACAATGCTATAAATCTATGATGATCTATGGTACCATCTAATTCATTGGATATGAGGACCCTAGGACAAAATTATTGGTTTTCAAGATCATTTCCCTAAAGTTAGAGAATAATTGAATTAAAAGATATACGTACTTGATTTTGGTACAATCGTACTCTTGTTTGTTCCTTGAACAATTTCCACATCATCTCGTAATAAAATGAAGTCGAATTTGTCTTCTGTGAAGTGTTAACAGATCATGTGATAGAATGATGGGTCATTCCATATGTCTCAAACAAAAGGTTAGAAAAAGTTATCAAATATAGATAAGTCCATCTATGGTGAGGTTAATCATATATGATTCCAAAAATGGACATATACTTCATCTATCATACCGCTTAATCAAACTAGTTTCTACTAACCAGGGACATCTTGTAGGCCAGTGGTAGGAGATAAAGGCATGTCGAACTTTGGTTTTGTGTTCGATTTCTGCAACCTTTTCTAACGCGAATGTTTGTCACCCATCCTACAGGTTGTCCTTTTTCTAAAACTACACTATTATAACATTACAGAAATAATATCAGAAAAAGTTCTATCCATAAACAATACTATCTGATGTCCATCTTAATGTTTTCAAATCATTAGACTTATACAAAATACATTTGTCCAATCTCATAGTATGAAGAAAATTATTACTGGAAAGCTCACATAACTAGCTCGTGAATATCATCATTTATCCCCCATATATCATAACATATATCTTGTCTATCGCATTACAAACATGTGAATACCTTAATCATGTATTCTCTTTAATCATTAATTACCATAGAACCTTAGTGAAAACTTGAATTCTTTCAAAAGATAACTATTTCCTCATACTAAAATCCCACAGTTCCAATATACTCAAACTATGATATCACATTTTCATTATATCAGTAATGATCTCATTAATACTATCAAACATCTCATTATCTTCTTACCCCTTCATTATGTGCATATCATCTAAATTCCAAAAATATCTGAATAACCATTCATGGTTACCGGTACCATTCAACATATAGTTTCAAATACATTAGGAAAAATGATAGTGTAACAATCCTTAGATGTGTCTTTATTCCATAGTACCATTACCTATACAACAAAACCTTTGATAAACATAAATCATTCCACAACCTTCTTAAACCATTGACTGAGCTTCAACAATTATTTCAACTCACATATCATTTGTAGTCTCTTCATCATCATCAACATAAATGCTACTCATACGACCATTCTGATTATATTCATGAGACATTCTTTTAGGGCATTGGTTTTCATAATTCCCATACATTCCACATTGAAAACATTTAATCATTGTTGATGTTGTAGCAATACCATTATCATTTTCCAAGGTGTTAACTAAACCTTTTTCTTTGCACTTACTGACATTGTGTCCTTCTTTTCCACACCCAAAGCATCTTCTAGTTCCTTTGAAACATTCTCCATGATTCCTCTTCCAACATGATTTACATGAGGGAAATTGTACTTTATTTCTTCTATGATCATCATGAAACTCCATCTTTCTCATATTAGATGTGTTGGTGTACTTACCAAAGTTGAGATTAATGATCATATTATGATATTTCTGATTAGGAATAATAACGATGTTTGGAATTCCAAATCCCATTTCATTTGGTTTCTCATGAAGAATATCATTCCATTGTCCATAATATCCTCCATTATCATAAATCTTCCTGTTTCCATCCATTTTCTAAAACCAAAAATGAACAGTGTGAGAGGAAAAAATCATAATCAAGGGGGAGTTCCATAAATATATAACATCTTTGATTAAATTCTATTATCATTTTCGTAATTCTAGGACTATAACCAATATGTATACTTATCTTTAGGGACATCCCTAGACATACCTTAGAAATATTTATACAGATTTCACTAATGTTTTCGCATACTAGTTTCCAAAGGTTAACTAAACCGAACCTCTTATAACAACTGTACAGACCCAAAGCATGACGTACATGGACATTACATTACATTTTCATAATACTTAATACATAACAAAAACAAACAGCGAAGGACCGTAATAGTTTAGTGTCTTTTGAAACTCGGAATATAGTCTGCTAATCTTGGTTAAAGATCTTCAACATCTCCCATAAAGATATTTCTTTTTTTCTTACCGAAAACCTTTCCTTATATCATGGGGAAAAGAAAACATATAAAGGGTGAGCTAAAATTCTTAGTAAGGTTAAACATAGAGAACATAAACCATTCCATATACATTTGAATGAAAAAACATGAACATAAAATCTAAACATAAAAAACGTGAGCAAAGACATAAATCGTGGAAGTACGTAAGGCATATATCAAAAAGGAACATCAATCATGATGAAGTAGCATGGGAATAAATCATGTAATTTTGGAAAACCACTATACACATGATATTATTTCTATAGTAGCCAAGGGATTTCTTCCAAGAACATCTTAGTGGACAAAGTCCCTTTCTGAATTGAGTTCACTCCTCATTCCAGTCCTGTATTACTGAACCAGATTAACTTACCATTCCAGCCATGTCTATCTCATGATATATAAATCATTACACAATTAATTGGAGGGAGATATAGGTCCCACCCATCTCCTAATAAAATCATTCTTTAGTGTTCCACAAAATAAGCATACATCATTCATAATATCCCAACAAATAAAAATGAGTTTCATAAACATCATTCCATCATATCATAATCCATATAAAACAAATGGATATCATTTCATAATAAGATATGTGAAATCATTTAAATCATAGAGAAATTAAACTTGAAACATATAAATATGAAATAATGTCATCATAAATGGAAAATGGTTTTGATAAAACACTTCAAAAGAATTCTTTAGGAAAATATCCTTTCTTCTTCAAAATCATTTTCTTTTCACAAAATGACATGCAATTTTAAAAGAAAAGGATTTTCTTGAAAATATTCATGAAATATTATATATTAAGCTTCATGAAAATAAGGTGTTATAAAACTGTAAAAATACATTCATGCCGTATAAGTTAAAGAAAACATTCTCCTTGTACTTTTAACAGAATACTGAAAAAGAACCACGTATGGTAAACAAAAGCAAGATTCCTTCCATAACACAAAGTAAAAGTCAAGATGGGTAACAATAACATTAAAAATACCTGGAAGAAAACAATTTATGAAAAAAAAAATTACAGACATGGATGAAAAATCTAACCCCAGTAAATACTTACGAATAAGCAATCTTGGATAAAAATGAGATTGCAAAATTATCTCTTACCTTTGGTCTGATATGCTTCGTACCCATCTGAACCTCCTGTATATTGATTTAAATAATTCCATTGGATTATTACAGAAACATATTCATTGTTATGACATCATATATTATATACTTATGACTTTATATTACTTGTTCTTTTGTAAATTCAATGTTAAAGTAGTGTTTTGGGTAAAATCTTTTTATTTATCGTACGTATTTGGACTTTTAATTCATGATATTTTTATTACTTATATCATGATTTAATTAGTTCCATAATGTAAAAATGATTTATATATCCTATATATTCAGTATATACATATATATAATAGATAGATGAATGAAATTAAATACACCGTTCATGGAGATGGTAGGTCGTACGTAAGAATGAATTCTGTTTTCCTTTCCATATTGACTTGAATGGAAGTAATTAGATGAAATATATATAAATAAATCTAGTAGAATTATTATTTAATATATTTCATAATTACTTATTATATAGACATTATAATCATTCTTTAATTGTTAACATGGAAAATGAATCTTATCGCGTCGTGGAGACGGTATTCCATACGTATGCACATGCGATGATATTGTTCCCATATTTATTGAATGGAATTGAAGTGGATGATATAATATCTTAGAATTAGTATGATATTATTATAATAATATATAGTTATTATTTACACCACTATTCCAACCCATGTAAGGTGGTGTTGGAAAAACAAATTACACCACGGTGTGGAGACGGTATTCCATACATACGCACACACGGTGATTTCATTTTCTATAGGATGTATGGAATGTGAAATGGATTTGTTTCGTATTTATAATTAAATATAAGTATAATATTTATATTTATGTTATTAATTTATAATGAGACAACTAAATAATAAGATGTTTAAGATGAAAGAAAACTTGAATGAACAAGTAGAAGAGATTACCTCTTCTTCGACACACAACTTTTAAACTTATTGAAAGGGCACTAGAGATGGTCTTTTTAAAAGTTATGAATCTATATTATATAACTAGAGAGGATGAGAAGATTAATTGGTAGGGTTTGGCTGAGCTTCAAGGCTCAAAAGGGTGTGATGAGAAGAAGGAAGGGGTGCCCTTTTTATAAGGGAGGAGAGGGGCACCTTAGGAAAAACTTGAATTATTATTTTATAATAAAGACATATTCGGTTTTTAATAGCTCCAAATTGATTTATTTGGAATATAAGGTGGGGATGGGTCTATATCCTCTCAACAAATTTGGTTTATACAAGTTTAGGTTACTATTTTATCCTTATCTTTTAGATTTAACTCTAAGTTAAATAATTTATCTATTACCATGTCTTTTTGTTTTCCTACACTATATGGTTAATAAACAGACGATAACAATCCAAACGAACCCCAAGTGGTTCTTTATTAATATATATATATATCCTTATCTAAGTCATTTGGCTGAACCTTAGATTTTTAGGAATAAAATAACATTTAATAATATAATAATTTTTTAGAAAACTATTAAATTTCAATTTTGACACTATTTGGCACATGATTTTTGTGAAAATAATAGAAGAATTACTAAACCAGTGTTTTCACTATTCATTAAAAATTGAATGTTTTCAGAAAAATACCAAAAATTCACTGGAGGGTAATTTTGATATTCCGAATCCAAAAATAAAGTCTATTTTTAAAGATAAAATTTATAAAATTTAAAAAAGCTGGAATTACTAAACATAACGGCTAGTTTATATAACATATCGTTGTTTAGTGAAACTCGGTATTGCGTACAACACACGATATCGTGGAAGGTCGTGATTGTGTGCAAAGAAATCCAAGTTAGGGATACATGTAGTGAAGAATAGTTTGGTGTTATGTATAACATAATCAAAACCTATTTAATTTATACATTAAACAAAATATATACTTAATGTTGCGTAGAATAATTTCCACAAAATGAACTTGAAATTGTGTATAACAAGAGCTAAGAATTGTGTTGCGTATACTATTAGCTAATACGGTGTTGCGTATAATACAAGATAATTTTGGTGTAGTGTGTAACAGAAGACATCATAGAAATTAAAAATAATATATCTCATAAAATTGCAGGGTGTTAGAGTTATTATAATAAAGAAGTCGGTTTTTATACAATAATGTTTTAATTTCCCAATTCTTCAACTATTGAAACATTTCAGAAAAATTCCAAAAATTCACCATAACATAATTTTGATATTAAGAATTCAAAAATGGTATATATTTTACCAAATTAAATTACTTTGAGTGTGTAAAATTAAATTGCTTACTGTTCACCAAAGGCTATAAAAAGTAGTTCATTTTTTAAAATATTATTTCAAAACAAATAACTATTTTATTGAAATATATACATTTCATTATACATATGACTTATTTGTGTGAAAACATTATAAATAACACTCAAAAAGTATTTATTACTAGTAATATTTTAATATAAAATCGATATGTTATAAATTTATCATTTAAATAATTATAATAAAATGTTTTTGTTTCAACAAAACTCAATCTTGCATGTAGTGCAAGCGAAGTTAGTATTGCTTGCTAAATAAGCTATTTAATTTCAATAAAACAATTACGTACTATTAATTCATGGGGAGTTACTATCTTCCCTTATTTAATAAATTGTGTCCTCACAATTTAAAATTAGACTTTGAAAATAAAAGTTTGATACTGGAAAATAACATTGTGGAAAACCCGCATCGAAAAATGGATTAATGAGACAATTATTTTAAAATAAAAAAACGAAGTATAATGGTCAGCATATATAGAACATATTAGGGTTTATATAGGAATCATGGATTTGGAAGATAAATCTATCCAAAATGATTTTATGGTGAGTTACAATGAACATGGTCAGAAAAAGTCATCAATCACAAAGCTAAAGGTCGATGATGATCTAAGGGACCATTGGATTCATCTGAAAAGAAAGTTATTGTAAATCCATTTTTGTTGTAAGATCCCTTTCCAAGAGTTTATGTATTAATTGAATTCATAGAATAATAACTCAATGTTGTATACTTACATGAAAAGTAGAGTTCTATCCTTTCACCAATTTCTACCACAAACTTATCTTTCTCCCCAAAATATACTAAAATTAAAAAATATTCTATTATTGTTAATATTATAGGGTTACAAAAATGATAATATACATAAAATATCATTACATTTAAATATAAAAAACTACATTTTAAATAACAGGACATCACATAAGATAGTCCTAGGTGATGCACCCTTATCTCCCTTCGGTTGCGGGTTTATGTACCGCGACCTTATCAGATGTGAAAGGTTGTCACCCAACCTATAGGTTTTTCTTTTTGTAAGATTATATTATTATAAAATTCCAATAAAAAACCTTATGAAACGTTTTAACCATAAAAAATTATATAAAATGTTCTTTTTAATATATTACAACCTCTTGAATTATCCTAAATACTTTTTTCCGGAATCACACTCGAAATATTTATAAGGATGGTCAGTAAATTTATAAAATCAATATAAAATAATAAAGATTCTTTTTTGTCATATACCAAAAATGTAAATACCTTCACCATGTATTCTGTTGAAACATTGTAATAATCACGAGATAAAATTAAATTGGGTCACCATAACCCATCTTTTATCTCAATTACACTACTCATCTAACATCGGCCTCAGAAATGAAATCATATTACAAAATGAAAAATAAGATCATAAAATATTTAATCACGAGATAAAATTAAATTGGGTCACCATAACCCATCTAGACTATGTGGTTTGTTTAATAATGAATTACATAAATGATATTTTTAATATACAATAGAATAATGGGATTTATAAAGCAATACTTGTGATATTAGATAATATCATCAGAACCACATTTCAAAACATCCCAAAAATATTATTATAATGAAACCGAATGCTTTGAATACTATCTATATTTCCAATATAATTAAAAAAAATACAATAATATTTCTCAAAAAATTCAATTGTTTTATTTAATGAAACTGATTACATCATAAACATGTATCTAGAAAACCCATATATTATATTGAAATGATCATTTTTAAATCCACCTTTAAATCTAAACAGTAGTGTCCTTATTTAGATTTTTTTTCGAAAACATCTTTGAAATCTCACATTCCAATGTAATTTCCCTACACACATGGGTCAATCCAAGAAAAGCAGGAACCATAATTTGAAAAGTATGATAACATAAATAAATCATGATATGCTGAAAAAAATAGAATAATGTAGTTATGAACCAAATAATAAATAGATCAAAATACCATATATCAATAATAATGTAAGAAGTCAAATTATCATGTGATCTACCATGGATCCCTAATCTGAGATGCATCTATTTTTTTGGAGTTTACTCAACGATTAACAACCGACATACACTGAAATCCATACCCCAAGCCATGAAACCTTCCCACACAATCATAATTACTATGAAACACCCCTCTATGACCATGAAGACCAGTATGACTAGAGGGGCAGTAGTTTAATTGGAAATAACTAGCATAAGATATATATAACTCTCCCACATAGTATCAATTTCCCATGACCAATAAAGAAGTGGGATGAAAGAACATTCAAGTCAAGATTAACATGATATGGGAACACAATAATCTCCTTAACCATCAACTCCCATGCAATGAATAGTTCCATATATCCCATTAACCAACCATATAAAAAATTATATTCCCACATAAGTAGAATAAAAAAAATTATATGGTGAGAAACCACACACCCAATGGGTAAATAAATCAAGGGTAAAATAAAGAGTCTTCCACAACAACAACTATTTTAATCCATTGTACCAAACATGAATTTAACAAAAAAAACATATACTTTAATGCTGATACTTTTCATGCTTCACAAAAAAAAACTTCAAACATCATTAAATATCTTTTGAATTCCCTAATACAATTAAAAATAAATCTAGTCTACCCATCATATATGGTTCTCTTTCTTTGAAATCTATGATAATGAAAAATGCCTATAAATCTGCATAATACATTTTAAAGATCCATTAAGGTATTATAACCAAAATTGGTAAATAATAACTCATTAAAAATAAACATTTTAAATTATTTAAACAAAACCATTGTAAATTGCTTTGAACTCAACACCCCCTTTTATTAAAATTATCACTTCAGGACATTTTATTAACTCATTAAATAATAAACATTGATTTAAATAAAAAACAAAACACAAAAGAAATTTTAAAAGCCTATAATTAATTTGAATAATTATAAAGAAAAATATCATTCCAATTGAAACATTAAAACACAGGATTCAAAAGATAAATTCATTATGCATTTCCCAAAACACAATGAACTAGTTTCAAAACATCCAATAGATTTCGCAAATATTCATAATATAATTAAAATATAATTTAGAAAGAACAATACTACATTGACTTCCAGAATTAAAATATTCATAAAAACACCAACATGGATGATTTTGAAACAAAACAATAATGTGTTGCCTTTATCAACGAACACCTGAAAAAGAATGAATATTTCCTCAAAAGAAAAAAGATACCAAAACCCCCAGATATAAATATCCCAAATCCAATACCTTGATTACATAGAGTATTATAGTTTTTGGAGGGTGAAACCTGTGAAATAATTAAAATGAGAAATATAGGATATTGAGAGTGTAAAATAGATTGTAATTTCTTCAAAAACACCAAAAAAATCCATGTGTTAAAAGGGATGATATTTGTGGCTCATTATCTGGATTTAAAGTGTCTAATGAAGAATATTTGTATTAAAAAGTGTAAAAAAATTAAATTCAATAAAAGGGGAAAAGTTGAAAATAAAATTTTAAGTGATTATGTTGTGGTCATATAGTTTTCGAAACCATTCCTCGATCATGCGTTGGAAGCTTCGTAGACTTACATCACATATATGGTTTTTGGGGAGTTCTATAAGGTTTGAAAAATCTTCTTCAACGATTCCAAATGTATTTTTCACCATAGAATGATCCTCAACATAAAGACTCCATGGTTACCCCAAACCATACAGGAAATCTACGATACACCTAGAAAAGAATAAAAAATCAATCATAAAAACTAGAATAACATAGGAAAACCTACAATAAAATAAAGTTTAGAGAATTAATATCTATAGAGAAATTTTTGTGTCACAGATAAACAAGTGAGGTGAACCATGGGTATTAGATATTTTAAATAATGCATGAACACATTGGTCACCAATAATAAAGTAATGGTCATGGTTGAAAGGCAAACATATTTATTTTAATAAAATTTAATATCATAATAAATACTCATTCAATAATTAAATTTAAATATAAAAATATATACTAGTTGATATATATAATGATCAGTCACATTTTTTAAATGAAATAAAATTTATAAATTACTACATTAATTTTAAAACTCTCTAATAATGAAGATACAATTAAATTTAATAAATAAATAATGTTATTATTAATTTATTAATTCATTTAATGAATTAAAAATATATTATATCATTTAGATAGGTAAGATACGAATCCACTAAATGTTTAGATGAATCTATATATATATATATATTTTATTCAAAATTACTATATTACATAGAATTTACTAATAAGTTACATTAGCATTACTATTTTATTAGTCTAAATGTAGTGATTATTTTATTATATGGAATGCACTAGAGGTAATAAAACATGTAAAATTTGTTTTAAAATTATACAGAATGAATTATGACATGACATAACATATAATATGCATATTGTGTATTTCATTTCACATAACATTTACTTAAGTATTTTTACAACCTAAATGGAATGATATATGTCACATGGTGTATAGTTATGTTTGTTTGTATGCTGTTTTTTACCGCATGAAATTACATTAATATTAATTATATATACTATTATTTAAAACCCTAACTTGGATGTTATATAAAAAACATTATATTAAATTTAATTATAGAAAACATGGAAATAATTAATTTATGAATTTACTCTGAACATAGCCCAAGTAATCACTCATTATAATGAAACAACATGTCGCATGACATGAACACCATATACACACTATGTAGTTTAGATTTGAAGTGAATATGTTTTTATTTTTATATGTATTAAAATAAATTAAATTATCCAACCATATGTGTTATATGATCTCGACTGAATTTAATTATTTGTAAACGTAAACCATGGAACACAATTATTTTTTTTTCAATATATATACAAAATAGCTAATCAATCTGTTATATAAATATATAATTAATTTTTTTGTTGGATATGTGTTGGAGCTATACGTAATTTCATAAAAATTTGACGCATGTTATTTTATTTTCATTCAATTACATAGTGTGTGTATTAATTTT
The DNA here is from genome assembly GCA_963277665.1 of Viscum album. NCBI lineage: Eukaryota > Viridiplantae > Streptophyta > Magnoliopsida > Santalales > Viscaceae > Viscum > Viscum album. The sequence goes on along the minus strand of OY728161.1, from coordinate 527,294,570 downwards.
CTTAAAATGTATATTTAATATGCCACAAAAAGGTCAAATTTGGGTCAATGACACATACACCAAAAAATACATTGTAAACCCCTTAATTCTATGTTCAATGTTGGATTTCAACAATTGTCAATAATGATGTTTTGCATATATTTCCAACAAGGTTTAGAAGAATTATCACAATCCTACAAGCATTCGGTTTATTAAGACTTCATAAAGAAATATTCTGGTTCTATATTTTGTAATTGTGATGAATAACTAGGATATAGGGAACCTCTTGGTTGAATGTTAATTAATTATTTATGTGATATTGTCTTGATTGTGGTTATATAATGGAGAATAAAAATTTTATCTTATCATAACAAATTATCGATAAAATGAATAATTAAAAAATAAAAAATTGTGATAATCATTGGATAAATTAAAATCCATCTAATTTCAAAAATTATCATGTTGATATCACTAGCTATATCCAAACAATAATAATGATATATTTTTGTATGTACTAAATGATTCATTTCTTACATTAAATAGATAATCCACACAATGATGAATAATTATACTCATTCCCAATAAATTTACCTTAAGAAACATTACAGTATTCACATCACTAAAAGAGAATATGTCTTGATGATAAATTTTTAATTAAAAAAGAAATATGAAAATTTCTGCAGTCTTGAATCCTTTCATTAAAGTAATTTATTCTCTCACAAACCTTATTTTATATGTACCATTTTTGATATTATAGGAGGAAAAATTGAATATTTATTTTAGAGAATCCCAAATGATCCATGATATCAAATCTTCACAATCAGATCTATAGGTGCTAGCATGGAGTTATCAATTTCATTATTTCTTTAATTGTTGACATCATATTATTATCCTTCATTCATAAAGATCATGTATTTGATTATCTTACTAATGAGAGGGAAATATGAGGATGATCACTTCTCTCATTCATGAATGAAACCCTAGATATGTTATTCGATGATATCAATATATTGGAAGGAGTTTTTCCCCAAAACAATTCACATATCTCAATAATTATAAAATATTATATATAATGTGAAAATATTTATTAATGATAATTTCATAAGGGAACTTAATTCTTATAATGACAAATATTTTTCTCGTAGTCTAGACAATAAATATTACATGTTGACCCTATAACTCATTTTATCCATCCTCCCTGACATTTGTTAAAATATAAATAAATATTTAAATAAATATATTATATTCATTAAATATATAAGGAAATATTATATTCAGATTTGTGGGAATAAATATTAATTTCATATATTAATGAATCTAATAAAATATACATATTTATATTATACGTGTGAATAAATAAAAAGGGGTAAATAAAAATTTTGTTTTATGGTCTTAAACAAAATATTTATATTATAATAAACTGAAAAATAGTTAAAGAATAATTTTGATAAAAAATTAATTAATAAATTATATGAAAAAATATTGTGGAAAATATTTATTCTTGATATTAAATCCAAATAATTTTTAACAAATAGCATTTACATAATTTTTCAGTGAGCCTCTTTGGTACATTGTTAGTGAAATTAGATATGAATTGATAAATGTCAATATTATTATCAAGAAATGTGTGAAGGAAATTTTAGATAATAAATATATGAAATAATAATAAAATGGTAGAATGATCACTATGTAATATAATTTATTCCTCTCAATATCTCCAATCTTGTGGGTTTAATACATCATGTTATCATCCAATGTAATCAATTTCTCATTCATTGTTTTTCAAAAATATACTCATTAATAAATATGGAAGGAAATTAATTGGAATGTTATAATTTAATAAAATATAATGAGATATAATGAAGTAGTATGATGTAACGTAAAAATCCAATATTAACATACAAATTAACGTTAGACTGTGACATCATTGGTTTTGGGGGTTTGTTGAAAACCTCCATCATTTTGAATTTATTAATTATAGCCAATTTCAAATTATTTTCTGGTTATCAAAACGTAATTCTAAGAGTTAACACACCCAGTTATCTTGTTTTTTATGAGTTTAGGGATTTATAAAATTCCTTGGATGAAATTAAGGGTTTCAAAATGGAAAAGTCCCATAAACCATGTTTTAGGGTAATAGGTTGATGCTCAAGGTTTGGATAAACTGTTTTTCTTCTTCCAGCAAACCATGCAACCGAATTTTTATCAACCACATGCTTTGGGAAAACCATCCAGGATGTGGCACACAACCATGAATCCATTTCCATAGTTTTTAATATTGTTTTTATCATGGATGGAGCATAGTTATAGAAAACTGTGAACCAAATTCCCAAAAGTAGTTCCACTTAGTATGTACGTCAACATTGTAGAAAACATGGATTTGAAATGTTTAAAAGTCATATGAGCAAACCATATGGCCACATGAAGGTTTAATATTATAAAACCAACGTCCTATAATATTCTTTAATTCATTTTACTTTTTACTCTCTTGGTTGAATACTGTAAGGGGGAGCACTCCAATTTTATCCTCTCATAGGGATTGATACCCCTACCACATATGTGATATGATGCATCTGTGTTAGGTGGTATGAAACCTCATAAATGAGAATCTCTCTCATTATGTTTCATTTATTAATTTCATTCACCTCATGATTCTCTAAATTCATCCCATTGGTTTTCCCTTATTTTTATGGAATTTGATGAAACCCCCATTTCCTCCAATCTGCATCATGTTATAGGCTAACACCAGATGCGCCTATGTCTACGAGCCAATGGTATGTGATGAATACCTTTATTCATGTTATTTGTATATATTGATCATTTTTATATTACTTCTCCATTGTGTATTTGAGAAAGAGCCTATTAAATTGACTTCATAATGCTATATTTATGGCATAGTGTTATAGAATTTCATTGGGAATGTCTTAGAAAAAATTATATGTGTGAGTCTGGGATAGTGGTCATCAACCACCTTGGGTAGATAAATCAGGGTGTTTTTATTTATTTTAAATAAATGTATAATATAAATTTAATTTTTTCTATTAAATTTAGTTGTTCAATTATATTAAATTTAATTGAAAACATTGAATTGAGTTGTTCATATACAAGTGAATTGATTTTTATATATATTAACACCTTGTCTCACTATGATGTGATATAAGGTTTCTTGATGGGCTTTGAATAAGGATGTTATGGTGTTGGTCATCTGGAATTGAGGCAACGTGATCATCTACTTAAACCTGTCCTAGAAACATTTACGTGATGTTGATAATAGAATTGGATGACTTTTTCATTCGATTGATGTGGAGATGCCATCAGTTATTGGGAATGGCCTGTGACATTGGATGGAATCTTCATAGTACTTGAGAAACATGGTTTTAGGTGGATGAGGTGTCAGAATTGGTCTGGCTTAAGATTTTTTTGGGGAATTTACACTAACTTGTGATTGAAAAAGTACTAATTAGAGTCTTGATCACATAGGTTCACTCAGTGATGAGATGATTTTGACCACTCATGTTGGTAGAGGACTCTGATAGTGTGTCTTATGTAAATTTTATAGGGGTTCTTATAATATAAAGCTAATGGAAAGTGAGGAGCCTTTGGATGATATCCTTGAGGATATCAATTGGGGTTTGAAGATTTTTTTATTGAGGCCAATAGTAATGGAATATTTTAGAAGATGGGAATCATAGTCTGTTGGGATATTGTTCATTGAGGCATCAAGGATTTTATTGTAGGACATATATCATTGAGCCCCACGAAATTGGGATTCGAGCGAATGGGTGCTTTTGGGAAGGGGTTTGGGGGGCTAGTTACTATTTCATGGGTGTTCCTTTAGGACATTGATGTTTTTTATTGTAAATGAGGTTTTGTGATAGCAAAAAGTGTCAGTGACTATAGATGTGGAATGTGAGGGTTTGTAATGACCTGGACCAGAAAAGCCACCGAACAGTGCTAAACAGGTCGGGTGCTTCTACCATAGGCACTCATTCCCAAATTCCAATTGCTGTCGAATAGAAGTGAGGGTGTTATAGGTATAGTGGGGATGCTATATCATCTCAAAGGATAATAATGATACTGGTCCGTGTACAATAATAAATATGTAGCAGAATAAACGAATCAGCAGACTCGAACCAGACCCACAGAGCGGAAGCACATTCAATGTAGACAAATAGTAGGAGAAGTAAATATAATCAAAAATAGAAGAAAGTAAATAGAACAGTATACTGAACACCACTTGTAACTACGAAAAAAACCAAGAATGTGTCTATTTCAATCAATATATAAATAGGGAGCCAATGTCTAACCAACAGTAGATACACATAATAAGGAAAACATGCATATGTAGGAATGAAATAAAAAACTATGCTCTAACTAGGAAAGACCTCAGGTTCTCTACCATTTCCATGCAAAAACTAATTCCATAGATCTCTTGAAGCTTACCTCTTCACTACATGAAAATCTATAATGTCTACACACATCTTGATGGGACCGTGAAGGTTGTGAGACAAATATCAGTTGGAAACAACCCAACAGTTCATACCAAATATAATTGTGTAAGTAGTAATGCATTTATAAGGAAATAGTAAATAGTACGATACACAGAGATAAACACAGACTCCCATAGTACTAATTAGCCACCATGGAGTTTCACCTACTTCGGCCAATGCCATAATATTTGTCTTGTAAACCGGCACCATGTGCCCTTTGACACCGCGTGTCTCAAGTATCGATGTCCTGAAGGCATGCCAAATATTATTAACCCGGAAGAAAATCTATGACTACCCACAAAAATTTAACTAGAGGGACAATGATGTATGCCCTAAAATATGTAACCAGATGGACAATGATGTCTGCCCTCAAATAATGTAACCAGAAGGAAAATGATGTCTACCCTAAAGTAACGTAACTAGAGAGACAGTGATGTCTGCCCTCAAATAACGACGAGCATATGCCCCAAACCTGATATCCACATCGTTATCCCCTGAAGGCTCCTCAACATACATGTGGCTTCCTATATAAATCATCCCAAACCAATAGTACCTAAACCAAAACTAATATGGACCTCTACCCACACAAGTGTTCAAAACCACCTCATGATTAAGTCTCTTTGTGTGCACACTACTCAAAGTTCAGGGTTTGCGGTAATCACCAAAATAGTACCCAAGCCACAACATTTCTGACATCTCGTGTCCCTGCGACCATGCCACACAAGTCTGACGGACTCACCATCGCAATAACCTGGTCCATTCCCAACATGACAGTCACAGTTTCTAATGATGATGCCCATGCTACCCAATCCTGTGGTCAAAACCACACAATGTAACCTGGTTCAAACCCAACCTATGAGCAACATCACTCAAGAAAATTCGGTCATGCCCACCACAACCAAAAGGGGTTCTTGCACATGCAATTGAACAATTACATATATAATAATTAGAATAACTTTTAAACAGGAAAAACAAACTAAACAATTGAAATATACTAACCATGTGCTATCCCATACCAGCACTGGGGTCTTTAAAGCCTCTAACTATTCATATTAAGGTTTAATAAACTAAACTCAACTGTTTAAAACTATAAAATTCAATTATAACAATTTTGGAATCCCTTGAACAAAATTCTCCAATAAGAAATGAACACTCCCCCGACCCCTCTCATGAAAAATATGTAACAAGGTGTACCAAAAGGCATTCCATTGGTAAAATAACAATTATGCATGAAATAGAAGGTAAAAAATGGTCACGCTCAAAGTACCCAAATACTCTCTTTATGTCGCGCCACCGAAAAGTCCACAAAAAAACAAATAAAATGTATTCAACACCTACCTAAGGCTCATAGATATAGGAATATCGAATATCAACGTCTAATTCGAAGAAGATCTTCGTAGATCTACCTTTCCGTCAAATCCTAGAAATTCCACTCGGGTGTAAACAGTGACGTGTGATGCAATAGATCCGGGAAAAAATAGGGTTCATAGTTTTATCATCGCTGTTGTGATCTAGCAGTCACCAACAGATTGAAGAATGAACACTCGGTGAAGAATCTAGGGAAAGGAATGTTCTTTCGTTTTTTAGAATGGACCTATCACAATTTTGGGGAAGAATTAGGTGTTTTCCGAAATTAGACGCAACAAACATTCATTTAAGTGAATAAAAAACATACACATCGTATATTAAATACTACACATCATGTAGTGGCCTTGTCTGTAATCTGACATAAGCAGAGGTAGGCACATGGCTATGACTCGCCACAATGGTTGACACATGACTTGAACTCAGTCGGTACGTAGAGAGAAAGATACACATCATTTCGAGCAAAACTACATGCCATGTAGTAGGAAATTATTACACATTCATCGCATGGAATGTACTCAGTGTGAACATAGCTAGTAAGAGCCTAACACATATAGGGCATGTACTTCTATAGTATATGGAGTGTAGTCTGAAAATTTCCAAAACATCAGAGATTTCCCATTTTTCTCAGAAACACGAAAAAAATTCAAAGAAGGTGGAGATTTTGACCTGTTCTAAAAACCCAGTTTCATACAATCTCCCCACATTAACATAGATCATCCATGATATATCAAACGAATCCCAGAGAAGACACTGAACATACCACCCCGAACAAAACAAATCGGACTCCCTCGGTATCAATGAATCTGGATAAATTATTCACGGGGCTCCCAACATTAGGAAATTCCTAACTCTGTCTCAACCATAAAAAACTCAACAATGCAATGGTTGAATAACCTATTTTCATACTCATGGTACTATCATGATACATCATAACCCCTACACCTCATTTGTGCTCTTGTGTTGTTCCTAACACCACAACATATCTCGCACCGCATCAGTGTCCTCCTCCACGAGGTCCTGCATCCCATGATTGCTCAAAATAAAACCGTATGCCATGTACCACATTTAACTACATCCTTGATGCCCCAATGTCACAAAATCTCAAGTAACCCGCATCATTGATTCTTTAATTCCCAAGGCACCTCAAGTAACCCACCTTATCAATGCCCCAATGCCCAAGGCACATAAATTAACCTGCATCATCGATGCCCCAATGCCACTGTTGACTCTCCTTCTCATCACATTGTCTAACAGAATGGATTTGGAAATGGCTTAGCACAAATTGATTCATCCATTAAAGAAAACATCAAAAATCAACCAAGGCATGAACAAGGGATCAAAAGCACATGTGCCGCTCAAGTTTCATCACTATCGCGCAAGTGGACTTTCGCGACGCCTAATGGTCGCGCAAGTGACTTGTGCACCCTAAAGGATAACTGCCCGGGTCTTCTTCAGCCTATAAATTGACCCTATGGACCCCCCATTAGAGAGAGGAATTTATTCAGATTTCAAATTTTGAGCTTTAAATGCCTAAGTCTCTTCTCCAGGTATTCCTAACACTTCTAAGGTAATTAATTACCTAGAATGGAATGTCTAAACAAGAGGAGTAAGGTCTAAGTGTAAGAATTCACTAATACTTGCGCACATAAGGTGTTTTACTCTTAAGGGAAATGAACATAATTACGCGCCGCCCTACAACCTCACCAAAACTTGTGTGCCTCTCTTTTGGAAGTTCCTCATGATAATTATAAAGGCATTGGTCAAGGATCACTCAAGTATTACCATACTGGTTTACAAATGCGCAATTAGCGATGTGTCACGCAGGTATACTTGTGCAACCAGGACTTGCGCGCCCACACAGTACCTACACGCCTGCCAGGACTTGCACGCCCCTGCCTTTTTTTTTTGGGTGCCCTACTTTCCCATTTCACCCCTCTTAATCCATTACACCGCTCCTATTAAAGATTCAGTCTTCAAGACACTCTTCAAATCCATTTATGGCATGATTTCTTGATTTGACTTCCTTATCTGAAAGGAATTCTGTGGCAAATCACTCAAAACCTTGTGATTTACACATCTTTATATCACTAAAGATTGAGATTTCATTCATTAAACCTCATCCTTTCAGATGAGAGAATATTTAACCTGGGCCTCCTTTTCAGGAATAATCCCCAGTCATAAATCTCAAATTTGGGCATCCTCTTTAGGATTAATCCCCATGTCCTCTAATTTGGGCATCCTCCTTAGGAGTAAGCCCCAGATCCCCTAACCTGGGCCTCGTTTTTAGGTGTAATCCCCAGCCATAATTCCCCAAATTATGGGCATCCTTCTCAGGAGTAATCCCCAAACCTTAATTCCTTTAACCTAGGCCTCTTTTTCAGAAGTAAGCCTCAGTACAAGTCCACATTAATTTGGGCATCTTCTATAGGAGTAAGTCCCAAGTCCCCTAATCTGGGCATCCTCCATATGAGTAAACCCCAGTCTTAAAGTCTCAAATATGGGATTCCTTATCAGGAGTAGGCCCCATCCAAAATTCCCTTAACCTAGACCTAATTTTCAGGAGTAATCCCCGGACTTAATTTCTCTTAAACAGTCCTAATTTTCCTTTGATATGGTATTCCTTCTCACGAGTAAAACCAAATAATAAGTCCTCTACTAATTTGGGCCTCCTTTTCATGAGTAATCCCCATGTTAGTGTATTAAAATATCCATGAAACACATATACCATTATGGACCCTATTCCTGGATTTCTTCCCTGATGTAAATCCTAATCATCATCTATCTGGACAGTCATACATACATAAGTCCCACATTATTTCTTATGATTGCATCTTTCATGGCACAATTGTCTGATTTTTTACCAATACCTCTTGTTTCTCACACCGAGCCTGACTCACATGAGTTTAGATTGTAAAAGTAATTATGAAATACTTCTTTGAGCCATCAATCATAACCATCATACTCCCTTACTCGAACTACGTGTGTTCTGATTCATTTTCTAAAAAATGATACGTAGGTAACCCATTTGTGGGTTCGATCCCAACTCTGAAATAATCCATGTCCTTCTGAATGAAAATAAACTCAAAGTGCCCCACTGAGTGGCTGTAGAACCTGCATGGTCATCATAATGACCAAGAGACTTCTATATAAATGGGGTGAATGATTCCATTGACTAGGAATATCTAAAAAATAAAGATGATTCTCTATCGATGAAGAACCTCGAATACATATATATGATTCTCTAAATTTCCTACATATTTAATCATTAATAGTCAGATCTGAAGGAAACCTCATTTTATACTTGGTAATGTAATAAGGATTCAGGAACATAACTTAAATCTATAAAGAGAGTCCCAGAGTAGATAGTAATTCCCCTCAAAATGGTGTGATGAGTACGACCTCCCATCCTCTCAAACAATGAAAATTCCTAAGCCTCATCAGTCCACAAACTAATGACTGCCTACCTTTGGAAATTAGGTACAAATCGATGTGGAATCATTGGATGTTTTCAGTTCTATAAACAAACCCGTTAGAAACTGATCAGAATGTTTGAACCTTCAATCAAGGAGGTCATCCCTAGATTTCGAGGGAAACAAAAAATGGTGAACTCGACGTGAATTCTTAACCATGTTAAAATTATGTTTTACCTATATGTAAGGCCCCTATTTAAAACTCAATGAGAGGGCCGACAAAAATAGTCATTGACATATGTGCTCATCCAAAAGATGTAGTGGCAGAATTTATCTTGATTACATCAGTTATATCAAACATGCACTCTTTTCCAAGATCATCTGCATTTCTAGAATGGATGCTCTGAAGTTCACACCTGTGAATACCACTGCTACAAATTCCACTATTGCTACTCCTGCTGGATCGTCATCTGATCTAAGACTGAAATCACCTACTTAGCATCTTCAACGTTGGGTATCAAATTCACCGGTTAAGGAATACAGTCAACACGGTACCATCCCAACTCTGGAGGCTGCCCGACAAGACCTCCAAGTGAAAAACTCACAGTGGTCGTCCAAACAACGATGACCAGTGATTAAGAAGCAGGCGGTGCTAACTACAGTCTCCAACCGTTTCGGGTCATTATCCCCGGAACACAATCACCATTCACTCCCATATTACGGGGAGGTGAATGAGTAGGTTCCTCAGGGCCTTAATTAAATAAGAAAGAGTCTTTACTGAGGGCTCCAATCAACAATCACTGCCAGAATCGTGCGGCAGTACGCCCTCAACATGATGAGGGTAAAAACTCCAGACGTTCGGCTCAGGTTCCTCGAACCCGAGCAGGAAAGGCAAACCGCCAGAGGCAGAATTCTATCAATAGTGAGCGCGTTCTCATCTCTGCCATCGACAGAGATGTCCACCAACCTTACTTGGTGGCATGAAATGAGCAGGCACATACACCAGCCCGTTTTAATTCAGCTGTCCAGCAGACTTGTCTGGCAGCATCACACAAATCCCGCCAGGCAATTCCAGTGGAGTACTATAGGTAAGAACATACACCTATTTATACATCATCAGAGGCTCATCAGGCTCGTCTGACTACATATGATGGAGCTCGTCAACCATATTTGGCTAAGTGAAATCAGCAAGCACATACACCTACTAGTATTAATCAACCCTACCAATAGTCTCGCATGGTAGCATTCAGAGAAGTTAGTCAGAAATCCCCAACAAAAAACAGGAGACAAACTCAACTCTCTGCACCCACACATGATTACTATCAGGATTCACTGACAGGAAAAGGAGGACAAGAGCCGACACATAAACCTACTCCAAGAACGGAATGGACGTATATCTCTGTTCCGGCAACTGATGTCAGCAAGCATATTTTATCAATGGTGAAATAGCAGAAGAAAATCCCTCCTCATATTTTGGACGCTTTCCATGATATTATAACAACATCAGCAGCATCTCATGGAAAGACACATAAATCTATCCCTACCAATGGAGTGACACATCAACAGTTCACTCTAGAACAGAAACACGCATTTGTTCCAGTCCAAGAGGGTTGTGGGGAATTCTCCTCCATGTCATACGGACAACCAAGTCATGCACATACACCTGATTTGGGTGGAGATATTCAGCCTAACCAGGCTATCTTTACTGATCAGGAACATACACTGGCTCAGAGAAGCCACTTTCTTCAACAAGTGGTTTCCAAAGCGAGTAAGAAGATGTCTATGAAAAAGACCCTCCCAGCACAGTCAGGAGATAAAGAGCCAATATGTAACAAGGCCATGCTCGATGCTGGTGTTCTTGAATCCCTCAGGCAATTATCTATTGGAATCCAAGATTCTACTCCCTCATTTCCCAATAGTGGGAACATTAATTCTGATGGTCTTTAACAGAAACTTCCTCGTGAAGGCTTTCGTCATGCCAATTCGGTCGATCTCAAAGTTTAATCTTCAGATGAGAGCCACAAGAACCCTCTGTGTGGTCAGAAGACCATGGAGGAAGAGGTATCATCATTTGATGTAACCCATTATGGTGGTCCTTCCCATGATGATGAATTTCTATGCGAATGTCCTCTCTGCAGAAGTGATGCACATTTCCCGGAAAATGTTCCAGTGGATGATGTAGTGCCGAGAAATCCATCTTATATTGAGGCACTTGCAAATGTGAAATCAGTCATGTCTGATGCTTCATCAGTAATAGCTGAAATACATTCCCAATCTGAAGATAGCCCATGGTGTAGGTCATTCTCCGAACCACCCCTAAGTCATGCATCATCTAGTTTGATCAATGATTTATCTTCCAATCTTGTTGAATCCGATGAAGCAACAAGAAAACACCAACTCTGGTCAAATAAGGTAGAAGAATATTCATTGAATGATAAAGGGGAAATGTTGAACATGAGAAAACAACTGGAAAATGGTGATGTACCAATCATGTTTTGGCCTCTGGCTGACTCTCAGTATGGCATTCCCAATATTTTGACAGAAGATGAAATTCAGGATATTCGTCTCATTATATGGAAAACACTTTCTCAGTTGAAGAAGAAAGTATTATCTTATGATGAATATGAAAATAAACATATGATAATAGAAGGGTCACAACGTCATATTGATATTTCATCTCTATTAGTCTCTCCATATTCGAAGGCTGAAAAGCACTAGAGAACCCTTCAATGTTCATGACTTGGTGCACTAAGAAGATTGAGTCAGTTAATTGCCAATGCCCCATCTGGTATTCATGTCAGAGGATGGGGTATTTATGGAGCACTACATTTCACGGTACTCTCCAGTCAGCAAAGCCCACCGAAAATGGTCTCATGCAATGCCATTACCCATGGCCGGCCACATTCAATGGGCTTTGCTTGTAATCAAAAACATTCCCAAGAACATGAATCAAATAGATCCTCTCAAAATCAAGTTTACAGAGAAAAATTTGTTGAATTACACCTTCATCATGAAAACGAGAATATTGAACAAGCCTCTCGTATGGAGAAAGCACATCATCAAGTGTCAGATGTGTCGAAAATTATCCAAAGGACTTTTGAACCAGGTGATAAAAGTGGATACAGATTAATGCATCCATCTAATTTCCAGACTAAGGTTCGCAAGATCAGGAGATCTTTTAGGAAAGTCTCGGACATAGCATGTCAAGAGCCATCCCAGCTTGCCAGACTGCAAACTCTTTCAAACCAACCCTTGGAATCAAGAAATAGGATTTGAGGAATTGAGCGGGAATAGCAGGAACAGCCCTTGTCCACTGGACTGGGGAATTTTTCAAATCATCAATCCCTTCCTCAGAGGAAGTTGGTCTTTTCTCGATTGGAAAAAAAGTCTCAAGAGGAATGAAGAGCCAACTTATCAAGAGATTCACTCAAAATTACGGGTCGTTAAGATTTTCATGAGGGATCAAATAAAAAAAGGCAATGTCTCATCAAAGACATTGAAGAAGACAATATCACAGAAATGATGATAGAAGAGATGTGATGTGTTATGCATCAATCAATGTCATCAATGTCGTTGTTGTTGATCCACCTTATGAGGCTCACTTAGGGGACTCAGATGAAGAGGTTCCTTCTCAATAATTTGTACGCACCGACACAAATAAAAAAGGTGTGCATACACAAAATCATAAGATTACTCAGAACCTAGGTAATCTTTCGAGTAACCCACTTCCCCCTCTCAGAAAAGGATCCAACAAAGGGAGGGTAAAGAATCAGGTTACATATCCTTCCTCTAGAGAAGGCCAATTTCTCTCACTAGATCAAAGGTTTGCTCAACAGGCGGAAGAAATGAAGGAGTTAAGGAGGTTGAATGCAGAACTACTTCAAGGTAGTCTTCTTCTTGACCATGCTGGAGTCAGTCAGCCATGGTAATTTGTTGCAGCTACTGAGATGGATCAAGAATATCCTCCTCTATCAGTACACCCTCATAGGTCTAATCCTACGAGTCAAGTGAAACAACAATTGGCAGTACTACCATCAGTTGCAGGACCAACCACCACATCCGTCCAAGCTCCAGTCATTGAATCTACCCAAGTCCAAATTCAACAGGATGATTCTCAAAAGTTAATAACATCCATTGAGTCATTAATAGCTCGGTTAGAATCTATGGAAGGGAAACGCGCGCAGGCTCAACCAGAACAGAAATTGTACCCTGAATGGCTAGATTCAATCTCTCCTCCATCCAGTTTTAGAAACCATGTATTCGCTATCTTCAATGGATCAAGCGACCCTGAACAACATTTGACACATTCCATGTCTTTTTGTGATCCTATGATATGAAATCCAGTGCAACAAGAAGCAGTGAAACTCAGATGATTCGTACGAACCTTGCAAGGACCAGCCTTTGTCTGGTATACAAGATTGCATTCCCGGTCAATTACCAGATGGGATGATCTCTGTCAAAAATTCCTTCTTCAGTTTATCTCAACATTTCCAAAGACAACAATTTTTTATCTTACAAACTGTAAGAAAAGAGAGAATGAAAGGGTCTCTAATTTCATTGCACGCTGAAAGGGATTAACATATTCCCTAAGCTTAGCACTCCCTCAAGAGGAATTTTTACCAATCTGTGTGGAAAATCTGCATGACGAATTACGCACACCGTTGATCCCTGTGAAATATACAGGAGGGTTTCGAGACCTTACTTCAATCGCTCAGTAGATTGAAGATTCCCTTATACAGGCTAAGGATAAATATCGTGTAATTCCATCATCTCCAGGAAGGAGAATGGGTAAACCCGAAACTGCTACAGTTATACTTAAACAGGAACTTGTACCTATTTCTTCTTTGAAAACATTATCTTCTCGTAGGGCTCCACCTCATGATCCCCAAAAAAAGTTTGTTTCGTCCAAATGATCAAAGAGATCAAAGATGAAAATAATTTGAGGATTTGAAGAGGAAAACATAATTTTTCCGAAATGAACATGTCCCTGGTTACTTCATTTCGGCTCTGGAAAATAATCTGGTTCAACTTCCAAAGCGCAAGATGCCAAACAAGGAAGGAGTTGAAGACCGGCCAAATTATTTCCCCTTTCATTAATTTTTCGGGCATCCCATCAAGGAGCTTTTTGTCTTCAAAGACCTCCTTCAAAAGATGGTCGTCTCGAGACAAGTCAAACTGAAAGTCTCTTCATCCCAGGTAGCATGTGTCGCTACTACAGTTCCAGAGGAGGAAGGTGAATGGAAATAATTCAAAAGAAAAAATGCACAAAAGTATGATGATTGGTTGGTCATAATGATAATCAACCGATCTCATGCTATTTTGCGAACACAATTAAAGAAACCGATTGTGTCTTCTTCCATGAATGTTGCGGAAAAACCTTCTTCGTTAGTGGGAATGTCCACGAAGAAATGGCATGATTAGAAGAATGAAAAAGAATCAGAAGAAGATGAGTATGTGTCAAAGACATTGTTGTCTTTTACTCTGGAAGACTTAATGCAATCTAATTCAAAGCCATGGGTACCGCCCCGCCAAAAGGAACAGCCTAAACATGCTAATCAGGCAAAGTCTTCATCAGACGAAGAGTTAATCTTCGGTTTTGTTAATATGATTTAATTAACAGATCCATATGCCATTTGCAGTTTTGATTTCGGTGAGCCTGAATTCCCTGTATCAAACAGAGGAATCAGAGTAAGTTCAAGAGGCTCAGGATATAGGGGAAGACGTTGATCCTTCAAAAGCCACTATTCCAATTCTACCTCTACAAGAACTGTGTACGCAGTAGAAACTATTGGTAGAGCCCTTGAGTGAGCTCACCAACAATAATCAAGTTCTTCTACCAAAAGCAAATTCAGTCTTCGCACAGTTATTTTGGAAGACCGGTTGAAGGTTCTATATTATTCCTATCAGAAAGTAAATGGTTCTAATCGGTCTAATCTTCCATATCCAGGATAATTTCCAACTCCTATCCCATTACAAGATGCATCAACTTCCAAAGCATCTGCTTCCAAGGTACCTGCTAAACCACATATTCCTGTTGGGAAACGCATACCTATGTATCAAAAGTATGATGTATTGAAAAATTTAACCCAATTACCAGCCATGTTATCAATTATGGATTCTCTGGATCTATCAAAAGATCTTCAGGAATCACTCATCATGGATTTGTCATGTCCTTAGGAGTTTGAAACTGAAATTTATGCAACTAAAGTCTATCACATAGAGAATAATCCCGCAGAATTCCATGCAATAATATCTTTTGCAGATGATGAAGAAGATGATGTTTTGCAATGCCATATTAGTCCTTTGTACTTATCTGGCAAGGTCAATGGCGTAGATGTTCGAAGTGTTTTCATTGACAATGGTTCAGGAGTCAACCTCATGCCCATTCGTACACCTCGTCGATTGGGCCTCACGGAATCTGATTTATCTTCTTCTACCATGATGTTACAAGGATATTATAAAAATGAACAAGAACCACTAGGAGAAGATACACTCAGAACTCAGTTTAGAGATCTTGTATCCAATTCCGATTTCAAGGTTGTTGATCAAGACTCAGCTTTCAACATCTTGCTTGGAAGACCCTAGCTACATCAACATGCGACTATCCCTTCATCATACCATCAATGTCTCACATATTGTTTTGATGGTCATGTTGGGACATTGTATGGTGATAAGGCCCCATTTAAGACATGTGAGCCTCAATACATTGAGATGGAAGTCTATCACATGAAGGGAATGGAGAAATCCACAACAAAAGAGATTACCAATGTTAATGCTCCGTATGGTTTGGAGAAGATTCCAGTAAATCCATTTACACATGTGAGTATAGATTATGTGTTTCCTAGCTGCCAAATTGACAATATAGACCCAAAACAAAATACTCTGATGGAATGATCTATAATGTCAATTATGGCAATCGAGAAAGACAACATGAGAGAAATTGGTAGCCCACCAAGCAGTGATGAAAGCACAAATGGTTACGTCTTCATTTCATCTGCGGAAATCCAACAAGTCTATACTTCGCCAATTCGGCCAGAAGATGTTATATCAACATTGGAGGTGAAAAATGATGTTGAATCTCAATCCATCATCTACTTTTTATAACCCAAAGAAGACCATTCATCATCAATCGCGTCGGAAATGGAATCTTCTTCTTCAAGATGTGCAAATTTTGACATATCTTCTGATCATGAAAATTTTTCTTTATCATTTACTATGCATGTGGAAATGGAAGAAATAATACATGATGAAGAACAAGAGGAAGATCTCAGAGATGCTCCTCCATCATTCGAAGAGGGTATCTCTAACACTATGGATGAACTCAGAGAAATAAATCTGGGTACAAAAGAAGATCCACGCCCCACTTTAATCAGTGCGTCCATGACTCTTGAAGGGGAAGAGATTCATATTTATTTTCTAAATCAAAATCGAGATATATTTGTTTTGAACTATATAGAAATT
Organism: Viscum album; assembly: GCA_963277665.1. Taxonomy (NCBI): domain Eukaryota; kingdom Viridiplantae; phylum Streptophyta; class Magnoliopsida; order Santalales; family Viscaceae; genus Viscum; species Viscum album. The sequence goes on along the minus strand of OY728161.1, from coordinate 527,277,862 downwards.
CCCAAGATAGATCATGATGTTGGTACTCATAATTTGGGTTTACAAGAAGAACATCGAGGATTTAAGAAAGCCGCTAGAATAACACACCCAACTTATGCTTCAAAAATTGAAGCTAAAGTGGATAAGCTTATCAAAGATAACATTGTCAGATAAGTTCATTATCCCAAGTTGTTGGCTAATATTTTCACTGTAAAGAAGAAGAACAAAAAAATTAATGTTTGCATCGATTTCAAATATCTTAATCGGCATTGTCCTAAGGATGATTTCCTAGTTCTGATTACAGAACATTAAATTGATGCAACATCTGGCTATGAAGCACTTTCCTTCATGGATGGATATTCTGGATATAATCAGATTTGAATGGCCGTAGAAGACGAGAAATCCACATCCTTCAGAGCCCCTCAGGGTGTGTGTTGCTACAGGGTAATTCCCTTTGGCTTAAAGAATGCGGGTGCAACATATCAGTGTTCCATGAATTGTATCTTCAAACCCTTCTTAGGTATGTTTGATGAATTCTATGTAGACAATTTGGTGGTTAAATCCAAACAACATTATAATCACTTGGATGATTTGGGAGTCCTATTCTGCAAGGTTCGACAACATAATTTGATGATGAACCCCTTAAAATGTGCTTTTGGGGTAACCTCAGGAAAATTTCTCTGCTTTGTTGTACACCATTGTGGTATTGAAGTTGATCCGGAGAAGACCAAGTCAATCCTTGGTATTTCACCTCCTCGAAATTTGATAGAATTAAGAGTACTTCAAGAACACATTGCCTATATTTGGATTTTCATCACCAATTTGGCAGGAAAAGTTCACCCTTCACCAAATTGATGAAGAAGGGAGTCATTTACCAGTGGACTGAAGAATGTCAAGAAGAATTCTATATTCTCAAGAAATACCTCTTGAGTCCACCGGTACTCATGCCACCTGTTGAAGAAAGGCCACTTATCCTTTACGTAACAGCTCTACAGTGATCATTGGGTGCCTTTCTTCCTCAAAAGAATGATACTCGGAATGAAAACAGGCTCTACTATCTCAGTCAAACTATGCTTGAAGCAGAAAGGCAATATTCATGTATTGAGAAATGCTGTCTGGCATTAATCTTTGCAGTTCAGAAGTTGAAACACTACCTGCAACATCACGAGGTCCAATTAGTATCTCACAATAACCCTCTCAATTTCATCCTTAGTCGTCTGTTGCTTACAGGACATCGGGAAAGGTGGGAAGTTATTTTGCAGCCATTCGACATTCAATATGCGTCTCAAAAGGTGATAAAAGGCCAATGTCTGGCTGATTTACTAGATGAACACCCTTTAGTGGGAGACACATTTTCAGATATTGAACTCCCTGATGAGGAATTCTTCTCTGTTCAAGAATGCCCTCAAGCATGGAAAATGTATTTTGATTGTGCTTCCAGAAGTCCAACAAGGAGGAAAATGGAAAATCCTAAATTCAACAAAGTTGGCTTAGGAGTTGTGATCATTTCCCCAGAAAAGGAAGTGTTACATTATACCTTCTTATTGTGGAAAGGTGGTACCAATAATGAAGCATAATACCAAGCTCTCATCGTAGTCTTCGAATTAGCGCTTCAAGAACTAGTGAATCACTTAATGGTGAAAGGTGATTCAGATATGGTAATCAAACAAGTCAATGGGGATTATGCCTTAAAAAAGTAGAATTAATCCCTTTGTATGATTACGTCAGAGAGTTAGTGGTGGAATTCCCTTCAGAACCGACATTTTCTTACGTCCCAAGATCACAAAATGCTCATGTTGATGCACTGGCTAATATAGCCATAGCTCTGACAAATCAAAATCGGGACGAGATAACCATTATTATTACCCACCATCATTCAATTTCACCTTATGTTTGAATCAGAGCAGAAGAAATTAATGAAATTAGTCCCATTCCTGAACCGTATGGTCATACTATAGTATGGATGTCACCTATTAGGGAATACCTTCAAAATGGAACACTTCCACCTGATAGAGTCGAGAAAGAACAAATCCTGTGACGTGTGGTCAATTTTACACTTTATGATAGCCCAGATCACCTATAGAAAATTCTCTACAAATGTGGTTTTGACGGAGTTCTCTTCAGATACATTGATGGTGAAGAGACAATGGCTGTTGTGAAAGAAGTGCATCTGGGTGTCTGTAGTGCTCACCAGTCTGGACATAGACTATCTGATCAGATTTGAAGGCTTGGATACTTTTGGCCATCATTGATACAAGATTTTGTTGATTTCCCAAAGAAGCTTCTTTCATGCCAAGTACATGCCAACTTCATTCATCTACCTCCAGATTTGCAACATACAGCTAAATACTCATGGCCATTTTCCACATGGGGAATGGATGTGGTGTGACCTTACCCTTCAGCTACGACCAAGAATTTTAAGTACATTCTTACTACTATTGACTTCTTTTCCAAATGGGAATAGGAAATAACTCTCAATGAAGTCAGTTCTAAATGCGTTGTTAGCTTCATCAAGTCTAATATCATTACCATATTTGGTGTCCCTCATACCATATTGACGTAAAATGGCACCAACTTCTGTATTCTCTGAGGTGAAGAAGTTGTATCAAGAATACAACATCAAATCCAACCATTCATCTCGGTATCATGTAGTGGACAGTGCCCAGATAGAGGCCTTCAACAAGAATCTTTCAAATATACTGCAAAATATGGTGGATAAAGATAAGAAGTCATGTCCTGATAAACTCTTTCAGGATTTATGGGCTTATCATACTACCACCCGAAATGCAACTCGGTCAACTCCATATTCACTGGTATATGGAACGGAAGCCGTCTTTCCCATTTATGTTCAATTTCCTTCACTCAGATTAGCCATTTTTGATCAGTCATCTATAGATGAACATTCTCAAAAGCTATAGAATGAATTGGAACAGTTAGATGAGAAAAGATTGTGCACTTTGCACCACATGGAAGTTTATCAGAATCGAATAGAACGAGCTTTTAACAAAAAAGCTCTTCTTTGGTCATTCACTCAGGGAGAATTGGTATTATTTCTCAGAACTCCTATGATACCAGGAAAGAAACCTCCCATGCTTGAGCCAAAATAGGAAGGACCTTACTCAATACATAGGGTCTACTCCAATGGAGCTTATTAATTAATCTCAATGTATGGAGAACTCATCACTACTCCACACAATGCCAGATTTTTGAAGAAGTATTTTGTATAAACACAAAATACATCATCCATGGTCCGTTATGACCTTAAACTACACAATCATCCATGGTCCGGTATGCCCTTAAACTGAACCATCATCTATGGTCCGGTATGACCGTAAACTGCACCATCATCCATGGTCCGACATGACCTTAAACTTTACCATCATCCGTGGTCTGGTATGACCTTAAACTGTACCATCATCCATGGTCCGTTATGACCTTAAAGTACACCATCATCCAAGGTCCGTTATGACCTTAATCTGCACCATCATCCATGGTCCGATATGACCTTAAACTTCACCTCCATCAAGCAAGATGTTAAACCGCATAATCAACGGTCCATGCATATGACCCTATACTATTTTCAAGTCCCTTACGTCCATCAAAACATTAAACTGTGAAAAAGTCCCTAAATTTTCTTCACTACATGACATTAAACTGCATAGTCTCCCTTCTGTCCATCATGACGTTAAACTGCACCATCCATGGTCCATGCATATGACCTTAAACTATTTGCGCTTACGTCCAACATGACGTTAAATGGTATTCTCTTTTTTCCCCACTGCATGACATTAAACTGCACAATCCCCCTTTTTTCCAACATGACGTTAGACTATATTGTCCCCATCGTCCTAACTACATGATGCTAAACTGTACCGAAAGTCCCATTATATGTCCTACATGACATTAAACTGTACTTTGTCACTGCTACATTAAACTAAACTGTGTAGCACCAATATTTCTAACTACAAGACATTAAACTGCATAGTCCCTTTATACGTTCTACATGACATTAAACTATGCATCATTAGGGTTGTCGCTACCTCTTGTTTCTCACACTGAGTATGACTCACATGAGATTAGAGAAAACTTCAACCACAACACCCTCTCTTGGCTACAAACCATGTGTAAGTCCCAACAACATCATTTTTTAGTTCGTTGTCCCCAAGAAAAACTTGATCATTAATTCATTCTTTAATTGAACTACGCGGACTATGATCCTTGCCTTCCAGGATGGGTACGTATGCAACCTCCCAAGGATCAAGCCCAAAAACAATCTATTCACATTGGTTCACCTCCATCTCATACGATGTTGATTCGTGAAACCGCCCTCGAAACAATATCTTTATATTGGTTCACTTTTTTCATTGTTATACGATGTTAAACTATACAATACTCTCGTCTAGTATGACAATAAACTACAATATTCTATGGTACCCTCACCTAAGAGGGAACCATTATTTACATTGATTTTTCAATCATGATTCATTTCAAAGACTACGTGCCTACATAGAAATGCCTAAACCATTTATCTTGTGTTAAACCATCATTGTACAAAAAAGTCCTCTTTCACCCTTCACATGTACGAACCAAATTTTTATATTGGGTCTTTCTAGAACTACATTGGATTGATTCCCATCCTTATGGGATATGTAGGAACGTTCGAGTGTCCCTTGAATCTAGCCCCAAGTCTTTGGGGCCTAACCCAAAATTTCACATTCAGTCCCTTGGCTGAAAAGTCCCCATGAAAACACACACTGTGTATTTCTTATAATGGTCTAAGCACAATGAACCTAAACTAAGATCTATAATCCTTTTGTCCCACATGACATTAAACTATAGTTTATGAACTATGTATGTCTTGATTCCCATCCTTATAGGATACGTAGTGAAGTCCATCATTTCTAGTTAGTACCCAACCACAACATGATTATGGTTAGCATTGATATGTGTATCTCTATATACATTGAACAATATCCATCTTTATGTGTCATAATCCTATCCTTAAATATTTTCAGATCTTCATACCCCTTTTCTTGACTTTTAGTCACAAAAATGTCATATTTATGACAGTTCTTTTACCTGACTATTCAGTACGTGCCCTTAGGCAGCCTTGCATAAACAGTCCACATAAAAGACTTGTCAGCCAAAAGATGTTATTATCTGAATATGTAGTCAATGCCCTTAGGTGGCCCTGCATAATTCAACCCCCTAACGGGTTTTCAGCAACTAGTAACTTCATTCTTAGGAAAAAGCCTCTTTTGTCCTTATTGGTCTTAAATGTTAGTGTGTAGGGATCCGCAAAAATAGTCATCCTTAACATATTTGTCTCATATCCTTTTTCATGATTTGAAAGTATTAAAATATATGGTTTATGTTCTCCTTCCCTACGTTTAGGTCAGACCTTCGTAGAAGTGATATCGATCCAGTTCTATGATAATCTTGTTCGAAAATATCTTCTCCATATTCAAGTACCTCTTTCCATACAGCAATCTCTATACTTCGGAAAATTTGAATCTCCGTAAACATTCACAAGATTTTAGCTATAGAAAGGTAAATTTCTAAGAGTTATTTTTCCTTACTATGCAGCACGTTCCCGAAGGCGGCCTTGCATAAACAATTCACATAACCAACTTGTCAGCCAAAAGATTCTATTTATTTGACTATGCAGCTAATTCCCTTAGGTGGCCCTGCATAATTCAACCCCCTAACAGGTTTGTTAAATAATAGTAACTTCTTTCTTGGAAACAACTTCTTCTGATGCCATTTATCCCTTTTTAATATCATTCCTCAGATTCAAATATTCTTAAGCTATAGTTTACATTTTTTCCCTAATACTTGAGTATGGTAATAAGTTTTCAAATAAATTGTCAAAAAATTGAGTCAATTATAATTCATTCGGTCAAAGCTATTTCGACCGTAAGAATTAGCCTCCTTATGTCAGACGTGCATGACTTTGAACATCCCACAAAAGATAAGGGATATTTGAATAAAAGTCATGTTCCAGCTCACTAAACATACATTTTGTATGATTTAGGTAATACTGAGCAATTAAAAGATTCAAAGTTTGAAGGGTTATTTATATTAATCCTAGTATAATCAAACTATGCTTACTAGGACCATTGGATTAAGTAAATTTAATGCAGGTAGCGAATGAATGCCGGTACAAATGATTGAATATGAAAGTATTCTCCATTGATGCACACGAATTAGAGGGACATCCACAGATTGGAGCCTCTTCCCTTTTTCAGGAGATTACGAAAGACTATCAACATTAGTCTTCATTTGATGTAAAACATCCCGAGCTTCATCAGAAGCTACGTAAAGCTCATGCACTCGAACGACTTCACTCTTACCAGCTTGATGGAGTGCCTTCTCAGCATCTGCAATGGCTTTCATACAATTCGTTTGAGCTCCCTCCAATGAATTATTGAGCAGATCAAGTTCCCCAGTAACAGCATCTAACTGTTGTTGGATCTGCACCTACTGGACGACTTTTTCTTTGATTTTATGTTTTATCTCCTCATCTTGGCAGCATAATCAGCCTCAGCTCGGGATACGGCAGCCTCAAATTCACTGATGTTAACAGACATTTTTACCTTGGGTAGATCTTCGCGACACTTTTGCTCTTGCTCCCACCTAAAGATGACATGTTTCACCGCGGCATGGATCTTTTCATATCCAAAACCGCCATGTCCTAGCATGGAAAACTGGGATGATAATCGAGGGATCTTCGATGGTATCTCATCTAAAGGAACCTCAGATAGGATTTTCCATATGTTGTTCCATGCCTTGCGTCTGGTAAAGTTGAATGCTTTAAGCACCTCTGGGTCTGATTCAACATCATCATCATAGGGGGGCATGTAATCTGGTATTAATGACCTTAAGGAAGTTCCCTTTCCTACTCTTTCCCCCCTAACCTATGCTTCTTCGCTGTCAATTCCCGTTGGGGCAGAGGTTGAGGCCTCACCTCTAGAACTTGCCACTTCAGTTGATGGCCATGTATGATTAATCAAAAGATTTGTTCAGATTCAATGGATAACAAAAGAATTTATTGTCTTGCAAATTAAGTACAATCACAAATATTGTTATCCCTTACCCGATGGTGGATCAGCAACCTGAAAAGACTCCTACCCATCTTTCCAAGTCTCAAAAGGATCTTCATGATGGGTCTCAGGATGGTTTACTTGGTTTAGCTCTACTTGAGATAATGTTTCTGCAATGGAAGGGTTGACATCAATGTCCACACCCTCTTCAGGCATTGGCAGTTCAACAGCTTCTATGGATGTAACTGCATATTATTTTCAGTCATGATTAGAAGTGTAAATTATAAGAAACTTTACTGGGTGATGGATAACACTAACGCCCAAGGTCTTTTAAATCACACGACAACTTATGATGATGAATTTTTTTTTCGAAAGACATGACATGATTCATCATTTCATCCAATGATATTTCAGAATCCTGGTTAGTCTCACCAGTGGGAGCGTTTGATGTGTCTTCTTGACGGCTTACATCCTGTATCCCCTGAAACTGGACAGAATCTTTGGGTAAAATCACAACATTAGTTTCAACAGTCTCCATAATCTATAATGCATAAGTTGAACCAGCTGTATCGCAGAATGGAAGTCAGTCGGTGTTTGGTTCAACATTTTTATGAAGCATTGTTGACTTACTAGAAACAGGTTCTTCTCTTCTTGCAACAGCAGTAGGAGGGATACTGGTAATAGATGCTAGCTCTTCTCTAAGAGCAGCAAAGTCAGTTTGGATATGTGATTGTTCCATAGAACCCTCGGTGGTCTTAGAAGGAAGACCAATCCTTTCCCTAAGGCAGGAAATTGATGAAGCCCCTACAATCCCTAGAAATATGACTAACCATGTGGTCATGGGTATAGACACATGATTACCAAAAGGACTTACTGCTGCTAATGAAGCGTTTAGCTGTGGACTTCCTCCTTCATTGCCTTTTCTTCTTTGGTTTTTTGGGAGTATCGGTGGTATCCCTTATTGGCAAATGAATTGGAGAATGGAAGGCTATGTCCAAGGCCTCAATCATGGCCTACTGGCCCGGAGATATCTCACCTGGTTTGTGAGGAGAATCAGAAGAAACCCCTATGGCAGTACCACCAGGGCTATACTGTGGTGAAGGAACCTCAATTCCTTTCTTTTCGAGCTGTAATATGAAGAAAATAATTACCTTAAGTAACAAAGCTTCGACTGGAATCATTTTGAAATGAAAATAAGTATAGAAAACAAACATCTTCAGGAGAAACTTAATCATGCCACACCTCATCTCTATAACACACAGCCCCCTCAGTGGCTCCATGATCAATCATTTCCTTCACCTGCCTGGTGACAAGAACAGATTAATCAGTGGCATAAATGAGCATCTCTAGCTCTCTGATATAAGCCCGTACTTCATTGGGGTTATCTTCATATTGGATATCTGTAGAAGCTAGATGATTTCCAATTCCAGGAAGTTTTAGGCCCTCACAGAAATCCTGCCATGCGGTCTCAGTACCACAATATAAACCCTTCCATAACTGGACAACCTCTGGTCTTAGATATGAAGGCTGCAAGGAAGGTCCTACAATCTATGACTTCAATTTTTTCCCAGCTCCTACAACTACAGATAGAGAATACGAAAATAAGACTTATTGCTTTATAATGTAGCAGTGATTAAATTACCACAATGAAGTAACTCATCAGGAGTTGATGGTGTGGGTCTTTTAAATCTGGCGGGAGGATTATATCAGGCACGAAACCGCTTTTCCACTGGTTGTGCCTCATCATCCCCATCATGGGAATCCGGTGAATCTGTTCTAGAGGAAGAATCCGCTGAATCAGCTTCAGGTGGGGAAGCATCACCTTAATGAAAAAGGGTTTCTTTCCCTACAGTCCTCTTCCTTTTACCCACCTGATAAACTGGGTGATTCAATACCCCTTTTGGGTAAGATTCTATCCAGTGATCGGCATAATATGTAGTCAAGTTATGTGCCTATTTTTCAACTAGTAGATAAAATACCACCCAAGTCTTCTCCCTTTACATCAGCAGCTATAGTGGCTGATCAACCATCAGATGTTTCTATAACCTCACATGTACTAGAGGAGATACAACATTCTATTGGATACATTTTAATTGGCGTGAAAATCTATATGGAGCACAGGCCTCACATATAATTTATCTTTCAATCCTGGAAACTAGCACACCATCCCTGCAAGATAGCTTGTATGCCATAAAATCCAAGCGGGTTGTTCCAATATCAACAAACTGCCCGGTTGGCATATTTCAATAGAGAAAAGAAGGTGAATTCCTTAAACATGCTCAGCCTCACTTTCATGTCATAGGAATTTACATCTAATTAAGCAACTCCAAGGAATTCTTTCACTGACGGCCTAAAAGATATTCTAGGGATTTGTAATCCATTCTGTACATTTTAAGTCCTGAAGTGAGTGGCGATCCATCTACATAAAACATGGAATGGTCCCAATATTAGTAAAAGAGATTTACCCATGATGACATGAAGCAAACTCCTGTGAATCCTTGCTAAAATCGGGGTAGCCAACCAAACCATTTTTCCCTCATCCAACTATGCCTCAATGACAAAGGTCCCTAGCCAAACACCTCCCTTCGAATCCCTGACCGGAATGAGATACATGCTGAGCCACATTTCCAAGAATCCCGCCAGGTGAGTCTTCTTTGGGATCCTTTGATTCACCTCATATCCCCACATTTCAGACTCTCATACTTCTTGAGTTGGCCAGAATGTGCCAGGAGTACCCCTCTTCTCAGGTTTTGGGCAGGTGGTACGACGTTTGGGCCTCTTATCCTTGGATTTATTTTTCTTGGATCCTTTATCCTTCATCTCCTTCTCCTTTAGCTCCTTCTCTTTCGTCTCAATAATAAATATATGCATCCACTCCTCCAGATTAATATACTTTCTAGAATGAGTTAACAAGGTCTCTGAACTCTTGAGCATGTGGATGATCTTAAACAATTCCCAAGCTAAAGCATGAGTCTTCTCTGAATCATTCCACGTCTCCTTGGGAGGAATGAATTCATCATACATATCCCCCAAAATTGGAGCCCCTAAGATCTTGTGGACATCCCGCCGACTGATACCTACTTCTCCATGAGTCAGATGGAAAGAATTAGTTGTTGCGCTCTAGTGGCTGAGTATCTCCGGCACGAAGTTATAATGTCTATAAACATATGTTTTCCTAACCCAGATAGCTTCATATATTGCATATCCCTTCAGATCCACAACAAACACTACACAGGTTTTTTGCACACAGTATGCCCACATCCAAGTTGGCTTCACGCCTCCCCCAGGACGAAAGTCCCAACTTTTCTTCCTGCATTTGGATTGATCCATCTGAGTGTTTGGAAGATTGAAGGATGAAAATGTGGTTTCAGCTCGGGCATATGAGGTTTTAAATATGGTGTACATGGGCTATGATGCATCATATAGGCCTTCTCCACTATTCCAGCATTTATAAATCCTCATCCACATGTGATATTTGCTGAAGCAAAGTTGGTTTAATTTTGAAACCACAAAAATGGATGATAATTCTTTGCTTCTGGAATTGTGACTTCTCGCAGATGACCATAGCCATACAAAGGCCGATAAGTGCTTTGAGGAAAGATGAGATGATATTTCTTCAGATACATAGCCAAATTCGGAAGATTTCTATCTTTGAAGGTATAATAATCGGGGCTAATGATGGTCTTCATATCATCAATCCTCTTGCTTTCCAGTTCATCAACTATTCCAGTTCTAATAGCCATTGATTCTGAACGAAAGTTCAATAAATTAACTTTTACATAAGTTGATTTTTCATAAAATTTGTGAAGTAATTTCATAAAAATTGCTATGGAATTAGGAGCGCAAGTATGGATGTGTCGTGCAAGTGTCATTGTGTCGCGCAAGTCCTCTTACCTTGAAAATAGCGCGAAAACAAAGAAATAGTGGAAATGAGCAACTTGCACGGCGAAGGGGACCTACGCGGCGAGAGCTCAAGAATCTGGAATCAGATGCGATGTGCGGAAAAGGACCGCATATTTTTATGACAGGAGTCTCACCAATGTGCCTCCACCCGTCTCGCTTTATCCGGCGTGCTCCAGCCCTGTGTGGCAAGATCCTGCGGGCCCAGTGTTGCACCCTGAAAACTTGTGTGCCGCCTTTCCTTTGGTTTTCTTCTTTTCCTCAGAGTCAATTCCGCATTTCTATTGGATCCAACTCTGAGGGGGGGGGGGAGGGACTTTTGTTGACTCTCATTTTAGTCACATTTTCTAAAAGAATGGAAAAAAGGAATGACTTAGCACAAATGGATTCATCTTTTGAAGAAAACATTAAAAATTGACAAAGGAAAGAACAAGGGATCAAAAGAACATGTGCCGTGCAAGATTCATCACTGTCATGCAAGTGGACTTGTGTGATGCTGAATGGTCGTGCAAGTGACTTGCACGCCCTAAACGATAACCACACGGATCTTCGTAAGCCTATAAATAGACCCTGTGGGCCCCCCATTAGAGAGAGGAATTTTTCCAGAATTCAGATTTAGAGCTCTAAACGCCCATGTCACTTCTCTAGGACTTCCAAACACTTCTAAGGTGATTTTTTACCTAGCATGGATGGTCTAAACAATAGGAGTAAGGTCTAAGTGTTAGAATTCACTAACACTTGCGCACCTAAGGTGTTTTACCCTTAAGTGAAATGAACATACTTGCGCGCCGCCCTACATCCCCACCAAAACTTGTGCACCTCTCTTCTGGAAGTACCTTAGGACAATTATAAAGGCATTGGTCAAGGATCACTCAAGTATTACCATACTGGTTTAAAAATGCGCAAGTACCCATGTGCCGCGTAGGTATACCTGTGTGACTAGGACTTGCGCACCCACGTGGTACCTGCGCGCCTGCCAGGACATGCGTTCCCCTGCATTTTTTTGGGTGCCCTTCTTGCCCATATCACCACTCTTAAGCCATTCCACCTCTCCTATTCATGATTAAGACTTAAAGACACTCTTCAAATCCATTTATGGCATGATTTCTTGAATTTACTTCAATATCTGATAGGAATTCTGTGGAATATCTCTCAAAACCTAGTGATTTACACATCATTATGTCACTAAAGATTGAGATTTCTTTTATTCAACCTCATCCTTTAAGATGAGAGAATCTTTAACCTGGGCCTCCTTTTCATGAATAATCCCCAGCCATAATTCTCAAATTTGGGCATCCTCTTTAGGAGTAATCCCCAATTCCCCTAAATCTAGGCATCATTATTTGGAGTAAGCCCCTGATCCCTTAACATGGGCCACCTTTTTGGAGTATTCCCCAGTCACAATTCCCCAAATTATGGGCATCTTCCTCAGGAGTAAGCCCCAAAACATAATTCCTCTAACCTGGCCCTCTTATTCAGAAGTAAGCCAAAGTCCATGTCCTCATTAATTTGGTAATCTTCTTTAGGAGTAAGTCTGAAGTCCCCTAAGCTGGGAATCCTCCTTAGGAGTAAGCCCTAGTCTTAAAGTCTCAAATATGGGCTTCCCTCTTAGGAGTAAGCCCCAACCAAAATTCCCTTAACTTGGGCCTCCTTTTCAGGAGTAATCCGCTGTCTTAATTTCTCATAACCAGTCCTAATTTACCTTTGATTTGGGATTCCTTTTCAGGAGTAAAACCCAATCATAAGTCCTCTCCTAATTTGGGCCTCCTTTTCAAGAGTACTCCCCATGTTAGAGTATTCAAATCTCCATGAAACACATATACCTTTATGGACTCTGTTCCTGGATTTCTTCCCTGAATTAAATCCTAATATTCATCTATCTGGGTAGTCATACATACATATGTCCCACATTATTTATTATGATTCCATATGTCATGTCACAATTGTCTGATTTTTTACCAATACCTCTGGTTTCTCACACCAAGAATGACTCATGTGAGATTAATGTGTATGATTAATTATGGCGTCCTTCATTGAGCCATCAATCATAAACATCATACTCTCTTACTCGAACTACGTGGGTTCTGATTCCTTTTCTAAACAAAGGATACGTAGGTAACCCATTTGCAGGTTCGATCCCAACTCTGACATTATCCATGTCCTTCTGAATGACAATAATCTTCAAGTGCCCCACTGAGGGGCTTTAAAACTAGAATGATCATCATAATGACCAAGATAATTCTATATAAATGTGTCGAAGGATACCATTGACCAAGAATCTTTAATAAAAACAGATGATTCTCTATCGATGAAGAACCTAGAATACATATAAAGTATTCTATAAATTTCCTACATATTTAATCATTTATTTTCAGATCTAAAGGAAAGATCATTTTTTACTTTGTAGTGTAATAAGGATTCACGAACATAACTTAAATCTATATAGAGTGTCTCAGAGTAGACAATAATTCCCCTCAAAAAGGTTGGATGAGTCCGACCTCCCATCCTCTCAACCAATGAAAATTCCTAAACATCATCAGTCCAAAAACTAATGAACACCTACCATTGGAAAGTAGGTCCAAATTGATGTGGAATCATTGTATGTTTCTGGTTCTACGAACAAACCCATTAGAAACATATCAGAATGTTTGAACCTTCAATCAAGGAGGTCATCCCCGGATTCCGAGGGAAATAGCCACACATCCCACATATATATATATATATATATCACATACCTGATATGGTTCTAATACCACTGACCACCATCTATTATGTCCACATAAATCATATCCACATTGTGCACTCAAATCAGAAATTCCTCAATAGGTCATACCAAAAGAAAATAAGAAAGTCATGGCAACACTCGAGGTGTACCTCTAACCATTGTCAACTCACCAGCCTGCTCATCCTTTGGAATCTTTAGAACATGCACCTAGTCTGAAGTATTGCAGCCCGAGGCCAGACCTCCCTATGCGGCTGCTCCAGTAATGGACCACTAACCCCTCAGCTGGGTCCCACTATCTCTATCACATCCTCTGCATGCAGTTGTTACCTGACTACCCTCTCCTAGTACCAAACCTAAACCAACTCCAGATGACACAGTCTGTCCTAGTACATGTGTACCAGCTGTTTAAGAAGGTTGCCGGCAGAACCTCTCCAGATGCCAGAACTGTCCACACGCCCGACACTCCCTTGGAGGCCTATCACACTGAGTCTGAATATGTCGTGGCTGACCACACTAAAATAAAACCACTACGGAACTACTATGAGGTGGTCTAGATGAATACTTGTCCTAACTACCCTTCTGGATCTTATCTCTTCCTCGCATCCCGCTCTACAAACCATCACATAAAGCCACCGCCTGACCGACCGGGGCATATGCCTCTGGTTTGCCTCCTCTATGATGGCATGATTCATCGCCTCTGAGATAAAAACCTAGAATAATTATATTCACCTAGATCTGAATGGCATATAATAATTCATCCTCGATGTGCCTCACCCCAGATGCATCATCGCTTACCATACCTAATGCCATGAGAGAGATCTCAGTGAAAGTATCTACATAGTCCATGATAGACATGTCTCTATACTAAAGGCTCATGAACTCTTGATCTCTCTCTGACCTCAGTGTATCTAGTAAAAAGTGCTTGAAGAACCTATCCTCGAATTCAATCCATGATAGCCCTTCGTGACTGTGATCCTGAACCTAAATATCCCACAAATTCATTGGATGTCCTCTTAACATGTATGTCTCCAGCTTGACCCTCTGTCCTAGAGGTGTCTCGAGTGACTCAGTTATCATCTTCATTCTCACTATCCTATTCCTAGGTGCATGTGGAACACCCTCACCCTAAAAAAGTGACAGGTTCGACAACTGGAACTCTCATGTTAGATATGCCATAGATGGATCTGTACTCTACGCACCTCTATTAATCCCCTACAAGAGATGTTCCAAGATAGCTTTGTGTTGATCGCCGTGCCATGGGCCAAATGCTTCCAAACATGTACATTGTCCAACCTACATTGGATCATGGACATGTTCCTGTCCCTGAGCATGTACCAGAGGATCATGCTCTACCAGAACTGGATCTTGAACCTGATCCTGCTCCTGCGGCACTGTACTATCTCCCACCTGACGCTCTATCTGAGTCGACTAAAGGGAACCCGATAAATACTATAAATGGTCAGACAAACCACATATATAACAATATATATATTCAATTCATAAATAGAAATTAGTAAAGATGATGAATAAAATAGATACCCTTATTATCCTCTTTCAGAACCCATGCCCATGACATCCCCACATTATGCCATCCTTACCCACCCTCAACGGAGCCAAGTATCAAATGTACCAGGGGACATGCCCATCCTAACAACCATATTTTCCTCAAACCAATGATTGAATTACCTAATCCTGATGATCAAAATCCACTCAACCATAGTACCTTCCATCTCATATAAAATCCAACCCAAATCTCATGCCACATGAAATTCAATATTTATAGCATCGCATAGTACATTGAAATAAACTACAATTTCTATCAATAATTCACCTATTCACATTAAATGTATACATATAATGGAAATTGATATTATTGACATGAAATTATAACTTCAAAAAGTATACGTGCAGTTATGAAATTGAAATACCCTAAATAGTGCCTATTAAAATCCAACCAATCACGGCTTGACATACCGGGCCAAGGCCCAATTGTCCCTTACAATAACGGGTTAAGAGTAACATATCACAATAAATAACATCACACACCAATTGATCTACTGAGGTGTAAATAAAATAAAATTTTATCTATGAAAAATAAAACTGCAATTTTCACCCATGGTAACATTGTGCATTCATCATACCTGGGGATGCAGGAACCCAAGCACAAGCTAGAAACCCAGTTATAGTAACAAACTATCCTCAATATATCATATCCAAAATAGTAAATCCAGTAGAAATAAAAAGAGAAGTCTCAATCTCAGTAGTTTCCAGAAAAACACTGATACTAATTCCCTATCAAGAACTTTCTCTGATACAACTTTCTAATGACCCAGATCTGAACAGCCACATGAGGACTGCTAAACGGTTCTCGTGTTACTCCCTTAGGGACACCCCTCAGAACTCCGAAGGGTTCCAACTAGTAGCAAGGGTATTATAGGTATTTTGGGGAGGTTATACCCTCTCGAAGGATAATAATGTTACATGTCTGAGAATAATAATAAATATTCAGTAGAATATACAACTCAGTAGACTTGTACCAGACCCGCAGAGTGGAAGCACATTCAATAGCGATAAATAGAAAAAGAAATAAATATACACAACATCAGTCGAAAGAAAACCAAATATCATGTTGAACACCACATGAAACTACTAAACTGGGAAATCATGCATCTATTACATGTCAATATATTAAAAGGGCGCCAATTGTTAACTAACAGTAGCTACACTTAACATTTTAAGAATGTAGATGCGGGAAAGAAAGAAAAAAAAGTAATCTCAAGCTAGGAAAGTTCTCAAGGTCCATAACCCCTCCATGAAATAGCTAATGTAGTCCATCTACTGAAGCTGACCTCTTTCTTGCACGCAAATCCATAAATCTACACGAGTCCCGAAGGGCCCGTGCAGGGTGTGAGACGAATCTAAGTAGGATACCACCCAACAGTGCGTACATAATATAAGTGTCTATGTAGGCATGAATTTATAAGGAAATAGTAAATAGTATGATACTCACAAAAAAAAACAAACTCACATGGTTCTTAGCAACCACCATAGAGTGTCACCTGCTTAGGCCAACCCTGAAATCTCTATTATGTAACTCGACACCATGTTCCCCCTGACACCGTGTGTCTCATGTACCGACGACCGAAGACTCACCCAATTGTAGTAACCTATAGGAACATCGATGCCATCCCAAAAATAACTAACCATAGGGACAACTACGTATTCCCTCAAACATGTAAACGGAGGTACAATGATGTTTGCCCTCATTTAATGTAAACATAGAGACAACAATGTCATCCCTCAAATAATGTAACTGAAGGGACATCGATGTCTTCCCTCAAATAATGGTGAGCCTTTGTCCCCAACCCAATAGCCTCAACACTATCCCTTATAGGCTCCTCACCTTCCACGTGGCTTCCTACGACATGCACCCACAAAAAACTTGTACCTAAACCACAAATAATGGGGGCGTCTACCCACAAGAGTGGTGAAAACAACCTAATCATAGATTCTATCTGTGTGCACACGATTCAAAGTTCCCGGTGAGTGGTAATCACCAAAATAGTACCCAAGCCACGACACCTCTAAAACCATGTGTCCCTATGACCATGTCGCTCATGTCTGAGGCCTCACCATCCCTGTAACCTGAGCCATGCCCAACCTGACATTCACACAACCTCAAGCCAACGACCATGTTTCTTGATCCATTGGTCAAAACCACCCAATGTATTATAGGTCATGCCCAACCTGTGATCAATATCACTGATGAATATCCTGCCACACTCAACACAGCACAAAGTGGTTCCATCATATGGAATTCTTCAATTACATATATAATCATATGAATCACTTTTAAATAGGAAGATAAATAAATACTAGAAATTCACTAACCATGTGTTATCTCATACCAGCAATGAGGTCATTAAATCCTTCAACAATTGATATCAAAGTTTAATAAACTAAAATCAATAGTTTAAAACTGTAAAATTCAATTTTAACCATTTTGGATTCCCCCGTCCAAAATCCCCAATGAGCAACGAACACTCACCCAACTGTGCTCAGGAAAAACTTGTAACATGGTTTTCCCAATGTCTCCCCATAGGTCAGATAACAATTAACCAGGAAATAGCAAGTAAAACATGGTAACACTAAAAATACCCAAATCTGGGCTTTAATCCACGCCATCGAAAAATCATTGAAGTCACAAAAGAAGAAATGAACCACATACCTAAGACTCGTAGATGTAGGCACATCTGATATCATATTCCAATTCGAATCTGATCTTCATAGATCTACATTTAAGTCAAAACCCACCAATTATACTCGGGTGGAAACTATTATGTTTGAGGTAATGGATGAAGAACATAAGAGGGTCCGCGGCTTTAGCATCACCATAGTGATCCCACAGAAAGAGATAAATTGAATAACAGACACTAGATGAATAATCGTGGGCAAGATATGTTCTTCATTTTTTCAGAATGGACCTGTTCCGATGTTGGGGAAAAAGGAGGTGCTTTATGATATTAGACGCGACGCCCATTAATTTATGTGAATAAAAAATGTACACAACATGTATTAAGGACTACACGCCATGTAGTGTCCTTTTCCATACTTTGACTTAAGTAGAGGTAGCCACACACCTAGGATGGTCCATATGGGTCGACACACGAATTGAACTCAGCCGATACGAAGAAAGGAGGATACACGGCGTGTCGAGCAACACTACATGCTTCATAGTATGAAATTCCTACATAGTCATCACACAACATGTACTCAGCATGCCCACATCCATTAAAAACCTAACCCATACACGGCGTGTACTTCTATTGTACATGTCGTGTAGTCTGAATTTTTTTTGAACTTCCCAGATTTTCCCAGTTTGCTCAGAAACAAGTCAAAAATTCAAACAGGGTCGGGATTTTGACATGTTCTAAAAACCCGGGTTCTTACAGTGTTCACCAAGGCTTTCTGACATAATTGGATAACATGGTAAATGGGACAAGGATCCTATCCTTTTTATTGATTCTACTGTTGGATGTAAGAGGTGACAACTTTATGGTGGTTTTTGAGAACCAGACATGTATTTTTTTGTTTTTTATAGTATCATTTATGTTCTATATTTAATTTTATATTAAACACCTACTAAAACATGTATATTTGTTTTGCACATGTGGGTGGAATCCTACTAAGACATGTTTTAGCACCCTAAAAATTCCCTTCGAGATGCATGTAGCCTTTATGATTTCATGTTTAGGTAAGGGTTCATGATATAGATATGGATCCTAGTCTAGTTATAATAGAAAAATAGTAAGGGGCCTTCAGGTTCATACATCACATTGATTTGTATTTCAGTTTCCCCTATTCTATTTTATCATTCTCTATATATGTACATAATGTGGTCATCCATTAGAGACACTTTTCT
Source organism: Viscum album (assembly GCA_963277665.1). Classification (NCBI taxonomy): domain Eukaryota; kingdom Viridiplantae; phylum Streptophyta; class Magnoliopsida; order Santalales; family Viscaceae; genus Viscum; species Viscum album. The sequence continues at coordinate 527,258,793 of OY728161.1, read as the reverse complement.
TATTGAATTGTTTGATTTTTTGGAAGCATTCTATGATTAGAAACAAGTGGTATATAATCTTAATAACTTATTTACACTTTTATTATTTATTAGTGATTATACTATTTTATATTATTTATTTTTCATTCTGCATTAGTGGGACTTTATTGAGTCTACTATGTCTTTATTTCAACAACATGTTATATATATAGGTAATAATACCATTGATATGTCATCCCATAAGGGTATAGAATCCCCATAATTACTCTTTTACACCATCATTACCAGTAATCATACATTGGGATATGGGGAGATGCACCTAAGTCTGGTTACACCCACCACGATACCAATGTTCTTGTGGATAATTAGGTCAGGGATGCAAGTAGTGGTATCAAAGAAATTATTGACTAGGAATTATTAGCAGTTCAAGGATGAATGCAAGTGAGAATGGGATTAATTTTACAATATTTGTTCTAGTTTTACTATTAGTGTTATGGTAAACTAGAGATTATGGGTTGTTGGAGATGTGTCTATACCTTGTTCATCGGTTCTTATGGCCCATGAATAAGGGATAGACCATGTGTCCATGGTTGGGAATTTTTATTCAATTTTTTCTCAATTGAAAATTTATAATATTTGCTCCATTACTCATTAAAATGGAATGAGAATTTGTAATTGTTATGATATATGGCTAGTTACCCTGGCCTAGTATGTAAAGGGATGATATGACAAAAAAATTCCAATAAATAAAGGTGTTCCTCCTATTTATTTTTATGATTTTGATTAGGAACATGATAAGATGCTTATCTATTATAAATGCATATGTTCCTTGTGATATTTAATATGTGATACCTTTATATGTGATATAAAGTTAGCTATTTTAAGAGCAGGCATGTACTATGATATGGTGTGATGATGATCACCAGGTTGGGTGATATGGTTGTTGGATTGAGGTGATGTGGTTCTTTTGGCGGATTGTTTCCCTACGTATATTTGCTACAAGTCTATTGTATGGGTGGGTATGGAGGACAAGATGATGGGATATCATGTGGAATGGTTGTAGTATGGAAGATTAAGGGTAGTGCAGCTGTTATATAGGATGTCTGACCATGTAGTGGTATTCAATGGGTTTCCACCTAGACATCTTAGATAGATGACTAGGAGGGATATGACATGGTTCCACTAGAGAATGAGTAGGTTGAGACCACTAAGGGTCATTCAGTGTAGGTATAGGCTCAGGTACACATTCTGGTGTAGGAGGGGAAAAACCAGATTTCACAGCTTTTGGTACATGGATTGATGAAAATATCAAAGTGATCCTGGTATGTGTAATCTATGGTATCGACAATGGATCTCATGTAATAGAGCTTTCATATGGTTTATCATAAATATGCGTTCTAGTCATAATACCCATCGATTTTCATGGGTGAGGGTGGTCCATATGTTTATGAAAACTAGACCTTGTCGATGCAGATGATTTTCGATTAACTAGAGAGACCTCTATGGTGGAGAGTGAATACAGAGATGTACATGCTCGGAGGATCATCTATGCACTGGTGGGATGTGAAAATATTGGTAAGAAAATATGAGGTACTGCCCTGTAATTTCATTGAGTCCAGGTTCATTGAGAACCTCTTTCTAGAGACACTTAGGGAAGAAAGTGCTCAAGTGTTCTTGAGAATTCAGTATGGTGAAATATATGCAAGGGAATATGGAGTGTAATTCACATAATTTTCATGTTTTTTTACTTATCACAGTCATTGATAACACCTTTAGAGTAAGGGTCTTCAATATGGCTTACAGAACTCCATTTGATTGAAGGTAAAAATATTTACATTGGAAACATTCTTAGAGGTGGTAAACCATGTGCTCATTGACAAGAGAAAACAAACTATTATGTATTACTCAAGATGGTTGATGGTGTTAATTGCATTAGTTGGAGACACAGAAGATAGTAGGATGTGTGGCCGAGATTAGTTCCAGCTTGGTAGTCAGGCCATGTACTCAAGAAAACCACATCGTAGTGGGATGTTAAAAGTTTTCATTATGTCTAGGCATCAGGGGCATGACCGAACATAGTGTTAGTGGACTAAAATGTATTGTACAACACGTGTAAGGGTCGTTTATCTAGATTGTTTCTTATAGGAATCCTTCTCAAACTCCCAGAAATCCAGGAAAAGGGCAGGATGTGGGTTCTGAGATTGGACCCAGAGTAGTACTGTGTGATAGTTGTCAGGTATTAGCTTCACACGGAGGTTGAGGCCTTGATAGTGGGACCTTGTATTGGGTTCATTGTCCAGTGGTTGGTGGATTAATATTGGGATGACAAGCTTCGGGCTGCAGATCATCATGATAGTTGTATGTCGTGGAGCTACTAGGGGATGAGCAAATCGGAGAGCTGCTGATGGTTATAGGTATGTCCCGGGGCTAAATATTTTTTCTATTTTTCATGGCCTATTAAGGCATGTCCAGTTTAGGATAATTAAGTGGATATGATATGTATATGAACTAACCAGATGCTGGTTAATAGGTTTCCACAATCTCAGTAGTGTGATATATATATATATCTATGAGGCATTTTCAACTTGGTTATATATTTTATAATTGTTTGATGTAATATTACTGAGATGATATGGAATCTGGTCGACGAGGAGACAATTTTTAATTTAGTAGTGAGGAATCTAGGCTTCGTTAAGATGTAATAATTGATTGATTTTTGAGGAACCAGAACAAATTTTAGCATCTTTTTAGATATAGTACCTCATTGAATGAATTTGATACATTGGAATGAGTCGTTCATCAATGATATATAGGATTCTAATGGGTTTTAGGAATGAAATGGGAGAACATAATTAGTTAATGGAGTGAAAATTCCTCTTGGTTGGACTTTTGATTACATGTATATTCAATGGACAAATTTTTTTTATTTTTGATCCTGATTCGACCGAGGTAGGTCATTCCTACAGTGGAGATCCCCCTTGAGGTAGTTAACATGTACCATTTAGATCAAGGTAGCCATAGTAATGTTAAATTGTATGGTTATGTTTGGTACCATACACATTTTTTATATCATGGTTATAATATTTTTTATGGTGAGAATATTTTAATGTTTTATATTTTTAGAATGTGTCATGAACCTCTCCAATTATTAATTTTTCTATTTAGTGGTTATGAAAAATTCATTTTCGATCATCAGAAATTAAATCCTAGTGTTTATCAACCCAATATACTGTTTTGTATTTTTTTTGAGGTTTATCCAATTTTTCATGTGTTTGTAAGTGTTTCAAGAGCATCATAGATGGAAAGCCCATGTTTTGTTTTTGTAGGCCGATGTGCACAGTTTGGGTCAATCGTGCGGCCTCTTCTCACTAACCGTGAAACCCAATTTTGAACCACCAAAGAGCATGGGAAAACCATGAATAATGAAACACATGGAAATGGGTCCATGATTATATTATTTAAGAGGGATCTCACATAGATGAAACATAGTTAGAGGAAATTGTGCACCTAATCCATGTTGGTAGTTTCACATAGGAAGAACATCAACACTATAGCTTGGATGTTTTGAGAACGATATGGAAAATAGTGTGAGCTAAATGTGTGGCCTAATAAAGGGGTAAAATTATTGAACTTACATCCCATTAAATTTCTTCGTTACTACTCCTTTTTTATCTCATTATCACATAATACAATGGTGGAGATCTCCCCTTTACTTCTCTCATAGGGATTGATCTACCTCCCTCATTAAATCATATATATATATATAAAATCTAGTGAAGATGAACCATGTTGTTGTGTATCTCCCTCCATATTCTTCATTTGTACATTTCCTTCTCCTCAATTTTTTGGTAAAAATATTAAAGTGGTTTTCCCTATTTTCAGGTAGATCTACAGAGAAGCCACTTTCTTCTAAACTTCTTCATGTTAGAGGAAAATACATTTTGTTCCTATGTCTCAGAGAATAAGTTAGTTGTTTCATTACATTAATCATGTTTTCAAGGTTGTATTGATGTGCCATTTTGTATTTTAGATAAAACCAATAAAATTTATTTCATGATGATAAATTGATGTTATGACCTTATGTAGTTCATTTAAGAATTCCCTAGCTAAATATATACGTGTGATTCCAGGTTAGAGTTCATCAACCACCATTGGTAATTAAGACATGGTGTGTTTCATTATTTGAATTGAATTATTATTTAAATTGAAATGTTTCTTTTGAATTGAGTTATTCATATCAATTAAATTTATGTGAACTCTTTGAGTTCAATTTTTTATATAAAATTGAATTCCATTATATATATATATATGAACATAACATGTTATACTTGTCAGAGCTAATGGTTGAGGAAGGACATGGAAAGAGGATGGGATGCCATTTTCTCTTTATAATTGTGGTTATTTGATTGTTCAGTTGGGAATTGCCTATATACATTTGAGTGAGATTGATCATATGATTTTATTACTAGATCCTCATATTGAGGATGAGAGTCTATCATGTATTAGGCTTGGCCCTTGATATTGGATGGAATGTCCCTAAAACATGAGCGACGTGGTAGCCAAGGAATGTGTTGATAGGAATGATGTTTATTTGGTAGTATTTGGTTGTTGTCGCTCACTCGTGATATCAAATGTGCCCATTAGAGTTTTCTGCACATAGGATGGCTTAGTGATTAGGTGGTTTTGACCACTCATGTTGGTAGAATCCCATTTTAGTGTGTATTTGGTAAATGTTTTCGGGGTTATTCCCATAAAAATCTATATCGAAGGGGAGGATCCTTTAGATGACTGAATTGGGGCTATTAGTTGAGGGATGTGGATCACCATATTGTGTCAGTTGGTCTTGCACTATTTTATTTATATTCATTTTCATTACATGGGATATTGTTCATTGATTAAATTAAGATTTTATTTGATTAGATATATAATTGTGCCTCCAAAACGCATGATTCGAGCTGATTAGTGATTTGAAAAAATGGTCAATGTAACAACCCATTGTTTTTCCAATGGAAATTTCATTCATATAAATATGTCATAAAATCACATGAGAACACCACATAATGAACTAGTAAGTGCTAAGTGACCTTTAAACATATGCTTGACACTTCTGTATTTTAAAATTCAAAATTCTGACATAAATGGTTCTGTTCAAGATGTTTTTTGGATTCTAATAAAACAAAAATAATTTTCAGTGAATAGTAACCTACCCTTATGAATAGTAATATATCCCTTATGAATAGTAAATCCTGCAAAATAATAGTAACATTACCCATTAATAATTAAATAATGTTTAGGCATCTTATATGTGACAATTTTACTGTAGTAAACGTTTTGGTATTTTTATAAGTCATAAATAATTAATTATAAATAACTAATTAATTTAAAAAAAAAATTAATTTCATAAAATGTTTTCAAAATTAGAAAATCTATGTCTCCTTGTTTTTAGATAATTTTAAAAATAACTATGTAATTTTTGAAAGTGCTATAAAATAATTTTTAATTTTAAAAACTGCTTTTTAAGTAATTTTTTATTTTAAATAAATATTAAATTAATAATATTTAGTAAATTATTTTCGAAAAATGGACTTCATTTTTAGATTCTAGACATAAAAAAAAAATTTGGTAAATTTTTTGTATTTTTCTGAAATACATGATTTTTTTTGTGAATAGTAAAATACATTAATTTGCCATATAAATACATTATAACATAAAACCCTCTATTCATGACATTACAAGTGATGTATGAACCCAAATACCGAACTCAAATGCCTTATTTACTATTCTTGGTCAGGGATGACTCACTATTACTTATCTTGTGGGAAATAATAAACTAATGAATTTTATATTAAGGAAACCCCTCTCCCCTCCACTATAAAAACCACCCTTCACACCCTCACATAATCACACCTCTAAAACTCCAAGACATATCTAAATTCTTCCCAAATATCTTCCCTAGACCCTCTAACACATCCAAGAGGTGCTGGTATTATCAAAAGACAAAGCCTAGATTCCATAAGGAGGATCTCAAGAGGAGGATTTAAGAGGTAATTTCTCTCCCTCTTCCACATTAATTTCTTTTCAAGTTCATGTTCATTTCTTGATCTCTCCCCACTTATATTCATCCAAATGGTATTTTAACTCCATTATTATACATTTAATGTAATTTTATTATTGTTAAGGGATATTATATCATCCAACCCTCTTTCCCTCTTCCTTTTATTTTATTAAAGGGAACGTTTTTCGTGAGGTGTTAATCAATCACCTTCAAGAAAAACATGTTTTCTTATTCCATTTATACCTTCAGATCTGGTCATGAAACCATTTTTATGGTTAAACCAGAATATGTTATATTTATTAAGTCCAATTAAATGGTCTATAAATAACTTAAGTAAATATTATTAAGTGATAAAATAAAACAAGTTCATTTTTATCGAAACACCGCCCAAATTAACCCAAACAATCATCATCTAATTCTTATCTAACGATTCAACCACAGGGTATCTAATATAATTTATTTTAAGATCATTTTAACTTCTATAATATCATTAATAACATGAAGGATACGTTTTGTATGTTTATCCATGTTCTACCCAAGCATCAATTTAAGAATACAAGTGAACCACTCAAGAAAACAGTAAAAAAACATTCATGATCAATGTTTTTTAAACTATATAACTCGTCAAAATGAACATTAAATATGAAATCATAATGAACCCTATTAATGTATAAATCATTCTGTAATTTCTTATTAATGAATATAATGTCATTATATAGGACATTAAAGTGATGTAAACATTCACAAACAAGGTAAGGGGAAATTCTCGAACCCAGTTTCATCCTCCAGGTTCTCCCTCTTTCGCTCCATTTTTGTTATTGTTACTACTTTAAAATAATTTTTTCATCAATTTCATTCCATTTCGATCATATACATTTTTTCAATGGTTTTTATGTTAAAAAATGTTTTTACAAAAGAACTCTTATTTTATGAACAAACCATTTACTACTATCTCTAAGTGGACGGTTCTAGTAACATGAATGTTATTCCCTCATTCTTTTGGGAACCCAAATATTATGAATTTATTCCTATGATATGAAACCCATAAATTTCCATGGTTTAGTTATGTTCACTTTTTATATATTTTGTATGTGGAAAGTATGATAATGATAATGTTATTATATGATGGGTGCTCCCGGAATTATAAAGCACAATATGAATGTTTCAATGTGACAGGTGTTCCTCGAATTATACAGAGGTCAAATGCATTGGGTAAACTGATGAATCTCATGAGTAAATGTGAAATGATTTGTGAAAAAGATTCTATCATGGTTCACAACTATATGTGGTATCTAACAACTATGACATGAGGTTTCATTTTTTATGCATTCCCACATTTCAAGTTATTTGTTTTTTCTTCCTCTCATGGTCATGATCTCTTTCCTATGTCATGATTATTCTCACACCATGAAAAATTGTTCTTATCTATCCTATTAATGGGAATTTATCTAACCACTTTTTTTTGTATATCCTTAGGTGGGTACATGTACTTAGGGAAGGACAAGTTCCAATATGAAGCTAGAGAAGAAGAAATTAAATAAATAATTATGATTGATGTTGTAATTGTTATGTATGGCCCTATTTTTTCCATGAAACAAAAAATTTTGATACTCTATGTGTAATAATATTATGTTTTTTTATCTCTAAAATGATATAATAGTAACGTACGAAAGGCCAGGATCTCTATAATTCGTATGAGAGGCAACATTTAGTTAATTTGGGAATTAGGATTATTGAACCCTTTGGAAATACCCCAGCATGAGACTAAGTAAAAAATATGCACACAATAATCATTATATAGTATCCCATATCTTATGTTTTTGGTATAAATTATTTATAGGAATATGTTCTTCATGACTGGTTGACTTATGTTTTTTTCTAGCCTTTTCTATTTTAGAAAATGGTGGGAACCTGGAAAAACCAAGCCAACATCTCGTGTGAGGGCCAATGCAATGATTTCCCAAATGATATCCCCAATGATTTTAGAGGTGGGGTTCAGAACATCATTGTGATACTTACCCAACTATATTAGGTTATGGAACACAAAGCATAATAATGTGGAATCTACTCCTTCACCAAAGAAGGAGAAACTGTCTGTTGACTATTTTATGCAGCAACGACCACTGACGTTTAGTGGATCTTTCAATCCACTAGATGCGGAATAATGGGTCAACTCCATGGAGAATATATTTTCTGTTCTTCACTATTCTGAGATGGAGAAGGTGACCCTAGCCATTTTTCTTCTAGATGGGGAAGCCGATCAATGGTGGGAACTGATTAAGAACACCATGCCAAAGGAAAAAATTGATGAGATGGAATGGGAAGACATTATGATAATGTTTCTTAATAAGTATTTCCCATGAACTCTTCGCGCGATGATGGAGAGGAAATTTATAGAGATCAAGAAAAACGAAGGAGAATCTGTGACAACCTATGAAGCAAATTTTGCAAGACATGAAATGTATGAATTGGTTTTTTTCAGCAATGATAGAAAAATTGACAGATTCTTTAGTGGCTTAAAACCACACCTTCGAAAGGATCATTTAATTTGAGATTTTGGGAGTTATGAAGAAGTTCTTAGGTGAGCCCTAAATGTTTAGTTTGAGTTTGGAGAATGGTCTCATGGTTACAGTGATACAAAACAAAAGATAGAGTTTCAAGACGGTGGATCTAATGATAAGGGTAGGAAGAAAACTCAACGACCCACATGCCAAAAATGTGGGAAGTTGCACCATGGTAACTGCCTCAGAGGGACGAGGAAGTACATTAAGTGTGGGAAAGAATCACACCATGCTCAAGAGTTTCAAAAACACATGAATACGATATAGAATGTTGCAGAATAAAGGAGTGAGCCACCCATGGTTCAAATTCTACAATTTTAGGGAGCTCGGTTACTATGAAAGCTAGTGCACCGAACCTCATGTTCTTGAGGGTAATCAGCTTCAGCAGCCATCGAATCCTATGGAACAAGGGAATTCTTATTCCATCACTACTACGAATGTGGAGCATGATAATTAAGTCCTACAAGTTACACTTCCTATTCTATAAAAAATGGAAAAAGTCATTTAGGTTTCTGGTTCTACGTAATCCGTTATATCTTGCAAGTTTGTTAGAACTATAGAATCAACTCCCCGAAACCTTGAAGTAGAGATATCTGTAAAAACACCAAGTGGTAAAATCATTGCAACCTAAGTGTTTGACTCTTCTCTTGTTGGAATATGTTGGAATATTCTTCCAGAGAATCTCATAATACTTCCTTTGGTGGAATTCGATGATATAATGGGAATGGATTGGAATTCATTATATAGAGCACATATCAACTGTCAAGAGAAGTAAATATCTTTTCATATTCCAAGCCATCCAATTCTCCTTTAGAAATTCAAGGAAGATCATGAACATCCTTTGAAAAATCCTTCAATGGTGTGGGTGTTGATTCCTTATGAAGAAGAATACCTCGTCCAAATTGTTGAGTCGAACGATGGTTCCAACCATGCAAAAATGACCACCGTGAGGGAATATGGAGATGTATTTCTTGATGTGTTTCCTGGAATTCCCCTAGATCATGATGTAGAGTTCTCAATTGAACTCATTCCTGAAGATACTCCTATCTCGAAGTGTCCCTATAGGATGGCTCCTATCAAACTAGAAAAGTTAATGAAGCAGCAGTAAGAGAATCTGGGAAAAGGGTTCATATGCCCTAGTGCATCACATTGGGGTGAACCAGTTCTCTTTGAGATGAAGAATGATGGAACAATATGGTTGAGTATCGATTATCGGTAACTCAAAAATATCACCATAAAGAACAAGTATCCTCTCCCAAGGATTGATGACTTGTTGGACCAGTTACGAAGAGCACAATACTTCTCAAAGGTGGATCTTTGTTCTGGATATCATTAGGTAAAGGTGAAGAATGAAGATATTCAGATTATTTCCATCCGTACAAGGTATGGGAACTATGAGTTTTTGGTGATTCCCTTCGGATTTACTAATTCCCCGGCAATCTTCATGTATTTGATGAATAGTGTATTTGGACATTACATCGACGAATTTTTTGTAGGGTTTATTGATGATATTCTCATCTACTCTATGAGTATTGAATAACATGAAGAACATATAAGAATTGTGTTGGAGACATTGAGAAAGGAGAAGTTGTATGTCAAGTTCAGCAAGTGTGACTTTTGGACGAAGCAAGTCACATTCTTGGTACATGTGGTCACATGCAAGGGAATTTCAGTGGATACTTCAAAAAAATAAAGAGATTGATGAATGGGTTAGGCCGTTTAGTGTCACAAAAATTTGTTGTTTTCATGGATTAGCTGGGTACTACCGATGTTTTGTGAGAAACTTCTCACTGTTGTCAAGCCCACTAACTAGGTTAAAAAGGAAATGGGTAACGTACGTCTGGACGAATGAATGTGAGGGAAGCTTCAAGGAGCTACAGAGAAGGCTGATCACTACACCTGTACTCACACTACCGAAAAGTGGAGAATGTTTTGTGATATACAGTGATGTTTCAATGAACGGATTGGGCTATGTACTCAAGAAAAATGACAATGTGATAGCATATGCCTCATGCCAGTTGAGGATCCATGAGAAGAACTACCCGACTCATGATCTAGAGATGGAAGCTATAATTTTTGCCTTCAAAATCTTGAGGAACTATTTTTATTGTGAGAAGTGGGACATATGCACCGACCACAAGAGCCTAAAGTATATATTCCCACAAAAGGAGCTTAACATAAGTCAAAAGAGATGGTTAGAGCTAATCAAGGATTACGATTGATCTATTCACTATCATCCAGGGGAGGTGAACAAGGTAGCTGATGCTCTAAGCAGAAATGAACCTACTACTCTATCCATGATAAAGATTGAGAATGACCCAATCTTCTTGGATATAAAAATGTTGGATTTGGAAATCATATGGGTAGGGGATACACCATACCTTTCCCAAATTATTGCGCAACCATCTATCCAAGAGAATATTAAGGATGAACAAAGTGATGATGTGGAGATACAAAAGTGAGTGAATGCTATAATGGAAGGTAAGATACAAGAGTTCCATATCGATGATGATAGTGTAATTCATTTGGGAATGCTTCTTTGTGTGCCATCATCACCCGGGATAAAGAAGGATCTATTGTAAAATGTGCATAGCTCAACATTCTCTATCCATTATGGGAGTACCATGATATACCATGATCTCCGAGAACACTTCTGGTGGGATAACATGAAGATGGAGACTGCAAAATATATCTCAAGGTGCATGGTATGTCATCATGTTTAAGAATAGCGACAAAAGTCTAAAGGTATGATGAAACCATTTCCTATACATATGTGGAAATGGGAAAATGTTACTATGGACTCTGTCATGGGTCTCCCAAAGACGTCGAAGGGAAATAATGTGATATGGTTTGTGGTTGACCGACTCACAAAGACTGCCACTTTTGTCACTATTCAGGAAGACCTCTCTCTTGAGAAATTAGAAAAGATATATTTGAAAGATGCTGAGAGGCTGCACAGAGTTTCACTCTTAATTGTCTCTGATCATGACCCAAGGTTCACATCTAAATTCTAGAGGAGTCTTCAACATGCTTTGAGCACTGAATTAAATTTCAACATGAACTATCACCCCAAACTGACGGCCAATAGGAATAGACTATTCAGACACTTGAAGATATGCTAAAAGCCTTCTATCTATAATTCAAAGGTGGATGGGATCATCATCTCTCATTTCTTGATTTCTCATACAACAATATCTTCCACTCGAGTATTAAGATGTCTCCATATGATGATATTTATGGAAAGTGATGAAGAACTCAATCATATTTGGATGAAGATGGTGAAAGAAAGCTAATTGGTCCAGATCGTGTACAATATATTATAAAAAAAGGTTCAAGTAATCCAGAAACACATCAAATATACTCAATGTTGGAAAAAGAGCTATGCTGACAACCATCGAAGGGACTTGGAGTTCATTGTTGTTGATAAATTCTTCTTTCGAATAGCTCCATGGAAGAGATACAAGAGGGTTGGGAAGAATGTGAAGCTATGATTAAGGTACATTGGCCTCTTTGAGATCATTGAACACATATGAGCCGTGTCCTATCATCTTGAAATTCCACAGAATATATATCAAGTTCATGATGTGTTTCATGTATCACTACATAGGAAGTATATACATGACCCCTCACATGTACTAAACTCAGAGGTGGTGCAGCTGCAAAATGATCTCTCCTATGAGGAGCAACCAGTATTGATACTGGATCAAAGATATAAGGTTCTTCACAAAAAGACCACCAATCTTGTTAAAGTGTTGTGGGGGAACCATAAGTTTAAGGAAGAAACATCGGATCCAGAAGAGGCAATGAAGGAGATAAACCCTCACCTATTTGTGTAAAGTGATATTTCAGGGGAGAAATTTCATAAGGGGGGAAGAATGTAGCAACACAAATTTTTTCAATAAAAATTCCCTTCTTATAAATATTTCATAAAATGACATGAAAACACAACATAAGGAATTACTATGTTCTATGTGACATTTTAGCATAAGTTTGACACTTTTGTGTTTTGAATTTCGAAAATCAAACATACACGGTTGTGTTCAAGATGTTTTTTGCAGTCTAATGAAACAAAAATAATTTTCGGTGAATAAAAACCTACCATTATGAATAGTAATATGATGCTAATGAATATTAAATCACCCAAAATAAATTTAAACTTACCCATGAATAATTAAATAATGTTCAGGCATCTTATAAGTGGCAATTTGACTATAGTAAACGTTTTGGTATTTTTGTAAGTCATAAATAAATAATTATAATTGATTGATTTATTTAAAAGAAAATATATTTCCTTAAAATGTGTTCTTAAATTTTAAAATAAATGTCTCCTAGTTTTAAGATAATTTTATAAGACCCAATGTAATTTTTGAAAGCTCTATATAATCAGTTTTAATTTTAAAAATATAATTTTTGTATATTATGATTTCAATTAAATATTAATTTAATAATATGTGAAAAATTATTTTTGAAAAATGGACATCATTTTTTGATTCTACACTTAAAAAAATAATTGCTGAATTTTTTTTGGATTTTTCTAAAATACAAGAATTTTTGTGGATAGTAAAATACATTAATTTTCCGTATAAATACATTATAATGTAAAACCCACTATTCCTGAAATCACAAGTGTTGTAAGAAACAAAATCCAAAAATCACATGCCTTATTTACTATTCTTGTTCATGGATGACTCACTATACTTTTCTTGAGGGAAATTATAATGTATTGAATTTTATATTATGGAAACCCATCTCCCCTCCACTATAAAACAACCCTTCACTCCCTCACTTCCTCACACCTCTAAAGCTCCAATCCATCCCTAAACTCTACCAAAACATCTTCCCTAGCCCCTCTCCCAATTCCAAAAGCTTCTGATATCATCAAAAGTCTAATCCTAGCTTCATTATAGAGGATCTCAAGAGGAGATTTTAAGTGGTAATTTCTATCCCTCTTCCCCTTTAATTTCCTTTCAATTTCATGTTCATTTATTGATCTCTCCCAACCTATCATTATAGAAATTTTATATTAACTATAGTATTATAAATTTAATGTAATTTTGTTATTCCAATGGAATATTATATAATCCAACCCACTTTCCCTCTTTATTTTATTTTTTTAAAATAAAATGTTGTTCGTGAGGTCTTAATCTATCACCTTCAAGAACAACATGTTTTCTTCATCCATTTCTACCTTTAGATCTGGACATGAAGCCATTTTTGTTGTTAAAAAATAAAAATTTAAATTTTATAAGTCCTATTTAATGTTCTATATCTAACATAGGTACATATTATTAAGTGATAAAATAAAACAAGTTTCTTGTGATCGAAAAACTGCCCAAATTAACCCAAACAATCATCATTTAATTCTTATCTAATGATTCATCCACATGGTATCTAATATAATTTATTATAATATAATTTTATGTTTTCAAATATCATTAATAACATTAATGATATGTTATGTTTGTTTTTCTATTTTTTACCCAAACATCAATTTATGAATACAAGTGAACCACTCAAGAAAACCGTAAAAACAAGCATTCAAGAACAATGTTTTTAAACTCTATAACTCATCCAAAGGAACATAAAATGACATAATGAACCAATAATGAACCAAATTAATGTATTAATGGTTCTTTAATTTATAATTAATAAATATAATATTGTTATACAGGACATTAAAGAGAAGGAAGCGTTCAGATACAAGGTAAGTGGAAATTCTCGAACTCAATTTCATCCTTCAGGTTCTCCCTCTTTCACTCCATTTTATATAATGTTTCTCCTTAAAAATCAGTTGATCATAAATTTTATTACTTTTCAGGAAAATAGATGTTTGTCACTAGTTTTTATTTTATAAAAAATGTTTTCCAAAAGAACTCTCCTTTTAAGATCACATCATTTACTTCACTCTCAATGTGGACGATTCTTGTCACATGTATGTTATTCCCTCTTTCATTTGGGAACCAAATGTTTATGAATTTCATCTTATGAGACGAAACCCATCCATTTACATGGGTTAGTTATGTTAACTCTTTATATATATTCTATGTGTCCAGTATGATAATTATAATTTTATGATGTGACGGGTGCGCCCCGAATTATATAGCGCAATATGAATATTTCAAAGTGACGGGTGCGCCTAGAATTAAACAGCACTCCAATGCATTGGGTAAAGTGATTAATCTCATGAGTAAATGTGAAATTATGTTTGAAAAAAATATTCTAGCTTGTTTCAAATCTATGTGTTGTAGTAAACCACTAATATACGATGTTTCATTTTTATGCATTTCCACATTTCAAGTCTTTTATTATTGCTTCCTCTCATGTTCATGATCTCCTGCATGTGTCATGATTATGCTCACCCATTTATATATTTTTATTATCTATCCTCATACTGGTATTTTATCTCACCACTTTTGATGTATATCCTCAGGTGGGTACATGTACTAAGGAGAGGACATGTGCTAATAAGAAGATATAGAAGAAGAAATTAAATAATTTTTTATGCTTGATGTTGTAATTGTTATGTATGGTCCTAGTATTCCCAATACACTAAACCTTTGGATCCTATATGTTTAATACTATAATGTTTTTTATCTCTAAATTATGTAATAGTAATGTAAGAAAAGGCAGGGTCTCTATAGTCAAAGAGGCCATCTAATTTTTCATGGGCATTCCTTCAAAACATTGATGATTTTTCTTGGACATTTGGTGTTGGGATGGAACATGTGGTTGGGATGGCATAAGATGCCTATGAATTTTGAGGTGAAACCCAAGGGTTTACCTTGGCTATCTGCATTAATAGATACCTTGGGTCATTGGACATTTGGTATATCCTCTTCATTGATTTTAGCATTGTACAAAGAAGGTGACTAATTCTTGGTGGAATTTTGAGCACCTTGAATTTTTTTTAAATAGAATGATTTATTTCCTTTATTTGATATTATATTATACACATTATTAAACATATATTTTTGGTTTTACGAAGTGGGTGGAATCCTATTAAGACTTATTGTCACACCCTACATAGGCTTTTCGAGACGCGTGTATACTTTATTATTTTATGTTCAGGTAAGAGTTCTGGTTCTAGGGACGGATTCTAATTGAGTTGGCCTGGATGGATAGAGACGGACCTATAGGTTCTAACATAATGTTATGTTCTACTTTTGTTTGTCATTTTCTAGTTTATAATTCCTTATACTTCCTCTATTTTAGGGTCTTGTTTTACCCAACACATTCATTATTTCCATTACATGTTATATATATACATATTCATCAAGTTGATATAACATCATTGGAGAGTAAAGTCTCCCCACCATTACTATTTTACACCATATCTACTGGTGAATAGAATTCAGAATATAGGTAGGTGTGCATCTGGAATGTGGGACCCAACTCGATAGCACTGTTTGGGTGGGTAATCAGTTCGAGTATGCCACAAAAATCACAAGTGACACACCCAACATATCCCACCTATCTTTGAGAATTCCCCTTTATGGTTTTTATTGATACATAAAATACCTTAACCATGATATTAATTAATAATAATTTTATTTCAATGTATTTTTACACACATTTTTAGATACATATATCCAATGATATAAAAATTTGTGAAATTCCTATAAGCGGGTCTGTCCACATAATCTTATATGATGGACATTATATATTATGAAGGTCATGGATTATGTCTCATCTATATATCTGTACCAATAAAATAATTGTGAACCAAGAATTTTTTCTGATCATATAATTGTTTCCAAAATAAATTAAGTATTTTTGGAATGCATAAAATCACTTTATTGATCTCATTTTACTATGGAAATTTTATGTAATTTTAATGCGAAATATAACACAATGACATTATCATATTAGTTTATAAAAGAATAATAAATTAATCTATGATATGATATATATTTTACATTCAAATAATCTAATATAGGTAGGTAATCTAATGAAATGACTTTTTGGTTATAGAGATTCGACTCCCACACATAATTGGGAGATGATAAATATATTTTTGTAATTTATTTGTTGGAAATGAAACACATAATGAAACAATATAGATGTGATACACATGAAGAAAAAAGTGTTAGAAAATCTAATATACACCATTTTGGGAATCAATGGTATATCATAGGATATATTTAATGAGCAATGTAATTTCATAGAAATATAACCGATAAAACCATTAAATTTATAGTTTAGTTAGTTTAATAAGGAATATATTTTTTTCGGATGGTACACAATTAGTAAAATATTGAATTCATTCATTTAAAAAATTTATAAAATGTTCAATGTTATTTTAGACTATAGTTAGAATAATATAATGTATATTAATAATAAAATTTTGTCATTCCAAGTGATTGGAATTCATGAGAATTATGTTAAATTCATCCATTATCCCAATTTATGTTTTTGATTGAATAAATAATTTCTTTGGTTAATTTATAAATTACTTAATCTAATTTATTTGGAAAACTACATTAATAAATCCACATATGAGTGATTTGAAAAATCAATAGTGAAATATAATTCATTTAAGATTTCGAATTTAAATACTATGTAAATCTTGTTTTTATTAAATTTCCAATTTTATGGTACATTTAATTAGTGTATTCAATTTAATGGTCCTGGAAATTAAAATATATATATTCAACTAAAATGTACATGAATACATAGAAATTGTATTTCCTAAATATATCATATTATAAATTATTAATTTTCAAGTGTTACATAATGGATTAATTGACAAATTTCAACGATGCATATATGAATGAGGTTGATTTTTTTATAAGCACTCCTAGATCAATGAAGAATTAATTGTTGAATGTATAACATTTTTATAAGGTTGCCGAAAATCCCTTTTATTGAAATATAAAATAAAACTAATAGAGAGATAGAGGGAGGGGTAAAACATGGGAAAATCCTTAATAATGACCTATTTTGTTTTTTGAATTTTGGAGAAAATCTCGCATTTTTCATCATGATTGGAATTACAATATATATGACCATGCCCGAAACCTATACCTCTAGGATAATGACCTCTCCAAAATGTTATTTATTTTTTCTACAGACCATAAATGAATATAATATCCGATCTAGAACACCCTAAATCAGACGAACCATCACACACATGACCAAGTCATCAAATGAGAGAGCCCCACTATCATTGATGGTACATGTCTGCATCTTATTTACCCATACAATATCACCATTCACATCTACCCTTGAATAAATCTCTCCGAAAGAGTTATGCATAGATACCTATATTTTATCTAATGAAACATGTAAAGAATGAGAATTCCATACTTGAACATCCACATCCATTAAAAACATTATTTATGAATTCTATCACTATAGATCTCAATATTTTCCGGTGGAGGGGATTTAAATTGTCTCGTATACGTATGATCACTCTTCTAATTTTATATGAAAAAATGAGGTGGTAAAAACAATTCAAAATCTATTATTCAACAATACATCAATTATTACAATATTATAGTAAGTTATATATTTAATATATTATATATATTTTTTTGTTTAGGAATTAAATTATCTCCTTATTTATTAACATATTTCAAATTAGGATTCATTTAACAAATTTGAAATGGTAATGTCCCCATGCGAGTGATTATCAAATCCGGAAATTTATTTTCAGAATTAATGAGTGGTTCATGAATCATGTATCAATATATATAAATATGTATATATATATTGATGATATGTTTATAATATATATGTTGTTTAATATTGTAACCCAATATATATTAACATATTTATTATAACATCCCACGTGAATTAAGAATATAAAATTTTCATATTTATTAATATTTTTGAATTAAATATTAATTTTACTGCAATGGGGATGCTATGTTCGATGATGTACCTAAGACGCAATAACAAGTTTCTTGGAAATTTTACGTTGCACACAACATTGAGTTATACTAAAAAATAATAATATATTATTATTATTTTTAATGGTAGTTGACACATAACCATATTATTGGAGGGAGTGAACAATACTATCTACAATATGATTAAAAAAATTTTAAAATGTTTTTCCTATTATCAAAATTGTTTTAGAGGCTTAAATTAAGAATGATTCCAATTTTAATCAGGAATACTCTGATATTCTTTAAAAGGTTGAATTACCACCTTTTGATGGAGAACAGTTTTTAAATAAAGTTTTTTTCACTTTTAGATGTTATATATGAGAGAATAATATTCTTTTTTAGAATCAATACATCAAAATTTACTTTTGTTTAAATATTGGTATTATTCTGATAACGTTCATTTTATAATTAATAGTGACAAATACTGCATTTTATTTCAAAACTGTAATTTAATATTATTTATTTATATGGTTATATTATCTTATTAAATGGTTTTACAGTTTAATTGGATTATATTTTTACCATTTAATCCAATTTTGGTCATTGGAAGTAATTTCACTTTGAAATTGGACATAAACATGTCTGAATCTATTGATAGTTATTATTTCTTAATTTTTTTTTGATTTGACAATGGAAATTAATTTTATATTAGTTAATAAAACTTATTTGTTTTGAATTTTTTAAAATATAAATAATTTTTGAATTTGGAGTATCAAAATTAGCTTTTTATTAAATTTTGGTATTTTTCTAAAAACGTTCAATTTTTTTATGAATAGTGTAAAACACAACATAGTAGTTAAAAATCTGACTTTTTCATTTAAACATCATTTTACCTCTTATGTAAATTTAATTTAAAATTTTTTATATAAATTGATTTCATCAATAAGTAAAAATGTGGTCTAATAGGATGTAAATTATTTTTAGTGAATAGTAGCTGTTTATTTTTATTTACCACTGTTAAAGGTAAATAGTGTAATTCAAGGTAAAAATAACATTATAATAATATAAAATTACCTTAACACATGTCCTAATTTTTTTTATTTGTCACGTCCGACCTTGATATACCTTGGGTAAGATATTTGACCTTTGTGAAAGCCACTTGGGTAAGATAATGACATTAATATCATTTTTTTAATGTACAGATTAAAATATCATAAACAAGAACCTTTTTACTTGAAAAAGATTAAAGTGGGGTTTTATAATTTTATATATTTTACTATAAATAAACATTATAAATCTAAAAATATTTTATACATCATATTTTGTTATTTATAATTTTTAGACATTAAAAAACTACTTATTTATTACACAATGATGATGTACGGATTACCTTTTTAATGAACGATTAAAATAAATGATATTTTAAATGGTAAAATAAATTTATTTTGAAACAATTTATGGCATAAATTTTTTTAAGATGATTATTACTTGTTATATTTTAATAAATGATGGGTTTTCGAAATAATCAAGTTGTTTTGGATTTTTTAAAAGGTCTAAAAATGAATAGTAAAAAATTGGCAGAAATGAGAATTTAAATCAATTAAGATTTTATTAAATGAGAAAATATTCTTAAAAATATAATATTCACCCAAATGATATATACTATGATAAAAATTTATGTAATTATCCATTTTTTCTCACTTGTTATTTTATAGTAAATATATTAACCATATAGTATGAATATACAAGAAGAAATGCTAAAAGATAAATAAGATAAAACCGGATAGATAAAAACGATAAGAATAAAAAGATATCCAAAACCTATCCAATTATTATTGGATGATTTTATTTTAACATATATTCATCATATCGTCTAATTTAATTATTTATTGACCTTTTTATACTGAAAATCATTTTATAATAATATAATACTTTCAAAATTCCTAAAGAACCACATCTAACTCTTATAAAAGGCCACCAACTATAAGTTATTAAACACACCATTCAAGCTTATTTTCTCATCCAAAATGCACCCAAATAATCTCCCAACATACCTATAATCCTAATATTTGAATTAAAGCTGGCATAAGAAACATCAAGATAGACTTTTGGTTCAAACCAAATGAAGTTACCTGATATAATGGTAAGGTCATCTCTCAAGTTCGATTCTTTTATTTTCTATCCCCAATAACTATTATCTTCTTATTAATTATTAACCTAAAAAACAGTATCCTTAATATAATATTATTTTTTTATGAAATTATTATAACTACACCTCTACACACCTCCATTTAATGGATAAGAACATACTGTTTCTATTGACGGTGAACTACTTCCTCACGAAACGATGATTGTTAAAATATCTCGTACCACCTCTCATGGTGGCCATTATGATGAAACTGTATTTATTTGTGATATATAATATATGTATATTATATCTATGTTTCTTTTTTACACTATATCAATCTTTTATGGTTTCCATAGTAGGTAAATATGATAATTTCATTTGAGGAAGTGTGGACTACCGCCCCCTCAACGTCATATGACTCATTCATTAAATATTTGGATTGTATAATGGTTGAAGTTAATAAAATTATATATAAGATTATACTATAATAATAATATATGAAGATCACTAATGTTACATTCCATTAAATATTAAATAGAAAATGAATGTAGAGATCATATATACATAGAGATTACCGTCTCTATGAACAGAGCATTTCATTTAATATCTACAAATGTTATGTACTATTATAAATACATATATATATATATAATAGATATATATTATACATATGATATCAAAATCATGAATATAATATATATTTTACCACTGGGACAACTTTAAATTATAAGAAGTTAATTTTTTATTCAAGTACCAAATATCGAAAAAATGATCGTTACTAAAACAAATGATTATTTAATGGTTATAACAAGGTAATAAGTGATTTAAAAGGAAAAATAAACATGAAAAATGTTATTATGAAAGTATAAATTAACATTCTTTTATTATTAAGAAGATTAAATAATGAATGAGTCACTTCAGAAATGAGGTAAGGGACATCGTCTCACTCTCCTTTCATTGATGAATATTTTGATTTGTACACTAAATTATTTTATATAGTGTATAAATCCCTTTGACTATTCATTTCATTCAGATGGAATATTTTTCCAAGTAGCATTTTACTAAATCCCATATGGATTTTTTTAACATACACGGAGAAGAAAATCTTTCCTCCACTACGAGAATTATTTGATCATGGACTTCCTTAAAAATCCATCATGTTTTTTAAAAGGATAGTAAATACCATATAAAATTTTTACGTATTTTGTTATGGAAAATTGTTTTGAGGAATCATTGATATTTCAATATCTTCAAAAGATATATTGGGATTACAATGTTGAATTGTTATTTATCATTTATGCATGTTTTCTGTGTTATAGTTCTTGGGAATTGATTACGTATACAGGTGGATTGATAATAAACCTATGGAGGGTGAGCCCAAGATAGCTCTCCAATGCATTGGGTAAATTTACGGAGGTAAACATTAATGTTTATCATAAAAGATTTAGGTAATACCATGTTATGAGAATTCCAAACATAACTCCCAATGTAGTGTTGAACTCTACAATGTATGTATGATATGGATGCAACAAGTTACCTTTATGATTTATGATTTCTATGTTTTATTAATTAATTTTATGATTTCATGAGGTGTGTTAAATTGCTAATGTTTTATATGTATTGATAGACTAATTATTTCTTTCTTTATTTGAAAACCCTTACTAAGCATTTTATGCTCATCATAAGTTTTGGAAGTGTTTTCTCATACGATATAAGGAAGGGTAAGAGGAAGGAAGAATTCAAGAATATATATAAATAAAAGAGTTCTTGTTTTCATTCATAAAATGTTATTTTATAAAAATAGGGGATATTGAGTTTAATTTTCTACTTTGTAATATTTTGAGATTTAATGTAATAGTTATGTCCTAATTCTCTTAAACTATAAACCTAAAAATATCCTCAATGTGTATTATAAATGTAATTCACAATTATATAAATTTTAAGGCTGGGGCATTATAGTTGGTATCAGAGGTAGGTTTAGAATACATTAGGAGTTAGGATATTGTTAAACTAATATACATTAATTAGTTTTTGGTATCATTGAAATGATATTTTATTTACAGATATCCATTCTTCTTCTCCTAATATATGTCTAAGTTCTGATTAGTTTTTCATAGAGGAAACATGGAACCTGTACTGGGAAGGAATACAACGGGAAATTACCATCCAAATGAGTATTTTGAGATGGTCAGTATCAGAATTGAACAGTTTGTTGTGGTGATTACACAGTTGACTCAATAATTGAAAAGAATATTGTTGAATTCTCCAGTTTTGGAACTTCCTTCTAGAGATGGTGAATATATTTTATACAATGATGCTTCATTTAAATGGATTATTTGTGTCCTAATGAATAAGGATCATGTAATTTATTATGCTTCATGTCATTTGAAACATCATGAGTTAAATCACCCTACACATGATTTGTAATTAGTTGTTGTTTTTTTTATTTAAAAATTTGGAGACATCATCTGTATTGATTAAAATGGGAAATATGTACTGACCACAAAAGTTTAAAGTATATATTCACTCAGAAATAATTGAATATGAGATAGAGGAGATGGCTAGAATTAATCAATGACAATGATTACGCCATTCAATACCATCTAATAAAGGAAAATAAAGTGGATGATGCTTTGAGTCGAAAAAGTAATTCTACATTAATCATGTTATGTTTGGAATAAGACAATTTGATTAATGATTTAATGAACATTGGCATAGAATATTTTGGTGCGATAAATTCCTCTGTTTTGTTTCAGGTGGTAGAGAAATCATCTCTATCAGACAGAATTAAACACACGCATAAGAAAGACAGTGTGTTGCTGAAAAAGGTAGAATTGTTTTAGAAGTGTAACTTATCATAATTTAACATTGATAGAGACTGTGTTGTGAGGATTAGGAAAAGATAATGTGTGCCTTATGATTCAAAGTTGAAGATATAGTTTTTTTGTGAAGCTCATAGTTATCTATTTTTAGTTAATCCTGTATGTAAAAAGATGTTCAGAAATCTTCTACAGTTTTACTGGTGGGATGGAATGAAAATAGATATTGATAACTATACTGTGAAGTGTTTGACATTTCAACAGGTTAAATCAAAGTGGATGTTACCGAAAAGAATTATTTAATCATTACTGACGCCAGAGTGGAAATGGGAAAATATATCCATTGACATCATAGTGAGATTACCAAATACATTTCATGGTAACAATGTAATCTGGTTTATTGTTGATCGATTGACTAAATCTTCTCATTTCCTTCATATTCGAGATACTCTATATCAAGATCAACTTTCATAGTTGTATGATGAAGAGATTTTCAGGTAACATGGATTTCCCCTTTCTATTCTCTCGGATTGTTTTCTAAGGTTCATTTATAACTTTTGGAATGGTCTTCAGATGTTTTTCGGTACAGAATTAAATTTTAGTACAACATCTCATCCTCAATTAGATGGGATGTCAGAATAAACAATTCAGACATTGGGAGATATGTTACATGGTTGTTAAATATATTACTAGGGATGTTGGGAAAAACATCTTCTTTTGGTTGAATTTTCTTATAATAACAGTTTTCATTCTAGTATACAGATGGATCTGTTTGAGGCATTATATAGGAAACGATGTCGAACTCCAGATTTTTGGGATGATGCAGGTGAAATGAAACTGATTGAACCAGAATTAATAGATGAGATGGCAGAAAAAGATCAGTTTTTTTGAAATCACCTGAGAATATCTCAATGAAGGTAGAAAAGTTATGCAGATAACCGGAGGAAGGATCTTTCTTTTGAGGTGGGTGATCATTTATTTGTATTCATTTCTCCATGGAAATGTGTGTTTTTTTTGGTAAGAAGGGAAATCTATATCGGAGGTTCATTAGACCCTACGAAATCTAGTAGAAAGTTGGATTAATTGACTGAAGAGTGGATTTACCTCTACTTTTATCCCATAGAGACAATGTTTTTCATTTTTCAATGTTGAGAATGTATTATCTTGATCCATATAATTTTTTAGTCTAGAGGTAATTCAGTTGGAAGAGAATATTTCTTATGAGGAACAATCAGTCCAAATTCTTGACTGAAGAGATAATGTGTTTCAGAATAAGGTAATCCTTTAGTTAGGAAAAACCATATACTTTAAGAAGAAACATGAGAATTTGAAATTTCTATGAGGGGTAAATACCACAACTTATTTAATAAGTGAATAAAATTGCAAGGATGCAATTTTCAAAAGAGGGGGAAGGATGTAACATCCTAGTTAAATAAAGAATATGACAATTTTATACTTAATAATATTTGTGAATTAAATATTAATTTAACTTTAGTGGGGATTATATGTTTGATTGCATACCTAACACGCAACAATGGGTTTCTTTGAAATCGTACATTGTACACAACGTTTTGTTACACTAAAAAAATAATAATTTAATATTATTATTTTAAATGGTAGTTAATTCATAGGCATTTTATTGGATTGAATGAACAAAAATAAGTAGAGTATGATTAAAAATGTTTTTAAATGATTTTACAATTAACCAATAAGTTTTATAGGCTTAAAATAATAATTAAACCAATTTTATGCATGAATAATCTAATATTCTTTAAAAGTTTGATTTATTGCCTTTTCATGATGAAGTCTTTTTAAATATAGTTTTTTTCACATATAAATTTAATATTTTAAAAAATAAAATGCATCTTTATAATTGCGAAATAAGTATTTACTTTGGATGAAATATTGATATTTTTCTGATAAAGTTCATTATTTAATGAATAGTGAAAAATTACGGCATTTTAATTGTAAACTAAATTTTAATATAATGATTTCATATTGTTATATTATCATTTAAAAAGGATTAAAAGTGTTATTGGATTATATATTTAACATTTAATCCAAATTTGTTCATTATAAGTAATTTCTCTTTGAAATTGGACATAAGAAGTGTCAATCTTTTGATAGTTATTATTTTATAAAAACATGTTTTTCAGAGTCGACAACAGAAATTAATGTTAAATAAATTATTAAAACTTTTTTTCTGTTGAGTTTGGTAAAATATAAAACATTTTTAGATTTTTAATATCAAAATTGGCTTTGGATTAATCTTTCCTATTTTTATAAAAACGTTAAATTTTTGACGAATAGTGAAAAACACTGCTCAGGAGTTAAGAAACTATCATTTTCCTTTAAATGTAATTTTAATGATTCTAGGAATAGAATTTCAAAATTTTTACATACTTAGTTGTCATCATAATGTAATATTTGGATCAATTTGATGAAAATAATTTGTGGTGAAGAGAAACAGTTGAATTTCTTATTTACCGCAATTAAAGAAAAATATGTTTATTGAAGGTAAAAATAATATTATAATAATATAAAATTAACTTAAAACTTGTCCTAACATTCTTGGATGTGTCATTTCTGACCCAAGTAATCATTGGGAGAGACTTTGGGTCTTTTAAAGCCAGTTGGGTAAGATAATAGCTTCAATTACTTTTTATTTAATGTAAAAAATAAAAATAGCATAAACATTACTCTTTTTACTATAACAATATTAAATTGGGGTTTTATAATTGATATATTTTACTATAAATAGTAATTAAAAATTAAAATTATTTCGTACATCAAGATATTTTATTTATAATTTTTATACATTTCATAAATAATCTTATTTATGACACAATGATGACACAATGATTACCTTATTAAAGAACGTTTTAAATAAATGCTATTATAAATGTTAAAATAAATTTATTTTTAACATTTTTAGGCCATAATCGAATTTTAATGATGAATATGACTTTCTATATTCGAATTAATGAATTCTTTTCTAAATAATTAATTTCTATTGGATTTTTTAAAAAGTCAGGATGTTAATAGAAAAAAAATTTACGTTAATGAGTTTTTAAAGAAATTAATATTTTATAAATGATAAAATAGTCTTAAAAATATAATATTTGTCCAAATTATATATATGATGTAAAATATTTCATTAATGATCCATTTTGGGTTGCATGTATTTTCATTTTAAATATATTAACCATATATTATGAATATACAAGTAGACATGGTAAATGTTAAATAAGATAACCAAGTGTTAAAATAAAAAATAATGATAAAAAATTTCCCAAAACCGATCCAATTATTATTGGATGATTTTTATTTTGACTTATAATCATCGTATCTTCTAATTTATTGTGTTCTGTTTCTTTTGAAACTGAAAATCATTTTTTAAGAAAATAATACTTTCAAACTTCCCTAATGAACCCCTCCTCCATCTTATAAAAGGCCACCACCTCTAACTAATTAAAACAAACCTCTCCACCCACTTGGATTGTCAAAAATATACCCAAATAAGATTCAAAATTTTCTTTATTCCTTATAGAAGCCTTACCTTAGGCTGAAGGCACTTCATGAATGCTTTTTGGTTCAAACCAATGGGAGTTACCCGATTGAAAGGTATCATTTTCTATCACGTTCTTTTCTTTTAGTTTCATTATCCACTCCCAATACTATTATTATTCCGTTTTTACATAAAAATATAGTATAATTAATATACTTGGTTTTTATGAGAAATATTCAAAATAAACTTCCATAATCCTTCTTCTAATGGATACAGACAAACTGTTTCTGTGGACGGCGAACCAATGCCTCACAAAATGATGAATGTATAAATATCTCATACTGCCTCACATGGTGGAAATTATGATGAAAATTTATTTATATGTGATATATATTATATTTATATTATCTTTAAGATTATTTATTTTTCCTTTCTAGTATACCATTATGGTTTCGATAATGGGTAAATATGATAATTTTATTTGAGAAAGTGCTGACTACCGCCCCCTCAACGTGATATGACTCATTCATAACATATGTGGAACCTATAAAGAATTTCATTAATGAAATTATATATAATATTATACAATAATTATAATATACCAATGTATCATTTTTCTTCCATTCCATTAAATTTGAAGTAGAAAATGAATGTAGCCTTCATGCGTAAGTATAGCTTACTGTCTCCAAGAATGATGCATTTCATTTCTTATCTCCAAATGTTATGTACTATTATAAATACATATATATACTAGATATATATATGATATATATGATATATAAATCATGAATATTATTCATGAGATAATGGAATTTTGACCACAGGGTCAACTTATAATTATAAGAAGTTCATTATTGACTCAAGTACCAAATATTGACAAAATGAACTTTATTAACAAAAATTATTATTTAATGATTATAATGAGGTAATAGGTGATATAAAAGGGAAAAAACCTAAAAAAAATTCATAATAAATTATAAATTAAATTTAGTTTATTATTCAATAGATTAAAGAATAAAAGAGACAAGTCCAACCCGAGTCAAGGGACTTCATCACACTCTCCTTTCGTTAAGGAATATTTTGATTTATACATGATTTTCATTTATATGGTCTACATAACCTTTTGAATTTTAATTTCATTCAAAGGGAATATTTTTCTCTGTATAATCTCACAAAACAACAATGTTAATTATTTTTTTAACATACACAGTGACAATGACCTTTCTACCACTTCAAGTATTATTTGATCGTTGGATTCCTTAACAAGCCTTAGTGTTTTTGAAAAAGGAAAATAAAAACCTTATACCCTTTTTTGGTATTATGATATTGAAAATGTTTTTTAGAAATTTTTTATTATATTAATATCTTGAAATGATATATTGTGATTGGAATTTGGAAATTTTATCTTTCATTTATGATTGGTTTATTTGTTCTGGATCTTGGGGATTGATTATGTATACAGGTGGTTACGTGATAAACCTATGGTGGGTGAGACTGAGATAGCTCTCCAATTCATCAGGTAATGTGAAAACGGTAAATGTTAATGTTTCTCCAATGATATTTAGGGAAAATGCTATGATGGGTATTCCAATCATAACTCCCTATATAGCTGTGAAAGCTAAAACATAAGTATGATATGGATGCAAAAATTTAACTTAATGATTTTTTATTTCCATGTGTTATTGATAAATTTTATGATTTCATGAGGTATGTTAAAGAGGTTATGATTTTTTATGTATTTATGGACTAATTATTTCTTTCCTTATTTTATGACCCTTAATGTGCTTTTTATGCTCATCCCATGTTTTTGTAATGTTTTTCACATGGTATAAGGATGGGTAAGAGAAAAGCAGAACACAAGAAGGTTTATATCATGAAAAGAATTATTTTTTAATTTTAATAATTTTTATTTTATGAAAAAACATATACTGAGTAGATGTGTCTACTTTGTATTATTTGAGATGTAATGTAATAGTTATGTTCTATTTCTCTAAAAATCTAAACATAAAAAGATCCTAATTGTGAATATTTAACTTAATTCATGATTATTTAATGTTTAAGGCTGGTCCCTTAAATTTATAATTTATTGATTCAAAATGTGTATTAATTTGGTATTAATACAATGAATAGAAAACATACCCAACTAGTTTATTGTGATTTTTTTGAAGTCATAGTTAAAATTATTTGATGAAATGTGATGATGATTTCAAATTTTTGAAATTTATGTGTATTGAGCTATGTAAAATAGTTAATTGGTTTTTTATCTTGAAAAATGGAAATTATCCTGGGATTTCTAATAACATTATAATTGTTAGTTATTGTGATGGAATAATATTTATATTTTTTAGGAGTGGTTGGGTCAATAAAATTCATGGATCAAAAGTTTACCATTTCTTATATATCTTTGTAAAAATTATAATCTTATTTTATAATGTCAAAATAGTATGCAATGATCAATTTATTCTAGAGTCCCATTAATTTATAATTCACATTATGTGTACATATTTTTACTATAATATTATAGATAAAATGAAAAAAATTGGGGTTTTACCAATCAATGAGTAGAATAATAAATTACTTCTTTTCTTTAGAATGCATGATACCAAAAAAATAAAGCTGTATGGGAACAAAATCTATAATGGTTTTGGGAGTTAATTTAAAAATATACAATATATTTTCATTATTAATGAATGATTGTATACATATGTATTATATTTATCAATAATAATTCATAAAATATAAAAATATATATATAAATATCTAAACAATGATTGATTTATCTATATTTTAATTAATTTATACATTTTATAGGAAGATGAATGTGGTTTATTAGGTGTAACTGGTATTATTTAATTTATATTATAAATAATTATATGATCATGTATTTATTACCACCAATCCATTTTGATTTAAAAGTGAAAAATTATTTATTTTTTTAAATAATTAGGAGTCTATGTCTCACCAATGTTACTGTGTATTCTAGTATATGTAGTTGTCCTAGTATAGGGGTTATATATTAAAACTATGTGAACCAAATGAATTTTTTTTATTAATTTTTTTATGTTTTTGGTGAGGGTGCGAGTACAAAAATTTGTTAGATATGTAATATTATAAGAGAGGCTTGTATATTACCTCTCCTGACATGATGGAAAAAATAATCCACCTAGGTCAGAATTGATAGGTTATAGAGAATGGTTTGGGTAAAAATACTATTTTAATTTTATTTCCATTATATATATTTTTTTCTACTAATAATTTTATTTCACACAACATAATTTGAAATCTTATGAAAATGAGTATCACTATGTGTGAAATTCATAATAAGCAATGTCATATAATGGATGGGTGAAAAGAGATCCTTAGGAACCATTTTGAGATATGTATGACATAAAAAAATGAGAGTCTTTAGGCATTCTTCCTACCCATTAGAATTATTTGGTTTTATTTTGGATGAGGGAGGTGGTTGTAGTTGGATTTATTTAAGTGAATATATTATCGTGTGTAATAATTCAATGTATAATAATTGAATTTGTCGAATATAGATCAATTATGGTAATAATTTTTTAATAAGTGAATTTAGGGAATCCAATCAAGACATGGAACATAGTAAAAGTAATTTCATAGTAATAATGTAATACTATAACTCATTCCCATTCATATATATATAACATTATAATAAAACATGAATATAAATATTTAATAGGTTGTCACCATTGATATAATTAGGAAAGACTGATGATCCCACTAACAAGATCACTTTATGAAAGAGTACACATCATACCACTGTCAAAGTATTTCTATTTCTATAGGAAGAAAAATAATTAGGAAAAAGTATTTTTTTTTATTTTTAAAAAATATTGATATTTGTTCATTAATAAATTATGTATATTAAATAGGTTTGGTAAACATTTAAATACTATAATGTCACACCCCAACCATAGATAGTCATTTATTTTATTCTTTTTTCAATTTTGGATCTTTTAGTTGAGGTTCAGGTTGAGTGCCCAACAAAAGTCCCTATTTTTTTTTGGTTTTGGGTTTCCTTTTATAACTATTATAATTTATTCTTGTTGGGATTAGGATAATGTTGCATGGCATGGATTTTTTGACACCCACAATGTAACTACATTGTGTTTAAAACATTCAGGGATCTTTTAGTGAACTTCCATTGTGTCTGAAGTATATTTTGTGGATTTTCAGCCAATTTTTGGGGTGGTACAGTTTTAGCGTGGCCTGGGAAAATCGTGAAACCAAACTATTTAATGTTTTAGGAGTTTCCAGTATCCCTCACATGGTTTGCGTATGGTTTGACAAACCGTGCATCCAAACCGTACAACCACTTGTAGGCATTATATCATTTCACATGGAGCTCGGATTTTGGTGATTACACCTCCAAAATGGAGCCCTATGTGTTGGGAATCGACCATAGGAGCCTCCACCTCCTTCCTTCTTTTATTTGGGGAAACATTGGTATGATTTTGCAAGAAATTTTGGTGATTCTTCATGTTTCATTCACAAAATCTTCTCTCCTTCCCTTTCCCTCTTTGTTCTAAGATTTTATTTGGGTGTTTTCTTCTATGGAAAAATAGTAATGTCGAGGGATTATTTTTGGTTATTTTTTCTTTGGATCAACGATTTGCTGATGGAATATGGGGATAATATCTTTCCACCCTTGATGTTTCATCGCATCCGCACCTGGTTGAGGTATGCGTTTCCAACTTTTTCCTTTTCGGAACACTCCACGAGATCTTGTGCATTTTAATTTTATTTTTTAATGTATTTCGAACCTCTAAAAAATATATGGATTTATTAAATTCTTGATTTAATGTTTGTATAATTTACTAAAAATAGGTTTTGAAAGGTATTTTTGTGAAATACCTAGGTTTATTACAAATAGGGTTATTGTTTAAAATGTCATTTTCCCTTAAAGTTAAATTTTTTGTTTTAGGAAATATTTACCTTTATTTATGGTGGGATGGTTTTTTATTTTTTGTGTTCATGATTTTTTGTGTATGGTTTGTTAATTATTTATCTTTTGAAATGTGTTAAAATGTTTTGAAAAGGGTTTTGTGGTTATAAGGGGACTATTTTATATCCCCTAAATAGTATGGATGGTTTGATGTGATTTTAATGAAAATGGTAGGTTTTATGGAAAATTTTTTTGGGTGTCCTATATGATTTTTGGTGTACCATCGGGTGTTGGAAGATCGATGGGTGCACTAGGTCCACAAACGATAATGCCCTCAAATGAAGATGGTGCTTTAAACTGGTGTTCCTTAAATTATTGGTTTCTTAAATGGTTCTTGTTTTCTAAATAATGTTTTTTCCTTCTTGTGTTATATGAATGTGTATTCAAATGGAATCTCATGGGATTATCCTCATTTGTATTTTGTTGTGTGAGTTTTGGAATAAGATTGTCTCGAAGGAGTTGTTTTGTAATTTGACACTTTAAGATGGTTTTAGAAATGTTTTGTAAATGATTTGGTAAATGTATTTGTGTGTTTAAACACAAATTTATTTTTGGCATGTTTCACGAGTTTCATGTTTTTACAAAAATGTGGAAAGTATTGTTTAGAAAATTAATTGGAAAGTGGTGTTCCTCAAGGTTTTATAAGTGATTTGAAAATTATTCAATATGCATAAGTTTTCAAGAATGGGATTGTGATGTGAAAGTCGTGGATTATGAAATGTGATGCTTGGTTTGGTTGATTAATTGTGTATGTGGCATCATGTGATGTGGAACTTGTTTGACCACAAAGGGAAACCTGGGTACCTATGTGGGTGGACGTGTACTAGTATACTACTAATCCTGAAGGGTTTAGCCATTATTTCACGTAGCAGTTTGGACAATGACAACACTAAATAAACTATGATGATGATGATGATGGGGACCACTAGGATATGTGTATATTCCCTACTAGTGGATCTTGCACGACATAGGGTATTATTATAATTACTTTTCAACGAGATATTAGGTACTTGGGACCCAAAACAAGCTAGTACCTAGGGGTGTTCTAGTTACTAGTGCTCAATTATTTTATTTCACCCCCCATCAACATGCGGTTGGATGAGTTGGTTGTTCTAAAAGAAAGTGATATGTCTTGAAATTGGAATTCTTTGAAACTATTTTCTATTTAATTTTTTTCCATTGATAATAGTTTCTAGTATTGATTAGTTTTGGGTTTTGTTATAAAATGGTAGTTTTCATTAAAAATAGATTATGGCATGTGTTGGCCATAAAAAGGTAAATTTGTGGTTGTTTAATAAAACGTAAAAACCCTATTTTTATAATTATATTTCAAACATGTGTTAATGAACTATTTTGGGAATGGAAACACTTGGAATCTTTGGTGATTGCCTAATGAGATGTTAGATCACACCCTACCTATACAACTCGGTAACAGTAGAACCATTCCCTTTTGCATGATCTGGTATTGATTAAGTTTTTCTATTTTGATTTATCACAAGGAGTAGGGTGGTATTGTGGTTGGAGGTGACGATGAGGACATGCGGAGATCATGTTAGTATCTTGTTGTTTTTTTATTGTTGTAGCTCATGATTCTTTCTGTTTTTTTTAGTTAATTGTATTTGTGTTGTAAAAGATTGATCATTTGTTTAGTTCTAGTTCTATTTAGATCTTCTGCATTCTCAATGTTGTTTTTTCTATCTCATTTATTATTGGTCCAAATCAATCCCTTTTGTTTTATATATGTTTTTCAGAACTAGTTGCAAGTAAGTGGGGATCAGAAACGCCCTTCAAATCATGTCACGGGACGGGTCGGGTGTCTGGTTAGATGGAATCCGGGCATGGTTCCTGAAAAAATGGTCTCATAGGATGTTCTTGATATTTGGGGTGTCCGTAAGATGTAGACCAGGGTTGTTGGGACTCATGAGGTAGGTACAGGAAGGAAATCATGAACCCTTGCTCGTTCTAAGCCTCGAGTCACTAGGGGCATTCTAGGATTGATTCTTGTGTCTTGTGTTGTTTTGGAATTGAGGGATGAAAATGGATGTGAGTCGGGTTATGTTGTGTCCATAAATGTGGTGGTGACCCTTGTGATGTCTATATTACCTATTCAAGACCCTCCTAGTGTTATGCCTTACTTAGGGCATGGCTCACCACCATGTTTTCAGGATAGGAATAGGCACTATTCCCTCATTTTTATAGTCCATTGTTCATTGTGTTTCTTTTTGGTTTCAGTTTATATAAGTGTATATTGAAAATGAATGTGGATTTTGAAACAAAAATTTATTTAAAAACAGATGTTTTTTCCATAAAATGGTTTTAAATTGATAAATTGGGATTGCAAATATTGAGGGTATTTTGGGTTTGAGAATCCTAATGGAATTGGGCCCATGGTATTTCTTATAGATCATGACATGTGTGTGGGTATGTTTGAGAAGAGCGTGTTGGCATGTGAATATGGGAATAGATGGAAACACATGTAATGGTTCATGGGATACCATGGGTTGGGTTTTCTAATTAAAGGCTTACCATAGTTTTCTTAATGAGGATTTGGATGAGAAAATGATTTAAAATAAAAATTGTCAAAAATGGGTTATTTGTACGTGGGAATTACCCTTTAAATAAGGTATTATTGGGTTTTAAAAGGAAAATAATGGTTTTTAAAAAAGGATATTTTAGTGGTATTTGTTATTACTTGGCTTCTGAACTAGTTGGTTTTGGTTTGAGGTGTTTCTCTTTGTTGGTGCCTAAGATTTTTATTGGATTTGGTCTGTGATATTCATGTTGTTCAGTAAATGCCTCCCAGAAAGGTCCTCAATGTTCATAATGTGACATGTATTGTTTCTGATTATTCAAGAGTGTAACCTGTCCTTCGTGGTGTTTGAGGATTTTTAGAATCGGTGGAGTGGATTTAAGAGGTAGACAAACCCTTCAAGTTGTTGGGAACTCCTGAGGCTGTTAGAGCTCATGTTGTCTTGGGGTTGCTTGAGGGTCCAAACTTAGATGAGTAAAAGATGGTTGTCCCATCATCGTTGGAATTTAGGATGAAATGGAATGTTTTTAAGGTCACTTTTATCCAATGGTTCATACTTGAGGAGGTGGTGTTGAGGAAAGTGGAAGAGATATGGGATATTCGACAAGGCCAGCTATCAATAAAATATTATGTTGACCATTTTATGGAGCCGGTTACCTATTCCTTGGATGAAGCACAAAAATCTATAGTAAAATACCAAATTTTTGTCTAGGTTCTTCATCATGAGATTGCATAAAAAGTACTCTCATCTGGTGAAACCTATTTCGAGAAGTTGGTGGATGTGGCGTTCATAGCTGAGTTTGTTTTTGGGATGCAATCAATGGTTGTTGGTTCTCGTGATGGTTTCCCATCTGGTGAGTTGGGTGTGCCAGTGGAACTAGTTTCTGAGAAACATTTTATGTCGGCTCTGACATTAAGTTCGTCAGACTATTCACATGAATGTTTCTAGTGCGGCCGGTTTGGACACTAAAATTCTTCTTGAAGTATTCATATGAAGAATCATCGCCGCTATGGGAATTGGGGTCAATTGAAGATGTTATGTAGGGGGTGTTATCTGAAAAGGAAGTCTTGTTAAGATAATGAGTTTCTTGACTGTGAGGCAAGAGATGCTTCAGCCATCAGATCCCCAACAACAGGTATCGGGGTGAAGCTCGCACATAGTTCAGAGTGACTGGGAGGGGGTGTGAAACCTTACCTAGTTTTTTTTCTATGTTGGGGTGGAATGGTTTAACATATACTTATTCTTATTAACTTGATTTTTTATGTAAACCATTTAAGGTAACAATGTGGTTAACTAGATATCTTGTAAACCAAACAGTTGATTCTATCTGCATGTTTTCTTTGAATGTTTCTATTCTCATATGAGTGTGTCTTGTATTCTTGTAGGAAAATTATGGTTTTAACTTTTGGATGTTCATATTTGTCGATTCATGAGTTTTTAAAATTTGTATATTTTGTGTTTGGTTTATTTAGTAGGGTCCGAGTTCTAGTGTTGTTAGTGTCCAACTTGTATATGGAAGTTTAGGTTTGACCTCGGTTGAGGTTTATGGTGTCTGGAGTTTTGGAAAAATTTTCTATGTGTAGTAAGGTTACCGCACTGTTAGAAAAAACCATGTGGCCCTAGCCAGGTGGATAGAACCAACTACATGGCTAGTTCATGACCAAGCGGTAGGTCTCATAATCGTGCGGGTTGGTGTCACTTTTGGGAAGAGGCGTTGGAATGGTTGACACATAATTTTAACCTCGTGTTTCCATGTCGTGTGGGTTGCCCCTTCCTTCTAGTAGATCATGCATGGTATAGTAAATTGTGCACCCAAACCATGTGAGTTGTATAAAAATTTTAAATGTTAAAATCTCTTGTTCCCGGTTGTAGTGTGGGTGTTGTTTAGTGATTAAATGTTTTTTAATTATTTGAGTTCTTGTGGTAGGGAGAACCCTATCGTGTTCTCCCATCATCTTATTTCATTAATTATGGTTTCTTTTTTATCGGTTGGGTGTGACTTGTGGAGTGAATAGTAATACAAAGTTTCATTATTTCCCTTTGGTTTTGTCGAGTATGGAATTTATCTTTTTTTTTCCTTTTGGATAGGTGACTTTCTGGGTGCAGAAACTGTCTGTAGTGGGGAAAATTGTCACACCCTGACCATATATACTCTTTTATTTTATTCGTTCCTTGATGTTGGATGTTTTGGTTGAGGTTCAGGTTGTGTTACCAACAAAAGTCTTTGTGTTTTTGTGGTTTTGGTTTTCCTCTTATACCTATTATTAGTTATTCTTGGTGGGATTAAGATAAAGATGCATGTCGGGGTGTCTTTGACTCCCATAATGTCACTAATTTGTGTTTAAAACATTCAGGGATCTTTGAGTGAACATCCCTAGTCATTGGGGTGTAATTTGGGGGTTTTCAGCCAATTTTTGGGGTCGCATGGTATGTGAAGGGACTAGGAAAATAGTGAAACCTAACCACGTGATGTTGCAGGAGTTTCTAGTAGCCCTCGCATGGTTTGCGCATGGATTGACAAACCATGCAGCCAAACCATGCATCCACTTGCGTCATTATAACTTTTTATGTCGAGCTCCGATTTGGGTGATTCAACCTCCAAAATGAATCCCTATCTGTTGGTCATCGACAAGAGGAGCCTTCCCCTCCATTATTATTTTATTTAGGGATATTATTGAACGATTTATCATGAAAAATTGGTGATTCTTCATGTTTTCTTCACCAAATCTTCTCTCCTTCTCTTTCCCACTTTTTTCTAGGGTTTTATTTGGGTATTTAATTCCATGGAAGAATCCTAATGTATAGGGTTTATTTTGGTTCTTTTTTTCGATCTAGGTCATGCGAATAGTCTATGTGGTTTATACCTCACCTCCCTTGAAGTTTCATCACATCTGCACATGGTTGTGGTATGCGTTTCCAACATTTTCCTTTTCGAAACACTCCACGAGAACTTGAGCGTTATCATTTAATTTTTAAATGTCCTTTTCACCTCTAATATATATATGTCTTCATGAAAATTATGATATCATGTTTGTTAAATTTACTAATAATATGTTTTGAAATGGACTTGTGTAAAATACCTAGGTTTATTGCACCTAGGGTTATTGTTTAAAATGTAATTGTTCATTAAATTTAAATTGGGGTTTCTATGAAATGATTAGCCTTAATTATGGTGTGATGGTTGTTTATTGTCTGTGGTATTGATTTGGTGAGTATGGTTTGGTAATGATTTATCTTTTGAAATGTGTTATAATGTTTCGAAAAGGGTTTTGTAGTTATAAGGGGATTGTTTAATGTTCCCTAAACAGTATGGATGGTCGGATGTGGTTTTAAAGAAAATGGTAGGTTTTGTGGAAATGGTTTATAGGTGTCCTCTAGGATTTTTGGTGTGCCATCGGGTGTTGGCAGATCAATGGGTGCACTAGGTGCACACACAATTGTGCCCTAAAATGAAGATGGTTCTAAAAACTGGTGTTCATTAAAATATTGGTTTCTTAAAAGGTTCTTGTTCTCTAAATAATGTTTTTCATTCATGTGGTTTCTAATTTTGGTTTAAAAAGTAATCACATGGGGTTATCCTCATTTGTATTTTGGTGCATGTGTTTTGGAAAATGATTATCTTAAATATATGTTTATAACTAGACAATTGAAGATGGTTTTAGAATGATTTCAAAATGTTTTGGTAAATGTTTTTGTGTGTGTAAACATAAAGGCATGTTTATCATGTTTCTAGAGCTTCATGTTTTTACTAAAATGTGGAAAGGCTTGTTTATAAAATTCTTGGGTAAGTGGTGTTCCTCATGGTTTTAGAATTGATTTGAAAATGTTTCGATGTGCACATGTTTTCAAGAATGGGTTTGTGATGTGAAAGTGATGGCTTATGAAATGTGATTCTTGGTTTGGTTGATTAATTATGTAAGTGGCATCATGTTATGTGGAACATGTTTGAGAAGAAAGGGTAACCTGGGTATCTAGGTGGGAAGAAGTGTTCTAGTATTCTAGAGATCATGTAGGGTTTGAACCTTATTTCACGTAGCAAGTTTGATGATGAAAACACTAACTAAAATATGATGATGATTATGATGATGATGGGGACCACTAGGTTATGGGTATGTTCCATAATAGTGTCTCATTCACGAGAATGCATATTGTTATAGTTACTTTTTACTGAGATACAAGGTACCCAGGGCCCACATCTTGCTAGTGCCTAGGGGTGTTCCCATGACTAGTGCTCAATTTTTATATTGCACCTGCCATCGGTTTACAGTGGTTTGAGTTGGTTGTTCTAAAAGTATGTGATTTTTCTTTAAAGTGGAATTATTTGAAACTATTTTCTATTTATTTTTTTCCATTTAAAATTGATTATAGCATATTTTTGTTTGAGTTTTTGTTATAAATGGTAGTTTCTTGAAAAATGGATGGTGGCGTGTGTTTTCCTTTAAAACGGTAAAGTTGTTGTTGTTTAATAAATTGTGAAATACAATTTTTATAATTATATTTGAAACTAGTGATAATGGACAGATTTTGGAAAGGAAACACTTGGAATCTATGGTGAGTTCCTAATGAGAGGTTAGCTCACACCCTACCTATACAACACAGTGTCGCTAGACCCAAGCTATTTTGCAGGATCAGGTTTTGATCAGGTTTTTCTAGTTCATGTTATCTCTTGGAGAATAGTGGTATTGTGGTTGGAGGTGACCAGGAGGTCATGTGGATATCGTGTTAGTAGCTGGTTGTTTTTTTGTTAGTTGTAGCTTCTGGTTCTTTTGGTGTTAGTTTTATTTAGTTGTATTTGTGTTGGACCATATTTTTCATTTTATGAGATCCAGTTGTGGTTAGCTCTACTACATTCTCAACGATGAATATTTTTATCCTATTTATTATTGGGAAAAATTGTTCCCTCTTTTTTTATATATGATGTACATCACTAGTTTTCAGTCTGTGGGGACCGAGAATGCCCTTTAGATCATGTTGTGGACCGGGTCGGGTGTCGGGTTAGATGGCATCTCGGCGTGGTTCATGACACATAAAATCAATATGATTTGAGACATATTACAACACACTAATATGATATATTCAAATAATTCATAGTGTTTAGTCATCAAAATAACTCATTGACATTAACAGAGACGTCATGTGACATCTAGATGTTTGAGCCAGAGTGATGGGTTTATGTAATGATAAAATGATGGACACATTGGTTGAGGTAGATATTATAATTATTATTATGGGGAACAATATGGATGCTTTGTTTCAGTAGTTATGAAAATTGTTTAAGGTTATATTATAGAAGACTACATTACATATAGATGAGGTGGTGAATAATATACCACATACATTGCAATGATGTCAACATCACTAGTATAAAATAATTAAACTACACTCATGATAATTTTTATTAATATGATTATAATATTGAATAGTTACATATATTATATTATCTAGTTGTATACACTTTTATTATAAATGATTCCATAGGTGATTTGGATGTGTAATTATTTGATACAAAATATATTTTCTATTTATCTTTTACTAAATAACACTTCAATTTTATGTTAGATTTAATTTTTTTTTCTATTTTTGAACTGAATACAGTAAAAAATAGTAACATGTGTCCCACAATGTAATATCATAGTAAAAATATATTATATGATACCAAATTACCATGATAAAAATTTTAAAAAACAAAAATTAGATCCTGAAATGATGGAAGCATCACCACATTAATCCATGCTCTGGTTTTCTCTGGATGTTGAATAATGTATTTTTAGTGGCGTAAACCACTAAAATAAGAACATAACAGGGAAAACATAGAATTTTAAAAAGATGTCTTTCTGAAAAAATATGAAAAAAAATTTAAATATTTCATTAGAAATCAAATAATCTTGATTTTAATAGTATATCACATGATGTTATGGGAATTTTTAAGTTCCTGAAGTAGAAA
The DNA here is from genome assembly GCA_963277665.1 of Viscum album. Taxonomy (NCBI): domain Eukaryota; kingdom Viridiplantae; phylum Streptophyta; class Magnoliopsida; order Santalales; family Viscaceae; genus Viscum; species Viscum album. The sequence continues at coordinate 527,218,469 of OY728161.1, read as the reverse complement.
TTGGTTATAAGGAATCTATAAAATGTTTTTTGTTCTTATTATACCATAAATTGTGATAAGATTTGTCTATATAAAAGTCTTTTAATAGAATCACATATTTCTTCCTAGTTTAATGTATATTGAATCTTGTTATATTAAATAGGTTTTTTTATTTTATATGAAGTTGTGTGGTGAATCAAATGTTAGTTAATTCAAATTTTCTCTCTATTGATTAGATCTATGTAGAGATCTACATTTTGTTATTAGGTTGTGTTGGTTGGATGATGGTATTTTTGTTTTAAATGTATTCAAGAACCAAATTCACTATAATGTAGTTTTATAAAAAAATAAATAAAAAATTGATTTTGAGTACTGGGGATGGTTTGTCAATTTCATGTCAGCTGTTGTTGGATAAGTTAATATACTTTTTATTATCTTATTAATGTATTTTTGAGTTGTGTTTCTGTGCATATAAACAAATATAATGTCCTCATATTATCAGGAAATAATATAATCTTGAATGTAGGGTAATATTTGAAAGGTGAAAATGGACACAACATAAATATGATCTCTATTGTGAGTAGGATGATATTGTTTTGTATTATAATAAACTATAACATGGATATAATGAACCACAACTATAAAAAACCATGAAATAAAATTAAATAGAAAAAAAATATGTTTCTTGTAACATTTTTTAATATATTTCACATCAATCATAAATTCGGTGTTCTCGTAAATAAAAAATAATCTTTTTATAAACATATTAGACTATATTAAAACAACAAAAGAGGGAAATGGAGAAAATATTATCATTTTCCAATGAAAATTTATTAAAAATTACTTGGACTTTTTTTTAGAATTTTATTAATATATTCAGGATAATTTGAGTTTTAGTTATATTTGGAAAACCAAAAAAAATATTTTAGTGTTTTAAAACACTAAAATTTAAATATAGACTATAAACCTAAGAAGAAATAAAATATTGACATGGAAATATAGAAAATAATAATTGGATTATTCATTACATTACTATTTAAATTTTCCATCAATTTTTATGAAGTGTTCTTATAATGACTAAATCAGTAGAATTTAATGAAATGAAAATATTTAAATATGTGCTCTAAAAGGAAAAATAATACAAAAAATGACCAAAAATATTTTTGAAATAATAAAATATGGTAAATTATTTTTTTAATTGTAAGAATATATTCCACATAAATCATAGATTTAATTTTCATAGATAGACCAAAAAACAAATTTTATTCATTTTAAAGATTTAAAACATATATTTATGGTCAAAACATATCAAAAAATATTGAATTGACATGTAATTGTTGGTAAATGATCTTTAAAAATAATTCGTCCATATTATAATAGACTAAACTAAAATCCATCACGAGTTATGGTTAAAACAATTAAATAATGAGGTATTAAAGATACCAAAATATTAAAAAAGTAGAATATGTGGTTCAAAATAAGGAAAAATTCATATTACCATTATATCATGGGAAAACTATTATCATTTATTTTATAATGTAGGAACATATTTTAAAATAAATCCAATTTTCTGTTTTCTATTGATGACTAAGAAAATTATATTAAAAATTAGAATGATTTATATGAAAATATAGAAAACAATATTGAGTTAATATAAATTCATGGGAATATAAGTGTTAAATTATTTTTTACATTTAGAAATAAAAGATACATGAATCTTATATTTGTTCTACCCAATTTTTTTAAATAAATAGTTTTTAATGATATCAATGTTAATAAAAACATTCATCAGGTGCTAAAACCCAGGAAATTAATCTCAGATAGCAACAAAATTGTTAAAAAAATTCAATTGATCTGTTTTTGAGTTTTGGGAATTGGAGAGACATAAATCTGAGTCACGTTCAGATCATGATGGCAAAAAATTAATATTTAATGTATTAAATATCTAAAACTTGTTTGTAATTTTCAAAATCATGTAAACGGTCTTGAAATTGTGTACAAACAAATTAAATATATCCTTCAATTATATGTCAAAAGTTCAAATGGATGGAATACTATTTTTAGCTATTGTTTTATTGAGTTGATTAAATATGTAATTTTTTATGACATCAAATTAATTTATAATTTTTATAAGTGGAAGAAACTATTAAAATAAATAGTGATTATCATGAAATATACAAATACAGATTGTTGATTTATTTTGACAATATAAGAATATATTCCACATCAAACTAAGTATTGGTTTTATTGATACATCCAATAAAAATGTTCATTGCTTTAAAATATAAAATAAGCATGTGTTGGTTAAAACGAATAAAAGGACTACAAATGGAAGTTAAAATTAGGTAAAAAGGTTCGTTGAAATAATTTTTGTATGCTTTAGCTGATGATACATCAATATGATATGTGGTGCGCACAAAATGACTAAATAAGATGTTTTTGAAGATATCATTGTTCTTAAAATCATTTGTTAGTAGGTAAAAAACAATGAAATGATTTTTCAATGTTTTCAAATATTTTTATAATGCCCAATTATTAGTTTTTATTTTTAAAAGAACTGAACCATGCATATTCTAGTAACGAACTTAGGATAAAAAAATAATTATCTTGTACTATTTTAAATTTATGAAACATTTATGGATCGGTGAAAGAAATTATAACAAAGAGATAATAATTTAAATCAAATAAAAAAATGTTTTTAAAATTTTAATATGTTTGAGATGACGATACACTTTTCAAACCTACTTTATGCTCTGAATTAAATAAAAAATGGTTCTAAATATACCAATTTATTAAAAATTTGAATTAGAGGGTTTAATCCAAGATAAGAACCTCTTAGTCCCATAAAATATTTTGATAGTGAATAGTTATTTATTTTTGAAATGTAGCCATACTTTTTTCGAAGAAGATGTTTTATTAGTTTGATTTTTTTAGTTATTTACTATTAAAAAATACATTTGTGAAGATAAAATCTATCAAATGAAGATGAATAACTGATAAATCATATGAAAATAATCATTAAAATATTTATATTAATTAATAATTGATTAAATATCAATTTAACAAGTGGTGTTTTCATAATTAATTGATAAACAGTGTATAAAGATATCCATGTATTTAAGAATACATAGTAGAGAGTAATAATGTAGTTAACGACCCCAAAATATTGTCATATCATAGTTGAATGACCATATAATTGATAAATAATGAATAAAGTTATATTTAATATGTGTTATGGTTTTTTCGGTTTAACATATAAATAGACTATTATTTTTTAAAATTCTAAAACATTGTTTTAATAATCAAAATTTATTAAATGATAATTAATTAATGTAAAATAATCAGAAAAAAATATTTTAAAAACATTCCATGTAAAAATAAAATGAATAAAAATACAATATTATGTGGGATCATAATGAAAATTTTAGTAATTTAAATTATATCATATCTAGATATTAGTATATAAATGAGAGGTATCCTAATGAATAGATGTGGAGGGACTATAGATTATAATTAATCTATAATTATTCTTGACTAATTTCAAATTTTCATTATCTAAGGGAATATTATTTTGGAAACACAATATGATAATGTATTGAATATAGTTAGCAATTATTTTGGAAGAACAGATTTATTTTTCAAAAGTATAAATAAACATTATAAAAAATTAAAGGCAAAATAATTTAACAAAAAAATATAAATTTAATGATATTGAAAATTATAAAAAGAAGCAGTAATAAATATGAAAAATAAAAGACACATGATTTAATTGATTATGATCTAATTAACTATATAAAATTATATATTTAATGAAAAAACCATCTAATCATAGAGGTATTAAATTTAACTCAATTCATCAATAATGTCAAAAACTCTAACTCTTGGTATTTATGACTTCATACCTATCAGAATTTCTATCTTTAATTCCTCGAAATCCGTCAATTTATAATGTTGGAAAATAATCTTCAACACATCACAATCATTGATATGAAATATTCAAAAATTCCAATATCATTCCTCATTAATTCATTAACTATCATACATTCAGAAAGTATATTTTCCTTCCTATATTAGGAATCCATATATAAAATCAATAAATAGAAATATGATTACAACAAAAGAACATGAGGCTTTTAAAATGAAACATCACAACAATTGGACTTCAAGAATATCATTTAGAAATAACATGAAATTTATATGAAGTATAATAGTGTATGAAATAGTTTTAAATCTTCAAAAAAAACTAAATCTATCAATATATATTATTTTATGGATATGATTCACCAATATATATTTCATTATATAATAATCCCATGTTTGAATTCAACATTTATTCTAGTTAATTGTAACTCTTTGAAAATAATGTTTACAACATCATCTTATTAATTGAATATTCTCTACCTATTCTAATAGAATCATCTAGGGACATGACATCACTTCACTTGTTTGGTATCTATGTTTAATTCAGAATGTAACTTCTCCTGAATGAATTCATCATAATTTCATTCTATACAAAATAAAATTTGATACCCACAATATTTAATATACATATTATGATGAAAACATGTATTTTATCGATAATAATTTCAACATAGTTTCATAATGTATAACATCAATCATTTAAATTATTTGTTAAATAACATGACTTAAAATTGTAATTTTTATTTTCATAAAAATAATAAATAATAGTCAATGGCACAAAAATAACACCCTTTTTTTAGATCATAATGAATGAAATATATCATCAATTAAAAAAATAGTATCTAGATTTAATTAAAGTGAAATTCATTCATATATAATTTCTCATTTTTATTAGGGTGGAAAAATTTTCCTATTGAAATATCCCCCATATTTCATAAAACATCAAACACATGAGTTATAATACACTATAAAAACTATCCCACTTTCTAAAAATATTATCTCCCAAAATATAGACTTGGACTTATCATTACACATGTTTATCTACATTTTTTATTCTAAAAAACAATTACTACTGTTAAAAAATATTTAATATTGAAGATAATGTAATAGTTATAGGATTAAAATTTATTAATATTAGAATTGAATTTCCTTTGTTCTCCAGTTTTATGTAATTCGAATTATTATATTCTCCCACAAGTAAAATTCACATTTTTTTAGTGAATTAGTTCATGGAATATAAACAAGTATCCTTATTTTTATTCAAGAATGTTTATTCAATTTATTCAAGATATAACAAATTAAAATTGAAGAAACAAACAAACAAATTCATTAATACAAAATATAAAGATATAATAAAATGAAATTGAATTTTATTTATTTAATGTAAATTTTTCATCACATGATTTATCATCAGTAGATCTATATTCTAATCTGGATATATTTATTTAATTAACTTAACCTGATTTGTTAAACAAATAATCTAGTGAAAATTCATTTCTGTTCATGTTTATGGATTAGTGAGTTTCTTTTTTAGTATCAGATGTAAAAATTCACATTCTCCACTATATTTAAAAGGTATGATACATAAATATGTCTTCTTTTTGAGGCTATATTTCTCCCTCCAATATCTCTATGATTTATTGTTTTTAAACTACATTCGATGACATTCACTATTTATTAGTAGTGTCATAATCCAATCTAATTTTAGAACATTTTAAAACATTCAACTTCACTTCTAATTAGTGAATCCATCAAAGAAAGACACATCATGAAGTATTATTAGTAAAAATAATTCTAATAAATAGATAATAATAAACAAAACAAAAGATCATGAAATTGATTAAAATTATTGTAATTGATTTTCTCATCCATTTATCGGTATTTTGGCAGACTTTCTATATTTTAAATAACAAATATTAGATTGATTCTCCCCAAAAAATATGTCATATTATTTTATTAAAGTATAACTACTTTAATATTTTCAAAAATATGATCATTTATGTTTATAATGATTTAAATGGAAAGTATCTCAAAATTAATAAATAATAATGATTTATTTTGAAATAAATTGATTTCATTAAGGATACAAAATATTTAATTTGAAATGAAAAAACCCCCTAGAAGTTTTATTGAAAGTTATTGATCTTCATATTCTTCTATAGAATATGGTTCTAGAAAATTGTTTTCATTAAATGTTTTGATTACTCTAGAAATTAAATATTTCTAGCATAAAATGTTATCAAAATGGAAATATAATAATCTCTCCAAAAAAAGTTTTTTTAATAATGATATAGAGGAAAATTTCAAAATTACTACCATTTAAGAGATTCATTTAATTATAAATACATACAATTCATAATAAATTTTTATAAATTACTATATAAAAAATGATAAGACAAAAAAATATTAAATGATGTGTCACTTCCCTTTCCTAGGGATTTTTTCAATGTTTAGAGTTTGGTAAAAAAATTAATTATTTAATGATAACATGACATTGTGCATTCTGATAATTTCTATTATTTATTAAAATATATAATAATTAAGTGGTATAACATTTATATCAATAATATTATCATTATTTTTTATAAACTAATGAACAACCTGCAATTTTTATGTGTTATCTAAAAAAGAACATATTTTCACAACCATGTTCTTTTCTAATGATTCATGTTTTCGGTTATATGAAAAATATATAACCATAATGTTATCATAAATATAATATATATATGTGAAATAAATTTTTAATACCATTGTTATGTGTAGCATCCACAACATTTTAGTGAAAATCTATATAGTCGGAACATGTTATTCCTCAATAGCGCAAAGTGAAACAATTTTTTTTAAACCAGAGTAGAATAATAATGTGTGTCCTCCAAAATGAAAAATTTCTTATATAATATTATCATCTAATATAAATCTACCAATTTCATCATCTTATTAACACATTACTATAAAATAATATTCACAACTATTAAATAATAATACTTAGGTGGGTTAATTATGGTAGTTAATGATAAACATCACAATTTTAAAAATGTTTTCTATGAATAAACATTGAATGTTTCACATAAAAATATAGAAAAAATTAATAAACTATTATACATTTGATTCATTTTGTTTTATATTAGTACTATATTTTCTATCAATTTAAATATATTTTAATTAAATGAAAATTAATTTTTTATATATAGTTTAATTAAATTTAGATGGAACATTCCATATCAACTAGATTAAAGCTTGTCCAGAATCCATGGATTCTTCATTAAACAAAACCATTCATAACAATTCATTCGTTATTCCATAGATGACTTCCTTTTTCGTCCCATTTATTTTTGAAAATCATTTTTACTAGAAACATAATATTATATTTTGTTCATTGAAATAAATTGAAAAAATATTAATTGGAATAGAATTTGTACATCATGGTTACCCTTATGTAACATACAACACATAATGAATACTCATCTATCTTAGGTTCAAATTGAGATAGTATTGTACAATATTCACTTTCATTTCAAAAGGAAATATATATTTTTATTAGCTTTTCTACATCACTAATGATATTATAAAATAAATGATTCCTTAATATCGATACGTTTTTATGAAAATTGAAATGTTATTTTTCAAATATAGTTTATAGTTCCTCTAATGATTTAAGGTCTATATATTGTAAATATATAAGTATTTTTTCTATATTATTTACATCCGTCTATTGAGCATTAATTTTCAATAATATTATTGTAGTAACTAAAAAATGAATTCATGTGGATTATCATTTAAATGTTTCACATAAATAGAAGGATCATATTCATGATATTTTTTTTATGAAAAAACTCCTTTATATATTAGTTATATTATTTATAATAGAAAAATAATTACAAGATGTATAAGTAAAAAATATATATACCTCAATAAAAAATAGTGTAAAATTTACATGAAAAACATTTTGTATTACATATTAATACATTACATTCAAATACATTTAATTATAAACGTTTTGGTTTCCATAACTTCCAAAATTTCAAAGGATTTTATTTTAGAATGTGGTAAATAAATCCTCAATTTAAAGTTTAAAAATAAGTATTCACAACAACAACCAAAAAGATTTTAATAACATATTATTCAATAAAAATATATTGAGTAATTTTCAATTGAATTTAATTAATTTTGAAAAATGGACTCTTTTATTGAGGAATTTTAATTAGAAGGAAATTATGTCTAATAATATTTTTATTAAGAAAATTTTCAGCACCATATTATATGAACTCACTACCATGGTCACTACATATAACAATCTAGGTTAGGTTTTTATCAAATTGAATAAAATAATAAAAGATGTTAAAATGAGAATAATCTTTTGTTCATAATGTCATAAATAATCCCATGAAAATCACTTGAAATAATAACTTGGACATACACATAATGTTGTCCTTCATTACACATAGTCTGTATATGCTCAAATTGATCCTTGTTCACTAAATTTAAATCTATAAATGTTGATATTCCACTCATATATTTAAAACATGATGAATACTTCTTATGAAGTTAATAAGGATCAAAATGTTTGTTAGTGTAGAATAAAGTCTCCCTTAGAATATTTAGAATAAATTTTATTGATTTATTAGCTAAACTCGAGAAGGTATAGTTTCCAACCAATATATTACATAAAAAAGACAACTATTTCATCGACCATAATCATATTTGGTTTTGATTTATTTATTTATCTAATTCTTCTTTATAAACATGACGATGTTTATCAACAAAAATTATGTATTTTATTTCTAAACATTGATCATGAAATTTATCATTATTTTTTATCAAAAGGAAACCCTCATTCCAATGAATATTTCTTTATTAATAAATTCATTGTATGCATCCAAAAAATTAGGAAACATTCAAACATAATTAAATGTTTTATTAAATCAGCAATAAATCCAATGTACAGTGGAAATTGTTATTAAAATTTTGATGGTCCAGAGATAATTATAATAAAAAAATATGAATAATAGTTCAAAATAAAATTCAGCCATTAATGGTGATAAAATATGGTAATATATCAGGAAAAAATTAATGCAGGAAAAGTAGTGACTCCATTACATGTTGTGAAACAACATTACACGTCGTGTAACTTCATTTCACGATGTGACATTTTGAGACAAGATTTTAGAGAAAATATAAATCCTAGATTCACTATGATTGTTTGCTGTGAAATTATACATTATGTAATCCAAATATATGTCTTCATAATGAATATGGATAGAAAAATAAATACAAACTCAACCATCATGGAAGGGATTTTTTCAATAAATTGCGCCCTCTTCTACCCTTCCAAATATTTCTTGGAATGGAATAAAGAAGGATATGTGAAACCACACGGAGGAGAGAAATTTGATGTATCGATTTTATATATTTTCATTTTTATTGAATTTTTAATTTAGTTTTATAAATATATTAAGATTTTTATTTATTATCAATTCCTCCAATTTTTTTAAAATATATTTTTCTCCTACAGTGATTCATTTTAACTCCATTATTATAGAGAGTTAACCATCACTATTTATAAAGGAAGAAGTGGTGGAAATTTACATTATTTTTAATTATTTATTTATTATATGATATTCGAATAATTCACAAATTGTTAAAATTATTATGGGTAGAGGTCACCGCAATATCCCTAATATTTACTTCGTCATCCTCGTTAAGTCAGTTTCCTTCTCATCGACATTTAATTAATTGTAATGGTTGAGTTTGGATTAGATATTGATGTGGATGAGATTAACTCTATATGAAGAGGTATTGGTGTAGGGAAATAATATTTTAATGATAGGGTGTTGAGTGAAAGGTATTGATCTCCATATTGAATAATACATTGAAATATTTTTTTCATAACGTTGAAAATTCCAGAATGAAACCTAGAGAATAATATTATTATTCAACTAACATCATTGTGTGTTTATTATTTTCATTAATTATGATTATTATTGTTTATTATATATATATATATATTATTGTATTTTATGCATTTCAAATACAACAACTTATATATTATATAAGTTAGTTTTATAATAGTTATATAATAATATGGACAATAGAAAAACTATGTGTTGTATGTAGCCTCTTTGAGATAGACTCTATCTTGTGAAAATGGTGAATTATTAGGAAAAGTAGTAATTTAATTGAATAGGGTATAACGACCAACTACATACTATCAAAAAACACATAAATGCAAATTACGATTTTATCAGAATGTCTATATAATCATTTTTAAAGATATAAAATCCATTAAAATCTTGTATCAGGGAGTCAAAACAAATAAATCTAACACATATTATTCTGGAATATTTTTAAACTTAATAAGAATAAATTTTATAAATGTGTGAACTAACTCCACATAAATATGAGTTGTGGTTTCCTCATGAAGAATAAAAATAGTCATCTTATATTTAAAACACATAACCATACATAAAATGACCAAAACATGTCATATAACCAAACAATTGGTGTGAAATAAAAGAAAAATTTCGTTGAACTAGTTGTGATACATTTAGGTATATGATATAACAACCCAAAATTCAATGTGGATAGAATGAATAGATATGAAATTTTAATTTCATTTAAGTTATTAGAATTATATGTTATGAGGATAAAAGTAATCAAAATATCATATTTGAGTAAAATATTAGGACACAAATTATTAATATACTTTTTAAATATATCAACTGATTCCACATCAATGTTATATTGTATTTATTTAGTTGAGAAAATTCAATTTTTTTGGGTTTTAAAACTCAAAAATTTCTATTTAATGGTAATAATTAAAGACAATACTAAGAGATTTTATTAAATAATATGTAACATATATATGAATTATTTTTCACATGACCAAGACGATGACATTCAAATTTAATGTTTTTTGTGCTATGATTACCGAATAACCAAAATTTAATGATACTAATGACATTAAAAACATGCATCAAGGCATTAAAACATAGAAAAAAATTGTTGATTGTGGTAATATATTATAATAATGTTGTATGATTAAATTTTTAAATGTTTAACTAAAATAACATTAAAATGATTTTTAATGTGCTCAATATGACTTAAAATACAATTTCAATGTTTTAAAACACAAATTTGTATGTTTAACTGACATGTAATATAAAAAGACCTTTTAATAAATTTAAATCAATGAAAAATAAACTCAGAATTATTTATAAAATATATACATAGATCGAATTAATAAATCACATGTTTTGTGATCTGAGTAACTAAATAAATAATTGATAATGTTATCAATGTCTCTAAAAATGAATGTTTGGGGTAATATTGAAGGATTTGACATCATATTTCTATAATATCTTATTTAATGACTTCTAAATTATATTTCCAATATAAAAACTGAAAAATTGTCAATTCGAGTTCTGAATTTAATTCTAGGAACAAAAAATTCATATTTATTGGTTTAAGAATAAAAAAAATTCAATTAGATGAAAATTCATAGGAAACCACCCTGAATTGTTGCAAAATAATAGTATAAAAATATCATTAAATAATTTCTGTCTTTTCCATGAATATTGAACATAAATCTAATCTTTTTTATTTTAGTGACAAAAATATTTTTTTATAGATATAAATGTTTTTGAGAAATCCATTTCTATGGGTTAAAACCATGGAAATTCACATTGATTTCCATGAAATCAAAGGAAAACTAAAAAGGATTTTTTTTTGAAATGTAAGAACCATTGTCAATTTTATTTAAGTTTGTTTTTTTGTTGGATCAAAATCAAAGAATATTTTATTTTATTAAAACTATTTTACATTAATTAAATATTAAATACATTTTAAGTATCTTTTAATTAAAATGAAATTATGTAAATTGATTATTTATTTATTTTTTAAAAATCTGATAAAATGCTATTTCTATTTTATGTGTTGTGTTCCTAGAATGTCTAAAGAATAGTATTTAATGATAGAATACACATTTTTAACGTGTGTTGTGGGGTAAAAATATATATAAAAATATCAAATATATGCAATACTTGAAATTTAGGCTATAGGAACGGTTTCAAACTGTGGTCATAATCCCAAAAATCGTGGCTAATGGTTATAACCACGGTTCAATAAACTGTGGTTGGTATTGGCGTAGGTATAGGCCAAGGCCTATAGGCATGGTTTGAATCGTGGATAAATCCCAATAGCCACGGTTTGAAACCATTGTTAAAGAATTATATCCATGTTTAGAAACTGTGGCATATGTTTAACACAAATATCCCTTATAACAACAGTTAGAAATCATGGATCTAAATTGATGATCAATGAAAATGAGAGCAGGCATGCTGGCCTGCCTTCCACCCCCTACCCCATGATTGTCCCCCTACCTTCCATCAACCTTATAGTCCCCCTACCACCCCCACCCTGCATGTGACCCCATATATTCTATCTGGCTTTTCCACTGCCAGTCCCCCTACATGTTTTCCCCTAGTTCCCCACCCCATGATAGACCCTCATTCTTTCACCCCCTTGGACCCATTCTCACCCCTCCCCTTCATATACACCACCACCCGGGACAAACACCCCCTGGACAGATAGATAGCCCTTACCCTCTCCTACACAGACACCCCCACCATGGACAGACACCCCCCCATGGACAGACTGATAAACCTTGACCCCCCCTCCCCTAGAAAGCTCGTCTTCTGCACAAACACCACCACCCCGGACTGACACCCCCCTAGACAGACAGACAAACCTGGACACCCCTATCCCCTATACATCCCCTCCCCTATATGTACACCTCCACTATGGACTGACACCCCCCTGGATAGACAGAAAACCCTAGACACCCCCTCCCCGGGACAGACAGCCCTATGGAAAGACAACCCTAGACAGACCCCCACCCCCCAGGCAGACACCCCCTACCCTGGAAAGACACCCCCACGGACAGATAACCATGGACACCCCCTCCCTTTAATAGACCCCGCCAGACAGACACCACTGGACACCCCCCGATAGACACCCCAATCCTATGGACAGAACACCCCCCCTCCATAGACAGATTCCCCTTGACACCCCCCTCCCCAGATAAATACCCCTGGACACCACCCTAGACACCCCCCTCCACTGGACACACCCCCCCTCCCTTGGACAAACACCCCATGGACAGAACACTCCTCCACCCTTGACCGACACCCCCTCCACTGGACAGACACCCCTCCCTCCTGAACACCCCCACTCCCCTGGATAGACACCCCTAGACCCCCCGGACACTCCCACCCCATCTCCCTTTTGTACACCACCTCACTTGGACAGACACCCCCAGAAATGATAATACGTTTATCCATGCAATTTAAAACCAAAGACAAAAACTAAAATAGAAGACATTTTAAATCCCCCCCTCCAGGACACCCCCACCCCCCCCCCCCACCCCCGCCTGTACACCCCACCCTCCTCCTACAACCCCCCCCCACCCCCCCTCGGCCACCCCCCTCACTAGGACGAACACCACATGGTGACTCCCCCTCCCTCTTGGACACCCCCTCCCCTGGACAGACACCCCACCAGGACCCCCTGACACTCTTTGTCCCCCCTCCCTCTTGGACACCCCCACCTCTAGAAAGACACCACCTGTAATGCTAATACAGTTGGAAATGAAATTGGAAATCAAAGACAACAACTAAAACAGAACACATTACAAATCCCCCCCTCCTAGACACCCCTCCCTCGACAAAGACCTAGACACACCCACCCATGGACATACCCCCCCCCCTTTGAATGCTAATACAGCAGGACATTCAATTTATAATCATAGACAAAAACTAAAACAAAACAGATTGCAACCCCCCCCCCCCTTGGAAAGACACCCCCTGGAATACTAATATAGATGGCCATGAAATTTGAAATAATAGAGAAAAACTAAATCAAAACACATTGAAACCCCCCATCCACTCCTATGTTACTCATTATATCATTGTTTGAGGATGAAAAATTCATAATGGGGTCACCAATCCCTGATGTTGATGCCCAATGACACTCATTCTCTACATTTTAATGGAGAATGAATTCATATTAGTTTCAAAAAAAATTTCTGAAGGTTTACTTCAAGACCATTTTGTTAGACTACACTATGATTGTCATGATCCTTGTCTCGCATGCCTAATTTTTTAAAGGAAATCAGCATGTCACCACAAGAGTAATGATGATATAACCATTCAATGAAATGGGAGGATGGGAGTTTAAAACATATCATTATGGTTTTCATTTCCCTGTCCATATTTCTGTTATATAATTAACAAATTCCCATGCATCTTCTTATTGATTCCATCTCCTTGTGGACATCAGTTAATAATGTCACTTTTTTCATTATCATGGTGACAACCTACTGATCATATTTGACTAGAATTTCCATTACATAGTTTATTTAGACAATCCCAGAAATATATTTCTCATTTCTAGAAGTGAGGGAATCTTTTTCTTTCAATTTATATGGATGGATCTTCAGTTATGATCTGTGGAGGAAAGTAGTTTTATCTTATTTTTTCAAGCTATATAGACATCATAGGTATACATAGTCAGTGGACTACTTCGGAAGAAACTTGTGAGTGCCTAGTGAAGGAGAGAGGCATCTGGGATACATTTGTTTGTTGTTGGACAACACCAGCAAAGGTGCAACGCAGTCGCAACTGGAAAAAGTGAGCGCTGGAGGACAGTTCATGCATTATTTATGACAATTCCAACAACGTTCATTCCAATACCCATGAACATAAACAAAGTCTTGTTCCCATATCATTTAAAAACTACCCCCTAAACAGAATACCCCCCCCCCAACATCGCTTTCACCCCTTGAACAACCCTTTCCCCCTGATAGACCCCATTTGCCAGTAGCCACCCCACCCCCTGTTGGACCCCCTTGGACAGCAGCCCCCCCTGGACAGCAGCAGCCCCTGCTAGACCACCCATGACCGCAACCCCCCCTGCAGGACCTCCAGGATAGATGGCCCACCCCACTGCTTGACCCCCTTGACAACATACCCACATGCTGGACCCCCCTGGACAACAGCCCCCCTGCTGGGCCCCCTTGCACCACCCCTGTTGGCAGAAATTATGATTATTCAGTCTCAACAATGATCAAAAGCCTCATGATATACTATCCCTATGAACCGTCGAAGGGTGTTTTCCAGGAGTAGGGCCAAGTCACGACATTAACACGGAATGACTGCAACATGTTGGCCTAGTCCAGTGACATCCATTGTGTAGCATCTTCAGGCCAGTAATGAAGGGACTGGGAGGAGGCATGGAATCTTTTCGGCAGTCGCCTCGATGACAAAAATTGTGATTAGTTAGTCTAAATATTGATCACAAGACACATGGAATACTATCATTGTGAACTTCCACTAGCTGCCGTCCTATAGTAGGGAAAATCATCGCATGACCACGACGTGACCACGACATGACTACCATGTGACTGCATCGTCACCGCGGCGTGATCATGGCGTGACTGTGTCCTGACTGTGGCATGACCACACTGTGACTACGGCAGGGCCACGACGTGTTATCCAAGTCTAGAGACATCTTCGGGGCAACATATTTAGGCCAGGAGTGAAGGGAGCTGGAAGAGGAAGGGCGCATAATTCTGGTAGTCACTGCACCAGCATAAATTGTGATTTGTCAGTCTCAACATTGATCACAAGACTAATGGAATTCTATCACTGCAAACCGTCAAGGGGTGTCATCCTGGAGCAGGGAAAAATCATTGAATTACCGCGGATTGACCGCAACATCACTACAGAGTGACTGTGGCATGACCTCAGTGTGATTGTGGTGTGACTGCGGCATTTTGGCTCAGTCTAATGACATCTGCAGGGTAGTATCTACCGGCCAAGACTGAAAATAGTGGGCGGAGGCGGCGCGACATTCCGGTCATCGCCCTGCCGGCAGAAATTGTGATTAGTCAGTTTCAACATTGATCCCATGACTCATGGAATACTATCACATCGAACTGTTGCGGGTTTTCATCCTGAAGCAGGGCCAAATCACGGTGTGACCACGGAGTTACCACGGCATGACCATGGTGTGACCGGGGCGTGACCACGACATGACAGCGGCATGACAGCAACGTGACCGCAGCGTGACATCAGTGTGGATGCCCGGTCCAACGACATCTGTGGGGCAGCATCTTCCATCCAGGAGTGAAGGGAGCAGGAGGAGGAAGGGAAAAATTCTGGCCATCTCTCCACCGGCATAATTTTTGATTAGTCAGTATCAACATTGATCAAAAGTCCCATGGAATACTATCACTGCAAACTTCCATGAGTAGTCCTCAAGCAGGACAAAATCACGGGGTTACCGCAGCGTGACCGCGGTGCGACCGCGACTTGACATCAGCGTGACCATAGCGCGACCACTGCGTGTTGGCCTAGGCCAGCGACATCTGCAGGGCATCATCTTCTGGCCAAGAGAGAATGGAGCGGGAGGAGGTGGGGCAACATTTTGTTCTTTGCCCCGCCGGAAAAATTGTGATTAGTCATTCTCAACATTGATCACAGGACTCATGGAATACTATCATTGTGAACCACTACGGGGTGTCATCCTAGAGTAGGGAAAAATCACGGCATGACCGCGGCATGACCACGACATGACCGGGGCGTGTTGGCCTGTTCCAGCGACATCCGCAGGGCAGCATCTTCCAACCTAGAGCCAAAGAAGCAGGGAGGAGGCGGTGCAACATTCCAACCGTCTCCCCACAATTAGATGATAGAAAAAATCAAATATTTAATATTCTATAACAACATATCCTGAGAGAAGGTTGTAGCAAGATAAAAAATGACACAATGTCAAAAGGGCGGAAAAAGATGGAAAGGATTCATACACCCTTCACAAACCCTTTACAAATTCATTCACTTTGCCTAAACATGGAAATTTTATTTATAATATTCAAAGCGTAAAAAGGAAATTGTCAAGGTCAAGGAATATGCCTACTCGGTCAATGTCATTTGAGTTTAATGAGAATGATAAGACTCATAGAATAAAATAAAACTAGCCACAAAAAACACCAACAAGATGCATATTAAAGACCCACACCAAATCTAAACATTATACAAATAACTTTCTATACTCTTTGATTTAGATGATATCACACCTCTGTTGGAGGTGATTTATTATAAAATCAAGGCATTTTTTCACACAATTCATTTAATTATATTTAAATTTTTTTCCAAAACTCATTAAGCACAAATCAAATGCAATTATTTAAGAAACTACATCAACATAACAATCACTGTGAGTTTTCACAGATAGAACACCTCTATTAGTGGGGTATTATTATAAAAACAGGACATTATTTATCAAATTAAACAAATATATTATTGAAAACTTATTCAGGAAATTCAATTAAATATAATTAATAATAATTAAGAAATAAGATAAAATAAATTTAAAGCAATATTGAATTAAAGAGGCTATAAGCGGGATCCTACCTCAAGCTGGAACCGAACAATCCACTTCAGCTCTTGGAGATTTCTAACTAAAAGTTGATGCTCATCCACTGGGTATACGCACCTTCACACACATGCAAGGACACATATTACCTATGCACACACCCTCATGGACATGAGCACGTGAAATGGGATCCTTGCACATATGCTTATATGCATATACCAGTCTCCACTCACCTATGTATGCATTTATATATATATATACATGGACACACATAGCCCCATACCTATATGATCACTACCTTGTTTATGTAAAAGGGGAACCCACATACAAATACTTTCTTACCTATGCACACACAGGCGAGTCACCCTTAACTTAGCTACTCAAAACCAACAAGCAGTGATCAACACACGACACAATGGATATTAGGAATATTAAAACACATAAAGGATGATACATAACTAGTTAGAAACCAACCAATAGGATTAAGTACTTACCTTGATTTGGAGAACCAAATCCACCCGAACCAACACATAATGATCCAACGCCCTACTGAAAACATAATATTGAGTCAAAAACACATAAATTTCCAAATACCTTAGGTGCGAGAAAAGTATTAAACATATAATCTTACCTCGGATCAAAGTCAGTGAACTAAATCAATCTGAATCCCATTTTCCCCCCTTTATAGATATAATTACCCTTTTTCCATAGAAAGAAGTAAAAGACCTAACTGTCCAATGCGATAAAGAAACTAAATTAAAAAATAAACTAAAACAGACATATCTCTTGTGAATATATACGTCACTTACCAATATATAAGTACCACATTGCCCCGGGGGTCAAATCATCTCACTGCAAGCAAGGGGGAAATATATCTATGTTTCAAAATGATACTATAAAATAGTAAATTCCTATTAATTAATGATTATTCTTCCTATTAATGGTATATAATTAGTTTGGCTTGAGTTTCTCCTTAATTTGGTTTTGCTCGATACAAGTTTGTATCCCACCCAATAATTATATTTTACTAGAGGGAACAATTTCTAATCAAAAAGAATATATCATAAAAAAATGGATCCAAACCTATGAATAATGTTGAACATGATAAGAATGAATTTTTGATCATTTATTATGAGGAGTTATAAAAGGATAATCCAAAAAAATGAAAAACATTGAGAGTTCTCTAATTTCTCAAGTGAATAAACAATTTTCAAACAATAATAAACATGTGAAAGAATAGAAAACCATGTTTCGTCAACATAAATGTTTAGAATGTGAGAAATAATAATGTGAAATGAAAACAAAACACTTTTGAGCTACAACGAAAAGTGCTCCAGTGTTGAGAAAAAATCCTAATAATTTAGAAGTTGATAAACCCACCTTATTATCATAATTGTTAATATAAAACAACACTCAAATAGAAATGTCACATAACACGAACTTCACATATATATATTTTTAACGGAAAATAATTTTTCAAATTGAATCCTTTATGTAGGGTTGTTATTAAATTGAAAAAATCAACATGGAAAAAATACAAACATACATAATTGTTAATCACATCTATAAAAATGCCACCCCTGCCCCACTGCCCCACCCCTCTTGCACCCCCTACCAGACTACCCACCCCCTTGCACCCCTTCCCTTGACCCCTCCCCCATCTAGTTTTTATCTCCACCACTTCCCCCTTGGACCCCTACCCCAACCCCTGAAACCCCATGCCCTGCAGACCACCACCCTCCCCCCTCCAAGGCAGACCACCCCCCTACACTAGACCTGCAGACCTCCCACCTCCCCCTCCCCCTCCACCCATCCCACCCTTTACCTATATACCTCCCCCCTTTCCCTTTCCCTATTGACATCCCCCTCCCCCTACCCCCACCACCCACCCCATCCCCCCTATCCCCTACCCTGCAGACCCCCTGCCCCCTGCCCTGCAGACCCCTACCCTATGCCCCCTCTACCCACCCACACCCCTTCCCCCTACCCCCATTCCCCTGCCACTCCCACCTCACCCCTTGCCCCTTTCCCTCTGCCCCCTTCCCTATAGACCACCCCTCCTACCCCCCTACACCTTTCCCCCCTCCCCCCTCCACCCTCCCCCCTCCCCCTCCCCCTTCCCCCTTCCCACACACTGTATATTTTCATCTACAAGATCTTTTTTCCTAGAAATCATCCATAGTAATGAATACCTTGAGGGGAAAATCCATCGTGAAAACATGCCAATCTAGTGAGTGCTTTTTTGAATCAGGTGTTGATAGAAGTTCCTGGAATCTAGTATTTCATTGGGAGTAGGTTCCAAAATGAACATGTCTTCCCGCATTAGAAATTCTTAATAAGAGATAATATATGAAATATCATGATGGAGAGTTTCCAAATTTTCCATCTGATCCTTGATAGTGATTCCATGTTCTATGGACAGAATAGTTGAGCTAATCTGCTCAACCAATGGGGTGCCCAACCAGTTGTCGTACTAGAATTTAACAGGTGATTTCCTATTGACTAGATAGGATGAAGACCCCATAAACCTTAGGGAGATTTCTCTCAATATAAGAAATATATAATATTCCATGTACTTTGAGTTCCTAGGGATCATTTTATCATGAAACCTTGATATATGAAACATTATAGTCTTAGCATCTTGGCGGATATCACTCGAGAAATCAGTCCTAGTGATTTCCTCCTAAACTTAATGCATGGAGAATTCAAGAGCATTTATTTATTCATCCAATATATTGGATATCCTTTTTCTCAAGTCCTTCATTATGATCTTCATCATTTTATTATTAAAGAGTCTACTAAGAGGGTTAATATTAGAGCTGTATGTACCCCATGTGTCCTGGATAATCTTTGATCACTGTGATAGAGAAGACCACGTGTTATTGAACATGCATTTTTATCCAATTGCTGAACTCATTCTGACTTTTGTGTTGTGTTTGATTCCATAGTCATGCTGACATATTTAATTTTTTTTACATTTCTCAGGTTTATTGCGAGTGAGAGCTGACTCTTCCAGTACCAGATCCGTGATAGGTGTAATACAAGCTCGATCATCCCTCAGCTTCTCGGGTAGATTACAGATATCTATCCATGTTCTGGTGGTCTTATTTTGTTTTGTTGCATTCAATACTATAGTCATTCCAGTAGATATTAAATCATTAAAATACCTTGATATAATCTCCATCACAAATTCCTCATCTTGCAAGTCAAGAGAAATGGAATGGATGTCTGATGTTAGCTTCTTGCTACCTTCAAAATCGTGGCAATGTGTTTCTGTTGTGTCTGTAACCTGTTCAGTCACCATGTATCCATTTGGTACCATATTTTTTCCCTCTGGCATACATATATCATTTCCAGCATAGCCATCATGTATGCACTCATTCTCCTCCACCAATGATGCCCAGGGTGAACTAGCCCTAATAGTATATTCCCAACATAATCCTTTATTTTCTTCATTTTTATTCATGTGTCTCCTATTGATATAATGAAAATTTTTTCCTCATGGAAATTCTCTCCAAGACTTGTTCGTGTTGGAAGGTTGGAACATCTTCTAGGAACATCAAAACTACTACAGAGTATGACAAACAATTTTACATTTATTACAGAATCACAGAAGGTTCAATAATTCAAAGCTTACCTCCATATGGTGATCATTTGCAACCATGAAATTTTGTTTGGTGGAGGCACATCCATATTGATCATCATTAGCATCCTTGCATACAATCCATGTTCAACATTTATTTTTAGATGGTCAATCTCCATCATCAAGGTATTATCATTCATGGTTTTTTTCTAGTCGATTTATTGAAACTCTTTAGGTGTTTTAGTTTACCATGGATGTCCATTTTTTCAGGGGGAAGAACATCATATTCTTCAAATATGATTTGGGAATCGAGCAAGGAGATAGCCTATCCCTAAGCTTATTCATCTAATCACAAGATAACCATTATAGAAAAATTAATAAGAACATCCATGAAGGAAATGAAGCTTCATTTCGGTTCCAGAATCTTGTAGCAGGAAAATATCAACTGATGTTTGTGAATGATACCGTCATTTTTGTTAGTTGAATAAACTCTTAATTCATCTAAAAACAAGGTCAATTAATAAATTCAATGGATATATTCATATTATTTCATGAAAAAATTAGTGGTTATTAGAAAATATTTTACTAATATAATAAAGAAATTATTGAAACAAGTTTTCAAATCAATCAGGCAATTATAGAATTAAAATTAAATGTTTAGGAAGAGGAAACCACCCTCATCCTCAAGACATGTTTTCTTTCGATGATGACAACTCAAATCATATTTTCTTCCACTTGCACGCATATGAAACATCACATACATATAAGGAAATCTTCCCCATATGTACATATTTTATTGGCCGAATATGCACAAGGGAGTCCTTAGATTTATGTTAATACTTCCATATAACCCTTTACACTTACACATGTATGAATTTTTCATATATATATATATATAATAAAACCTAGACTTTATATATTTATTCATAATACCATGAGTGAATATATATAAATAGGGAACATATATATGTATATGTCTACCAATGAATACACATGTAATTCTTCGCCAATGGCTACTCGAATCCACCAAAACGAAATTCAAAACGTACTACAAATAAATAAGGAACCCAAAAATCAAAAAATTCACTAATTAAAATTCGGTCAAAGAATTAAAACAAAATAAACCTAACCCAAATCTGATTGTGAACTCACTATCTTCAATGGTGGTGGATTGAACCGGCCTTGCCATAAGAATACACCTATACTAAAATAGATGGAATAGAAATGAGATATAATGAATTCGTATATACATGTGATCAGTGTGTCAACTATACAAGATAAATGATACATGAATCCATAATCACAATGAAAAAATTATATTCAGATGATATAATAAGAATTAAAAGGATGAGCAATGTGTAGCATGCAAAAGGAGTATACAATGCCCCTCCTAGACACCCCTCCCTCTGCAAAGGCCCTCCCCCCCTCCTGGAAAAATTTTTCTTGAAAGAAATCAAGAGATTGGAAATCTTCCATTATATAAAATTAGAATTAAAAATTCAAATATATAGAAATGATAACAATAAAAATGTTTAACTTTTACAAGCAGAAAATAATTAGTCGAAATTCCCCTTTTGAATCCAGTAGTGAAAATCGTAGACCACAAGCTGCACAACACAAATTTTCAGCTCACTATTTCTGACAGGTAAATATTCAATGAAAAACAAATGAAATATTATGGTGAAAAAATTAATGATTTGGATTTCCAACTCACAACCCGGGAAAAAATTGAAGGATCATGAGACAATGAAAACATGAGTTGCAACAAGAATGCACCATCAAGTAATTTAAAGAGGATACAAACATAGCTTATAATAAAACATCATATAACGAGGAAAAGGACTCACCGTATGAGCTAGAAAGCACAACAAAACTCCAAAAATAAGATCATGTTGCAACATCCACTTTTTCTGATCTTCTATAATTAGATGTGTGTCACATCATCAACAAAATGTCTTCATATTCCTCTCAGACCAACCTGACAATCAAGTAAATAAGAATTGTCTATCCCTCTGTCCAAGTTAATCAAATGAAGATTCAACTGAGCATGATTATATGAAACAGAAATTTAAATCATTCTACAGAGAGGCGATAACAGATAGTCTAAAATAAGAATGTCCTTAAACAAAATAATGATTCAAAAACGATGATCGAAGTGAAGCATGAAAAACACATGTTATTTCTAACTCAATAGCTATATCGGATTAAGACCTCAAAACATGATTTCAACTAATTAGAAACTCCAATATTGAAATGTAATACAACATAAAATTAAAAATAATACATTTTATGGTGAAAAGAGATAGGGAACCACAAGTTCACATATGGATATAATCATTAATTCTCCTCAAACCTAAACTAATTTAATGCTATTAATTTCAAAATAACGAAATAATGAAGGAGTGGAACCACATGTGGATAGAAGAAATAAAATAAAAGTGTAAAATTATGAAAATAATGAAGGGTGACCTTATATAATTCCCTCATTAATTATATAATAATATCTTATAAAATAAATTCACCACCTTAAATAATCCCCTGGAATGACCTAATATCTCAATCCATTTACTCTCCATTTAGTGTGTCAAGTTATATAGTGAAAAAAATAATTTTCGATACACTACTTTCACCTACCCATGGTAATTGAGAATGATCCGTCACTCCTTTATTACCCCTCACTCCACAACATCATATTAGAAATGAATGAAAATTGTGATTTTATTATGTGTAAAGAAAATTAATAGATATATCCTTGATAAAATTTAAAGGCATGTGGATAATAATCTACCACTCATATGGAATCAATCTAATTTCATGATAATCACACTACAGAAATGAATATAAAAATTAATTTAAATCCATGTATTTTGATGGGGGAATGTCTCCTCAACCACACCAATGTAGTCTAGACACCATCACCATATAAAACATTTAACTAATCAAACAACATTATTATATATTAAAAGTTTGTTTAATATCAATATATTTATATGTGGGAATGAGTTTATTAATCTAATAACCACATCAAGGCCATCTTCAACCTATTATTTTAGTTTTTCTATGAATGATCAATCAAATTATTCATTGTATGGGATAAATGAGTCTATCTTTGGGGGTTATTTTGTATTTATCTAAACTATTGAATCTCATATATTTTCCTGACAATCTCATAAATAATACACTAATATTTACGAAAATAATTCCAAGTTGTCAAATTTCTCTCTTTTGAATATTGAATATCACATTTTTCTAGATTTTAACACACATATACAATTTCATCATGTTCCTCTAGTTGAATTTCAACATTCCTTGAATAATTCACTCATTAACCAACTTTGATTTTTCAGTTTCTAATGTTTGTTATTCGATTTTTTCCTATGATTTTGATGATTTTGATGGATTAGGAATGAATGGTATATGATTTAAAATAGTTTTCCCACTATTTTGAATATTCACAACTTTGAGTTTTTTATGAGAGGTTTGTGTGTTACAAGATTCTTCGATGATATTGAGGAAGGGTTAACATGACTGGGAATGGGTTCCATAACCATTTCAGTGTTTTATATATCTAATCTCAATAATGAAAATTGATAATTGATTTTGTATATTTTTTTAAATAATTATTCTAATAATATATATAGGAAATTTTGGATTCGATGTTGAGATGGTTGGGATTGAAATTGGTCATGGGTTGGAAAATTTTCCAGATGGTTAGGATTAAACCATGTAGTTGATTGAGTAACTTATTATCCAACCAATTGAATTTAGTATTTTCATTTTAAATGTGATGAATGTTGTTTTATTCAAAAATATCTTGAGTATTAAGATCATTCTCTTCTATTAATGGTATCCCTAGAAGAACATCCTTGATTTATGTAAAATTTGAGAAATTATCGGTCACTCATGAAGAACATTTTATTGGATAATCTTGCAATTTGGGAGTCTCAAGTGGTGAATATTGAGGGTTTCAACACTGTCAATAATTTCATAGTAATGTGGAATATCCATAGTAATATGATAGATAACAAGAATCTCATAAGTTATATCTTTACTAGATATATTTTATATAGAAAAGATACGATCAGTTCAAGTATGAATTGTATTTGTGCCTAGATCGATGGGGGACCTACACTTCCTAATATTATAAACTGACTACCAAGGAGTAGTTCCATGATTATGTAGGAATCTTAGAATAATCTTGGAGTTTTTCTCAACCATACAAATATTTAGATTATCTATCGGTCTAATATAAAGTCCACTGAGTAAAGAACTTTTCTCTATCCAGATAGAATTACCTAAAACATAAAAGGAACTATATTCAATAACCACAGATCCCCTATAATCAAGTACAATACCTCCTCATAACTCCCTATTTACATGACCCATTCAAATTATGTTTTACTCCATCAGTGGGGGGTATCCACTTGATCCACCAACCTAGATGAGCTCTATCATTTGTAATCACATCCCTAGGGAGGATCCCCTTAAATGTAGCCATTCACTTTTCAATAGGAAAAAGGGAACCCAGATTGTCTATGAGAGATAGCACATGAACTTGAATGAATAGAAGGAGTTATTCTTGCCTTCATGACCCTTGTTCATTCTCTCCTAAATCACCCAACACACCACTTAAAACAATCTTACATGAATATTAACCATATATGAATGTTTTTCGACACATTGATATAATTTAGACCAAAATTCAGAGATGTATCTCCACTAAAATTGAAATACCATATGTTTTCCAACAAGGGAACAAGAAAAGAGGACCCATTCTACATGAAAAAAATATGTTATAGAATAACTTAGATTTTAGCCTCTCACAACACATAAAAGTCAGGGGTGTCTAAATTACTTTTATATGGATATTAATTTCAGTTGGTATCCCCTTTTTGCAGAACCTCTAGAAATGTATTTTCAACATAATTGGGATTTATTTAGACAAGACTTTTCTCACCAACTCATCATGCTCCTAGATGGATCTTAATAACAAGTGAAACTCCAAAGTATTAAATTTTCCAAAGTTAACACTGATAATGTTCCCATATATGGTTCATCGTGCATATAAATCCTATCATAAAAAATCTTTCGATCAACATCGAGGGATGCTGATATAATCCCAGGGTTTATTCTCACATTCCTAAAGTAAATTTGAGTGATTGGAAATCCAGGGATGAAGTGAAAATGAACTAACAATTTTTATTTCTAGTAATTGATGTCACCCCACACGCAAACCAAAAGACCAATTGTGGGATCCCCTCCACAATTTTTTGGAATAGCAGTAATGGTAATTTATTTTAGGATGTCTATTTCAATTTTGAGTATTCCAGATTTTATTCCCCACATTCAACCCTACATAGAAACATTTCTACGTGTGGGATCAAACATAGATAGGGTAATAATGAAATAAACACTAAATAAATGTACCATATTCATGGATCCATCAGATTTATGATGAGGATACCAAGAGGTGGGGTGGTTGTGTCGAAGGAGGAGAATACCGGGAGGTGGGCTGGCCATGTCGAAACTCTGCCAGAGCCACCTATGAACCATGCCAGAGCTGCGTTGGAACCGTGCTGGAGACGTTTTGGAGAAGTAGGGTTACGAGGAGCTGGGGTGGCCATGTCTGAGACATCGGGATAGGAGGATAATCATAGAAAGCAGAGGAGGTGGCCACGTTAGAACCCTGCCAGAGCTGCGTCAGAGAAGGAGGGTCACGGGGAGGTTGGGTGGCCACGTCGGAGACATCGGGAGAGGAGGAGTTTTGCGAGATGGAGGAGGGTCCCGGGGATAGGGAGGATTGGAAACTCCTGAGGGAGGGTGGAAAGGGTTCATGTGGTGGGATAGTTCTAGGGACACTAAAACATGTGTGGGTATACGTGATATATTGCCACAATTTTTATTGTCAGTGGTTATAGATCTATGGGTAGAGATCCAAATTCTAGTAGTGATGATAAATATTAGAACAAATATTTTTTTATTGATTTTTGAAAGTTTGGTATTGATGAGACATAAATTAGTTTATAACTTTCTATACTAGTACACCTAAATTATGTGATAAAAATATTATTGTCACATACTATATTTATTTCAAAAAAAAGTAATCCAATAATAAACATGAATTATTAAAATATTTTAAAAAATATTTATCCACTTATATAACCCAAACCCCCTTTTGATTATAGTTGTAGTGAGTATGGAAAAACATTTTTTATAAAATGACCCATTACAATGTTTCCAAAAAGGCATTTTCTGAATGTATAGAGAATTGATTATTTTTAATTAATTTTTCAACATCTTTTAAAATAGTAATCACTCATGATACCCTTATTGAAATTTAATTCTTTTTTTCATTGTTCATATCATTAGAAAATGAAAACATTATAATGTTGTGATCAAATAATAAGTAATGGTATTTATAGGTGATAACATTCAATGATCATATTTGTCCATATGATAAATATTTCGATATGATATCATCATTTGTTTGAAATTAAATAACCTTAGAGAGTTAGTTATACGAAATTATAAATCATTATTCACTATTCATGGTGCAATGATTTTGGCATATAAATGAGTCATAAGTGATCAATATGTATCTATGATTAAATAATATTATCATTAGAAGGTATAATTTTCATAAACATATAAATAATATGACACAGATTCCCATCAAAAAATTGTAAGCATTGTAGGCTTAAGAAAACCTTTCATTTACAATATTTGTCTTGGGATAACTACTCATGAATTCTCTTAGGCTTTTTATTACTATCAATGTTCCCACTATGTATTTGGATAACAGACTATATACCCTCTTGGGGTTTTTATAGATACCATTTATCCTCTTAGGCTTGGGATAACCACCATTGAACCCTCATATGAATTGAATAACCACCCATTTACATTCATTTTCTAGGAAAAATGGACCATGTTACTATTTTATATAATGAAATAATAATATTTAACTAAATAATTGGAGGAATATAAAAGTCCAACCCATCAAATAACTATAAACTATTCAAATATATATATATATATATATCACAAGTTCACGAATGAACTCATCATTACGTGACAACACAAATGACCTATGTAAATGATTATGAGTTTAATAAAAAATTCATCCAAACTTGATCATAAGAAAACATGAGAAAATAGTTGTATTGTATCATAAGAGCATATACAAAGTAATTCATTATAATCATTGATTGATTTTGATATAGAAGAAAATTTATTAAATAAAAATTTCTTACATAACAATTTTTTTTAACATAAGATGAAATAAATAATTTTTTCTTTTATAGGTCTATATATAATAAGAATATTGATGTTTTTCATTAACCAAAAAACAATGTAGAGAGCCCATCAGCAATATAGATTATAAAATAAGCAAAATTGATAAATTAATTTAATTATAGTTTTTTGTACTTTATTATACAGATAAAATAATAAGTTACTTCTAAAACAATTTTAATGAATTTTATAGCATAAAAATAACATATAATTATAACATAATTTGAAATAATTTAATATTTAAATAATATTATTCTTATATAGGGAAATATAGAGTGGAAGGTAAAACTATAAATATGTAAAATTAATTCCATTTTCAATTATTGTATGAAAGTGAATTTTTTTTCTCTCAATATAAAATCAAATACTAGATGTATGAGAGTAAATATTATATTGGAAAACCATAAAACCATAGAAAGGAAGATAAATAACTAATATTGGCCATAATAAAGGGAAAATTCATTCATGAAAAAAACAATTTAAAAGGTATTATAGTCAAATTTGGTAAAGAATGTAAAAAAACTATGAAATCTGATAAAGAGAATATATTTAAAAAAATCAAGAAATTAAAATTTAATATAAATATAACATTATAAAAATTTTCATTATTAAATAAAAAATTATTGAAAAAACAAAATATTATAGACATTTAAGAGAAATAATACGAACCAAAAATAAAAAATAAGTTATTAATTTCCATTAAACATTATTTTGTTAATTTTTTGTACAATAGAGAGGGAAAATAGATAGAATACATATTAAAGCATGAAATAAGTAAAGAAAATAAAAAATTTAATAATTCATATGTGAGAAAGAACATAGAATTTTATTTTTTCAAAATAAGATATATTAATTCTAGATAAAGATTGGGGTTGTGAAATAAACATTTATAGTTATTGTAACATTCAAATGAAAAGCCATTCAATGATAGAGAATGATAATTTTTAATAAAAATAATTAATTACATGATATTATTTTTCAAAATTAATTCTTGTGAATGTATTTTATTTGAGGATAACTAATCATTGAATACATATATTAATTTATCATTTTAGAAAAATATTCAATACATCTCAAAGCAATACACACCCCAAAACTATAAATGTTTTGATTATTTTGGTACTAAATCCATAATATTCTTATTTAATATTAGTTAATTTTCTTCCCACATAGTAAAATTATTATAATCATCATACTTATAACCATTATTCATAAGCTATGGACAATTGAAACATAAGAAACATTGATATTAGATGTTCTGTAAGGGTTAACATGAGAGATATCAATCAACGATCATATGTGAGAACACGATAAGGATAAGGGTATTATAAAATAATCATAACATAAAATAATCAAAGCCCACCAGTCAAATATTAGTAATCATAAATCATGTAATAAATCATTTTCATTAAAAATACTTAATTCATAAGTGTGAAAAATCACTAATAGTGGATAATGATCAATGAGAAGTGATGATAAGTATAAGTCATCAGTTTCTGGCTCACACAATACAAGAGAAAACCATTTACCTAGTCATGGTTTACTGTGGTGACTATCATATTGGATTGGGATCACTCCCCATTACATCATTTACTCAGTCACAATTCACTCAAAAGAAAATATTATTAGATATAGTACCATACTAAAATTGGATTACTCTCTATTTAAGTTTTTATTATAAAATATATATCCATATTTATCAAATACATAGGGGGATATAATTTTCCACACAATCTCAAGGTAATAATATATATACATACGTGTTCTATAAGACCAAAAAGCATTCATTATATCATCATATCATCAATTGTGGGAAGGAAGATGTTTTCATAATAAATTTTATATCTAATCAACTCATAACATGTGCGAAACATGTTTTATAATGGGTTTTTCATATCATAATAAATCCATGTAAAAATGTGTTTCATTGATGTTTTCATCCAAAAAAAATTATTTCATGGGAATGAAATGGGTTTAATTTAAAAATCCAAGAATTACCATCACCAATTTTCATCTATATAATAAATGTGTATCGATTCTATAATATCATTTCCCTAATTAAGAATAATAATATATCATGTATATGGAAATAGAAAAAAAAATAACTTTAAACAATCATCCAACCCGATGTTTGAAAACATGAAATAATATCCTTTTTCTATAATTTTTTCAAAAAATTCCTAGATAATGAAGAAAAAAATTATTTTGAAATAAAAAAGAAAAAAATATGATGGAATTATCAAATAAAATAATGGTTCTGATTGTTGGATTGTTTTTTTATTCCGTATATATTGAAAACATCACTAATATAGAAAAATTGTAAATAGTTAAATTGATTTATGTGGAAAACATTTCATTCATAGAAAATTATTTGTAAGCTTTTTTGTATAAATTAAAATGTAGTAAAAATGAATTCATCAATACATTTCATTTATAGGTAATAAATAAAATAAATTAATTTTTAAAAGAATGATCATGGAAGTAAAATTACATCTACTAAATAGAAAATAAGGATTAATTTAATTTAAAATTATTTTCTAAATAATTTTATGTTCCCCAGGGAAGAAAATGGAACTAAAATAGATACATTCTTAGAATAATCCATAAATAATAAAATAGATGAGTTTTAATGTATATGATCCAAATAATTTCACTTAATAAAAATTTAGCATTAATAATCATGAAATGAAATGACAATTTAATATAATAATATTACATCAAATCTAATTTTTCTTCATATGTGATCATATATTCTATGTGATAAATAATTATTTTTGATATAATTATTATATAACAATTTTCATACATAACATATATGTTTCAATAAATTATAAAATCTAATTATGTAATTATTTACAATTTTTTCATTAAAATGATCATTCACCTGAAAACTTGTTTGTTTTCCACGAATTATTTTATTTTTTGTTTCTGGTTCCAGACACAATTTTTTACAACCAAAAAATTTATAAATAAAGTTCCCTTATATGAACAAATGTATTATTAAGTAATGAGGTTATAGTAAATGAATTCACAACATTAAATATATTGAATTATTATAATTGGTGGATTTTAAAATGATGTTGCACATAATATCCATTGAGGTTATTATTATTTTATAGTGGACAGTGAATTTTTATATTAAGTGTTATAGAAAATTCTTTTTGACATGGAAAAATGAAGTGATATCCTCTTCTAAAAAGAACATACCCTATGAATCCCATTTAAAAGGACACCTTTTGGAGATAGAATCACTGTGATTTTTCCATGATCAATCCCAAAATGAGGTTCGACAACTAATTCTAGAGAAAATTGGTTAATGGGGGAAGTTAATGATCATTGAGGTCATGACCCAAATAAGGTAAACTAAACAAGCTCATAAACGTATAACCATCACTCACACAACACATAGATTCTTTCCTAGTTTAATAAAGGTATATGTGTATATACCCTAACATTATTAATATTTATATTTCATTTTATAAATTATAAATTATATTAATTATTTATAATTACTTCCAAATTATATCATATAATGTATGATTAAACTATTTTTCTGTACGAAAAAAAATTAATTATACATTGGGTGATATATATTTTCGATCAAAACACAGTTTTTATGCATTTTATATTCTTATAAAGAAAATAATTTTTACTAGAAAAATGTTATTAAATATTATTTATTTAATATAAATGATAATATAAGTTTAAAAATTCAAATATAATTTTTATAATGGTCAAAAAAATTTCACTGTCAAAAAATATTATTTTCAATAAAACTAGATTGTGATGTAAATGATTAAATAATAATATTTAAATAATTAATATGACAAAATTAATATTAATTTTTAAATTGGAAAATCTTAATTATTAAATTGTTATTTTTTCATAATTTTTCATATAGTAAATTTTTTGGTTAAAAAATAAATACTGTATAACTATACATTCTGTAAAATGATATTATAATAAAAAAATAGTATATAAAATATGACCTAAATGTTATTAAATTCCCAAATCATGTTTCACCCATAAAATAATGTTTTTTCATTAATTTATTAGACTCTTAATGAATACGTCAAAACTGATATTATTTTTTATGGTTTTAAAATTAATTATCTGTAAACATGACTCAATTATATAATATTAATGGAATAATTTTTATAATATAGGATCATGGCCTTGAAAAATAATTGATTCCACATCAAATTTGAATAATACATGGGTAATCTACATGAGATGGTTCTTGTGTTTGAATAATTAATATTATGGAGTCTAAACCCTATGATTGGAAAATAATAGAGAACTTATCTCTCTTTTCCTATATAAACACATTGAAGTTCCCATTAATATTTACAAAAACCCTTTAATAATGGGTATAATATATCATTTACTATCTATATCACTCATATGGTACCCCAAGCTCTAGATTATCTCCTCCCAAGATATTGGAAACACCCTCTCAAGGTAAGGGATCATCTCATTCTCCTCTTTATTCAATCACCTAATTTATGGTCATCCTTTTGATTTCATTTTTCATTGTTTTCGTATTTTATAAAACATCCCATATATTTAAATAATTATTTATAAATAGTTTTATACCCCTTTATATCTCAATAATCCCTCCCAGGAAGTTTTATGTACCCCTATTATGGTCCATAAATTTCTCTCTGGTTTTCAATGCACTACTTCTGTTTATTGAATACCCAATTAGATTTATTCAAAATGGAACTCACTTAAATGTATGTATACTTAATTAAATGGGAGAATCCATTAATATTTCCAAATCTCATTAATTAATGTCTTAAATGATATGGAACATGATCCTATAATAAATGATCAATATGGCACACTTATGAATGTTCATGACATAAAAATGACTTTACACCCAGATTGTGCCCCAATGCATTGAGTATTGTTTTAAACCCAGAAAAATATCATATATGGTGTGAGGGAGTAATAATAATACATTATTTAACTTTTTACTCCTTTATATACTTCCATGAATGTTATCCTTGACCTATGTTGAAGATTTCATGTTTGAAGTTGTCTCCACATTACCATGTTGCTACTATACTATCATGTTATATCATGCCTTATTATTAATGATAGTAATTATAACCCCTATTACGTTATCTTGGTATTAATATTACATCTTATGTACATATTAATCATAATTATTATTTTTCATTAACATACTTGGCTTTATAGGCCACCCATTTCTTATGTCTGCCCCAAGTTACCCTTTACAGTTTTAAGAGGAATTGTATCTTCGAAGCATATAATGGGAGAACCAATAATGATGCTATATCCATGTATCAAGTTTATTTTCTGCATACCTTATTTCCCCAGTACACAAAGATTTAAAATCTTGTGGTGTTGTTTTTTGTGTACATTTATGAAATAAATCATGAAATAATGTATAATTAAAATTGGGGATGTTTTTAGTTTGTATCATAGAAAAATACATATATATTTTGGATTGTATTTATAAATATCCAGTGAAATACATAGGGTTAAGTCTAAATATATAAAACGACCCCAATTTTCTGTAAATTATAGATTAATTGGTTTCCAAGAAAATATATCCATACTTTTTTACTACATGTTGATGTGGCTCAAGCATTGATGTACATTGTGGATATAACCTCATAAATTGATTATTGAGATATACTAGATCGTGAAAATGTGGATGCCAACAGGTGGTGTTTCACAACATTTTTGAAACTATTGTGGTATATGAATTTTTAAATTTAGAAGAGCATTATGAATGTTTTCTAAGGGGTCAATAATTCTTATACGATTTTATATTTATAAATAGGTCTGGGATATTTTACATCGAATCCCAGAAAAACATATTGTAAGGAATATATATTTTTTATTGGTTTTGAAATTAAATTTATATGATTTTTATTATTATATATTTAATTGTTTAAAAAATAATGATCCCTAATATTAATTCTTGTAGTCAATGGAAGAAAATAGGATAAACAAAGCTAAGAACCAATGTAAAGTGCAACATGATGACATTCCAAATGATGTTTCTGATATGATAGGATCCTCAATTCATAACACGATAATGATAATTTCCCAAGTGGATCATGTACTTAACCAAAACCTGAATCTGTTGGGACACTCAAATCCCCTAATAAATAACTAGTCGCATTTGAGACCTTTATGTTATAAATTAATCAAAATTTTAGTGGGTCTTTAAACCCTTAATCAATGAACAATGGACCAACACAATTGAGGGCATCTTGTCCATACTTAAATTCAATGATTTTGATAATGTCATATTGGATATTAATAAAATTTAATGATAATAATATCAATTGTGTACATTGGTAAAGAATAAAAATATCTAGGAGGAGAACTATGTAATGTAGTGTAAGATGTTCCAAATTTTTTCTAATTTTTTTGACACACTCATTGAATTAAAATGTTGATGTAAATCCATAGTTATATGAAAAAAGATAATAAATTGATTGGAGAATGAGATTAAAAAATATTAATACATTCATGATATTCATCCAGATTTATCATTTCCCCGGAATATGAGGTTGACTTATTCTTGGTTGGGATTGAGATAAGTCTATGAAAATTAATTTCCATTTGAAGCATTGACATCTATGATGAAATTAGTATATCTTCCCCCAAATTCAAAATGGATCTTAGAAAATATCATTGATTTCATGGGGATAAGAAGTGGAAAATAGAGTCTCATTCTAGTCATACGATGGAGAAATCTAATAACTTATAGAAATACAAACATCCCACTTTTCAAAATTATTTGAAGAATCATAATGAAATTTTTTGAATGGGATACAGAAATTATTTAGGTGTGGGTTGCAAATCTCTGATATATTATTTATAAACCATTAATACAATCATTCTTATAAAAAACATGGATCTCAATCACAATGGTCAGTTTGGGCCATGGTTTAATATCTTCTACCATTAATGGATATATCGATATACCCTCACATGTTAATATATTTCCTATGAATTAATGTATTTAATGTCAAAGTTCACACTTTGTAAATTAAGAAAACAAATTTCCAAGCCAAGGGTATTTAATAAAAAACATCAAATGTTCTTCATGATCCTCCTAGATCATTATATATATTATAATATTGTCTATAACGACTTAATTAATATGGGGTAGTGGATACTTTTATTGTTAGTGAACATCTTATGTTCTCAATAATCAGTTCAATTATAAATTGACATATATTTATTTTTAACAAAAATAACATGGGAACCTTATGGTGAGTCATCTTCATAGATGAATCCATTATCATGATTCTACTGTGGTTTATTTATCATTTTTATATAACTCAATATAAGAAATTATATATATAGTAATTGAAATTTTTATTGTATTGGGTATGATTTATAATAAAAACTCGACTTACGAATTTAGTGGAAGGATTAGAATGTGTTTAGAAAAAAAATCATCATAATACCAAACAACTATCATATATTAAATTTTGAGTTTATCCCCAACCATTAGAGATAAAAACTCCTCATAAATAGGTTATAAGTCTGATATTACTGAAATATAATCCAGTGGATGTTCATATTCACCCTCTCAGTATATATGATCACAGGTTGATTTTTAATATCAAACATGACTTACATATTCTACAAATTTTTATAGAATCAATATAAGGATATATAATCAATGATATAAATCACGTAATATTAAACTAAAGGATGAATAATATGATTTTTAAATGGAACATTCTTACCACCATCAACATTGCATCAACAACTCTATAAGGGTTATAAGTGTACATTAATAATGAATATATACATTAATGATTGACATAGTATAGTCCCTTTCTATGGATTTGAGTTAGTCATTATATTAGGGGACCAATATCTCCCACGTCACCACTAGTTCCATTATAATCACCACCAGCATCCCTATCTACATCATCTCCTTGACAAGGAACATTTTTCATCATCATCATCATCATCAACAACATATTCTTCTTCTTCGTCTTAATCATCATAGTGACGTACATCATCATCCCCTTGACATATATTTGGTAAATATGTTCCATGACTTGATGCAACATATAATTAGTGCATTAATTCTATACATGATTAAAAAATTTAGAAAACATTGAAGTAAGTGGTGAAAATATAACTATCATGGCATTTAGGAACTATTTACTGAATAATTTACCAAATTCTCACAACTATATAGATATTTTAATAGTCTTAAATTTTTCATTACAATAATTGTATCGCTCGTTGGTTTGAGATCTTTGATATGTGAATGACAAGGGACAACACCTAATGGGGATAATATTTTTCCTAGGTTGACATCAGACTCACTCTTAGTTCTCCTCACATAATACCTATATCAAATAAATATTTGAACAAGAAATTTCATCTTCTTTCTCATCAAGTGACATTAAGGAAAAAAATTTAAAAAATTATAAGATATTAAATTTTTTTATATATCAAAATTTAAAATATGAATAAAAATATTACAACCATATCTTGTGACCTTTCATTTAGAACACATCAAATATTTTTTCTCTTACTCGAGTAAAATAATTTTTGTCTAGGAACACGAGCTTCAATTCCCATATCTCATGATGAAAATTAATTTGGTTACTACAATATTATAATAATTAATAATATTAAATTGATAAAAAAACAAAAAAAATGATTTTGAATAGATTTTAGAGTAACCATCTACTGACCTCAAGTCAAAACATTCTCACATTAGATTAAATTATAGTGGTATGTCACTATGTGGTATTAACATAAATTATAAAATTTTATTAATATTTAAAAGAATTAATACACATATAATTATGTTAATTTAAATATAAAATGGGAATAATTTCTAATGGGGAAGATATGTCAGATTAATAATATAGTGGGGATCTATAATTGGGAAGGCTCACAAATGGGACTAAAAACTGAATAAATATATGTTTTTGCTAAATCATATTTCCATTACAGTTGAAGATGAGGAAAATAAAAATTGCATATGAAATGTACCAATTATATCTTGAAATATGATAATTCATTGTTAAATCATATGATATTATTCCAGTTTTATTTTACGATATAAATAATAAATAATAAGGTTTAAAAGTATGGTTAATTGTTTATAAAGAAAATTGAATGATTAATATGTCTACATATAATTGATTTAAGTGTAATAGTGGATTTGATTATGATCATATATTTAAATGAATTAATATTTTTTTAATTATGACATTACATTGGGATAATATTATTTAGTTTGGATAGATACTTCATGTATATGTATACAATCATTTTACCAGGTGAAAATATTTATTTGAAGAATATTTTTTTAATTTTTTGGGCATAATTTTAAGGTATGGGTAACCAATAGAGTATATATGAACATTTATTTTAAGTGAATTATGGGTCATATGATTTTTGGTATGAAAAATTAATGACACGAGATAACCATTGAGGATAAAACAACTATATTAATGTTTCACATATCTATGTTATTGTTAAGTATTTTTATGACATTCCAAGGAATTTTATAAGTATTGTAAAAATAATGATTTTGGAAAAAGAAAAAAAACATGTGAAATGAAAACCTATTACATCTATAAATGTTGTGATGATTGAACCCACAACCGAAGGGCGTTTTGGAAGTATCATCTACCAATTTTCTATATGACATCTTGTTTAGTACGTCCTTTTTCCATTATTTAAATGTCCAAAAATATACATGTTATATACATATTGGTATAATATAATTTTTTATATAGAACACCATGGTATTGGAAATTGATTTGGTGATTAAGTGATTAATGCTAATTTTTAATTACATCATAATAATTTTTGGGAACATAATATGGTTAATATAAACATAATAATAAGGGATTTTATTTAAAAAATAAATGTTGAAATATATTTTAGAAGAATTTCTGATTTCAGTTTGGTTTTATGGTGATTTGGTTTATTTATAGAAATGGATAGTATAACAGAGAGATTATGTGACTGGGGAAATATCATATTTGATATGAAACATATAGTGGTTTATGTAACTTAGTGATAAATATTAAATTTATATTAGAATACTTTTTGATAAAATAAATAATATTTTTTAGGATTAAATATTAGTATATATTTTGTTAGTTAAATTTTTTAGATTTATTTATTGAATGATTTTAGTAGAATTTTTTGTATTACTATAGATTTTTTGGGGATTAAGGTAGTTTTTTTATATATGACAGTTTATTATTTTTTGAAATTATATTACTTTTTTCATGAAATTTTGTTTTTTTGTTAATGTATAAAGATAGGAGGAATAAATTTATATCCTTTTTTGTATTTTGTGATCCATATAATTCGATTCTAGATTATCAGTCATCTAGAAAATAATGTTGAATATTCATCATTTGGATAAAAAGATGAGATTTTGGATGAAATTGATTAAATTATGAAACTATAATTTTCAAATATGTAAATTTCCAATAATATGATTGTATATAGAATGGAATTCGTTAACTCTAAGAAAAGGATCATGAAATTTTTTTATACATTTACTTTTTTTTACCACTTTTTACAATATGGGGTTTCAATAAATGAAAATTGAGAAGTCGTACAATAACAACCGGTACATGAGTAATGAATTATTAAGAGACAATATCATAAGGGGGAATTTAATATCTTTTTATTTTAAAAAGGATGGACTATGTTCGATAATTTACACAACACACAACACCGATCATAAACGATCAACAAAATATTTACATTTTAATGTAAACATTATAACCATTTTTTTAAAATGGTGGTTCTCAGTAGGAATTAATTATTTTTGAATATTATTTAAATATCCTACAAATTAAAAATTCAATGAAAATTTATAAATAATAATCACTTATTTTTACGTAACATTATTGTTTTCTTCAAAAACATATTTTCCTAAAAAAATTGTTTTATTTTTTTTATTAGTTAATAATATAATAATTTTCTAGAAATTTTATAAAAATTATTTTGATTTTTTTTTATTTTTAATTCATCATGTTAAAATTATCTTTATATTGATTAATTAAAATTTTAAAACAATCCTTATTTTGTAATGAACAGTGAAAAATGCATATTTTTATTGTATTATATATATTTGTATTTACAAAGATAATTTATTTTTTAGAATAGTTTGAAAATTAATAAAATCGTTTTGATTTCATATAATCCAATAATTTTTTTGAAAAGAAATGTTTTTTTGAATTATTTAAAAACAATTTATACATAAAAGTGAAATTTTATAAAAAAACTAGTATTCATTTGCATTTATAGGGTTTAATTTTCAAAAAATAATTCATAGAATTTTGGGTTTAGAATTTTGAAAAATGGAATTATTATATTTGAATCAGTTGGTATAAATTTATTAAATTTGTCTCTATTATTTTGATTAGTATATATTGAAACATTAGTAAATTTTTTGCAACTATAATGTGTAAATCAGGTTATTAATGATAAAAATAAAATTATTTGGGATATAAAATTTCAAAATATGATTTCTAAATTTTAATGAATTATTATAACTCATCCATAATCATAAAAATTTTATATATATGTTCTTTAGTATCAATTTAAAAGTGATTATGACCTTTAAAATATTTTTTTTTGGAAAAGATAAAAATTTCTTACTCTTATCATTAATAATTGTAACAATTATATCATGTGAATAAAAGTAATATAAATTCTATTTCAATAATTTATTTTCATGTTAATTTATTTATATTATTCCTTACAATTAATTTTGGATTTTTAGTGAATAAATTATTGCATTAATTGCTTACACAGTGATAATATTGTAATTATTCAATTAATAGAAAAATATAATATATGATATTAAAATTATTAAATGTGTTATATTTTGAGATCACTAATGTTCTAAAATAAATTTATAGATGAAAATAAAATTTTATGTATTCCTTAAAATATATTTTTTCCTAATATTACTTGTTTTCTGGGTGTTATTAATGTCAATTTAATTAATAGCTCTATAAATTGAAATTTTTTATATTTTATTATAATTTTTTTAAAATTGTAGAAATTATTTAAAAAATACACTAAGTCCAAGTGATTTAGATATGATTTTAATATAGAAAATATTCTATATATGGGATGTTTTTCAATTAGAGTAATTACCTTGACCTTGAATTCTTATAACTATTTATTGTCACGGTATGTGTGTTAGAGGAAAACAGGGGGATAAATAAAATATATAATTATAAAACATAGTTAAAAACTATATAATTTTTAATTTATTAGATTATCATAACCCATACTCATTATATATTTGGAAAATATAATTTTGGAGATATATAATAATTATATATTAATTTATATTAATTTATGATTTTGAAATTTTACATGAGTGCCCCTCCCCTCTTTTATAAATGGGAATCTCTTCATCAAATTATTTCACACATCAAGAACCATTTGTATCATACAATACCTAAAACATATATCTTACTATATTCCATAAACTCATTATATGGGTTCTCTTTTGGAAGAATAATAACCTTTGAGGGCTTAATGTGTTTATTAATAGAGATTTTTCAAATAAGAGGAATAGTATGGAACAACATGTTTTCATTTTATTTCTCCATCAAACTCATTTAAATTAAATTTAACCATACTTAAGTAATAAAACTAGAATATTTTATCTATTAAGATGTTATTAGGTTAATTTAATAACAAATATTATTCTCCAACGTTAATCAAATGGGAGATGAATTCATTGATCATTTGTATGGAAGACTACAACCTCGCGAACTGATGTAATTAATATTTTCATAAGCGTCTCTCATGAGTTGTTATAATGATGGAATTGATGTTAATATACGATATAAATTATATAATAATGCTTCAATAATGGTAATATATATTTTTTATTGTTAAATTTTTTCTCACT
Source organism: Viscum album (assembly GCA_963277665.1). NCBI lineage: Eukaryota > Viridiplantae > Streptophyta > Magnoliopsida > Santalales > Viscaceae > Viscum > Viscum album. Next base: position 527,177,331 of record OY728161.1, on the reverse strand, counting down.
AAAAAATGAAAACATCAGTCTTTCGTACGTGTAGACTACCACCTCCATGTAGGGTTGTGATTTGTTTTTATCACCACGTCCAATATGTGATATATATAATTAAATTTATATATGTAATATAATATTTATGATAATATTATCATTCTTGGACTTTAATATAGTACATACCATCTTTCAGTAATGATTATTTAAAAATGGAAACAATACTCATGTGTACGTACAACCCACTGTCTCCATGATTATATTATAATTAATGTTTCATAAAAATATTTAATGATAGGATTTTAAAGTACTATTTTCGTGTTAAAGTAATATTTATTGTTTATTATTATTCTTGAAATGATTTAATTATTACCATTTTGACCATTCTCAACCTACCGAAGTCTTTTTTGACTTATGTAACTAATATCATCAAAACATATGATGTGGATCTAAATTATTATGTAACATTATATAGCATGGAATTGATTTAAATAAACTGGATTTATAAAATAGAAAAATTTTCTGAATAATATAAAAAATTAACTTCAAATTATTATTATAGAATAAAAATAATGCACATGATTATTCAGAGTCATGGTAATGACCATTCCTTTGAAAATCCTCTTTCAATGTTTCCTTTAAAAAATATTCTCATACATATCCATATTTATAAAATAATTGTATTTATGAATTTTTATGGATGTTCAATAATTATATAATTTTTATATTTAGTGTTTATCAGTGTCTTCAAAAGTATTCCTATTTTGAAATGTTTTTAATTTCATTACAAAATTAAAAAAGAAATTTTTTTATTTTAATTTATAGAAAAAAAATTACATTTCACAACACTATAAAAATTATTTTAGGTTTTTATTCCTCTATAGTATTATTATTTCTATTTAATTACATCCCCTACTCCCCAATTTTCATGTAATTTTGGTTTTTAATTTTTTTAAAAGAAATAAATATATCAATATCCAAGAATATTTCTTATAAATGAATAGAATGTTATTAGGAATCTATATATTAAATACAAAAAATAATGATATGGTTCATGGTAATTCTATATAATTATTGATGGTTCTACTATAAAAATGGTTGTTTGATTATGTGATTTAACTCCAATATATTCGGTATGTATTTGTCTTAATTTAAATTTGTTATTTATTCCAAGTGTAACTATGACTGTTACATCAATTATAACTGTGAGGGTTATCTCACATATAATCATGTGGGTAATTCCATGTTTATGAATGAGGGATTAATTGTTTTTATAAGAGATTTTCCCTCTATATGGATGTATGATTTCAAAATGATTCTCCATGTAAGCTATATTATTTATATATTCTTTAAATTGTATGTTATTATGTATCTATTAAATTGAAATAATATATTACATCTTAAGGATGAAAAGTATAACATTGTGAAAATGTTTTTCTGATTTTATCATGTTTTGAAGGAAAAATTGGAAAATATTATTTTGAATTTAATATTTATTATTATAATTTTTTAAAATCATTTTTAGGGAATTAAATATTTGTGTATTAATATAATTATTTGATTAAAAATGATTTTTTAAAAAATTAAATTTTTATGTATTCATAGACTTTAACTTTATATCTATATTTTATTTATCTTACTTATAGCATTGTAACTAAAACATGTTTTAAAATGTTTTTGGTAGGGATTATGGATGGGTATGGGAAAATAAAAAATCATGTTGGAAGTCGGAAATATTTTTCAAAAAAAGATATTGGGTATTATTTTTAAAATTTTTCTATTGTGGAAGAAACAGATAGTGAGTAAAAGTGACCACCTTAAAATTTATATATATTTAATTTAAGAGTTATAACATAATAATATAAAAATATAATCATTAAATATATTTGGGAATAAAATAACATGAATTCATGTCTAACAACACTTTAATATGGGATTTTAATGCTCGATGCTTACATCTTCCATCTTGTCCTCATTTCAGTGGTGGTACTGTATTGAGCAGTCATCATTATTAATCAATCCAAATCATATTAATGGGAAGATATTCATATAAGTATATATATATATATTACGATAATAATAATTTTCACACACTTCTTTGTACATATAATGCCTTCATATATTTAATGAAATAATTTTTATTGCTCACTCAAAATCATGAGTCTACAATTTCCTTCATGAACTGTAATTTGGAATGGTTTATTCTTATAAAAACATCATTCAACATAATAAGGATTGAAATACAAATTTTTAGAGTAATTATAATATAATAAAACATTTTCCATTATAGGGTAGTGTTAGAACTAGTGCAATGACTAATATTTTGTTCAGTTCCATGAAATTTTCATCACATTCATCTATCAAAAAAAACATGACTCCCTTCTTGATTAAACACATTAGTAAATTATATATCCATGATAAATATTTCACAATTCATCTATAATAGAAACATAATAAAAATAAAATATTGAATTCATTCATTTTGATTGGTCCTCAAAAAATGATCAATAACGTTCATATTTGATGGATCTATCCATATACACTCTCTTCATATCCTATGACCTTTGAATTGAGAATTTATATAGCCAAAAATTAAACCATGTTAATTTATATGATAACATCCCATTACATAGGGTCAAAATCTCAATCTTTAAAAATTCACAAGTCCCCTCCTCTATCGTAGAATATAAAATAATATCATCTCTAAAGACTACCACAATATAAAAAGGTAATCTCAAAAAACATTATTCATAAAACAGTTGAAGATATTATGGGAAGTGTTATTTTAAAATGGAAGGAATAAAATTTAGTAATTATTTTACATCATTTCTATATTTTCCATTTATATTCATGTAGGAAATAGATAATTTAGTTATGATTATAATAATCGTGGTAGCATTCTTTACATGAAACCCCTAGTTTTAATCGAATTTTGATATATTATAAAAATAATATTATAAGATATTTTTATGAATTCGTGGATATGTATATGATTAAAAATATTATTTAATATATGAATAATGATTTAGTAAATAAAAACGTGTTGAATAATTATTTTTGTAGAGATCTAACCCTAGAAACCCAAGAGACGGTGTCTATTATCAATTACATTGGCAATATTACAAGTAATCAAATACCGAATGAACGATCAGTTTTGTAGCCTTTGTAAAACATATATATATATGTATGAGTCCTGTATTATAAAAGAATGAACTAATTACATCATAATTTTTCCCTTATTTATAATAATATAAATTTCTTCAAGGATATATTAATTCCAACTTGTAATCCCCTTTATATCATTCATAGTATTCTTCATGGATTCTTGGGTAAAAAGAAAAAATAAGTGTGAGATCAAATGATCAGTAGGGAAAAAATATTGTTGAACCCATATTAATCAATAAGAATAATAATTTATAAATTGGTATACAACAAGAAAATCATTCTATATAATCAATATACTGAAAAAAATTCCAAAATAATATATCATTGTAATAACTGGAAACAGATTCCATTCAAATAACTAGATAATACAATATCAAGATTGGAATGTGTAAAGCTAAAACATATGTCATATTAATAACTAAATATTAAATATATCCCTATATATGCTATTAAAATATCACATGTGTTAGTAATAATTGAAACTAAAAGAGGGAAAATAAATAATGATTGGATGTCATGTTTCCCAATTACGTGATACATTTACCATCAAGAGATAGTTTAAAACATTCTAATTTTTAAACTATTTTTTTCACATGAGTCAAATAATACATCATAGTTATTTTATTAACATGTCCCCAACCTGTAGATCTTCCATTAACTAGTATCTAATGTGTAGGGCTTGTATTAAGTAGTCCCCCACATGTATTGTTCATTTCCAAAGATTCCTCATATTTAATAAACAATATTCCATATAAGATATCTCTATTGAGTAATTTATTTGGATTTATCAATATTTCACCAAATAATATATTAATGATCAATGTAAACACCATATAGAAAAAGGTATACCATTTAGGAAATAATCAAATCCAAGAAAATGTAATTGGGATATTTTGGGAAATTTCAATAAAAATAATAATAGGAAATTTAATATTACAAGGGGATTAAATTGAACATAGGATGTGAATGATAATTATATCATATGAAAAATAAATTATAAACCATCCATAGGAGGATTGAGGATAGTATTAATAAAACGTATCCCATGTAGTTTAAAATAATGTGTTATTATTTATTTTTAATATAAATACTATTAAAGAATCTTTTAGAAAAATATTATTGAAAAAAATATCATTTTTTCAGAAAAACCATTTTATGAAAATCATTTGTTGTAACATTTTTTTAAAACATTTTTTTAAATATGAAGAACAGTCATCAAAGTAATGACTATGTTTAATTTAGTACGTTCTATACAAGGTAAAATAAACATTTCTTTTTTCATGAAGAAAAGGTATACAAAATTACCTTTTCCAAATGTGACTTAAAATTCCATTAAAAACATTGGTAAAAGAAAAAAATGGTAAAAGATTCATTACCAGACAATATTAAAAACCTTTTTGAAAACATTTAATTAAATATTAGTTTTTAGAAGAATACCGGTTCTCCAAGAAGGGTTATGAAAATATGTGTTTTTATAAATACCTTTTGAGTAACAATGAGTAGGAAAAATGGTAATAATACACTAGAATTATAATAAATAGATACATAACTATGAAAGGGTTTATTGAAAAATTGTAATAAAATTAACTCAAATTGTATCTCAATTGGAATATAAGTTCTATTAGTCTGAATGAAAATAATCATTAAATATCCTAATATGTCTCATGCCACTTTTAATCATTTTATATTATAAGCATATTGAAGGAATTATATGAAATTAAATTTATTATTTTTTGATAATATAGAGATTAATGATATAAAATTTCAAAGGCGATATATATCCCATATAAACGAATCATACAGCTTTACAATAATTAACTCTCTGTGAAATTCATGTTGAGGTGAAAATCCATTACAACTGTGGAAACATATGAATTAGAATACCTCAAAGTAATAAAAATTATATTAAGTATCTTAATTCAATTAAGATAAATAATTCATGATATTAAATTTCAATGTGGTATTATTTATGTTGTATATACTAAATTATGTTTGCAACAATAATGTATTCCTCACAAAACGAAAGGTGGGATAATAATCCTTAACCATGTGTTTTCTTTTAGGTGAACATCCTTTAACCTATTTTATAATAAACTGATTTTAATTTTATACTTTTTTTATAAAATTTCTATTTTTCATCATTCATCTTATTTCACTTATTACTATTTTTTATACAACTACGTAAATAATTATGTTTAAATCAGGTGTTTGGACCAAATTTAGATTAGGTGTCAAAAATAACACTGGTAGGTCAAATATGTTCAAAGGGGTTATTTCATATAAATTACTAGAATAATAAAAAAGATTTTTTTTATATTTATACAACAATTATTCTTTTAAAATTAATAAATATATATTTTTTTGAAAAATGAATGAACATTACAATCATTGAAATGGTAGGTCATACATTCACCTGAGTAACTTTCAGATTTTTCACTGATTGTTGTGGAATGAAGGTATGTAACAAAATATATTCCTAGAATGATCAATATATTAAAAATAAAATTTTATTTAATTATATATAATTATATATATATTTCTAGATCTGTAAAAAGGAATAACATTGTGTTGTAGAGGAGGTAGTCCACGTAGCCATGACAAGCGTTTTATCATCTTATAATTTCAAAGGGAAATAATGAAAATTATATATATATATATATAATATTTATAGAAAGGTAATTATGAAATGTATTTAATATTTTTTTATTTATCATACTATTAATTATAACTACCAATTTTCATTAAATCTATCGTGTGAATGAATCACAAATCTTTGAGTAGAGGTAGTCCACAAATACACCAAAAAATGTTAACATAATATCATAAAATTAAATTTATTGAATGTATGCATTATAAAAAGATAATTAAGTATAAAGTAGTAATAAATATCATATAAACCATATATAAAAATATTTTCCATCATAACGGCCATCATGAGATGTGATAAAATAAAAATAAACAATCATCATTTCGTGAGGTTGTACATTCCAATTGAGAGAAATAGTATGTTTGTTACCCATTAGATAGAAGTATTTTTAATATTTTGTCCAACAAATATCATAAAAAATAATTTTATATTAATGATACTAGAGTTTTTATAGAGGCATATAATAAGAAAATCTGAGGGATTTTGGATGGAAATAAAACTAATGGTTAAGGAAAGATAATACCTCTTAATCTGGTAGCTCCATTTAGTTTGAACCAATATCATCGTTGGTTGACTCCATCCAAAGGGGAGGATTTTAGGATGAGGGTTGTGAATTTGGGGATCTATTTGGGTATATCTTGGTCCAACAAAATTGTATTGAGAGGTGTGTGTATGTGGGATGATGGTAGGTCCATTTATTATGGTGGAGGAGTGGCACTCTTACAATATTTTGACAATAGAATTCCACCCACATATTTAATGTAGAATGTGGGTCCAATAATTATCCCAAATGAAGGAAAGGGAGTATAGAGTATATATATGGCATTAAATTTTCGTGTGGATAAGTTTTTATGTTTTTTCAGGCCTTACAATTAATGTTTAGTACCTTATTAAGCATAAATTTACCTTAATTGTTGTAATTAATTTATTCACATTCACTAATATTTCCTGTAAAAAATAAGTATACAATTATTATCCATAATAAATTATTTTGATTCCAAATATGGTATCCAGTTTACATGTTCAAATCAGAGAATTTGGATAAATTAATTCAAAATCCATCATGACGGTGGGATGACAATGCACTTATTTAAAGTAAAAATGTATTGATTTTTTTTGGTTATAATAATAAATTAGAAATTAAAATTGATCCCAATGAAATAAATTGTACTAATTGATAAAAATAATATATATTTAAACATTATAAACAATTAATACATTAATTTATCATTTCAAATAAATTAGATGACAAAGTTGTTTTGAACTAAAATTCAGTAATTTTCACAATTCTTTAAGAACGATATGGTTCGGAAAAATATAAAAAAATTTACCTAACCAAATTTTTATGTTTTTCATTCAATGATGAAGTTTATTTGAACATATTATATCAATTTATGTTCTAAAATCAATATTTCAAATGTTTTCTCCATTAAAAGACATTAAAATTTCCTTTATAAAAAATGTCGGCATTTATGAGTAAAGTAGAGATTATTCTTATATTATCCCTATCAGACCTAATTTAGGAATATCAAAAGTAATTGACTGGGTATATGAAATATATATTTCATTAAAACAATTAAATATTTTTTATTTATTATTTCCATTAATGAAAAATTACTTAGATACATAAAAAATAATATTTCTTTTTATATCCAACTATTTCTTATTTTCATTTCTCATCAATTGCAATACAATGAAATCCTTTTATATATATATATATATAACCAAAATTTTCATAATTTATTTAAAACTATTCACAATAGATAGTTGATATATTATTATATTAAATAATAATATTTTGATAATAAATTGTATTTTTCTAAAACATTGTCTTGTGTGTAACACAAGCTTTCTTGGAAGGTCACTCTTTCTTGTAACACAAGCTATTGAGGAAGGTATATCTTCTATGAAATGAAGGAGATATAAATATTTCATTCATTTAAATATATATCATTTATTGAATATATTTAAAATATTAAATATATATTAGATTATTGGGATATTATATTCCCTTATATGCCTGGGGTCACCTGTCATATATGCCATTTAATACAAAGTTGTACATTAGAATTTTATGTTATTACATTCTCACCACCTTTTTAAAATTGCATCCTCACTATTTAAAATATATCTTGGTAATATAATATTTTATTTCTCCAATGTTGGATTCCCACATCATATGATGGGTTCATAAAAAAAAGTCAAGAAAAGAGAGAATTAGATGAGAAAATGTCGGATGAAATACCTTGAATATTTGCATCTTAGTATGATAAAATTAGTGGAATGTTGAGATACATACATTGAGAAAAGAAATAAATATTTATAAGTAGTTATTGAGGTCATAAATAAATAAATGATCTATGGAATGTTCAGGGTCTAAAATCCATAAATCTATGATGGTTTAGAATGCCCTGGAATCAATAAAAATCAACATCTATGGATTTTATTTCATGTCTAAGTCATTTTACTAATGTTGGTCAGCTATTTTACTAAATAGGAATATAAGGATAAATTCATACTTAATAGGATTCAATTTCTAATAGACAATCAAAACTTTTTTTTGTGCATGAAAAAATTCTTATTAAACCTTTTACTCTGAGAAATTATTTATTAATAATTATTTTATTCTAAATTCTCTTAAAGAAACATTTAAAGTATATTAAGTCATGTAATAGAGTAATAAGTTAATGAAGATGTCTTTAAATATCTTCAAAATCCAATATAGTTAATATTTTGATCTCAAATCCAAAAAAGAGATACCACTAGTTTATCATTAACATTTATTTATAAAACCGTTTAACTAAAAACAATAAAAAACGAACAAGGAAAATGTGTAGGTCAGTGGTTGGCGTGAAACCCTTATCGCCCTTTGGTCATGGGTTCTAGTCTACCATCCATGATATAATTAAATTATTTTCACCCATATTATAGGAAATCCTTCCACAAAACTAAATTATTATCATTTCCAAAATAAATATGATAGAAATCATTGAAATTATGTTAATAACTACATTTCCTTTTAACTTTGGTTTTCAATACAACATCAATACATTAATATTCCATACATATATTTTTTATATAGGTTCATACATAGTCTAGAGTTTAACCATAATATAATTTATAAGATTTATAAATCATGAATCCTTATTTTCAATCTAATAAACCATAGGTTTAACCTAGCTTATTAAATTTAAAAATCTGCCAATGTGGTTTCTAAAGAAAATGTGAATTATATTAAGCATATCCCCCACGAGTGTCAATCAAGTTGCATAGTCAGGCATGCTGTCATGTACCAGGTTATCAATAGTATGGCCTAGAACACCTTGTTTATGTTATTACTCATAGGTACATCTATTCCAGAACCATGTTCACTTATATTATCCAGACAAGGATGTATTGCTTGGAATACCCACATAAAGTATATTTTACCAAATTTTGAGGCTTCACATCAATAATTATAATCAAATCCTTCTTTAGGATTATTTTATGTTGACTATGTTTTCCAAAATATTTATCCACATATTACTAATTAATGTTCTTTGAAACCAACTGTTGCGTCACAACCCGAAAAATCTCAGATCCTGTGACTGTTATCAATTACATTGGGATAATTACATTGAATCAAATTTTGAAGGGCTAACCAGTTTAATATTCTCGGTAATCTAGATACTTAATTGGGAATTGTATTAAAAATGAATACACAAATTAAAATATAAATTCTTTTTCTTCATTATATATAAATAAATTACTTCAGGGATTACATTATTCCAACTATTAAATCTCAGTACATGTTTCATAGTATGCTTCTCAAAATCTTTGGTAAAGAAAAATAATAAGTGTGAGATCAAATGATCAATAAGCGAAACATATGGAATAAACATTAATCAATAAATAATAATAATAATTATGACATGGTAGGGAAATAATAATGCATGTTGTATAATAAATAATCTTTGAAGTAACTACATAAATAATATAGAAAGGTAATGACTGGAAATGAACGCAATTCAAATAACCAGATAAGGAAACATCAACAAGACATGAAAATGAGTTGAAATCGGTTCAATATAAATAACTAAAAAATAAATTTATAGGTATATATGTCGATGTAAAATCACATGGATGAATATTTATTAAAACTAAATGAAGGAATGTTCTTTTTCATTGGACGTCTTCTCTCCCTTATACATGATACATTTACTGTCAAGAGGCAGTGTAATTTTTTTCAAATTTTAAAAACTAATACATCCTATTTGACTAATGATTCCTTATGGGGATAACATGGAATTGTTCCAATCCCACATAGCATGTATTAATTTGAGTTTAAACCATAGTTCTTTCAATCCCAGGTCCCTAAACCATAGAGAGCATGTCTAAAAAATTCCATATATCGAATAATGAAATTTCATTAACAAATATAAATGTTGAATAAAACTTACATATAAATTTATATTTACAAAAATAATCAAATAAAATTTAATGTAATCATTTTATAAAATATTTTATATTATTAAGGATGTAATCATATCCATGAAAAGGTAATATGAATATTTTGGTGTATTTCAATATGAAATGATCATTGGAAATTGAATATTTATAGTGGATTAAAATGAATAAAGAAGGGAATTAGAATAGTTTCCTTGTCCAAACCAATCATAAACCATATAGAGGAAGATTAAGGATGTAATCAATACTAAATACCCCATATATAGTAAAATAAAGGGTTCTTTATCTTTCATGAATAAAAAAACTATTAAATGAAATTTTTAAAAGCAATTTTGAAGAGAATATCCATTTAAAATGAAATAAATCATGAGAAACTATTTCATGGTAGTAATGTTTCAAAATAATTTATTTAATTATTAACTTTTTTAAAATGAAATGGATACATCATTTGAATAACGACATATAAATTCATACATAAATTACAAGGTAAAAAGAACATTCCTTTTTCACAATAAAAATCTTAGAAAAATTCCTTGTTTAGAAAGCAACAAGAAGATTCCATTGAAAAAATTGGTAAAATAATAAAATGGAAAAATGTATTTACCCAATAATATAATTTTAATAAATATTTATAAAAGTTATATTAAAACATTTTTTTAGAAAAAAACAAGTTATCTGAATAAGAGAAACTATGTATGGTTTTATTAAAAACAATTCTAAAACATTTTGAGTACTATAGAGTGGAAAATTGATATGAGTACATTAAATAGGTAACAAATAACCAAATAATAATCAAAGGTTTTTTTGAACAATGGTAATATAATTTCCTCGAATGGATATTTCATTGAAGTATTATTAGTAGTAGTTTAAAGGAAATTAATCATTTATCATCCTAGTGTGTTCCATACACCATTGGATAATTTTAAATTATAGGGCTCATTAAAGAATAATATATAAATAATCATATAATATCATGAGAAAATATGAATTCATGATATAAAATGATAATGGTAGTATATACACAATATAGAATAAACTAGTTGCAAAATAATAAATAAATCTCAATGGAATTTAATTTGAGACAAAAATCCCATACAACTATGGTAACATATGAATTGAAAGACCTAAAATAAAAATAATTAAGTGAAAAATTTTAATTCCTTGAAGATAAAATAATTAATGATATTATAATTCAATGTGCTAGTATTTACACCATATATAATAAATTTGGTGCACTACAATAAATTATACCTTACAGAATTAAAGGTGAGACATGAATCCCTTACTCTGTGTTTCCTTTCATGTGAACATATTTTGTCATCTGATATAATAAACATAAATTAATTTTATAATTTATTCAGGAAAATTTTTCTTTTTATCATTAAATATATTTCATTTATTAAAATTATTGATATTACAACTATTTAATTTAAATTTACCTTGATTGTTTTTACCAAATTCTGTTTATGTGTCAAAAACAACATTAGTAGGTCAACTATGGTCAAAGGCGTGATTACATAAAAATATCCAGAATAATTATCACCACATAATTAGTATATGAATACATAAATTATATTTTTATATTAAATATTTAAATATATTTTTGAAAAATGAATCAACATTACAATCTCCATGATGATAGGCCATACATACGTATATGTAACGTTCCGAATTTTCAATGATCATCATGGAATGAAGGAACATAAAAAAATATATTTCTAGAATGATAATTATATAATAAATACCATTATATATAATCATATATTGTTATATATACATATTATGTTGATTTAAAAATAAACAAATCATGTTGAGGAGGATGTAGTCCACACGCCAATGACCGACATTATCACTCTTAAGTGTGTGAAATTGGTAATAAATAAAATTATATATATAATATTTCCTAAAAGGAAATTATTTATTTAATATCACATATATTTTTTATGTATATTATTTATAATTGTATGAATCATTTATATATTCCATGTATCATGTAATCGAATCATATAACTTTGAGGGGGTTATAATCTACACTTATTCAAACAATGTTATTATATTAACATAAAATAGAATGTTTTAAATGTATCTATTATAAATGTATTAATAAAGAATAAATATATAATAAATATAATATATAACAGATATGAATATATTTTCTATCATAATGGAAACCGTGATAGGGGTAAATGTAATATAAAAAATCATCATTTCGGGATGCAGTTGATTACTATAAATTGAAATAGTAAGTTTGTTACCCCTTATATGGAAGTGTGTATATGTTTTGGAATAAACCGTAGATAAAAAAATCCTAGTATATTAGAGATTAAATTTTTGTTGTACAACCATAGAATATGAAGAGGTTAGTGGTTATAGAAGGGAAATACAACTAAAATGTTTAAGGAAATATGTTACCTATTCATCGGGTTAATCATATTGGTTAAAACCAACGTATTCATTGGATTGATTTATGTCCAAGGGGAGGATTATAAGATTAGTGTAGTGTTGTCGGGGAGATATTTTGTAAATAATGGTTGTTCCATTTTCACATGGGAGGTGTGAGGAATTGGGAGGAGTGGATGTCCTTTTATAGTGGAGGAGGAGTGTCACTCTGGTAATACTTTGAAAATGGAATTTGATAAACATTTTTCATGTTCCATGTGAACCCAATAATGAAAAAAATTGACGGAAATGGAGAATAGGGTATATATATATAGATATATAATAGTAATTAGAGAACATTATAGGTATTTTTGATCCTTAATGTTATGTTTTTGTCCATTATTGAACTTCATTTAACCTTAATCCTTGTAACAAATTTTAATCCCTTTCAATAATATTTTTTGTCAAAAAATATTCTTTTATTACCCATTATTAATTATGATGATTAAAAATATGGAATCCATTTTTGCAAATTAGAGTCACATTTTTGAATAAAATTGATTAGAAAACCATCCTGCAAGCAGTACAACAATGTGGGTTTTTAAAGTGAAAATGTGTGAAATTTTTCTATATTTTTATAAAAAATTTCAAAGTGAAATTGTTTAAAATGAAATTATAATCAACAAAAATACAATATCGTTAAAATTTAAAACCAGGTAATATACCACATTATCCTTATAAATAAATTAGATTCAACTATTCATTAAAAAAATGATATGTCACTAAAAAATTTTAAAAATTTCTCTACACTAAATTATTAATAATATTTAAATTATAAGATTATTTTTAGATATTAAATCAATTAGAGTTGGAAAATTTAAATTTAAAATTCGTTTGAAAATAAAAGGTGGTAAAATTTTCTTTTATAAAAATTAAAAACACTTATTAAAAAAGTAATGTTTGTTCTTATCTTATCCGTATCAAACACAATGGAAAAATATTAAAAATATTTTATCTAATATATAAAATATATATTTCATAAAATTATTAACTAATTTTAATTAATTATTTTTCTTACTACAAGAATCCTTATAAGAAAAAAATAATAATATTTATACTTATATTTGATTGGTTCTTATTTTCTTTTCTCATTAATTGGTAGTCAATGAATTTATTTTATATTTATATAAAACATAAATATTTATTTTTAATATTATTATATTCATAAAAAATACATTATATCTTATTATATTAAATATTAATATTTTAATAATAGAGTGTTATTTGGTGAAACATGGTCTTGAGTATAACACAAACATTCATTGATGGTCACTCTAGAGTGTGACATATGATATTGAGGAATGCCTCTCTTTCATGTACGAAAATATTACTCAGTGTTGCATTCATTAGAATATATATCATTTTTTGAATATATTTTAAAAATTACAAATATAGTATATTCTTAGAATATTTTATTCCATTATGTTATTGGTGTCGCATGTCACACACTCAATTGAATACAAATTGGTAATTTATAATTTTAGGTTGTAACACTTGGAAAATAAGAAATATATTTTTAGAGATGTCAATTTATTTTTCAGTGATAATTTCCTCGAAAAATTATTATTATTGTTTCATTGAAATTGAAACTAAATTATACAATATTAATTTCTTTTGTAAAATCATGAAAATAAATTAAATAAGTATATCTAAAGTAACATAGGATGATATCATTCGATATTCTGAAATGATTGATTTATCATTCAATAGAAAAAATTATAAATTATTGAAATACTCTAATGTAATTTCACAAAATCAAGTGATTTAAAATCCCCATTATATTTATTATTTGGTATTATGTTTAATATTATCACTCTTATTTATAATAATCCAATGTTTTACGTTTTAATCAGCATTATTGATGATATTTATATAAGCTAATTTTTATACATAATTTCTTTTTCTTGAAATAATTTTCATCGAACATTATAAGTTGACATTAAAATTTATTTCCTCCAATTAAAAATTATGAAATCTAGAAAAATTCATACTATATTTGGAATCTGGAGTTTCAATTTTGAAAATAGTTCTCTTTTTTAGTCGTTATCAATAGTGATTTTGGTAAGTATTTGGAACCTTGGTAAAGGTAAAATGGATAAAACAGTGTTAATTCCATGATATAAATTATCAAAATTATGAAAAAAACATGAATCATTTCATTATATAAGATTAATATGAAAATATTTATACAAAATATTAATATATGGAATTTTGGTATTATTTTTCCATGATTTTGACATTTATATTATTTTAATAAATAAAACTCCGAAAACGAAATTTTATCAACATTAATATATATATATATTAAACTATTATATAAATATAATAAGATAATGTATTATATTAAAAATATTACTTTCAAAAAAAAAAAAAATTTATTCTTAGTATTTTGTTTGAAATTCTTTTATGATGGCATAATTGCATAAAATTAATATGTAGTGCTGAAAATGTGATTCTTCATGTATTAGAAAATTATTGTAAATGATTTTAAAAAACCTCTTAAAGTAATATTTTTTGGATGGAATATTGTTTCCAACAAAATCATTGAAAAATAACAACATTAGGAATCCATAAAACCTTATTATTCAAATTACATTAGTATACTCACACCATTAAAGGAAAATTAATTGAACAACATCAAAAATAGAATTAATGACATTTATGAAAAAATATTAATATATTTAAAAATAATCAAAATATTTGAGGATGATAAGTTGGATAATATATGGTAGAAAATAAAATACCATGTAACTTAATGAGCTATTAATTGCATGATATTCTAATTTATAACCCTTTAATATTGAAATATTTATTACCGCGGTTAAGGTAAAAATGGTTAACAAAGGGGTTAATAAAAACGATCAGAATTTAAATGAACCCAAAAACTATAAAATTACATTATCATTTTATATTATGTTGAAAATACTTTTTCATTCAATTCATGGTTATATTTAATCATTATAATTTGGAAAGACATTAATTATATTTTAATATTTTATGAAATTTCATGGGGGCTCTTTACCTCCCTTATAAAAGGAAACAACTTTTCTATTTTCATTATACCACAACGTGCCACCGATCTTGACCAAACTATACTAAATTGTATTATATTGTTCCATAGAAATGAGTTAGTTATTCTATTATTCTAAACCGACAATTCCAATTTTCTTTAACAATGGATTGAAAGGAGGTCTATCAAATAATAAATAATTTTCCTAGTAGATAACATTCAATTTATGTTGAATTATATTTACATTAAATATATATTATTTATCAGAAATTAAAAATTTAATTATTCTCAATATGCTTAATTTTATTATAGTTATAGAACCCAGATTATTCACCCTTTTTTCTATTAAATGGTAAGTGAAAGAATCGCTTGTAGGTATATATATATTACAACCTCCACATAGTGATAAAATATAATTTTCATAACCATATTTAATAGAAGGTTACTGTGATTAATTATATATATATAAATCATAATTATAAAATGAATATTCTTCCATTGTTATAATATCATTTATACCTTCCTACCTTCCTATTTATTAAAAATGAAAACATCACTTCTGTGTATGAATGGACAACCACCTCCACAAAGTGGTGTGATTTATTTTCAAATTCCATTATTAATTGATTAAAATAAGGATATATTTAATGAATATATATGATATATATGATATAATAATGGATTATTATTATTGGTTTTTTAAATATCTTTCATTACATCCACTGAAGGGTGAAAACATCGTTCATGAATATGTATTAACAACTATCTCTCATAACAATATAATTAATTTTGTAATCTATTTTTTATATATAACTCTAAATTTAATTAATTTATTTTATAATCATAAAAATATTAACAATTAATTGATTCTTTAACCTGGATCAATGTAAAAGGATTGAAAATTCATTACTAAAATCCACATGAAAAACCGAAAATTTTACACACCGAAACAATGATTTTAATAAGAATTTTTTTAATAGATACGTTTTCAAATAGTATAAGAAGACTATATATGATACTCAAGGTATTTATACTATTCTATTATATAATTACAACAAATAAAAATATAATATATTTTATATTGTTTTACTTTTTTGGATTTATAACTTGAGGTTACTAGATTTCCCACCTCACTTTTGTTTATGTGAGACATATGAAATAGTCACCACGTGTTTACTCTGAGTTTTTAATACATAAAATGACGTTATTTTATGAGAAATTTTATGAAAATTATTGATATTTCTATATTCAAATAGATTTACCTTTTAATTAGGCTTCAGATCAGAGATTACTAGATTGGACCAAGTTATTCGTCTCAATAATGTTTCATTAAGACATGATAATGTTGATAACCTATTTATGTTTATGACATGCATATTCTCAAACCCTTTAAATTTTTTTATAATTATTATAATTGTGTATGTCATATTAAATTGTTTCTTTCATGTTATAATTTCATTGGGCTTATGTTTATTAAGTTATAATGCGGTAAAGAATTTATTTTAAAATGTTATTATTTTATGTGATTATTAATGATTAGGTATTAAATGATGAAATTCCATGATATACCACAATAAAAGATCCTGATTTTTCTTTTCCTCTATTAATTTATGAAATTTTATAATTAAAAATTAAATTTACACTGTCTGAAACATCAATATATTGAAAATATTTTTTTAAAATAAATAGATGTTATTTAATATTTGGTATAAAATATTTCTTAAAAGGACATGTTTTGGTAAAATATTTTCAATAATTTTTCCAATACTCTCTTATAAAAGAATAATTTCAATTTTTTTTCTTTTTTTCTTTTTTAAGAATTTTTTTTAACTATAATAAATTTTTTTATTTATGAAAATGACATTATTTTTAGTTCTTCAAAAAACTTGAATTAAAATTTATTAACTTACGCAACTTGAATAGAAATTATTACTATTGTGTCCAATCAATAAATTAAATATTACTTTTCAATTCCCCATTTTTATTTTAAAATATATATTTCTCAATTATATATAACAAATTTTTAGATATTTTATAATTGATTTTATATTAAAAAAAATTATTTTCCTCATGTATTAATCCAATGATAATTTAAAGAACATTCTAATATCTAATAACATTCATTTATGATAATTATTCTTCAATAATGATAAGATAAATTGATTCAATACTTTTTATTCTAATGGATGGTTTATCGCAATGATGATTTTTAAGTAACCCATTTATTTAACTTACGTATTGTTATGATGAAATATTTAAGTGGTGATGAAATGCATTTCATTTCAACTAGATATGATATATTGATATGAGGAATGTTTTTTGATATGGTTGCGTATATATTTATATATGTTATCATTATGTGATGGTTGTTCCATTTATTATATATCATTATAATGAATTGGTTAAATATAGATATCTAATGAGATAATTATGTAGAGACCCTATTTTTTCCCTGTAATAATTTGTAATTTATTTATATATTACTTTAGATCCAAGAACTGATATGGAGTACGATTAAAAATCCTTGTGTACCAATGATTAATTTTAATAAAATAAGAAATATAATTTATATTATGAATGTATAGTTATTTAAAAAGAGTCGTGAAACTCTTGAATGAAATAGTGGATTAGAAATGTGTGGCCACGGTTGAGTCCAGGACATGGTGTTTACCAAAGGCACATCCTAAAACTTGTTAGTGAAGGGAATTCTTATATCATGGCCACAATAAGTGCATTCAATTGGTTAATAAATTTATTAATTTGACTAATTAATTATATATCCAAATAATGGATTGTTTTTTAATACACCATTATTGAATGTTTCCAAGGGTTATTCAAATAACCCTATGATCATTGAGTGCTAATCTTCTTCTCCTTCATTTTTGAATCAAAATCAGAAAAAAAAAATCCTATGGATATAGGAATATCGACACACAACGAATGAAATAACATTACTCATTTATTGGAGGGAATGTTATTAGATGAATAATTATACATCACCATATATGAATCTTTATTTTTTGGATTATTCCTAATTTTTTTAACTATAGAGCAATATAGAACTATTATCTTTAATCTGTTCCAATTTCTAGACATTGTATTCACTCATGTACCGATTAAATTTTTTTATTCATTTTTCTCACCACAAGATAGAAATATTTATCTATTTGCAAATTAATCTTGATAAATACATCATTGTTCTTATATTTATTTTAGATTGATTAATTATTTCACTGTGATTGGCATCATTGGACCACTGGGTCTTGATTCTACGTTTTAACATAGGACTAAGCAAGATCAGTCCCCTCGATTCCAGATACATTTGAATGAGATTAATGGAATTAAGAAATAGGGATGGAATTGGAAAATTTTGGGTTTTAGTTGATAGATTTGTTGTTTTGAAATCCAAAAAATAGGAGGCTTGGAAAGAGAAACATTTTGTTTTTATGAGATCTAAGAGGACCAATGAAAATACCACTTTTGATCAAAGGATTATATGAAATGATGGATAGAGAAAAGATCCATCAATTTTGTGAGTCGTGGAGGTGTGATCCAAGGATGTGATGATGGATCTATAACATTAGTGTATATCTAGAAAATATTCTAAAAACAAATCTACATGTTGTGTAGTCTAAAGACGACACGAAGTATAGGGCTAGAGCTACAAGAGTTACGGTTTCCCAAGGTTATAAGTATCACATGTTATGATCGATCCCCACATATTGCGTGATATTTTGATGGATAACCAACATGTAGACTATACTACAAATGTATCAATGTATGAGCACGTTCAGTCATATGATGTGTCCTGAAGTACATAGACATGGGCATGTTACACATTCCCGACTAGGGAGCATGAACAAGACCCCATGTGGATCAGACACAAAATGTTGACCCTCTAAATTTTTTACTATTATAAGTATAAATAATCCATGAACCCTTTGTGAAATAAGTAACTTATAAACTTGAACTACATTCTATTTGGGTCCCCTTACCAGTCATGTATCAGATCTATCCTTTTAATGAAACCCTAAACTCACATATAACCCTCTTCTGGACTAGTATTTAGGACCATGACTAGCATATCCCATGTTTTCTCCAACATACAATGAAATTATGGACACCATAGGTTCATTTAATATATTAAGAAATATTTTATGAGTGGGTAACTTGTCTAGGAGATGATCAAGAATGGTTGTGATTAGGAAGGACTGCCAAGTACATTAGAGTGGCACCATCCAACTGGGTTGGGCATGGGTCCTCTACCAATCTATGGAGTGGAAACCTACTATGGGGGAATTGTATGGTACATCTATCCATATATTAGACTAAAACACTTCTAATGAGATAGGGAATTGTCCCAACACCAATCAACCATGTGGAACCCTCCATCGGAGTAAGGAAATGGGCATGACTATGAGTGTGGAACCCTTTTAATAGGTAGGAAATGGGTCCCTGATATTCCATCTATGTGGAACCCCCATATTTTATCAGGGAATGGGTCCTCAACTATTACAGTATAACCATTATTCTATGTTTTTCATGGTTACTTTATCATTTACTTGAGTGATACTCTCTTTCCTGAACAGTGATATGTTCCTCTAGATTACTACTATGTAGAACACTACAATTGTTCCATGGAATGTCTCCTATAAAAATATATTATTCCCCATTAATGTGTAGTTCAATGGTGAGGATTTCATTGAAATCGATGTATCATTAGATAGTCAAACAAGATGTTGGGAGCTATTAATGAACATCAACAACTAATGGCACACATTCTTGGGAGGAGATATGAAATGGAGATCCCCGTGTCTCCTTGTTTTGTTTCTATTCGTTGAGAATATATATTTATCAATTTCATTTTTATTAGGTTTTGAATATCTTTTTTTTGTGTTGTGTTGGTTATTTTCAACTATCTATTTCTATCGTGTCTCTTTCTAATCACCCTTCATCTATTAGGGAATGATACAGGGTATGTTTATACTCACAACTATATTGGATTTCTCTTCACATGTCATGTCTTATAATAGAGATGAATATGTGTATGGAATTTATAGAGGTGTGTAGGGATTACGGTATCATTTAAAAACTTTAAGCTAGTCATATCTCATAGATCCGGTGCTAGTGTCTCCTTTAATATAATATTTTTTTTTCATGTTGTGACATCTTTCTAAATGGGAATTTATTTTTCCCTTTTACTTTCAATTTTCATATTTGTACTCTTTTACAACATAGAGGTTTTGATATACACAGATCAATTCTAAATATTGTTTCTTTTTTATTATTATTCTTCGATAATTTTTTTTATGATGGTTGTTTTTTATAGAAATTATATGAAAAGGCCACCTAAACTAGTTATTTTTTTGGCCAATGTTTCTATACCCTAATCATATGAATGGTGGATTTGGGTAGTTTCAAATATACCCTCTTTGGGTCATGTTTTGACTAATTGGTATCAAAGGATTTCATTCCTTATGATGATAGATGGATTTTCCCCATATGAGGATGTGGTTGGGATTTAGGTAAATATTGGAAACATGTTTCAAGTGAAGCTTTCAGGATTGGGATTAAATTGTTGGTCTGGAAGATGACATATCAATTTAGTTGGATCGTGAATTCCATATCTACTCGGAATACGGACATGTTGATTTTAAGGATCAATGGTATATGTGGCCTATACGATTAACCCTTTAAATACCCTTATTTTGTAAACTCCCCATTTCATATATATATATATATATGATCATATGACTATTATTTGACTTGAATAAATTTTTAGGATACATCTACAATGAAATCCAGTCAGGATACATTTTTTAGATAATAAATAAAATTAAATGAGTGACGAGGAATCAATTTAGAGTATATCCCATGATATTCTTCCTCCTCGTGGACATGTATAAGCACCCCCATATGTTGTGTTGTAGATCATAAGGGAACAAAAATATTGAAATGCACACAGGATAATCACATTCTACATGTTTGAGGGCCAAGGGTTGCTGGGGTTCCATGATGATTAAAATCAATATGAAAAAGACGATTTTTAGGTTCAGTGATCAGTTATTTAAGACTATTTTGATTAAAATTGATAAGGTGGTTGTTCTAGAAGATATAATATCCCATAGAGTAGTTGGGAGCCACTGGGGACTTATTACTATTATCCATAATGTGTCGACCCTCTAGTGGGATGACATCCAATAGCTATTCATAGAATAGTACAACCCCTCCTCCTTGTGGTTGATTCAGATTCAAGAGAAATTTGAGCTATAATAGGGAGACATAATAGTGCCTAAGTATATGTTGAGGTTTACAATCTACTCATGGCACACCCTTGACATGCTCTAGGATGACGACATTCAAAATAAATTATTTTTGAGAAAGAAATCTGTAGGGATATCCATTATAGTGTGGTACTCTATTGTATTACCACATATACTAGGGTGTTGGAGTGGGAAATGGTGATAGAGAGCTTCGATCCAGTATAATTTCATAATGATGGATGTAGAATTACACGTTTTTGAGATGTGTCATCCACAACACCTAGTAGGTACCAGTCGAAATGATTTTTGTGTAAGAGATATTTCTAGGATCAAAATCATTAATGTGGTGATGAATTGAACATATTACTAGGCAATCCTAAATAGGGACAGTGCTATGTTTGTGAAGGGATATGTCAGATAGTACATAACATCCTGACCAGTTGTGATAATGAGTGCAGAAAAATATCCCATGGAATGCCACAGAAGAGAAACACCCTTGATCAATTTTTTCCAAAGTGGGGGCCATGTGTCCCCCAAGGGTTCGGAGCTAGTGGATAAGATTGTATACCATTAGGATTAGATGATTTTGGTGGTCTATGAAGCTATGACATCCTTCCACCACCACCACCAGGAAACCCACATCATGCTCATGGAGATAGTGGTCATGGATGTGGACAACTGTAGGCTATGGAGGATTCCATCCCAATGACACATCTGATCATTCTTGGTGTGAAATGTTTTTATTCTAATCCTTCAGCAATTTTAATAGACATAGATTTCATCCATTCCTTCATCTCATTAGTTCTGGTGTGATATCATGAGCTCCTAATTTAGGATTTATGCCAAAAATGGTGTCTTAAAGTTATTACATAGAACACATCATAAATAACATATATATGTTTCATTTGGGAGATAATTCTGATTAGAAATAGTTTGACATGAGACCTTTTGGTCATCATGATGAAATCATATGACATCATCATTGGTATGGATTGTTTTTCCATGGTCTGAGACCATATTTAAAGTCACGGTACATGATTCAAATGATTTTTCACTAATGGTATGAGATTATCCTTTTTCTATGAGAGATATATTATGGTTGGATGAATGTGTGTTGTTATTAGAAGACTGAATCCCATCACCCATCCGTTGGAGAGAGTATCGATTTGTTCAACTTGTTCATTAAGAATCTAGATTCCATTAACCATGATGGATTTTATGGCATGGTTTTCACAGGTCTACCTCCAAAGGGGAGATGATGTTTTATATCAACATGAATCAGGGGAGAACTTATTATATTTTTCAGAAAATGAGATGACCTATACCGAGTATCAGGAGGTGCAGTTAATGTCACTTAATGTTCGATATGGGTCTTTTATCAGGGCTAGTGTGTCCCAAGGGGAATATCCAATGTTGTTCATGAATGAGGCATAGAGGACCCTATGGCTTTTCATGGATTACTATAGCCTGAAAATGGCCATGATAATGAATGAATACCCCTTTTCAATGATTGATGAACTCTTTTAATAGTAATGAGGAACAATATAGTCCTCGAAAATAGATATTATGTTTGGATAACACCAGTTGAGAGTTCATGAGGTTTATATTTTTAAGATGGAATTCCGATGTCACTATAGACACTATGAGTTCCTGGTGATTCACTTGGGTGATAAAAATTCGACCACAATCATTATGTATTTGACGAACATGATACTCCATCAATAATTTGACTATATTTTCGGGTTCTTAATTTAATATATACTCATATACTCTATAAAAAAGGAGGATCATGTAGAGCACATAAGGAGGTCCTATATTGGATTTCATAAAACAAGATATATGATAATCTATCAAAGTTCCATTTCATGTTCCATGAATTTCACTTTCTATTGAATGTCATTTCTTGAATGATTTAGATGTGGAAGGAGAAAATATCAATGAGTTATATTATTCAGATTCAATATAGTATATGCTAGAGGTGAAGTGTTTTATTGGCTAGGTGGTGTACTACATGAGGATTGTATCATACTTCTCATGGATGGAACCACCATTTTTATAACTAATGAGAAATGTATATCTATTTACCTTGATTTATTAGTTACAAAGAGATGTAGAGAATATGAGCTGTTGGATGGAATGTTATCCACTTTTGTGGCTACCAGATGAGGGTGTGGAGTTCTTAGTCTATTGTGACATCTGTAGAGCATGTATTGGATAATTTTTGATACAGAAGTCAGAAATTATCATATAAGGGTCATGGAAGTTGATAAAAAATCTATGGAACTATGTGACCCATGTTATAGAGCTAGAAATGATAGTATTTACATAGTAGGATGTATATGTGCTATCGTTTGAGAGTGTGCTACATGGTTTACTCAGACCATAAAATTATCATAAATGTATTCACAAAGAGACACTTGAACCGATGAAATAGGTGTTGGTTTGAATTACATCAAGAATATGATATTGATATAGTCTGTACTGTTGGGATGGTAAATGTGGAAGTATAATCACATAGTAGGATTTTATATTCTCATTTGGTGTTGGAGGATTCAGAGCAATTGACTTCATTACAGATAACCATGGTTGAGAAGGATGGTACCAATTTTCTACAGTAAGTGGTGTTGACTCCTGTACTCATTTAGCATATTAGTGGGTCCCATTTTGGAGAAATTTATTATGATGTTTTTTACCTCTATATACCTATAGTATATTTACATGATGTATTTTATGAAGGAGCTAATCCCAACACCTTTTTCAAATGATGGATGATGATCCCAGTCACGATGAGGGAGGATGTAATGTAAGAGTTCTACAGATATCCTTGGTATTGAAATCCTAATGTGGGGATGTTTTAGAGAGACCACCATTTGATTATTTGGTGGTATTCCATGATTTGGATCATGGATGAGTTCATCTCATAGTGCTTTACCTACTAGAATGTAAAGGCTATGCACTAGGTTCGAAATGTTTTATTCCATCAACATAAGATCCCATAGAGTAAATGGGATGAAATATACAAGGAATTTTTTATAAGGATTCTATTGATAGTGATGGTCCATCGAACCATCTGGGTGATCGTTAACCATCACATGATGTTGGAACACTTCATTTTTATTAGGCAGAAGTTTTCAGGGAAGTGTTTGGGGAAGATTTATGTATATGAGATTGTTTTACTTCATTATATGACCTCATCCACGATCTTTGATCATGATCTATAGTTTGCATCATGATTGTATAGAGTCATACAGAAGGCATTTGAGATCTATATGAAGATGAGTATAACCATTCTCACCCAGATTGAAGTAATGTTTGAGTGCACTATCCATGATTTTATGGATATGATGATTGATATTGTGCTAGATACTGACTATAACTTGGAGGATAGTAACAATATGTGTTTTAATCTGACGATAAATTTAATGTGAATTTGAAATTTTGGATGTTACATGACTTTCCATTCATTGAACCAAACATTAGAATGTATTTCACTGAGTTTATACACATCAAAGAGTTATTTGTTTATTCAGGTGAAGGCCTGCGTGGTTTCTCAGGTGCTCTATTGTGTTTTGGGAGATATGGTCCTTATAAATAATGTTTTTGTGGTAAATTTAGGGTAAACATTTTTTCTTAAACCCTACATCCCCAATAGAAATCTATATGGCCTTATAGAGCAGTGTAGATGTGAAGTTCATGGGATGTGCATGGTTAACAAAACCATGCACCTATCCCACCTGGGATATTCCACTTAGTTAGTAACCTTTCACTATTAATATAACAGTTGGTATGTATTTTATCAACCTTGAGAACATACCATGTTGGGTGGCCAAGGTTCCCGGTAGAGGGCCCTCGATTGGTGCACTATTTATTGAACCATTTGAACCAAACACTTTTCCTAGTCCCTGTTAAAAAAATTAAATTAACTAAATTATATATTCAAATAAAATATAAGAGAAACTATATAACCCTTCCCCACCACCACTCATGTGACACACCAACTCCATAGCCCTCCATGGACACATGTGACACCTCCCCTCATCCTCTAGAACTCTCGCAAATTTCCTCTAGATTTATTCAAGATTCTACCTTGATCCTTTGTGGTAAGGACTTTTGATTCTTCCTCTTCACTTTTCGAGTGGTTTCCCTATCTCATGTAACACAAATCCATTTGGAAGAACCCCAGGTCATAGTGTAATCTATTTTTTGGCTCTTCCATCCTCAATTAGGCATGAAAACAGATCCTTAGGTCATTATAGGTTGTTTTTTTGTATTCTCAACCGAAGGAAAGGCTATTACATTTTCCACCTCCATTTGAGATATGTTTTACTGAAAAGTATTTTATCACAATTTTTATTTGGGTCCTTCTGGTGATTTTCGTTTTATTGTAATTATTTAGTGCATTTTGTTTTACCTTGAGGTGGGTTTGAGAATCCATTGTCCAAAGATACAAACCTATGCATGCATTCATAGGCATAAATAAATGTAGGTTACCCCATTATAGATATATTCACTAATGGTGGCTGGAATATATATATTTGTTATAGGTGTGCTTATGTATATATATATGAAAAATGAATATGTGAGTGAGTGTAAATGGGAATGTAAATATATAATAATATATGTAAGGATATTGTTGTTCATATTTATAGAACTTAAATAATTACAAAGGGGATATGTTACCTTATGTATATGCAATGGTGTGTATGCTTGTGGGGGGGAGTTTCATTGTGTGGTCTCTCATAAAAATTTCACTTACCGAAGCATCTAGATTTATTCAATTCTAATTGAGGTAGGGTCCCATTATCATTACCTTTTTTAAATTGATTTTAAAAATAACTTATATCATATTACATGTACCTTTTTGAGGTGGATAAATTTTAATGAGTGTGTTGCCTTTCTCGTATATCTTTCCTTGCACTTCTATTTTGTGTCCTACACTATATAGTTTTCACAATGTGAAGAAATCTAACTCTTAAAATTAAATGATATGAAATGTTTTAGAATAATTTCTTATTCACTAATAAAACCCATCATTGAGGTCCATTGTATTCAAATAGAAAAGAAAATATTTTCATGGATATGGTTTAGTGTATTTTTATATTCTTAATTAAATGTATCGTCACTTATGGGCCATTGTTTCGTGGCTTGTGATAAAAAAATGCATGATTAATGATTTTTTCAGGGTACTGATGGTGAATGAATGGGTTCTGAATTAAGGACCCTTGGATGAACTCTCATTCCTTTATGTCATAATTTATTATGATTATTAATCACATTGTTGGTGATTTCAACTATTCATGATATGGGATAATCAAGTATTATCTTCTTTTTCCTCCTAACTAGTTACACCATTTACCTAGGGGAGTCCCCTTGGATGGGATCTATAGAATGATTGGTTATAATATGGTTCGAGTGTTATTAATGAACCTATGTTTGATACAATTTGTAGAATTAGTGGTCTAATAGTAATTGACTTTTCTCACGATGCATGGAGTGACATGTGGTATATCATCCTTGGGTCACCACGGAAAGACTATTTGGAATTGTTTATGGAATGAGCCCCTTGAGAAATATATTTTATGTATTCTATGAATTTTAAGAGCTGGCTCGTAGTGTCTCACTCCATTTTATAAAGTGGTTTACATGTTGAATTAATGAAATGTAGTTTAATGTTTTAAAATAAGAATTGATACCATGGTATTAATGATGTAGGAACATGACCTCCATGACCAATCATAAGCTTGGAGAAAGACTACCTTCTCACACATTATCTCACCCAATTTCCCATTACAAGTCCCTTTAACTCAGACACAACAATTTCTGCCAAATGGGAAATTGGATGGGTTTCCAAGTGGAGCCTAATAGAATTCCTTTATGTTATTCATTAATATCATTCTTACATCTATTTACTATGGCACCCCTCATATTTTAAAATGAATGAAATGGTTTTATCAATAAACTGTGGGTGATGGCCTATTTACAATGTGCCTTAGACCCATCTCGTCCACACTTTCTACTTGAGTAGACTTTATGTCTACTTGTATTTGTAAAGGGAAGAAACTAACTTCCAATGTTTTGATTTACATTGATCGGATGGAGTTGGTTATGAGGATTGAACTGGTGCATGAAATGATCATGGAGTGAGTCATTTGGATGATATTTTTTTATTATATTGTATTTCTATTTCTGATTTTCACTAGATATACTTTTAGCATAATTTTTCATACATTTATTGATGTAAATCTACATTGGAATATTTTATTAAGATATTATATTATTATTTCTCTATTATTTTTATTCATTTTCCACTACATTTCAATTATTACTAATGCTTCTACTACTATCTATGGATCCTCATGTGTTATACCAATTTATGAATTTTACATTGAATGTATAGTCTCCCCACTGTACAACCATTGGAACATCTCTTCAAGATATAAGCCAGTGTCGTATGGAGAGGCACACTTGAATTCATGTTGAAACCGGTCCAGGTACCCTTTTAGATGTCAATATATCTGGTATGTTACAATTTGGTATTACAGGCATATTTTCTCTTTATCTTACTATCTTTGGTGGGGAAGAAAGAAATTACTATATTGCCTATGCTTAGAAAATAGTTTTGTCATGGAATGATCACCCACCCAAGAGGAGAGGTCCACATGGCCACTACTAGGATTATTTTTCATATTTTGTTTTGATAATGTTGATTTTTATTTCTCCTTGAAATATTAGAGTATTTTCCCTTCTTATAGATTTATAAGCTAGATAATAATCCCCCTTTTACAAGTACAACAAGGAGGAATCATTTCAGGTATCATTATAGGAACATAAGAATTCATACGACATGTATATTCCATGCCATGCATTTTAATTTTTTAGGCTACATGAAATTTTTGATATGCCTTTTGTGTTTTAATACCATTACATTACATGACATTTTATTAATTTCAACATCATTTTTTACATATATAGGTAATCATTTAGCCTCCCTTCCTTACATTACATTCTTGATAATATTTAGTGCATTTTCATAAAATTTCCACGGTTTTATTCTTTCATTTTTTTATCATAGGTTGAATCACTCTAGTTTCAATTAAAGAGGTTTCATCTTTAATCTTGTAAGAGATATGGGTGCCTTCGTAAATGGATAATTATGACCTTAGAAACTAATCATGTTTAATTTTATCTTCTTTATTCAGGGGATTTTGTTAAACTATTCATGTTGATAATATTTCCTTTAATCCAAAATAATATTGTTTTGGTTATATGAGATCCAATTTCAACTATTATGGGGTGTTTTATCTTTGTAAATTGAGGTGGTAACCCATAAAACCAAACAACCCATTGTGTGATATTTATATATAATTTTTTTTAAATATATATAGTGTTAAATCTAGACCATAAATATTTTAGATACAATTAATAGGGTTTTAAAATAATTTCATCAGGAATTAAGACCAATATAACTGATTTTTAGAATGAAAAATGGAACCAATTAGGTTATTTGGTGCATCATGTTTTTATAATGGATGGGTGATATCAAAAATCAATGTGATATATTTTTGGGTTATTTCACATGGTCCCAAAATGGATTTAAGGTATCCTAGTAGGTATCCTTTTCCCTAAAATATGGAGTTCCAAACCCCAATTGGGTATGATATTCTCTATGCTTGTGTTTAATTATAGTTTCCACTTTTTGGTGTAATATTAATTACATTAACCGCTTTAATTAAGATGTGATCATTTAATCTTCATTGATGTTTTTATTTTGTTTTACCTAATAACTAAATGTAACGGTGCTAAAATTGGTTTATGTGACAATATGTCCTAATATAAAATGGGATATTGAAAAATTATTTTGTTTAAAAGGATATTTAATGTTTCTTGACTACTTCTCATTGTAGGTTTTCCATAATAGTACCCAATTATTTTATTTATGATGAATTATAGTTTTACTTAAGGAGGAACCATTAAATTATAAAATAAAAGAATGAGTTTTGGTTTAATTGATTAGTAAGGAATCTATAGTGGTGTTTTAGCCTAACAATTATGTAAGGGTTTTTTAAATCCTCCCTTCCTTCCTCCCACTGTAAAAGTGTGCATGAGAGTTATAATTAGGCCTATTTCCCTATACCTTGGGATTAATCATTATTTCATATCAAGAATACTAATCTTATCTACTGTGATGCATTGGTAGGGATGATGATTTCTTTTTTGGTAAAGGGCTATCCATTGTCAATAAATTCATCATATCATAGAATCCCCATTTTTTCATCTGAGTGGTTTTATTATGTGGTATTATTCATGTTCATTAGTCTGTTGTACGACTCATAGTTTCAAAAATTAAACCTTCATAGACGGGTGCCCATTTTGTTTTTAATACTATATTAGTGAGTGACTATTATTAGATGCTCAGGTCAAGTGGGATTAAAATTCCATGCGAATTATTGGCTCTTTAATAGGTTGCGTAACTCTTCATTCATTAACATTTTATTTTGGATGACTTTTG
Source organism: Viscum album (assembly GCA_963277665.1). NCBI lineage: Eukaryota > Viridiplantae > Streptophyta > Magnoliopsida > Santalales > Viscaceae > Viscum > Viscum album. The sequence goes on along the minus strand of OY728161.1, from coordinate 527,146,870 downwards.
AGGTCGTCATATTATTCTACAGTCATACAAGTAATGTAACTATTGGTTTAATATACAGTGTGGGCCATCTGATACATGAATTTATATAGTTGGTAAGCCCATTTATAGAATCATGTATGTGTCTTTCAGTCAAGTAATACCATGTTTCTTTTCACCATTATATGTTTCATCCATCATCATGTTAAATTGTACATAAAACTATTTTTGTTCTATGATACATGTTTACATGTAGAGTTGTTATGCTTTGGACACCAATCGACTAAGGAATCGGGTGACATAATGGTATAATAGAATCAAACCCATCCCATGTTTGAGTTGATTTTTTAATTATAATCATATGTTTCACATGTAGGTTATCAGTTTTATCCATTATACCAAATTCAAGGGTTTATATAGGTATAAATTATGACAAGAGTTATGTATAAGTGTTAAAGTGAATCTAAAATAGCTCTCTTGAGTGGGTGGTAATCTCTATCACTTCATCCAAATTGTTGTTAAATCACGATGACCACCTATAGGAAACGTGGTCAGTGGTTGATGGAGCATGTCTTGTGGAATTGGATCATTTTTTTCTGTTAAATATTTCTACTAATGAGCCTACTTATTTGGGAAGAATATCATCCTTAATGGTTATGTTTTTCCTCAAAAGTAGAATTACAATAACCTAGGGGACCATTTCTAAAGGATACAAATCACTCTAAATGCCTTATGTCAAGTAGTCATTCGTTATTTCAGTTTTACTTTAGAGAATTTTAATGATGTGATTTGTTGTATTCACAACTTGTGATGAAAAAATTGGTTGGGAATCGGCCACTTTGGTTGTTCGCAGGTGAAAATGGGATACCTTGGTGGTGAATGTTATATGATTTGGTTCATGATGTGTCAGTTGTTGTAGTCGAGCTCTTCCAATGTAGTCTCCCTGCAATGATTTGATAGTTATTTCATTTTTTTGGTGGGGTTGGTTTGAAAACAAAATGATCACTCATACCTCTTTATGGTGATACTACCTATGATCATTTATTTCTATCATTAGGATCCTCATAGTGTACTCTCATTTTAAATACGACTACGTCCCTTTTATTTACATCAACATATACAATGTTGGAGTGATAGACATACACCCCTGTAAGGATTTTTAAAAGTTTTGGGATTATTTAAATATTTTCTAATGGAGTGAACTTATGAAGAATATTCCATGTATATGCATTTTTATTTATGAGTGGTTCCTGGGTTCCCAAGTATGGATGTCTTGGATGGACTTAGGGACACAAATTTCACTATTTTGACATGGTATCTTGGTGGATTTACACATTGTATTCAATAAATGATCATGTTTTGATGTAGCCATTTTGGAATAGGTATGGAGTAAGGGTTTCCTTGTGTTATTTCCTTTGAATCTATTTTAATGAACCCGATGTTATCCTAGAGTAATTTCCAAGAATGGAGGTGTTGTTTAGACGATACTGATTCTAGTGGGATTGATCCAGATTTTACACTTGTTCATACACATACATGACTATTTAATGGTCATAAAATTGCTTGATTAGATAACATTAATAGAATTTAGGAGTAGAATTTGGTGAACGAGCTTATGGTAAACATAATATGTTTTGGGAGAAGGCATTGCGATTCAGTTTGAATTGTTCTGACTGTCTAGGCCGAACATCTTTGGAATGGGCAGCCAGAGTTTGCAGGACTTGTTATTCTTCAAATTCATTGCATGTAGTTAGGTATGTATTATTTTATTATTGACACCGGGTTACATAGGGTGTGGGGGACTATTTGGATGTAATTTAAACAGGAACTGACATGACTGGTTTATTTTAGGTCAAATGAGATTCAATTGTTTCTTCACATTAAGGTCTCTATTGTGAACTCATCTGTAATTGGGTTCACCATGTTAATTAAATCATGACAGGGAATTTCTAGGAGTTCATTATAAGGATCATTCGATGATAGATGTGTCATGGATCAAAATTGGACCCTTCTTCTATTCAATCCTATGGCGGTGAGCACCATTGGCCAAATAGATAATGAGATGATAATTTTATTGGGTTTTAATGGATTATTTTTTGATTTTGGAGAAATGATTGTAGATATGAGGGGTATTTGGAAATGAAAAATGATTATTTGAACAATGCTTTAGGAAAATTGTAATTTGTGTGATGTTTTAATTTTTCCTAGAGAATTCTTGAGGATGAGATGTTTTAAGGTGGGTAGGTTGTAACGACTTGTGTTTTGAACCATGGAAAAATTCCAGTGGAATTAGAATATTTTGCATTTAATTGAAGGATTTTTTTTCAAATAATATTTTGAATGTATTTATGAGTGTTGGAACACATCAAAGTGTGATTTTAGACTCATGAGAAGCCCCAAGAAGTTTCCTAGGTACACCATTAAGATTCAAAAGCACTAGACCCAAGAAATCAGTGTTTTGTTTATATTTTTAGGGAACATTATTTTTCTAAATCTATGCACCCCCATCAGAAATTTTTTTGGCCTTATATATGGTTGTAGATATAATGTGAATGAGATACACATGGTTTACCCAAGGAGTGTGCCTTGGTCATAGAGTTAGCGACACATAGGATGTACCCTAGCACAGTTCATCCTACGGTTGTCTCCTATTTTCCAAACTATGAGACCGGCCCATGGGGCATGCCCCAGGAGTGTATTACAGGGTTCTCAACTCCCACATAGTTTTCCAATCCATGATACCCAATCATTTCACATTATCTCCATTTTTGAATAAAATAAATTAACAAAATTTAATATTATAATAAAATATAACAAAACTAATATAACTCTTCCTCACCCTCCACCCATGCACCAAACTCCCTATACCTCCCCATGAATGTTCACAAAACTTCATCTTAATATCCTATCCTCACACTAGTTTCCTTCATGTTTAGTTGTAATTTTTCTGGACCAATGAGGTAAGGTCTATGACACCCTCCTCTTCCATTTTTTGCAATATTCAACTCTCCCATTTCATGGTTCCATTCATCACACCCTAGGTCGATGGTTAATCCAATTTGTGGTTGTTTCTTCCTTAGATTGGGAATGAAATGGGATCCTCGGCTCATCTTTGAGCGTGCTTCAGTAGTCACCACAAAAGTAGTGGCATTTTGGTTATCCTATGAAACTTCATTTATGTTTATTATCAAATGTTTTGTTTAGAAACATTCATATTTGTGTCTTTTTTGTGATTTAGGGTTCCTAGTAATTTTTTATAGAGTTTTTTGTTCATAAAAGCGGTGGGTTTGAGTTGCAAAATTCATATGAGACTTACCTGCATAAGAATTGGTAAGCTTATTTATATGTAAGATTCACTAATATATATATATACATACCCATGGAGGCATGAATAGACGTATAGGGGATACATGTGATTATGTATATATATTTTTAATTAATATGTGTGTATGTGTAAAAACGCATATGAAAAAATTTTCATATATGAAAGTATCCCCTTGTAAATATTCATCACCATGATAATATGTACCTAGGGGAAATTTGTCCTTATGTATATGTTAAGGTGAATATGCTTAGAGTTTGGGAGGTGTAGCATGAATTTGTTGATAATGAAAAAATCCATGTGTAGAAGTGTTTTCCTTGGTCCTATTCTGTTTCTAGTAGGGTCCTTTACTTATTACATTTTTGTAATAACATTTTAAAATTCTTTATATCATAGGCCATTAACATTTTTCATGTTTTTAAATTTTAATATGAGTGTCATCTCGCTCTTATGCCAATCGAAGCACTCATATTCATTATTTTATGATATAAAATTTACATCCTTTGATAATATAAAAGATTTAAATTGAATTAAATGAATTCTTTTAGAAAAATTATACGTTTTCTAATAAAAATTATCATTGAGGTGTATAGTATTTAAATGGAAAAGAAAATATGTGCATGGCCATGGCATTGTGGTTACACTTATGATTAGTGTCATGACCCGCCTTCTAAAGGATGTGGGAAGGGATGAAAAGTGTTGGGCCCTTCTTTTTTCAAGATGATGGATATATAATGGCACCCTCATCCCACCTCCATTTGGCCATAGGGTTGAAACTAAAGCCATGGGTATGTATATTATTTTAAAAAATTGGATTTATTTCCATCTTAAGGAAAACAGGATCATGAGAAAATATGAAACATCCCTAACAACTATAATAACTATATATAATGAAAAAATAAAATCCAAAACACATTCATGTTTAAAATAGAACTGCTAAAAAGTATAACAAAACTCTAATGTTAAATATTGAGTGTAAGCCTATGAAGTGGCATGGATATTATCCCAACACCTGAGCTATTATGGTCTACACTGTCAACGTAACCTCCAATGAAATAAGAAAATATTTTTATATAAATTTTGTGAGCATAAAAGTAAACATAGAAGAAAAATATAGAGTCTCTCATGAAAAAGTTGGGGAAGCATACTAATGTCCATGTGAAAAACATCAAAAACCAATAGCAGCTATCAAGGAATAGTATAAAACACATCTTCACTAAGGCACACTCACCAAATATCAAATGTTGTGTACTATGTTATAATAAGAACGTTGATGTTTTGGGTACCCCAAAACAATTATATTTATGAGTTTTTTTAAACACTCCTTAAACCTTCCAAATTGGAGGATTGGGTTTTATTACATCATATGACATCAGGATAACTCAAATTCCATTTGATGTATGATTTTTTATTATTTAATACATTTCATTAAATCAGGATTATTATTCCTTTTTATTGTTTTTTTAATTATCCATTGATACCTAGGTTATAATATCCCCATTTTATTGTTCTGATGATCACTGCTACTCAGAAACCTCTTCACTATGGGGAGGCACACATTAGTTCATTTCAATCATTCTACAAATAAATCATCATAAAAAATAAAATATATTCACGATCAAATTCAAAACCCAAAATCAAAATTATTTCATCACATATTATCCCCAAAAGAAATTAAATTTACCTTTAAAATATATTTTTCTTTAACAAATTCACATAAAAAATTTATTTTACCACAATCATATATTCTTTAATATATACTAATATTTTCAAAAAATAACCAGAATTGATATGACATAAGACGACAGAAAAATCACATATGTTTATAAAAGATAACAAAATATTTATTCCTAAAACAATATCAACCAATTTGACATATAATACTAAATTAGAAAATTACATTCCATTCACATTAATCCTATGATACTCTAGATAATATCATAACCCTTTATCATAATTAAACATAATTTTATGAACATCATTGAATATAATAATTGTTAACGTTATCAATATTTTTCATGATGATGTACCCTAACATATAATAACATTATCACAAATAATATTTTCACTAAATAAAATATTAAACATAAGGACTACATATTCCAAAAATATTTAGAAAAACTCAATAAACACCTCCAAAATTGTAATTAACCACCAAAATATCCCATCATACAGATCCTCAAAAGGGTATATTTTTTGTTAAACTTATGACCGAACATATATATATTAATCCATGATTGTATCATATAATAATAAAATAATTCTTTTGTTACCATTGAAACCTCTAATGTTATCTTGGCTTAACTCTAATACAAAATTTAATTCTTAAAATCCATTCACTCAAATCCGGTTTTTAAATCATCCTCTTTATGTAGTATTCATGATACTAATTGAGGAGACCCACACATTAACATCATCAATTACAATATGGAACAAAAATTGAGTCACATATATACCCAATATAATTCTAGTAATATATATTTAGATATATGGGTGAAAGACATAACAAAATAATATCATTTTCTATCATTAAAAAAGTTTGTTTTCCATTACACTGATAATTTATTATTTTATATAATGTCTTCATCATATACTAAAAAAATATTGATAGATGATTCCATTCTAGAAATATATTTCCTAATATCATTCATCATAAAATATTTAAATGGATGAAAAATATTATTGAGTTCAAATTCTCAGTAAAGATAATTATAAATAATAGAAATCATTGATCATATTTAAAAAGAGGATAAAAATTACGTGTATGGGAACATTATTATTGTGATTTAATATAACTTAGGAGATTCATAGTTATAAGTTATGAATCATATTTCAGTGTTCATGAAATAGAGATTATATATTAAACATTATTCAAAATTCAATAATATTAAGTAACGATTACATAACATAGGAAATAGAATGTGTCATTAGCATATTGATAGAAATCATTTTCCTTGTCTACCCACTGCATTATTCATCACAAATTCATCATTGTATAATCTCTCGTGTACCCTCATGGTATTGTGTTAATCTACCATGTATACTAATTTCCTTTGGATCAACCTATTTTTAACCCATTTAGATTTTGATGAAAACACATTTATACTCTTTCGATTAGGCTAAACAACCCATGAACATTTTTTGATATTTTGATAACTCACTGTGTGGCCTCTTTTCTAGGAAATAACATAAACTGTACCCATTTGATATCATGAGATATGAAATATTTACAAATTAATTTGGTGGATAAAATAGAACAATACACCATAGAAATGAAATATAGTCATATGTATACCACAATATCAGAAAATCATTAATTATTCCTTCAAATCATAACTATCCGATGAAAAATAATCCGAGATTCATAAAAATACAATAAAAATGATCATAGTTTATACATAGAGAACATTTTGATTTTATCATATGATTGTATCCTTAAAAATCATAATAATCAACAAAGGATATCGACAATGATTTAAAAACATGTAAAAGAAATTGGTTTCAAAAAATTCTCATATGGTGACATATAAGATATGAAGAATAATTTGATTAGTAGAAAACAAATAAGTCATAAAATCCTCTTTACATAACTCCCCCTCTTGGGTAACATGTGAAGAAAGAATGAAAATAACCACAAATACCTCCTCTTAGGGGATTTAAGTTAGTGTATTACTCTAAGTGTATAAAATACACAATATTGTGTGGAATATCTCAAGGTATATATTTTTCATAAAAAGAGACAGGGAGAAAACCCATATATCAACTCAAATAACACACACATAAACACATAAACACACCATGATTGAATAAAAAAATATATTTATTATTATGAAATATATAATAAATCATAAAAATAAATTTCCAATGAAATTACAATTAATATGCTCCAAAAAAATCCATCATGAGGCTAGAACGTAAGATGTCTTATGATCTATTTCATTCTAAATTGTCTCATCACCTCGTTTCCTTATCAAATCATCATTCAAAAGTAGTTTTAGTATCCCGAACATTAATTATACCAACATTGTACATGTCATAAACCCTACATAACCCCCACTAAAAATATCATTCATCACTACAACTATCCAAAACGAACATCACTAGGAATCGTAACCAATTTGTTATCACTAGGAATCACTACTAACTATGTTTTCATAAATAAGAATCACCTCCATCCTATCCAACATATAATGAATCTTTAACAAAATGATCCATCATAAATAATAATATCTACAAAGAAAATCCATCATCACTACCTTTGAAGGATGAAAATGAGAGAAGTGGTAATTTTCCAATTATTTCCACACCTTTTTGTATGAATTGCAACCCTCACCCGAGAAAAAAATCTGACTTCTGGTACATTGTAAACACTAGAAGTGTGTGAATATGAAATAACCATAAAATTTATTAATAAAAGATAGCACAAAAAATATTCCCTATGGATTTCAAAACCAAAAACCACTTGTTCTTTCACTATATTCCTATTATGAAACAAAAAATTCCACTAACTACTTCCAATAAAAAACAGAAACCATCCCACACATGATACTTATATTTAAATGTAAAAACAAGAAAATAGTTCAAATTATTTTTATTCATCAGTCCAATTGAAAACTTTTTTAACAACCAATATTATGTTTATTATTATATTTATTCCCTAAATTAATTCTTAAAATTATTATATGTAACCCTCTATTAATCCAATATTAAATATTTATTTATTTCATGCATTCTATGTTAAATTCAATGTTATCAAATATATTTATTAAAGACCCTTATTTATTAACATTTTATTTATTTTCAACCACATTTCTCACTATAAATAATCTATGAAATTATCACATCCATTCAACCAACTACCACATCAGAGAAATTCATCTATACAATAACCATAACCACACATCCACATTTTTCACCTAAAATATTTTTCACTAAAATATTAATCAGCTTATTATTTTTTTCCATGTATTGTGATTCCAATCCACCCACATATTTTTACTCATTACTTACTTACTATACATACCTTTCATACCACCACTTATACACACATTCTTCAACCTAATGAACACCATGACTAACAACCACACCTTCATTGCTATAATAATCAACCCTGTTTTCATATTCATGATGTATATTTACAATGCAAAATTAATAATATTGATGTAAATATCATGAAAAACCAATTTTACATACTTATTTAGATATTATCAAATAAAGAGGAGAGTTATATGAATATTAACATTACTATCAATATGGTCATTCAATTTTATAAAATACATAAAATTTTATTTGATTCATGAAAATAAACAAAAAAACACCCATTAAAAGTCCCCTAAATATTATATTCAAACGAAGAAACATGAAATATATCATTATCACTAATTTACAATTTTGTTACCATCATATTATTCCTATATTTATTTATATATTATTTTAGATATTATTAATTAACTACAAAAAATTATCTAACCTTTTATAAGAAATACCAATTCATAGAGAATTTCAATTTCATTAATAGTTAAGTCACTTATTATACATTCCAATTTTTTTAAAGATGAAATTATATATGTAGTAAAACATAAATGATAATTAATATATATATATATTGAAAATTTTGAAACACACCCATTTTATCTCACATTATCATAGTATATTTTATCTCATTTTGTTGATTATTGAATAATATATAGAGGATGGAAAAAAATGATAACCTAGAAATTTTGATTATAAACAAGAGATTTATTGAATCCAAAAATAATAATGAGTTTTAAGTAACTATGATGATAAATAATAGAGGGACAAATGCATAGTACTGTATATCTCATAGGCCTAGAAACTCATGTTAAAAGGTGGACTTCATCTTTATAGTATATTTCTGAGAAGGGTCCATAGAAAATGGTATGATCACCTAGAATCAAAATTAATAAATAAGGACATTGTCCAATGATATTTATTATTTAAAATGGGAGATAATATTTATTTATGAATATTTATAGAAGTCTTAGGAAACACCCCATTTATTTTTAATAAACCTATTTTAGTGGATATTCCTCTCGCACAATGTCTTTATAACATCTAAAATTTATAATGTAAATAATTCAATTTGATTCTCATTGAATACATATTAAATAAATTAAATTTTTGTTATATATCATGAAAACTTATTTGAATATTGAAACAGGATAAAATAATGGGGTTTTTATTCATAATTAATTATCTTCATGTTGTAGGTACATGGTGTATAAGGGTAATATTTTTCACCATTAAACAATTTTGGTTCACAGATGAACTTTGTGGGAGTTAGTTTGTCTACAAAAGGTAGTTTGTTCTACTATAATAGAGTGAATTAAAAGCATTTATATAGCTTTATATACATAAATTTATCCTTAAATTAAATTGAAAAATTTTGGTTGGCCCTCATGTGTGTGATTTCCGTCAAACTTACCTTTACATTGATCCCTTTATAAACCATCACAAATATATAATTATCCTTTATTTGTGTATATGTATTAAAAACTAGCCCCTACACCCACATATAAATACTGATATATATATATACACACATGTATAAATATACATATATACACAGATATATATACATATATATATATATATATAATTTTATATCATTTATGATTTATGTGATGAAGATAATGTATAAAAGTATACGTCATTGACATTATGCATGATAGTTATGCTACGTGTGGATATAAAAAATTTGAGAAATTATATTTTCATTTATAAAAACCTATAAAATATAATATATGAAATTTATAATGAAATTAAAAATTTCTATGCAACTTTCTAAAATAATAATAGTCATTCAAATCATCCACATTAGTTTCCAAAAAAAATATATAGATATCTAAACTATATTAAAAAATTAATTAAATTAATTTAAACTTATAAATCATTTTTTATATTTCCTCAATAAGGTTTAATATGAACATGAATTACTTTTATAATCATTTCAAAAAAAAATTCATCAACATTTATAAAATTCTATTAATATGGAAACAATCTCTTAAACCTCCAAACATGAAAGAATAACAATAAAAATGTGTGAAAAATTCAATCCGTTATATTAGGTACAACTCAAATAATTAATTTAAATGATAATTTTAAAAAAACTAGATGAAAAGTGGACAATGGTTCTAAAAAAACATTGTACGATTAATTTCAAGAGACACACTACATTCATTAGACTAAGGCATAATGAATGAAACATCATTTTCCAGAAATAGTCACCTAATGGAGATACATCCAAATTATGGTTAAACTACTATCACGAACAATGACATAACAAAAGGGGAAAAGGTAAAATACTGCACATAGAACCGTATTTTTTCCTTTTAAAACATCAAAAATCAAAATTGGTATATTTAGATCACCATAAAAAACCAATTAAATTCATTATCAACCAATCACCATTCAATCACCCCATTCACATTAATAAAATAGTGAAACCAAGAATACTGAAACCAAATTATAGATTAAAAAAATATTTTAATTACAATACTTAAATTTTTATAATTTTACAATTGAATAAATATATGTTTTCATGTATTTATTATGTCTTATTATATTTTAAAAATTAATTTTTTAATTAAAAATATTTCAATTCTATGAAAATAATTAACCAAATAGTATATTATGGTTGATTGTTGAATTTCATTAGAATTAATTTAGAATAAATCATCATATCTCAAACTTTAAAAATTTTATATTGGCATGCCTTTAAATAATAATTGATTCATTTTTTATCTACATGATTAATGCTTGATATTATTAAATAAAATACACCATAATCACTATATGACATTGGAATCATTCTTTCAGATTAAAAAATATAACTATATAGTCGTCACATTGTGTTTCATGCTATCTAGGCACAAATAAGATTCATTACTCATTTTATTATAAAAAAATCATACTCATAGACATTAATATGGATTATTGAATGTATCACTATTATCTCATTCAAAAATTTCATATCTTTATACATTCCTCATTTCAATATATTCAATATATTTACACCTCATGTCAATTTATAATTCTTAATATAGAGAACTTACTCCTAATCATGTATATTTATTTTTTAGGCAACTACACATGGAATTGTATTTATAGAATTTCATATAGCACATAAATATTTTAGAATCATAAAATGATATACATGCTCAAGAGGAGGATGAAATACAATCGTTGAAATTTTTTCAAATTTTTAGTTGGTTATCTCCAACCACACTGACCATTCTCGCATAAATTTCGCGTGAAAAATTAAATGTAATTCTTTCATAATATATTCCCAAAACCTGATTATAATTAACATGTCATGAATAATCTTACCATATCGATGTTTCATGGATTTAAATCATTTCATTTTGGGTTATAAACCAATAATTTATTGATGGAAACATTTTTTATAATGTCACGAACCATCAATTACACATATAAAGGAATATTTAATCATATTTACAATAATAAAAAATTCTCAAGAGTTTTAGAATTTCAAAAGAAAAATAGAAATAAATTTAGAGGGATATATGTTATATATACACTGGTATTAGATTATACATTATACCAAAACCACATATCCTAGGAAGTTCTCCTAGAATATTTCATATCAAATACATGAATAATTATAACACACCCCTACCTATATATGCACCGCTCCTTGGATTTCTGTGAAAGGAGAGAAGTAATGACCCATGATGAATGCCTCTAATAGGCTATAGGTTGCATTGAAATGTTGAGGGTATAAAACACACAATAATTAGTTCCATTACCCTCATTAAATAAGTAAAGTCATAAATTATTTTAAGGAACATTACCAAGAAAATCAAGTCATATTTATATAAAAACCATGAATACATTCAATAAGATAAAATAATTCATCTATTGTTATATATAATAAATAACTAAACTAAATTTCAATAACCAATCCTATAACATAGCTCCAAAAACTTATCCAACTCTAAGGTAGAATGGTGTAGTTAATCATAGAAACCTACCCAATAACTATAAATAGATATTTCAGTGAGAATAGCATGTATAACCATTTGGATAAAACCCATGAAATCTCATAAAAAATGATAAAAATTCATATTAATTCTATGATGAGAATAATGCATACACAACATGCACCAATTTCGTCAACAACCCAATCCCTGCCCCATAAAGGCTCACACAAAATGTAATACATAAAAATATCAGAATATAAGATCAAAATAATATTTATGATAGTACCCTGAACTATATTACATTGAAATTTTCCGGCCATGCTCCAATTCCTAATGTCGTGTTCTCTCATCCCATCCTATCATCTTATCTCCTCATCCCATAACCACCTTATCTCATCACAGTATAAAAGTTAGTAGGTTGTCATTAATATAAATAACATAATATTTATACCTTCCTCCTACCATGAATGATCTCTATCATGGATGACATTCATCGGTGATTCTAATAAAAATCATCATCACTATTTTGTGAGAAAAAAATTTCAATAGTAAACATCGCCACAAACTAATCTATCATTAGTGGGAATTAATACCAATTAATCAAAAAAATTAGGAATTTCCACTAACTATTCCCTCATCAAAAGGAATCACAACAAAAACTAATCCATATCCATATTGATGAAGGAAGAATAGAGGAAGGGAGGTATCTAGTCATCTATTTTCCCCACCGATATAGATGTTTTGAAAAACACCCCCTAAAAAATTTTGGGTTTTGGTGCATAGTAAAAAGTCTGTTTGGGTTTCATATGAAAATTAAAAAATAATATTGATAATATATGACACAAAAAATCCAACTAAATTGTTTCAAAAACAAAACCCACAAGTTCTTATCAGATTATAAAAAATAATCCACAATATATTCCACTAATTTAACCCACAACTACAATATGAAACCTCAATGAAATGAAAAAAAACAACTATAATGACAAACAACAAATCAGTTTTTGTTAAATCATCTATCCTACACTAGGTATAGTATTTACCAACTAATTTTATTCTTGTCAGGAAATTTATTTATATTTTAATTTAAAAATCATTCTTATCCATCAACTATATTTTTTTCTATAATCATTACTCACAAAATTTATGAAATTGCAAGTTTTCCCCACTATTAAGTATATTAACCACTGTCCTATAATTATTATTGTTCATGTAACTACAAAACACATATCATACAACACAGTATCTATAACAAAATCACATCATATCAACAAACCTTCACACTATAGATAAAAATCATTATGTAAACCAAAACAATACCTACTGAAAATTACCCTCAATAGTTTACAGTCAAAAATTAATTAGTATATTAATCAATTTCAATGTTTTATGTTTCCCACCACACATCTCATTTTATTATAATTACATAATTCTCATTAAAACCTTTCATGCCACCATGTAGCATCAAATAATATTACCAAAACATATCCATTAATCACATGTATAACCACACATCTATAACTATCAACCATTTAATTAAATACAGAATTTATTTTGAAAAAATGAATAGTGGTTATATAATATGAATATCACAATTAGTAAATCATTTCAATATTAAACAATTTTGGACATTTTGCAGATTAATATAAAATAAAGAAAGAAATACTTTAATTCCTAAAAATATCAATGACAAACCATGGTATATTAAATTAATCATTCTCAAAATTTTTCACATATTTTATAGTTTTATCCTCTTTATATATCTTCCTATTTTATTTTAGATAGTTCGGAATCACTGCATTACTTAAATTAAAAATTTACATGCATAACATAATCCCATATAATTTTCATATAATTAACAACTAAATATATATTGGAAGTCAATTATTTTTAATTTTAGATTACATTAGGAAAGACATAAAATATAATTAACTATGAATATATAAATATATCTGTAAAATATTGTATCACATAACTTTTATTTGGACAACCATGATATTTAATACAATTAAATTCATGATTTATTACATAATATTACACATAATAAAACTGAGATTATCAATAAGTATCATCTCTATGAGAATTATTAACATTATATAAAAAATTAAAAAAGTGAATAATAAATATTTATTTAAAAGTAATTTAACATGCCCATATTATTTAATTTTTATAAAATATAATGGGAAAATATAGGTTCATACATAAGAATTGAGTAAGCTATAAATACGAATAAGGGATAAAACATGGAATAAAATGAAGAAATTAATAAATGTAATAAAATAGAAATATTAACAATACCTAAAAGGGGTGACAATCACAAATAAGAAAAATTGGTCATGATATAAAAATGATCACAAAAATACCTCATTAGAAATGTGTAAACAACATAAAAAACAACATCATAATTATATGATACGTCTAAATACGAGGACATAATGATGAAATAATAATATTAGAGGATTATTTTCACTCGTTAAACATTTTCATGACATATCATGTGATTAAAAAAGTAGATAATGCTGTATATATCTTTATATTTCCGGTTATACATGTCACATTCATTTTGTTCTAATGCTTAAGTATTCCAAATTATTTATAATACCTGGAATCATTTATCATCACATTTTATTTCTCAAAGGAGGATTGGGTGGTAACTAAATATATGTACACAATATAATAAGTATCAGTGCATGAATATGAACACCCTTGATAGTAAATTGATATGTGTTTTCCCTACAAAATATTTTGTCTTGGAAAATCACTGTGAAATTTCTACATCATATTGGGCATGTATAAATGTTCAAGGATGAGATTAATAAGAGTTAAAGGGGTATATCATCATTTAGAAATAAAATGTATAGTATAGGGGAAATGGAAGAACATATACTATCATTAATAGTTGGATATAAAATAAATAAGATATTGAAGAAACATGAATAAAGAGGAGAGGGAGAGGATCCCTTACCATGAGAGGGTAATTCCAAATGATTTGGAGGAACTTCTTTAGAGCTTCAGGGAACCACTATAGGACAATGGGGTGGGGAGGGATTATTAAGAAAGATATAAAAGTGTATTTAGTGAAGAGTAATGGTAGATTGGTGGATTTTATATAGGAAAATATAAGGAAATTCATTATTATTTCTCAAATATATGTTTTTCACTCTGTATAATAATTCAAGAAAAACCACAAGCCATCCCATATTTTTTCAAATGGTTTCTAAAAATAAGGACCTGAATTAATTATTTAATAATTAAAATGTAATATTGTATTAAAATAATACAATTTATAAGGTATAAGTGAGTCATGTCCTTAATGAAATGATTCGAAAACATTAAAATATATTAAAGGTTTTTGAGGATTCATAATGCCATTATAAAATTATTACAATAAACATAAAATCATAATTTTTTATTGCTTAAAAATAAATTTGATGATGTATATACTTTATAGTGTTTATTATATCATTTTGGTTCATTATAATGTCATAATAAACCACATATATTTATATCATTTTTAAATTTTACCTGAAAATTTTACTCTCTCATAACAATGTGAAAACTACACTAAAAATAATATAGATTATATGTTTTAAAAATTAGTATTTATTTTATCCAAATATTTTTATAAACATTTAATTTAACATTATTTAATAAATAGTCAACATTTATTGAGATATTCTTATTTTTTTGACAATAAAAGTTTTTAATCCCTTATAAAAATAACACTTGATTTCATAAAAATTATATGGTTATTTATATTTGATAAAAATTATTAAATAAAAATATTATTAAAAAATATTATAAATTTAAAAAATTGGTTTAATTCATAAATTGCTTAATTTAGTTTTTGTAATACCAAAAAATATAATTTTTTTGTATTGTTTGAAAAAAAATATTTATAAATTAAAAATAATAACCTGTAAATATATTAACAATTCTCTATAATATACATGTTCATATTATTAGCGTATTAAAACATATCACTTTCATACACCATCAAACACCAAAAGAGAAATGTGTGCAATGGTGAGACTTTCATGGGGTAGTTCTATATACATCGATTAGTTCCTGATATCTATGAGTTTGAACAACTTCTAACACAATTTCAATAGTAGTTAAGTTATTGGATCAATTTTTATGGTTAGTCATGGGAAAATCTCAGTAATGATTACTCCCTTATGAGCTATGATAAATTGGATTTTTAAGGTTTGATCCTGCAGGTTAAGGCAATCACATCCTTATTATATGTCAATTGGTTTTGTTAAAACTGTATATTAATACTAACCATGTGATAAAAATTATGATCTATTTTATCAATGATAAATATGATTAATAGTATTTTCAATATTATAGTATATAATAAAACAAATGAAGTATGTGTGTTTTCTATAACTGAATAAAATAGTATGTCATTTAATTGAATAAAAACTGAATTTTTTTATTTTAAATGTTTGGTTTGTTACAATATCCACCATTTAGATATTTTGACCTTGAAATTTTCAGTCCTCACACTAAAATAAATGATTGTAACTGTATTTCATCACATCCTCTAGTTCCCAAATTTCTTCTTCATGATTTTGTTTCTCCATAACACCTTGACTGGGTGCATTGTCTTAATTAATAGAACATTTACATTACACTCTTATATTTTCAACAATTAATCATCATATGATCAATAATTCTCAAATGTTACACCCACTTGATTTAGTATGTCTGAGGATTCTGGTATGTACTTCATCAAGATGGATACATGGAATACATCATACAAAATAGAGATGTGAGTGGGTGTTTTAGTCGGGAGGCCATCACTTCAATGAGATAAATGATCTCAAAGGGACTGATTTTTTCATAGAAAATTATTTACCTTCTTCAAAAATTTCTTATATTATTTCCATGTATATATGAGGAGGAAAATATTTTCTCGATAAAATTAACCATGGTCTCATTGATGTTTTTTACCATAGCTATTCTATCCAACATGGGTAGCCATGATGTGTTTCTAAATGGTCTTGTACATTTCCACCATGTCCTTGACCATCTCATGACCTAGCTATTTTTATTCCTCAACATCATCAATGAATGCATATGTTATTCACCTCATCCCATAAATGGATTCATAGGGACTATTTAGATTCTTGAGTGGAAACTATTAATGTATGCGAACTCGACTATAGAAAGACGTTGATCCCATCCACCGGTGAAATAAATCGAGTATGCTCTCATCATGTCATCGAGTTCATGGAATGTCAACTCAGGTTTTCGATCATTATTAGGTTGATAATACTTGGTGATGTTAAAATAACTATTTAGAGAATAATATTGTCTCCTTATTAAATTAGAGGTAATTTTTTGGTGTCAATCATATTTAATTTATAGTTGTCTTTCATGAAGTCTCCCCACTTATCTAATATATATATTTTCACATTTTTGGATTTTGAAGTCCTCTTAAATTAAAATTAAATGAGAAGTAATTTTAATATGATCCCTAAAACCCCATATAGAATTATTTTCCACGATTCCATTAGAAGGCTAGTGATAAATTCCTTGGTGATGTTTTCCCATCTCCATGTTATTATGGGTAATTGTTTTATTATGCCCATGGAGTTTTCCATTATTCCTTCACACTATTTTATAAAATACACCTTGAGTTATCTTCCACGATCTCTTTCATCCTATTTTTCAAAAAAAATCTCTAAAAAATCTCGATATATATATTTGTTCTTAATAGATAAATGGAAAATATTGACCTATGTTAATCATCCAACAACATCTTCTTTAACATAGGATTTTATTATACACATATTTATGAAAATAATTTTACAAATCCATAATCATTAACATTTAACTATAAAGATTAAACTTTTTTAAAAGCATCATCATTATTCTGAATTCCCACATCATCTCTATGTTATCCCTTTTTCATCTATATAATGGTTAGTTGAGCAGTCGATTGGGAAATGATTGATGATAGTTCTTTATGATCATCATCTTTATCCTCTTAATTTATAAAAATTTTAGATCCGTATCAATTATTAGTAGTAATAAAGATTAAATATCCATTATACCTAGGTCATCATCCAAATTATTATCGTTCTTTTGATGGTAATGGATTGAGTAATCATAGTCCATGATCATCTCTAACCATCACCGATTTAGTATATTCAGCTCCATTTATGTAAATATATAGTCGATTATCTATGTAACTATATATATTTCACACATCTCCCATAATTAATAATACCACAATATTTCAACATGTAGATCGCTATAAAAAATTCATGGTCATTCATTGTGATGTTGTTTTAATGAAATTTAAATTTCATTGAAGCATAGGATATAACTTTGAAATTATGCATTAACATAAATCCTAATCCCTTCATTGAAGCATAACTGAAAACCACTAAATGTTCCACTATTTGGGTAGAATATGTAAATTTGTTGTGATAATCCACTTGGTCAATATATTGAATCTATCATCTCATTTATTATTCTAGATAAATGTGATTCCTTTAAAGTTATATTGGCTAGGGAGTAGGATAATCATGATAAATTTCTCACAAATGGAAGATATTACCCAAATTACCGAAGGAAGTAATGGATTTATATTTAAAACATTGTCCTTATCCATCCTACAAATTATATTTTCATTGATATTTATATATCTTTACCATTACATGTGATAATATTACCCATTAAAGAGACATCCGTTAATATAAACAAACATTTTTGAACTTTTCATAAATCTTCTTATTCTAAAATATCTTTATCAGGGTTCTTATATCCTCCTGATTCTCCACCTTTCATTTTGATTAAATGAGAATATCAACTATAAAATATAAAAAACGTATTTCACGGTAATATATAATGACTATATTTATCAAATCCATGAATATTTTTGGATTATTAGTGAGTTTTTTTGAATTACAATGATCTCGTATTTTCTATTACATTTATGAAAAGCCGTCATGGGAATAACTACATTCTTTCACCCTTACATGATGATATTACAAATAAAGATCCACCATGGAGAATTATTGTTCTCCATATTACAAATAAAAAATAATAAATAGGAGTTAAAAGACACCATTTCATTATCATGATCATTTTAGCTTACAATAATCAATAGAAAGGCACATTGACCAACTTTCATCATAACGATGATGACTGTTGATCCCCAAGGGGAAGCAATTTCTTGAATAAACCCTTTATAAAAATTATCCTATAGTTTTTTCTTCATCTCCTCTGTTTACACAATTTCCATTATATATGGGTTCTTTTTTAGTTTTAATTCTAGAAATATATGTTCAAATGGAAGGACAACATCTCGACTAGGAGTAAGACCATGAAATTCCTTTGAAAAACCACAATGTAATTCCTCATAATGGAAAAGTCTTTAGGGATGATATTTTCCATAGAATAAATTATTTGAGCAATGTATTGTTTCTCCTGGGGAAATAATATCCATGATGGAGATGATGATACTAAAGAATATTCATCCATATCCTTTAATTTTTATAGAATCAGAGGATGATTCATGATACATATAGGGATTTCCATATTGCGAAAATTTATGTTGGAACTATATATGGAATTCCAATCGATTCTTAGAATTTAACTAATTTCATCCAAATAGAGTTTGAAAAGAATTGTTTGGAATTTTATAGAACAAATTTTGATACGATAGGTGTTATATACAAGGGATTCAATAATTATCTAATTTTTCATTTTCATCAAAACATTACTTTCATGCTTTGTTGTACTGTATCAATAGTTCAATAAAAGTTTTGGGAATGATAGAATGTGTAGAAAAAAAAATGTACATTCATTATTTTGGAATGAATAAATTGAGTAAAAATCACCACATCATTTTTAGTATCCACATATTCATTTGTGATGGAATATGATATCCCCTAAAGTTGCAGAGGTTGTTGGTTTTCTCCAGAAACCATTTTCATAGTGCGTTGGTTTGAAAAGTTCAAAATTACCGTATATGTGAAATAATGGACAGTTTTTTTAGGGTTTATAAAATAATTACATTTCTCTGTCTAATTACATGGTTTCCCTTGTCTGAAAATTCTATATTGGTATCCTTCCATCCCTCAACTAAATCATGTCATGTCCCCCATATTTAATTTATGCGGTTCCTCATTCCACTATTTTGAAAAAAGGGATGGTGATATTTCATAACACCATTAGATTTCTCCATTGAACTACTATAATCAAAATCAAATTTCACCATGTTACCCTGAATAATGTTTTGTTATTTTACGATCTTAATTTATATTTTTAGGGAACATTGGTCAATTTACTCAATGCTATGAAAGCCATAGATCACAAGGGATTTTCGAAGACAACGTTTTATCCCACCAAATAGGATGTCCAAATTTCATTTTGCGTTACTGAAAATTTGGAGGCACACTATGAAAATGTGGTGATGTTTACCTCATACTCCTCAAGAGATTCATCATCTTTTTTCAATAGGGAAATAAAGTAAAATTCCATTTTATATCTGGGAGTGTGAGGAACATATTTTTGGGAAAACATTTTATGGAATTCTACCCACCACATCAATTTGATCTCTTCCTTGAGATTCATATTCTTGCTAAATGTACACTAAAGATCCAATTATCCCTCTATATGATATAAAAATAATTTAACCCTACCATTCTCAAAAAATTAAAAGATGGATAATATATTCTCAATGGATTTGATCGATTGTTCCGTGATTAAGGGATCAGATAACCCCTTGAATGTTGGTGGCCTTAATCACATATAGGTCTCAATTGAAGCTTGTTTATTATTAGGGGATTTTTTCACCATATACAAATTTTTTATATTATAAAAATTATTTATCTATTAGTGTAACATCATTTAGTTCGTCATTCCTACGCAAATTGGGGTGGGAATCTCATTTGGTAGGTCATCTCATTTCTATTAAAATTGGATCTTTACATGATTCATTTTATTTCTATCCATTGCCTAGAATAATGGAAAAAATAGGAATGATTATTTCTAGAATAATAAATGAATAATGGGGAATCCAATGACATTAATGTGGTAACATATAAATGATATATATTTATTAAATAATCAATTTATAGGAATCAATGAATGTTTTCAACGATCTATTTCCTAACATATAATATTATTATATTTTTTTGATTAATAATGTTTCATAATAAGCATGTGATTTTACCGAAGCATATCCCCCATCATTTTCACACTAGTTGTGTAGGAAGTCATATATTTTTGCAAATGACCCGATGAATTCTAGATTAATTCATTTTGTAGGTGTTAACAAAAGGTGCCTTTTTTCTAGACCCATTACCCCATGTAGTATCCAGATAGATATGTATTTTATTAGAATCGACTAAAAAATAAATGTTTTTTAGAGATTTAATTTTATGTTCAATCTTATCGATATGTATTTTAATAGTGTTTATTAATCATAATCACCAAAATACTAAACATTCCATTAATACCAACTATGAAAACCCTAATCTTTAAAATACATTAATTCATGATATATTACATAATATTACACAAAATACAAATTGGATGATTGAGAATTATTGTTTATTTATTAATTAGGCAAATTACCTAAAAATTTAAAATATGTAATACAATATTTTTTTAACATCATTCACATGATCATATTATTCATTCATCCTTAAAACTGCATGCGATAACCTGGGGACATACATAAGAAAGGGGTTAGATATAAATCACAGTAAGGTAATAAATATGGAATAAAATGACAAACATTCACACATGTTATAAAATATGTATATCAATAGAAAATAAAAAGGGTGATAATAATTAACATAAAAAATGAGGCATGATATAACATGATAAAATAAACAGATCATGGAAAATTTGAAAACAACTAAAAACACTACATCATAAACATTGTTCAAAGTTTAAATGAAGTAAGTCAGGATGAAAAATTTTTATGATGGATTAAGTTCAATTCCTAATCACTTTAATAAAATATCATGATACTAATACATTAAAAAATTCATTAGAGCACAATATAATTCTAGGTGCATCGATTACTTTCATTTCATTATCATGCCTAATTATGAAACATTATCATAAAACACTGAATCAATTATAATCATATTTTATTCCATGATGAATTAATGTGTATTACATACATATAAGTCCAAAATAAAATAATTATTATTGTATGAGGGTAAACACCATTAATATGAAATTGATAAAGTTATTCAGCATACAATTTGTTGGTATGGAAAATCATGGTAATATTTCTGCACCATAATAGGTTCATATAAATGTTCATGGATGAGATTAATGAGATTTACAAATATATATAATCATTTATTCATAATATCGATAGTAAGGGTTATATAAAACCCCATATCAAATCATTAGTAATCGGATATAAAAGTTATAAGATAATGAAGAATGTCGAATAATGAGGAGGAGAGGATCCCATACCTTGAAAGGGTTATTATGAATTCTTTAGTAGAGCTTCTCAAGAACATTGAGGAACCATGGAAGGAATATAATGAGGGATTTTATATTAACGAAGTTGTATAATGTTTTTCGGTGAAGATAAATTAGATATTGTGTGGGTTTATATGATAAAAGGTAGTGTAATTCATTATTATTTCTCAAATATATGTTTTGGACTCTATATAGTTAGGTAATCCAAACTAAAAAACATCCTAATTATTTTTCCCATGGTTTCATCCCAAAAGAACCAGATGTTCTTATTTTATAAGTCCAATGGAATATATAATTATAATAATACACTTTTTCATGTTGGAGAGAGTAAGATCTTTAAATATATCTTTTTAAAACCTTAATATATATTATAGTTTATGTAAAATTCATAAAGTATTTATATAATTAATAAAATAAATATAAAATCAAATTATGTTAAAATGGGAACATAGATTTTGTCTCTGATACCCTATGTAATATTTATTACTTCATTTTTTGGGTCAAGAGGATTTCTTAATACACCACATATATTCGTACCGTATATAATTTTTACTAAAAAATATATTACCTCAAAAAATTCTGAAAAATTAACTATTGGATAATCCTGGCATTATGATTCAAAAATTAATACTTCTTTTATCGAAATAATTTTCTAAAGTTTTTTATGTTTAATTTGAATATAATAATCTATAATTATTGAAACGTTCTTGGTTTTTTACCAATATTAGTTTTCAAATAATTATAAAAATTAAATTTGACTTCTTTAAAACTAAATAATAATTTATATTAAATAATATTTATGTAATATTAATATTTTAACAAAAATATTATATTTTTCAAAAATATATTTAATTAATAAATTCCTTAATTGATTTTAAATATTACCCAAAAATATTTTTTTTGTATGAAAATCAATAATAATTTATAATGTAACAATAATAAAATGAAAATTTAATCATTATTACATATAATATGTTTATTATTATTATTAGAGTCTTGAAACATATCAATTTAATGTACAAGAAAATTCCATAATAGTAAGGTGTGTGATAAAGAGACTTTCATTTGGTGGTTCGACGTACATCGTTATAGTCGTGATCTCGATGAGCTTGAACATACCCCGTAAACAGTTTCACTGATTATTATATTATTTGATCCCATCTTAGGCATAGTCAATGTAAAATTACAATGATGTTATCAACCTTATATGAACTAATAAATAGGCTTCATATGGTACAATCCTACTAGTTGAGGTCATCACTTCTTTTTTCAATGTCTATTTGATTTATGAAAAAAATTATTTATTCTAATCAAATGATAAGTGTTCAAAAGATATATTATCAATGGGAAAGGTAGATAACAATATTTTAAACATAATAGGATATAATAAAACTAATGAATTTAATGTGATTTATTTAACAATATTATATAATAAGGCATTTATTTAATTTATAAATGGATTTTTTTTATAAAATTTATGGTCATTAAAATAATCCACATTCAAGAAAATAACCCTAAATTTTTTTCCTTCAACTAAAAAAATTGTGTAACATTGTTCATAACCTCCTCTAATTCCCATATCGCTTCATCCAACATGTGGTCTCTCCAAAACACCAAGACCATGACCATTTTATTATATTAGAGAAAATTTTCTTTTGGATATATGATTTTAATTGGATGATCCTCATATTACAGATCATTATCCAATGGTACCACATCTTAATTTAGTACATTTGAGTTGTTTTGAATTTACTTTCTCAAGAGGGATACAAGTAATACATAATGTTGTTGATATAGGTTAGGTAAGAGTTACAATTGACATGATACCACTCCTATGAAGTCAATTATATCAATGGGATTCATGTATATTAGACTATGATTTCCCATCATCACTAATATCAAGAAATTAATCCTTGGAGATATATAGAGGAATGACTTGTCACATATATCAAACTGTAGGTCTTGTGGATGATTGTTATGAAAACCCTTATGTCTACTATGAGTAGCATTGAGGTGTTTCGGAATTTTTATTACATTAGCACCATATCATTGTCATATTTATGAATTATTAGTTTGTATTCCCTTACATCATCGAATAATGAAGGTTTTTTCACCTCTTATAATAAAGGGATTCATAGGGATCCATTTGTAATTATTAGTTGGAAAAATTATTGTATTATAACTCGAACTGATATAAGTGTTGATACTATCGGAATTTTATGTAAATTTATTATGCTCTCAACATGTTCTCGAGTGTCTGGCTGGTCCACTCAAATTTGACATCTGTTTGAGTGTGATAAGACATTCAAAATTTTAACTCATTATTTAGATCATGTTGGTAATCATCAAGAACATAGAGGTAAATAATTTGTTAGGATTAGATACAATCAATATTATTGCTCTTTGAATTCTCACATCTTATCCTATTATTTATTTTATATGATTTTTTAGTGGTAATACCTATCAAATTTCAATTAAATGGGATGTATTTGAATGATGGTCCCCCAAAATAGATATATCATTATTTTAATTGATGTATTTGTAATAATACTAACAAATCTCGTTATGATGTTTTTCTATTTCCATTATTTTATATGTAGTAGTGGCATCATCCATTTGTATTTTTTCCTTTATTCCATTACATTTTGATAAACAAGTCTCCATGATGTATAAAATGTGATCTCTTTCTTTATATTTTCATGAAATTATTTCTGTTAGAGACCTCAATACATTATTGTGCTTCCTATATGGATGAAAAAAATCCTATTTTTGTTCATCATCTAACAAATAATTCTTGACCGTCATATTTCAACAGAAAAATTGTCATGACATAAATCATACAAATCATTCCCTATTAATATTTAACTCTATGGATTTACCTATTATAACAACATCCAATTTCTACAGAATTCCCACATCATCTCCATGAGAAGAATTTATTCCCTCTAGAAGGGGTTATTCAACAATAATTTTTGAAATTATTGATGATTTATTTCCATTATGATTCCCATGTTCATCATCTTCATGTTTTGGATTATTGGATCGTTCTAAACAATCATAATGGAAAAAATATATTTATTCTTTATATAATGAGAATATTCCCCTTTATTTGATTTCCTTGGTTGGTATTGCGTTGAGAATTCATATTCTTTTATAACTTGAAACCATCGTCACATATCCTTATTCAACCTTTTTTGTGAATATATACATGATGCTCTTGTGATATATATAAATTTCACACTTCTCAACAATGAAATAATGACGCCATAATTTTTAAAATGAAATTCACTAAAACCAACTCTATGCCATTTTTTGTTATATTATTCATTAACATACAATCACCTTAAAGAATAGGCTATAACAATGTAATTTTTCAATAACATATAGCCTAGTCCCTTATTCAAATTATTTTTTAATACCAAAACATTATACACAAATATGGTTAGTGTATGTAGAAGTTCAGTGATAAAACTCGTATTAATCTCTTTTAATCTCTCTTTGCATTAATTATTCCAGAAAACCCAATACTCCATTACAATCTGTCTTTGTTAGGGTGTACAGTAATGGATAAATATTACTCATAAATAATTGAAAATACTTATAAAAACTACATAATCAATGGATTTATGTTATAGATGTTGGTCTTTAACTCCATTCAATTTATTTTGTCTTTGAAGGCTTCACATATATCCAAATCCTTATTATTTGTTTCAACATTAATGATACTTCATTCACTAAGTAAATATTCAAATTTCATAAGGCATTTATCATAGTGTTCAAATTCTCCTCATGATTCTCCACGTTTTTGGATAATATTAGAATATCATATATAATGAATACAAATTTTTGTTAACGTAATCACTAAGGAATATTTTTATCAAATCCCTGAATATTATGGGAGAATTAGTGAGTTTGAATAGAAGTACAATAAACTAACAGTTTTCTAACCTTGTACAAAACGTGGATTTGGGGATGTCCTCTTATGCTAATCAATGAAATGACACATTGACCCATCCATCATCTTTACGAAGAATATTGGTTTACCCCATGGTGAAGCTTTTCGGTGTATGAAAGATTCATCTAGAAACACCTATAGTTGATTCTTTAGCTCCTTATGTTAAAATACAACCATTCCAGAAGATGTCTGGTAAAATATTAACATCTTAGGTATAATCTTGATTAAAATTCATGTACTTTTCTTAGGGGAAGACTATACAATTCATTGGGAATCACATTATCATATTCCTTCACAAAATTCATATCTTAAAGGATGATCTATTATATATACATTGTCATTGGGTCTCGATATTCGTTCTCATATTGTAATAATATCTATGTTTGAGAAGTTTCTTCTTAAGAAGATTCATTCAGGTCTTTGAATTTGTATATAATTTGTGGATGATTCATGTTACTAAGAGTTAGTTTATTCTCCTAAAAATTTATGTTGGATCCATATAATGGAATCCAATAAATTCCCCTAACTAAATAAAATTTATCCAATATTATTATCCAAGTGTCCACTCGGACATTTAACCAACAATTTTTTTAATGGCGAGGACTTATATCATTCGGATATAATAATATTCCCATTTTATATATTTGGTGAAATCTCTACTTCATTTCCTTTTGGTGGTTATTGAATTGTTATACTAATATATTCTGATATATAGGGATAAATAAAACAAAAATTAAAAACTATGTTCATTATTCATGAATGAATAACTATAATACATGCCACCACATCGTTAACATGATCCACACTGGTGATTGTGATGACATAAGATCACTTGTCATACCTATGTTGTTGTTGTATGTCTCCAAAAAACCATATATTAGTGCATTCGTTTTCAAAGATACATGGTTCTCTATTGTTGGAACAATAAAAAAAGTATAATGAATTGTCTAGAGCATTACATTCCTCCATAAAAATATTGGGGTTCTCTTATCAGCAACATCATCCATGGTTTCCTTCCTTCACCTAAATCATTTACTAATCCAACCATATTCTATTTTTTGGGATCTTATTTTTACACTTTTTAAAATTGTGATTCTAAAATTTCATAGTAATGATATATTTCTCCATGATACTACCAATATTAAATTCAACTATATTGTTCTTCTTGAAATAACACCCTTGATATCCGCTGATCTCCATTTCGACATTATGGGAACATCATAGATTTTTCTCATTTGAATAAAAGTCTTGGATCTCCTAAGAATTTAATAGAGTAGGTTTTATACCACCAAAGAATAGGACAATTTTTCATTCATGGGTAATGAAAATGTAGGTGTAATATCATGAAATTCATGTGAATTTTACTTTTTACAACCAATTAATTCATTGAAAATTTTCTTGAGGGAGTCGAAATCCCTATCCATTTTATGATAGAGAGTGTGCGGAAAATATTTATCAAAAAACATCTCTAGAAATACTTCCACCACATCACATAAATGTATTATACACTCATGGAATTCATAATCAATGACTACCACTAATAAAATCGTTCCTTCACAGGACTAAAAACCAGTAGAAATATTGATGTCATATTCTGGATAGGCCCATGAGTTAACTCTTTGAATGAAAGCAAAGGAATATTGAGAATGAATGGATTATTCCGCGACATGGGGGGGGGGGGGTTTCACACGAATGATGGGGTGCGTGTAAGATTCCATTTGGCATAAATAATCTTTTGCACCGGATGCGACATAAAATGAAGTCTTTTGCGATGACTTGCAACAAATCCACCAAGGCACTGTCACACAAGAGTCCGTGTGTGCAAGAAAGATTTCACATTTGTGCACATTGCCTAATTTCCCAATGCAAATTCAAATGCCCTATTTTGCATAGATCCTCTTTCGTGATGTCTCCACAATTTTCTACTATAAATAAGAGTGTACCCCCTGCCATTAGGGGATATTTATAGAGGACAAACCACCGTTTTGATGCACAATAGACACCTCTTCTGCAACCGCGGGAAAAAAACCATGGCCTCAAGGTATGGAATATTGCATGACAGGTACCCCAGGTTTCTTACATTGTATGGGACCTCTTAGTGTTGATCTTCATACATTTCCTTTTATCCTAATGAATTTTTCTCAAAAGATCCCTCTTGCGAGCATGTTCCCCTTGAATCGAGCTTGTTTTGCATGCACCCCTCTGGTTTGTGCACAACTGCTCCATCTTACGCACATCATTTCATCTCGCATGTGTCCCTCCTAATGCGCTCCATGTGACATCCTTATACTAATGCACTATGTATGAGCCCTTATAATGTAAAACACACCTATCCAACACACCATTCTCCCATATGACCCTCCAGATTAGTATGATGTTAATTCATCATACCTTGGGCGGTGCTTCACATTGTGTTGCTTAGACATATGCTTCCTCTCATAGGAATGATAACAACTATTTCTTCTTCACATAGCCATGCTAATGTGGGATCCTCATACGATCACTCCACAACACCCCCCTCAACCTGAAATTGTTGACGCCTTCTCTTTCCCAAGGGAGGATGGGTATCATTTATGTAACTCTTAAGGGCGAGGAGTGAACCTCCCTCATCCGTGAAACAGTATGTTAAAATGCCAAGACCATCATCCTATGCACGTTATGTTGAACTGTGGCATCACCCCATGCATTATACATGGGGCTCCCCACCTCATACATTCTCCACGCCAACTTATCTCCACAAGAGTTAGATATTCCTCATAGGGAATGAGGTCATCTTTGTTGGAGCGAAGTTTGTCCGTGGGAAAGGGAAACCATATTAGTGTAAACCCCTTGACATTCTTATGGGAGGTAGCATCCCTACTCCCCCACTCTTCTTCATTGCCAATGACTAGAGGAGAGATGGGAATTATGATATTTGTTACCCCATCCCTCTCCCTTTGTGATTTGTCTCTATCGATGATTTATCTTAGATTAAGCCTATGTTTTCTCTTTGGGACAGTAACCACGTGTAAGCCCAACTCCACCTTCAGTGGATGCACCTTTTTTGACATGATCGTTAGGTAACTGCGGCCTCTTGTTTTTCAAAATGATAATGAATCACATAGGATTAGAGTGAGCATTGGCCATGGAATCCTTCATCGACCACCCTATCGTGTATGTCCCATACACATTCCGAACTACATGGTCTTTGATCCATGTCTCCAAGACATTTTATGTAGGAAGCCTCCATAAGGTTAAATCCAAAAACCTACAAGTCCTGATGCCTATTTCAGTTCACCTTCATCCCGCATGACGTTAAACTATATCAATGCATTCTGTACTATGTGGAATTTGAGCATTGTCTCCTAGAGAGGGTACATAGGAAGCCTCCATGTGGTTCAATCCCAACACTTAAAAGACATGATTCCTATGTCAGTTCAATTTTACCCCACATGATGTTAAAATATATCAACAAATTCCGAACTATGTGTAATTTTATCCTTGTCTCCTACACATGGTACGTAGAAATCCTCCCTGAGGTTGAATCCCAACGCTTACTTGTCCTGATGCCAACGCAGGTTCACCTTAATCCTCCATGATTTAAAAATGAATCAAACCTTTCCATACAATGTGTAATTTTATCCTTTTCTCATAGAGAGGGTATGTAGGAAGGCTCACTGAGGTTCAAGGCCAACACATACTTGTCCGAAACCCTTATCATTGGTCCACCCTCATCCTATGTGACATTTAACCGCATGCCCCTTTTTGTTTCGGAAGATGATAAACTATACCCATTAAAACTATGTGGAATTTGATCCTTGTCACTTACACAGGGTATTTAGGAAGCCTCCATGAAGTTCATCCCCATCCAATGGTAATCCATTATCACCCAATGAGCAGTAAGACATTGTCACCCTAATCAGCGGTAATCCATTGTCACCAAAACATGCGGTATGTAGTTATCACCCCAACCTGTGGTAAGATATTGTCACCCAAACTAGAGGTAAGATGTTATCACCCCAAACAATGATATGATGTTGTCACCCAAACCAGTGATAAGCTGTAGTCACCCCAACTAGCGGTAAGCAGTGGTGACCCCATCCTATTGTTTGCCATTGTGACCCCATCCAGCAGAAAGCTATTGTAGTATGAGATTGACAGTAAGTTGTTTTCTTCCCCTCTGTTGGGAACCACATATCTGGAATGGCCCTATGGCATCAGACAAGCCCAGGAATCTAACCATGTGTATTCCCCCATCAAGTTGTCGGGTCTCTTTCCTTTGAGAACACCCCAATTTCATTCCCAATCCGTAAATACGTGGACATTGATTCCCTCCAAAATTGATATGTCGGAAGCCTAATAGAGGTTCAATCTCTTCCCTCATGTGCTTTCATAGTATATCCCTTGAGTATATGTGTTACGAGATGGTCATGCCCCCACCCAAAGGTTCCAATACCTTCAGGTCTCATCCATGAGTCCATTCTCATGTGCCGAATCATCAGCTGTCCCAACTCCCCAATGATCTATGTGGAAATTGATTCCCTACCACAAGGATACATAAGAAGTATCTTCAAGGATCAATACCAACATCACATCCATCCTCCCAATTGTTCCATCTCAATATCCATGCAATTTCAACCATCCATAACCATCCTCGTTCTTACATAGGTTACATTGTCTTCGTGAGATCATACAACAAACATTCTCTATGATCCTAGCATCAATCAGATAACTAAAAATGAGTTATTCCTAGCATCAGTATTCCCTCATGGGGTTACGCCCATATGATCCACTCTTATCTGTTTTCTGATTAGTGTGATCCATATCCACAAGTCGTTAAACATTTGGCCTTCCTCATGTTAAAGATGAGATGCCTACAGAAAACCTCAAAAGACATGTCGTTGGCCTAACCGTCTCTGCTAGACGTGTCTTATCCTTTTTTAATAAAGGGAAGATGTGGAAAACCTCACAGACATACCTAGGGAATAAAAATGTTTTCACTCTATGTTGGATGCCTTTGGAATCTTCCCCTGGAGAATCCCAATCACAAGGGGTAGAAATCCAAAAAAATCTATTTTCTAGCATCCAGACAGGCCAGTGATGTCCAACGTGACTGCTCCGGCAACTGAAGGTTGCTGCCTGAACTAGACCCCCTAGAATGACATGAAAAAATAACATAATTCCACGGCGTCCATGAAGACATGGAATTGAGAAGGGTTTCATGAACAATGATTTATTTCTATGAGGGAAACTCGGACTAGGAAATATGTTTCGAAGAGGAATCCATGGAAGGAGGAAAAGACATCCCATCATATCGTTTTGATCAAGCAGAAAACATCCGTGAATAAGTGGAAGATGCCACAAGCCTTAGGAAAGAAGGAATGTAGGGAAATAGCTAGCGCGTCCTCCAAATGGATAGATGTGTGCCCCAATGAAAGTGTCAGAAATAGAAATGGTGAACCCAACGTGAATTTCATATCCCTAAATTAGAGATTAGTAGCACTCAAGATGTCAGTTGATTAGCATGTCACCAGATCCAGATATCTAGAACCAGTTCCCACAATGAAAATAATGGGCCTTCCAGGAAACACACCAAAAATTTGGGAAGTGGAAGGATGATCATCCTGGTCTGTGATGTTGTTAGCATGGATCCTTCTTACCAACAATGAAAGATGGAATGGCACTAGGACACTAGATGTCAATTTCCTATATTCGTCTATAATTGTTAAAAATCCCTCTTTTGAAAAATGTAATATTTCATGGAAAGAAAGACATCACCACCTACCCACTGATGCAGGTGTAGGGGAACATCAATGCGGAAATCCTGCGTGACCACATCTCTCCCACGACATCCTCGACAAGCACAGATACTAGGATCCCACGCCTCATCTCTCCATCAAAATTAATTCTTAAAAGGGTAAATAATGATCTTGTTTGATGATATGAGGAGGAGGGGATTATCCCAACCCATTATATGTCCTGATACGACCTTGAAGCCTCTATGCCTCATCATCATCTCCGACCCAAATGCCTCGTAGTGAGACACTACACCCAACTCAAAGGAATAATCATTCCAGGAGGCTCTCCCCATTACTCTACAATGACTCCCTCCCCTACCCCAATGAGGTGAAGGATGTCTGGGCTAGCCTTGCTATAATACATTCCTAGGGGATACCAAGGATTTATCCCACAAGGATGCATTAGCGCTATCACCGAGCATCACAGTATGAGGGTCACATAAGTTATGAACCTATGCCACAATACCTAGTCCGGTTAATCAAATGCCAACATCAGGTTCAAGATGAGGAGAATGCCTTTCTAGGGGAGTCATCATCATCAACGACTACCGTAGACCATTCCACCACCGATGTCTATTATCAGTTCCAGATTTATTATGAGTATGGTAACTAATACACCCTCCCTGAATCGAGGCATCATGCAGCCCATGGGAAGGATGAGTTGACTCTCATGGTCGCCGATATAAGTGGTGTCTGTTGCGGGCCGACCCACAACATTGACATACAAATAGAAGTCATCCTCGTACCACCACAAATGAGAGCACAAGACAATCCCGATCGAATTATTGACATAGAGGTCCTCCTCATGTCACCATCAAGCTGAAAAAAGGTCATCTTCACTGCATTGACACCTAATATCGATGCCTCTCTCACACCAAAATCCCTAGTTATGGAGTCATTCCTCTTGTCATAGGTCTCTAATGTGATGATGCTACATGTTTAGTCAGCTGTTAGAGTGGGGGGATTCCCCATTTCCCTATAACATCCGATGAAGTTCTTCCTCATCCCAGTAATCATAGAAGTGTAAGATTTCCTCGCTTCATGGTAACCCTACATGGAGGTCCTACACATGTTTAGATCGACATGTATAAGGGCCCTCCTCGTACTGGCACTACCATAGGAAAATAGCATGGAGGCACTACCCATGCTCCTACCATCTCCAACGGACATCCTACCCACTCTATCACTTCCTGCAGAGACTCGCTCCACAGGTCAGCCAGTGCACACAGAGTTCCTCCCAGTGTTCTCTTTGACATTTTTCATGGTTCTCCACGCACCCCATCCCATCTAAGAGGAATCCATCTCCACCCATGCATCAATTTGAACAAATAGAATCCTCGATAATAAATCTACCCTATCCCGATGATCCATCCCGGGGTAGGAGGGCAGGTCACTGACGCCAAAAAATGAATGCTGAAAAGATTCAGAATGCAATTAAACCCGTCTGATTCTAAGATTCGGTGGCAGAATGTGGCTTAGGAATAGAATCCTCTCCATGATCCTCTATGTTGAGGGCCAGGGAAGGAACAAAGCATATCAGCCTCATCCTTCTAAAATACATGGTCCACTGTATTCTTGAATCCCTCTAGATATACAACCAAGAGGAGGATGATTTGGTCACGTGTTAGGGTATAGATGTGAAATCCTACATATTGTCAACATGGTCATTCTCTACCTCAACTAGAGATGTTGGAGACTTATTTTGGGTAACAATAAAGGAGGAACAATAGCTTGGCCCACCAACAATAGACACATCCCATGTGCCAGATGCAATGGTTGCTAGTCTGTCTTACTGGGATGTGGTGGCACCGGCATTGTATTAATCGTATGATAACCAAAGATATCGTTCCTTGTCATATCATTATCTATATTTTCCACCAGCCAATCTACCATCTCATCTCTCTAATTCAGTGTCATTTTCAGTTCTTCAACCACCCTCGGTTGATGAGTGTGGAATCCAAGGGATCAGTCCTGAGTGTGATCCATTGTGATTTTGGGATATCCTTACATAAGATCACTTCCTTGAGAAGTTTTGGCAAATCACAACCATAAAATTCCATGCAGCAGAATCAATTACCCAGGTGGAAGTTGCGTGCTTTCGTCAAACCCTTGGGGCAACACAGTTCTGTGTCTATTTTCAGCAACTGGTTTATCCCAAGAGTCAGAAACACATTGAATATATTGACCATAAATGTCATATGATCGACATGGCTGTGCTCCCATTGGACCAGTGTGCTGAGTCACCCGGTTGGCACCTGACCCTCCAGAAACAATTCGTTTAGGACATTAAAGTTCTCTACAAAATTTTCAAGGAGGATTCCCCCAATGTTCCATTATATGGTTGGTGGTGGTATGCTAGCCTTAAAATAATTTATATTATTCACTGGCCTAAAATACCATGAAATATTGAGGATATGACTCCCTATAGAATCAATATTAACATATCTGATATATCAGAGGATGTGACAAAGAGAGAGCTACTTGGAGAGAACATAACCTTCTGGGGGAGTTCTAATACTATTGGATCAACTAGGATGGGTACCTCACCTGTAGTGAAATATACTAGGTCTTCTCATTCCCTCCAAGTCTTTAGTCCTCAATTGGAATCCCAATTTGGAAAAAGAGTATATTGGGGCTGTCAAACCCTCTGTCCCATCATGATCTGTGTAGAAGACCTACGATGATCTCGAAAAGGCCCTATTGAAAAAATAGATCTTGGATAATAAGAATATGGTCAATGGCCTTCGTGGTGAACATTAAATGGAGAAACATACATACTACGGTGATCCTCCCCCAGGGATGTAGTGGGATGTACAACTTTCCCCCAGTGAGTTTCCTTAGGGTGACCCTAACCATACTTCCAACATAGACATGGTGGATGTCGTAGCTTATTGCAAGAGGCCATGGAATATGTCACGGGATCGACCTATGTTATGTGATAATACATGGAACCCAGCGCAAGTTCCCCCATCCTCTCTATTGGTCATCCCACCAGCCGATCCATGATTTTTTGGGCATGTTGATCATGTGTAAGAACCTTACAACTCACTAGTGGTCTAGTTCCCTTGTCAAGATATGAATTCACACCCAAATTATCTGATTGAGGATCTATTTTCACACCTCGAGGCATTGGAAACCCGACATGAGGAGATTCTACCTGATGACAAGTTATATATCCAGAATGGGTGGACGATATGCCAACAACCTAGGGTTTTTGGAAACCCCAACTTCAACCCCTTTAATGGGTTGGATGACCCACTATAGAAACTAGCCCCCATCATCTCAAGGTGTGGACCCATTATGGGAACTCCATCACAGCAGGAGGCCGCCAAACTTTGCTTTTTTTATAGACAATATAAGGGAATGTCTTTATCGATTACAACTAGCTACCCATTAGGCTGGTCACCATCTAAGAAGATAAATTTAGGTAGTTTATTTTTCAATTCTACACTACCACTTGGAAGACGCGTATTTAAGACATCTTTAAGTGTAAACAGAGACATGACAAGCATGTTGCGGACTTTTTCACCCAGTGGAAAGGCCTCACATACTCTCTTGATATGTCACTGACCCAAGAGAAACTCCTGAAAATGTGTGTGAGGACTTTCAAAACTGAATTGGTCGCTAAAATCATTACTCATAATTATAATGGGGGATTCCATGACATCTATAATAAATCCCAGCATCTAGATGAAGCCTACCAATAGGCCATGCAGGCTCGCCCATTGCCTCATGTGGCTCCTCTAAGATGATATGCTATGGTTAAGCACATTGCGGTGGCCCAAATAGAGGCCCATATTCAATTGGAGTTATTAACAGTGGATCCACCTCTATAGCCTTATAGAGGCCCACCACCTAAGGTAAAACCTTCGGCCTAACATTGGACACCTTAGAACCATTTGATGGACCCGTGTAATGCGCCGCCACCACCCTAGAAATATAACTATGTCCCACCTCCACATTAGGTTCCTCGAGCCCTTAGTCAGGTCCAAGATCCCATATCCCCATTCATAAATAGGAGAAATTAGAACTATTCATTCAATGAGGCTATGGTATGATGTTATTTCCAATGTTCCTTGGAACATGGGATTCTACGGTGGCCAGAATGACAGAGGCTCGAAGAGGTAGATCTCACTATTCACCCCAAATACAACCCCTATAACCATATCTTGGGTAACACACTCAAAATGTGATATGTGCTTAAATACTAGCTTCATGACTAGGTTGATAACAAAATAGAATGGTTTGGCCCGGAACTCCGACAGGTGGCATGCGTATTTGTGAAGCTAGACAACGAAAGTGATAATGAAGGTGGGTGGAATCAGGTCCCTTACCATGGGTCCCCAAAAGTTTGATGAATGGATGGTTCGTAAGGTAGTAGCCCATGACCATGTTATTATCCATGCACGTCGGAATAGATCTGATCCTTCAAAAGTCCATGTGGCACCCACAACCGCTACATCTGTATTGACGAATCATCCTCCCTCTTCTCATAAGGGGAATCCTTGATAGCGCAAGGGAAAAGAAGTCCCCCACTAATTCCTTCATCATCTCATACTCTCAGTGAATTTATTCTCCCAGAGACGACGTTTACCCCCAGAATCCATCATATGGGGAAATATTCTTTATATGTGATCAATGGTACCCTTCGGATAACACCATCGAGCTGGTAAACCCATACAACATGATTTCATAATGGCGAGGAGTGCCAGGTAGATCCTCCCATCATTCCCATCCATTTCCAGCATCGATAGAGATGTGGTTATAGGGTTAATTGAAATGACTTGATCGGTGCTCCCTTCCAGGCTGTACATGCCACTAAAACCAGAAAATAAGCCCGACATAGAGCTCGTCATGAACAACCTTCCCATATGGTGTCAGGAGGTCTTTGTTCGACGCCGTTTGTGTTACTTGATCAGGTAGAGGCTCATCCACCTCACCGTGATCTGCCACATCCTGTTATGGATTGACCTCAGTCCTCTATCCCACATCCAGTAATAACATCATGGGCTTCCACAAGAGAGAAGCGGAAAATTCCCAGCACCACTCAGCCGCCAGTTCCACCGGAAGGGCCCATCATACCCCCTGCCATAGAACAACTTCCTTTGTGTAGAATTTTGATCTTCACACAGATGTATTATTTCATTAAATATATTTCCAGCATTCCTGTCAGGCTATCTATCATTGAGATCTACACCTATTAGTAAATATACATGAAGCCCATTCCAAGACATTTAGAAGCCCTCTTCATTTCAATATGGAGGTAGCTATTGAAAAATCCTTCCATGATGAGGAAGTAGAGTATTCTGAATGGTGGTCCATTATCTCATTATCTGGATAAGATGAAGGATCTCCCATATAGGGGAATATTCACCCAATTTTCACCACTGAAAACTTCAATAGAATGGAGTTCTGTCATTGTCTTGTTTACACAGGCACTGGGATCAACCTAATCCTGACCTGCACACTTTGAAATAATTGGTAGTCTAATGATGATCTAAGTCCCTCCAACATAAAAATTCATAGTTATGATAGGATGGAACATACAGTGGTTGAAAGATACACCTGAAGCCCTAGTCCAGTGGCATGGTATCCATCATCGACTTTAGGGTTTTCTCCCAGGACATCACCTACAATGCGTTGATGGGAAGACTATGGATCCACCTATATGTGGTAGTCCCATCATCGTATCACCAATGCCATAAGTACTCCCTTAATGTACAAGTGGGAATAATCCAAGTTTTCATGTATCGTGTTGCCTCCTGTGAATTATGCTTCCTAGATTCTAACTATTACCAGAGTAAGGACAAGAAGATCTAGGCTACTAGGTTTAACATGCTATGGTTGCGACCTATCCGTGGACAGACTTGGATGCTTCCTAAATTTATTCAATCCACCAATTGGAGGTTACAAGCCTATGTTTGGGGAAAATAATTGTTGTTTCTGGAAATAGGGTGAATCACTTTCCCATGTATATGGGATTTCGGAATATCACCTTTTATTGCTACAAGAATCAGGATCAACTTTTCCTAGAACCCTTACACCTTTATGGTATCGGGATGCTCGCCCCAAGGCAACGAATATACATCATACATGCTTGTTTTTTCAGGATAGGATAAACATAATCAAGATGATGGGCCTCTATTACATTGATAACAACATGTGTGGTCCCTTAAGCCAAATACTAGATGGGTTCAGGTAGAAATCTTTCATCATTATGGTTCTGACAGTACATGAGCCCCCCAATACAGTGTCCACCACTACTCAAGCTGACACTAGTTTCCTGTTGGGATATGATGACTTAGAGAAATAACCTCCCATCAAGGATCCCTCCTACATATGTTAAGTAGGGGATTTGGAAGATGCACCTCCTGCATTCAAAGAGGGTGTCTTCACCATGGTCGATGAATTGGTACATGTGAACCTCTTTTGTGAGAC
Source organism: Viscum album (assembly GCA_963277665.1). NCBI lineage: Eukaryota > Viridiplantae > Streptophyta > Magnoliopsida > Santalales > Viscaceae > Viscum > Viscum album. The sequence continues at coordinate 527,107,969 of OY728161.1, read as the reverse complement.
AGGTCTGAAACCCACATTGATCAGTGCCGTTATTCCTGCCGAATAGCAGCAACAGTACGTGGACTTCTTAAAGAATCATTGTGATGTATTTTCCTAGTGTTATGATGAGATGCCAAGACTAGATCCTTAGATCGATTTCCATCACCTCAGTCATCCATCAAATCATAACGGCTTCAAACAGACAACTAGAATGATGAACCCTTCGCATGATAACATGGTTGAGGTCAAGGTAGATAATCTCATCAAAGCCAACGTTATCATGGAGGTCCAGTACCCCTGATGTTTAGCCAACATTGTTCCCATGAGGAAAAATAATGGACATATCAGATTTGGCATCTAATTCTGAGTCCAAATGATGAATTACCCATTTCAATGATGTAATTCTTGAATGATGCTACCACTAGATTCTAGGCTCTCTCCTTCATTGATGGGTACTCTGAGTGTAACCAAATTCGAATGGACCCTGAGGATGAAGATTCTATAGACTTTAGTGCACTATAAGGTACTTTAATATACCATGTAATTCCATTTAGTCTAATGAATGAAGGTACCACAGATCAGCGTTCCATGCACCACATATTTATGTTGATACTTGGGACATTGGAGGAATTCTACGTGGACGATTTTTGGGAAAAATCTCACCAGAATCAGGACCATATCAAAGACCATGAAAAAGTGTTCAGATTGTTCCATTCTCTCTATTTAAAGATGAAACCATTGAAGTGTTCCTTTTGGGTCACCTACGTAATGTTTCCAGGCTTTTTTTTCAGATATAGAGCCATCCATATTGATCTAGAGAAGATTAAGTCCATCAATCAGATGCATCCTCCAAGTATCATTTGGGAGTTGTGAGGCTTCAAGGCCACTTGTCTTATTTAGGATGATTCATCATGAATTTTTTAGAAAGAATATTCAATTTTCATAGCCTATAAATATAGGTACTATATATCAGTAAGATGAGGAAAATTAGAATACTTTCGAGGATATAAACCAGTACCTATTACAGCCTATGGCCCAGATGCCATCCGTTTCCAGAAAGCTGCTGGCCCTTTATGTGAATTACCTGGAACGATCTCCCAATGAACATATAACCCATAGTAACAATGAGGTAATGAAGAATAGTCTCTAAAATATCATCTATATGCTCCTCGATACAGATATCAGATACATATCTATTGAGAAAATCTACCTTGTTCTTGTAATCGCAGTACAAAAAATGTCATAATACATGAAAAATCATGAGATTAAACTAGTGTCTTGAGTGGATCCACTGAATTACATTCTAAATCACTCCATATTGACAAGATATCTAGATTAGTGGGTAGTGATCCTATTAAAGTTCAACATCAGGTTTGTTCCCCAAAAGGCTATTAAGGGGAAATCATTGGTTGAATTTCTTGGTTCCCATCCAGCTCCCACAGACTAGTCCATGGAACTATATTTTCTTGAAGAGGAAATCCACTCGATTTACCAAGCCATTTAATGTTTTAAAGTGAACTTATATGAAACTATCCAAAGTCCTACAGGCATAAGACTCATTGATTTGAGATTCAATAGAGTTGAATGAGGAATCGTCTTCATCACACCATCATTATCCATTCTTCCATATTCATTCCTATTGTCAGAAGGATGTACCGATAGTGATTCTGAGTGTTAGGATCTCATTAATGACCTAGATCTGGCCCCCAATATTGATGTTCCCCACTTTCATGTTAATGGGGAATCTGGAATATTCATCCATCAGATCAATGGTGACTATATCGACAGGAAGCAAGAGCTTGTACCACGGTTGGAATGTACCCATGAGTTGATTTACCAGTTCACATCTCGGCCATAAGTTACCCATGTACCATGATCCAAAAATGGTCAAGATGAAACCTTATCCATCCTGGCTAAATCTCTTTCGGAGCTTGATCAGGAGGATTTGATTATCCACACGGCACACTGTAGAGTCATTTCCCGATTCCCTATGGATGACAATGATAGCCCCATGTAAGTCTCCTTACCGCTGATTACTCCATGTCAGGTCCCCCAGGTCTTCCTACCACAATGTTGGAAGTCAACCACAACTGGGGGACCCCCTATAACGTGTACATCCAGTACAGAAGTCTCCTGACAGATCGAGACGAGCATGATAAAATCCGACACCATGCATTGCAGTTTACTCTCCAGAGTGGTCCTGGTCTTTAGTAGATACTATAAAAATGTGGGATTGATGGATTCATCCTCCATTCTATTCATGGAGCTGAAACATCTCAGGTCATGATAGAGGTTCATGCTGGTTCCTTTAGGGCTCTCAGACTAGGCTGAATCTATACCTCTATATCTATAGACTAGGGTATTTTTTCCCTCCTTGATCCATGACATTATTGAGTTTTCCAAGAGGTTTCATGTGTTCCAAATACATGCTAATTTTTTTAATTAGAAACCATTACCTCTCCACACTACCAAGTACTCTTGTCCCTTTGATTTCTAGGGACTCTATGTCCTGGGGAAATATACACTGGCAATAGCTTGCTAGTGCAGGTTCATCCTGACTGCTACATATATCTTTTTTATGTCAGCAGAGTAAATTCTGCTCAAGGTGGTCAAGTCCCATTCCATTGTTGATTTTTTGATCTCTATCATCGTCTACCAATTTGGATTCCCTCACGCCATCCTCATTGATAGTGGAACCAAATTCAATGTATCTGAGTTGAAGAAGATATACACTATGTAAAACATCTGTTCTAACCACACCTCTCACTTTCACGTGGAAGAGAATGGGAAGATTGAGGAATTGAACAAAACCCATTCTAACATCTTGCAGATAATGGATGGTTATGAAAATAAGAGTTGGGAATACCTGCTCTCCAATGCACTATGGTCCCATCAGAAGAAAACTCACAATTCAGACTTTGTGACCTCATACTCTTTGGTGTAGGGAATGGAGGTCGTCCTACCCATCAAGATTCAATTTCCGTCATTGAACATAAATTTCTTTGATCACAAAGCACCAGAAAAGGTAGCTGAAATCCGTCTGGCTGAATTGGGATTGCATGAAGAGAACAAGAATTGTGCCCTGCCCTATCTGGAAAGGCATTAGAAAAAGTTAACTAGAGAATTCAACAAGATTGTTCACCTTCACTCATTCTTTAAATGTGAAATGTTGTTTACTCTGAGAATTCCTCTAATAATTGGGAGGAAACCACCTACGATATATCCCAAATGGGTAGGACCTTACATCAGTCACATGGTTTACCCCAACGGTGAATAATCCATGGGTACCATGGATTGAGAGCGTATAACTCCTCCCACCAATGCAAAATTCCACATAAAAAACATTTCAGGATTAAATGGTCTTGCATGACATTAAACAATTCTGTTTTCTCCACATGATGTTTAAATATGGGATAATTCCAAAATGAAATAATTAAAATTAATCATTACTCATCCAACATGATGTTAAATTGCGAGAAGAATATATAACACTATGGTTCAAGCTCTATGATAATAAATTATGATCTCTCCATATCGGTATCCTAACATCATGACGTTAAACTGCATGGAACCTTCATGAACTATGTAAATCATGATTCATATACTCTTGGGTTACATAGGAATGCTTGGATGCCTTGTCTTAGAGTACAGCCCCCAAAATATTCTCTCGGACTATTCCCCTTGGGTGTAGTTTGCATAGAGGATCCCACATGGTGATGTGTGGACTTCTTTGGCCCCCACTCAGGTTGGGATTATGATGATGACACCATATGCCCCTCCCCTTTCATCAATACTCCCATGTTCTCACCAAATGATGCTAAATTTCATGTCCCTATAATAACTACATTGGGATTGATTCCCATCCTCATGGGATACAAATAAATTCCTAGAAATTTCATCCATAGGACCAAACCCAAGCATCATGACCCCCCATTGGGTCAAAACACATGGTATGATTCGGGGTTTTTCCATCATTCAGGCTGAGTTCATCATGACTGCACCATGTATCCCTCTCCATGGAGATCTCCCCCTATTTCGTCGTCCTGTATGATTGTAAACTACATAGGAACATTCATTCTTCATAGATTCCCATTATTTGGGTCTTCATCATCTTTAACATAAATATTACCCCCGAAAGAAATGGATGATAGGCCCTTGGTCTATATTACCATTTCACGATAATGTCCCCAATGATCTAGAATGAAAAATTGATACAAGTCCCATGTTGCGAATATGGTCAGCAGTAAATGCTAATTTTTTGTTCCCATTTCAAGTCACACAGTGAGGATTTTGTGTTTTGAACATGGTCAACAACCACCCTCCACCGTTGTGACCAACCCCCTATGTCAAAAATATCGGTTCATTGATTCATTTACTATTGTTTTCCCATAAAACATTCATCTTCCTAGGGTAGGACTGTTGTTCTTGTTGTGGCCGACCCTACCTGATCTCCTTCCTTCATTTTCCTACCCTTATATGATGGGGAGAGCCTGATTGTATTCCTTGTTTCACAGACCGAGCATTTTTCACATCGGATTTGGATCTATGTTAAGGTAATACCATTATAAAGGGTCATGTATCCATGGTATGATCCATTTTACCTTAAACTAAGAACACCACCGTCCCCACCACAAGACATTAAACATCGAACTATCTAGGACTTATTGTATCAGATCCCTTGACCTTTTTGGACTTCTGGACCATGTTCTCGTTTCGGATTGTATGGTGTGGTGTGGGATTATGTCCTCATTCACACTGGGTTACTCACAATTCCATACACATTCTGAGTTGAGATATCGTGCCCATATCTTCTTCTTTTCTGCATGACGTAAAACTGCATAGCATCATCTTGAACCTCATGTGGCTGGATTCCCATTATCATGGGATACGTAGGACCACCCAGACATTATGTCAACGGTTCTAGACCCATTTCTTAAATCCCCACCATTATTTTATCCCCCTCGCATGAGTTCCTCTAGGAGCGGGGGGGGGGGGGTATGAGGCGTGGTATGGTGTTATGTCATTATTTACATGGGGTTTGTAACAACCACTACACATTCCTATCCCTTATGGGAGATCTTCCTTCCCATGTTTGAAACTCATCTTTTCTAGTCAAATTCTCTTGAATTGGGCCCCTCATCCCTCATTGGAAGTTCACCAGTGTGCCTAGGAGCACTCTCATTCTGGACCGTGAGTGTTGGATTATACCTAGTCATGCCATTGCCCATTTTCTGGCACCATTTTCTCCTTTATTTTTTATATAATTATATTTCACATCTGGAAGGACCCCTGAATGGAATGGATTCTAGGACCTTGGACTCTCCTACCATCTTAGGTCGACACCCTGGAAGATTTTGAACGATAATTTGACACAAGTCCCACATTACAAATCTGGTCAGCGGTCGACACTCAATTTGTTCCCATTTCATGTCACGTGATATAGATGATGTGTTTCAAACATGGTCCATAGTTATCCTCCTTCATCATTCCACCCCCCATTATTCCCATATGTTTTGTTGCATGATTCACACCCTTTTCCACTCTATCATGTCTATGTGGAATTTTGATACTCATGGTGATATACCAAATTGTGAATTTGCATGTTAAGAGGAAAAATCCATAGTGATGCATCATTTGAGGCTCCAAACCATTTCCCTTTTTCATGTATTCCATGTATTTGAAAGTCCTTATCCGCCCTTGTTTTTCACATCAAGCGATTCTCACATGGGCATAGTGATTTGATTGAGGTTTGTTCATATTTCAAAGAGTCCCACATCCCTATGGTTTGAGATTTAAGAGATTAAACTATGATCACCCTACATCCTATCCAAAATTTCATAAAATCTACATCTCATAGAACAATTTACAACTTCCTTACCATCCCAATGGGATATGTAGGAATTCCTGGACATCTTGTCTTCAGGTCTAGCTCAGGTTCCACTAATTATCCCTTCAATACAGACCTTTGGTCCCCAACTCTCATAGGATTGTTTGGTGTTTCATGTGTGGGATCAATGTCCTCATTCACGTAGGGTTTGCAATAGCTTCACCACGTACTACCTTTATGGGATATAGTATCTCCCGCATCATATCCTACATGAAATTAAAATTCACCCCCAGAACTACCTCTGGATTGATTCCAATACTCATGGGATATGATGGATCACCTAGAAACATCATCCAAGGGTCTATCCTTAAATTCTCTGATTGTTTTCTTGCCCCTCAGCCTGAGGTTTCTTCCCCATAATTTCCCGAGGTGTGGTGTGGACAATGTACTCATTAATTTTAGGTATGTTTTATAACACCATGCACATTTCCATCTAATGAATCAATTCGCCTACATATGTCCAATACATATGACTTTAAACTATAATTCCTAGTCCCACACAACTTTAAACTATCACGTCTCTACTGCAAGATGATAAAATTTTGGGGTTTTTCCTATCATATGAACTTAAAATACTAAATTATCTTCTTGACCGCATGATGAAAAAGGACACCCCATTATGATGTCCCCACATGAGGGGACTTCATTTAGGGTATCTGTTCTCTACCATTCCTATTTTCAATGACTACATATAGCTTGATTTTTGTAGTTACACATGGATTGTTTATACTAGGTTTTTCATTTCACAAAAAAAACACAAAGTAGTACTGTCACTGGAATTGGTACCCTTCCATTCCACATCTATAACTATGTATGTCTTGATTCCCATCATCATGGGGTATATAGGAACACCAACCCACTTGGCCTCGAGCCCAACCTAACATTCATTTTTGATCCCTTGACCTAAAACCTCGTCAGGGAGCACATGTTTTGATATGGACTTCTACTATCCTCATTCATGTCAGGTTTTCCAATTTCCTCACCACATGTATCCCTCACACTATATTATTTATTATCTGAGCTCTAAGACCATTAAACTAATATCTAACTATCCTTGTCACATGAAACGAAGCTTCTTGACATTTTCTAGAAGTACATATGGATTGATTCCCATCTTCATGGGATACATATGAATCCGCAGGCATTCCTTCTATAGGTCCCGCCCCAGGAATCGTAAATCATACCCCTTTTTCATCCCCTTTCCCCAAACTCATTTGGAATCATGTGGTGTAGCTACCACCTCTTGGGTTCTGATTCGTGTTAGGTTATGTGACAATCACAACATGTTTCTTTAATGTCTCTTCCCAGCTTGGTCTGAGTTCTATGAACCTAAAATAAGATCTCCACATGGGATCTACACATTGGGTTTGACTATTTCCCCACCCTGCAAGAATTTTATTAAATCAAGTAACCTTTTAATAATCAACTCTATGACCTTATGCCATGATCATGCGACCTCAAGACCATTGTACAATGAAAGGGATTTGACTCCCTCTTTCGGACATGTCATGTTGATGTACTCAAATTCATTGTGCCAAAGAGCAAAAAGTGTGTAATTTTCACCTACACATTCACTCGTTTTAGGTACAGTGTTTATGATCCCTTTATTTGGATCCTCATCATCTTCCATGTCTAATGTGAACCCCATTAAGGCTTGGTCTCGTGCCACATAAGTTCAACTACCATCATGGGCTAACGCCCTTGAATACCGTAGAAATCATTTACAAAAGGTCCCGTGTTTCTAACATGGTCAGACGTCGACCCTCATTCATCTACCCCCATTCCAAGATAATGTGAAATAGATGATATGTTTAGAGCATGGTCAATAGTAATCCTTTATCATCACGCCACTATTATTGTGATCTAGATCTGTGGTGATATGATTCACATCATTAAACTTTCTTACTTTCATGTGGAGTTCTAACACACTCTGTTTTACACCACCATGTATCTATGTGCGTCAAGAAGGTGGGTCAATGATTCTAGGACATCATTCAACTAGCATTCCATTTCCCCTGATGTGCACCTCTCTATACTGGGAATATCTTGTATCTACAAGTTGTTTCCCACATCAAGTAGGACTCACATGTGATTAGTGGTTTTGATGGGATGTGTAGTATTGTAGCTGTGTCACACTTTCCTCGTTGTATAGAATTATGTTAAACTGTATTCCAAGAACTACATATGGTTTGATTCCCATCCGGATGGGGTATGTAGGAACACCTGAGTAATTTTCCTGAATGCCAACCCCATGTTATTCCATTTGGGCGTAGGGATAAAAATACCGTAAGGAAACAAGTTGTGTGTTGTGGAATCTTACCACCCTAGTTCACATCGGTACATGTACCACTCCACACATCTCTTACCTAGGTAACTATGTCCTCGACGCATTAATTTAAACAGCAGTTCTACCCTAATCATTTTCCAGATTCCCCATAAAAGTAATGGGATGCTGAAACTTACTCTCCAGAGGGGACCACCCCTACCAGTGTTGTTTTCTGACCCCAGTGTTCTCAAGAACTACATATGATTTGATTCCCCTTCTTATGGGCTGTGTAGAGATGCTCGTGAAATTATCCTTGGGCCCAACCTGTGGTGTATCATCCACCTTAACATGACATGAAACCCAAAGGAATCTTGTACGCTCACCAACGAGATCCTTTTCAGAAGAATGTTGGACCCATGATCAGACCGCTGCACCCACCAGATGTTTTTTCAACAGTGTGGCATAATTTCAAGAGTGTTGGAATCCATTTTTACAAACCATCACTCTACACTCCATGCTTTATGTCCTTTTTTCAGACCCTTGTCCTATTTTATGTCTTAAGAAACCCTGTAACAATATGGAGGCTCAGACTATGCCTCGCCTACTATTCTTGGCCAGCATTTTGGAAGACTAATGGATAACATTTTGAGTTAGGCCATGTATATCGAACATGGTCAGTGGTTGAACCACATTTTCCATCCACATTTTAGGGTAACATAAAGGAGATACTGTGTTTCGATAATGGTTAGAAATTATCCTTCTTTGTAAAGTCACCATCACATAGTTAGAACTATTGGGTATCTTTATTCACAATTTCCAATCCCCTATGTTCATATTGAATCAAATTCCCCTGGTGTTACCCCACTAGTGCTTCAGATCACGATGGGGAGTGTATATTCGACTATCTGAGAACTTCATTCTTTAGTCATGCTTCTCTATTTCTTCATATATTCCCCATTTGTTCACATATTCCATGGAGGCCTAGAGGATAGTTGGTTCTCCTACATTCAAATGATGAAACTACTCAACCATCCCTTATTTCTCACAATGGGTATGAACCATGTAGGCCTAGTGATGGATTTATCATTATTTCACGAATGGGGTTGGGATGAATTGAAATAAAAAAGAACGTGAATAATTTATCCATGCACACAGTTTAGAAAAAATACAAAGAATGATCAGTTTTTGTGTTTGGCCAAAACAGTGCACTTAAGGATCATCATCTTTGATATATTTCTCAAGTGCATCCACCTTCAGACTTGTGTCTTCTGGGACTACATCCCACCCCTTGAAATCCATATCATAATCAGTGGCTGCAAAGCATAACTCATTAGACCTATCATGTGCTCATGCTTGTTCATCTTGTAACTCAATCATTCTATGATTCACCTTCACTACATGATCCTGGGAATACTCCTGTTGGGACCTCAAATGTAAAATGAGCTTATAGAGGGTTGTGATAAATTCCATAATTTCATTTTCTTTCTATTTAAGGCATTGAAAATCTTGCTAAGCCTTAGGGTTTTCCTGGTTATTCTCTAACTCCTTTTAGCATCGAGATATGTCGGAGTGTTGGATATTATCCCATATTTTATCTACCATGTAATCCTGGATCATTATATGAAGACAGTGAGAATCTGGACCCCAACTCAAATAATGTGTATCCAAGCGTGAGGCAACCCCATCGAGTTTAAACATTACACTTATTATAGACTGAGAAAGAGCTTGATGCACTTCTACGCCTTTTGCTGCATCATGTGGCTCTCCTCATCCTCGTTTGGGTAATAATCATCTATCTACATAGGAACCACAGGTATATACTCTAGAAAACAAGCCATGATTTATTTCCAAGGTCATATTTTGGAATTCATCATTCATCAGTAAATTACCCATCGTTGAACTAGAGCTCCACCCTAGTATCATTATCGCCCATGATTGCAGCTTCCAGCTCACCGAGTACTACGGTGAGGCCAACTCGAATAATTGCCTCTGTAGGAGCTGATGTAATCATTGGAAGGGATCCTAAAGATGTTCCAGACATGATGGTCTATCAATCCCCAAGTCTCTCGAGAACTGTTTTGGGAGTCAATATCTTGGTTATTTGAATTTCATAATAAAAATGAGAGCCGACAAGGATAACGACTTACGAGAGACATGAAAAACATTGTCTAGTATCTACATCTTGGTGGGAACCACCACCACAGGAGATCCCTATGTGCTTGTTAGGTTGATCACTGGCTTCGACACCTCCAAATTGAAAAGAACACTATGAAATTCAATGGTTTCCACTTCATCTCTTCTTTCTATCTCATCATCAACTACATCAACTATGACCAATTCCCCTCCTTTCTCAGTTCTGAGAACATGTTCCTAAAAATGTTCTCTTACCTCCATGGGTACATTTTCCTCGCTTCCTGGGAAGGATTCCTGGTCACCATCATCCATGTGTTCCTAAACATGGTATAATTTAGTCAAAGGGATGGGATTGTTAAAAGAGGACGGCCACAAGAGACCAGAGCAAAACTCACCTTGAGCTGCTCATCCAGTTCTAAATCAGAGCCCACAATTTTTATGCTCTCACACGGGGTTCTCTGCAAATAATTTGTTTATGAAGGTCCTTCACCATCGATACCTTCAACCAATTCCTCCTACTCTTATTCTTCATCTACATCTTCACCATCTTCTTCTTCCTCTTTTTCTTCCTCCTCTTCCTCCCCAACATATTCATCCTCGGATGGTAGCTTTTATGCATCATGTTCCTGTCCTAGAATCACTTTCACCAGGATATGTGGCTCTTCATACCACCCTAAATAGAATGCACATATTTCCATGGCTTTTAGATATTCATGATGTTGTTGAATGTTTACCCTTTATGACACATGGATGTGCCCAATGATTTGGAATGTAAAGCACGGTACACACCAGTCTCTGCCAAAACTATTTAGTAGACATGGATTGTAACAGCTTCCTCCATGCAGAATAAAGGGACAAGAAGATAGCATCAGTAGTTGGATTTAGGAGGCACCTGAGATGATTCCTAGAAAGGTCCCTATCATTTCCATGGGGCCTCCCACATGACACCCATCCTCAAAAGGTGGAGGAACATTATCCCCTTTTTATTCCCCTACCGATGAAGTTTTATCCCATTATGTTCTATCCACAAGGACCATTATTCTTCTCACATATCCCGTTGAAATATGTCTACATAATTTCTCTTTCAGATCCACACTAGTCAGTTTGATTTGGTGGATGAAATTCTATAGAGTCACCTTGGGGTAAATTTTTGTCCAATGTTTAGTGTACTCTAATCACAATCCAACACTGACATCAATAGGGAGTGAGTGATGACCTCACCCAGGCCCGATGTCATGAACATAAGTATCAGTTTGTGATGAAAGAAAGGATTTCTCTCTTCCTGATCCTCTATGTAAAATATCTTTGGCATCCACTACATGCACATGAACTGCCTAGCTGACCTGGTACAGACATATGGTTCACAAAATATTTTTTCCATCAATTCGGGCTACCAGCACATCTCCAATGATGCTTTGTAGTAACTTTCTCAACTTCAATGTCCCATACCATTATTTAATATCTGATTAGTTGTTGTATGGAATGGGTGAATGTTGAAATGGGTATGGCTGATGGTCTTTATCATGATCTCTTCTTCTATCGGCATCATTGGGTGGATCCCAATGAAGATCACGAGTTATGAACACATACCATCACCTGGAGGGAGAATGGAATTCAGGAATTCATACATGCCGTAGTGGGCTAGGACCAATCCATAAAGGATCTGGAATGGTCCACATATCCTTATGGGCGTACTTCCCCTTGAGATATTCCCTAGAATGATGTATATCCGGACAATTATAGGAACCCCTGGTTATCCTTGTTCTTCACTGCATTAATTCTATCCACCACTAGCATCCTCGGGCGCACCCTAATACTCATACCCTCATTGGTAATATCCACCCATTTAAGAATGCTTCAAGGAACCCAACATATCAGATATTCAGGTTCAGACTTTAATTTATGCTAATTCCCCTTGATTGGTACTCTCCTCTCTCAAGGACCATCCAATATTATCCCACCTTTCCCCCTTGATATGTGGTCATGCATTGATTCCCTCAGCCTGGAATATTCACAGCCACATCATATGTCAGAAAAAGACAGAACCATCCTGGATAATATATTTCTTTCAAAACATATTTTATTTTCAACTTATCCATGTCCAACACTCACAAATGGCATGTGAGTATGGGGGTGCACATCCTATCATCCAGACATTATCTTTTTGGAGGAACTCTTCATACTGGTACCCCTCCATGGGGATTCCCCCAATGCATTGTATGCCCCATTGATTGATACCTTCATCCCCGTGGTAGAGGTGGAAGGTGTTTGTATCCAGATACCACTGACTAAAGAGCTTCGGTACAAGGTCCTGCTACCGGTAGAAGTGAAATTGGGATGTCAAAACAGCTTCAAAAATCATGATAGACCACATCTCCGCCCTAATTTCCTCACATGTTCGGTTCACCTTGTACAACCATGCCCATTCACATGTGAAGTTTCACCTAGACCTGATGTTGTATTCCTTATATCCCTTCGTCTCATCAGTAATGTTGCTTCTCAAGATGATCACATAAAGAGAGAGAGATTCTTAGGAAACCTGATCACTCCCTACAATAGTCCAAGTCAAAGGATTGAGGATGTAGATGTATGTATTATGTGTTTCCCTGGAAGGATGTCTATTTTTATTGATTATGAACTATAAGATACTATCCTTGCGTGTCACCCATGACCGTAATGTTTCAGTTTCAAAGTCGAGAATCATCACCTCCTCCAAAATGCTGATGTTCCATATCGTCAAGCTACCACTCAGAATGTAATCTTTGTGAACTTGATTCATCATGCCAACATGAATTTTATTATCAGACACAATCGTCCTTGCTTGAAGAAGATGTGGGTTCACGATTATCTGAGCCCTCCTAGCAACCGCAGTAGCCTCCATCTATGGCGTCAGTGTGTTGGGAAGTCATCTTTTTCATATTTTCAAAAACACAAAGGAATAAAAGAAATATTAGATAATCAGCCTGAAAAACATCCAGTGTCGTGAAAGAATGCCACTAAATAAGCTATGTGAAAAAATGTTTGATAGCGTGAAAGTGACCAGGGCACGAGCAAAACCCAAAATTGATTTCCAAAACATGTGTGAAAATGTGGAGATTTTTCACGGACGAGAGAAATATAATATTTTATAAAAAAATTAAAAGTGGGGACCTATGGGGGGCTCAACCTATTTATAAGACCTGACTCCACATTTCACCTACGTAGAAATGGGTTTCACACTAAAACACCTTTTTTGCGCGTACGAACTATGTGCTTCTCTACTCTCCAGCATGACCCTCAGAATCCGAAATTTGGGTACCCCTTCTACTCTAATTATGGGGGGGCATTTTTAGACACCAAATTTCAGATAGGGTCATGATTTGGCTCTTTGAATTAAACCAAAGGCATATTGAGACTGAATGGATTATTCACGGACGCAAGAGGGTGTTGTGTGAAACAATTAGGGGGTGCACGAAAGATTACCCTTGGCACAAACTGTTTCATGCCCAATGAGATTTCAAATGAAGGTTTTCATGCCGAACCACTAGAAATATACCAAGGCACAGGCATTCAAGAGTCCAGTTCTGCACACACGATTTCCCCATGGTGCGCAAACCCTATAGTGCCAAATGTGGTGTCAAATGTCCCATTGCACACAGCTCCACTTGCTTGACACATCCAAGGTTTTAGGATATAAATAGAATCATACCAAAAACCTTAGGTTATGGTTATATATGATGAACCTAAAATCTACTGTGTGAAAGAAAATGCTTCTGTGACCACACGAAAAACCCCATGGCCTCATGTTATTGGATCTTGCATGACAGGTCACTAGGGGTCGTCCTTTAGGTGGGCCCTCTTGGGTTAGATCCTCTTCCATTTCTTTTTTAACTATGTAATTTTCATGTTAATGATCCCTATTGCAGGAATTTTCCCCTGAACTGGGCGTATATTCCATGCACCCCTCCAGTTTTTGTGCAACTGCTCCATCTTGCGCGCAACCTCTCATCCTGTGCGCATTCCTCCTCATGCACTCTATGTGTCATCCATACCATATGGAACCACGCAAGAGATCCTTTTATGCACAATACACCTTTATCCCATAAAACATTCCAGGTATGTACGAAGTGATTTCAAGGTCCCTTGGGCGGTGTTTCACGTTGCATTGCTTAGCCTTATGCTTCGTCACATAGGCACGGTAATCTCTATTACTTATTCACATAGCCACTCTAACATGGGCCCCTATGTGTATCATGCCACAACACCACCTCAAAATGTCATTGTTGATTCCTTCCATTATCTAAGGGTCGATGGGTATCACATAAGAATGTCCTAAGGGTGTAGAGTTACCCCACCTCGTCCGAGCTACAGGATATTAAGTTGTCAAGCCCCATCATCTGCTTCACATGACATCAAACGGTGGCCTCCTCCTATGAATTATATTCATGGTTCCCCAAAATGGACATTCTCCACGCCCGCTAATCTCTACAGAAGTGTGATCATTCTCACATGGAATGAGATCTTATTTATTGGAGAGAAGTCCATCTGTGGGGAAGGAAAACCATCTTGGTGTAATCCCCCAACCTTTCTTGCTAGAGGTATCATCCAAGCTCCTCATCTCTTCTTCAAAGTCAATTACCAGAGGAGATATGGGCCATGTGGCCTTCGTTACCCCATCCCTCTCTTTCGAGTCTTTGTTGCCATTGGGCCTCCATATTGGAGTAAGCCCCCAATTTCTCTGTTTGCCACTAACCATGTCTATGCCCCACTCAACATTCCACAAATGAAACATTCACAATATGATCCTCAGGTCTTTACTGCCTCTTGTTTCTCACACTGAGCATGAATCATGTGGTCTTAGTATAATCATTTATGATGGAATCCTTCCTGGGCCACCAAAACGTGTAAGACCACAACCCATTCTGAACTACGTAGACTTTGATCCTTTTCTAATATACATGGTATGTGAGAAGCATTCATAATGCTATGGACTAGCACATACATGTCCTGACGCATATTTTGATTCACCATCATCCATATGATGTTAAACTATAAAATACCATATCGAACTACATTAAATTTGATCATTTCCTTTGAGACATGGTATATAAGAAGCCTTCCAGAGGAATAATCCCAACACCTACATGTCTCGAAGCCTATGTCGGTTAAGCTTTTTCCAAAATGGAGTTGAACTATATCAACCGATTCAGAACTATTTGTACATTGACCCTTTCCATATAAACAAGGTATGTAGGAAGTCTCACTAATGTTCAATCCCAATACCTTCTTGTCCTGAAGCCTATGTCAGTATACCTTCATCCCGCATGACATTAAACTGTATCAACCCATTAAGAACTCCATTGAAATTGATCATTGTCACTTAGATAGAGTATGTTGTCATCCTCCCTGAGGGTTAAGCCCAACACCTACTTGTGTCGACCCCTCTTCGTCGGTCCACCATCATAATACATGACATTAAACTGTATGCCTCTTTTTTCCAACAAGATGTTAAACTTTAACAATTAAAAATACATGGACTATAATCCCTATTTCTTATAAAAGGTATGTAGATTGCCTTGATGATGTTCCAGCACATCTAGCAGTAAGCCGTAGTCACCCAAATTAGTGGTAAGATGTTGTCACACCAATTAGTGGTATGAAGTTATCACCCTAACTAGAGGTAATCCATTATCACCCCAACCACTGGTAATATTATGTCACCCCACCTAGTGGTAAGATGTTGTCACCCCATCCAGCGGTAAGATGTTGTGACCTCATCCAGTGGCAAGCCATTGTGGCCCCATCTAGAGGTAAGTCGTTTTAGTATGAAATATAAGTTATGTTGTTGTTGTTGTCTGCATCATTGGGACCCACATATCTGGTCCACCCCTATGGCGTCAGACAAACCTAGGCCACTAACCATGCATAAGCCCCTATAATGTTTTTGGGTCACGGTCCTTTGCATACACCCTGATTCCATTCCCCATCCTAAAATACATGGATATTGATTCCCTGCCATCTAGAAATGTGAGAGGCCTCCAGGAGGATCAATACCATCACTCATGTCCCATCCTGGCCTCTACCTTGATCTTCTGTGTTTCGGGAAAATCATTCCCAAGCCCATAGTTTCCAATTCCTTCAGGTACAATCCATTCAACCATTCTCATGGGCCAAATCCTCAGGCGTCTCATCGCCCCATCAGACTACATGGAATTTTATTCCCTACAATGAGGATATTATGGAGGCCTCTTTGAAAATCATGGAGAACATCACCATCTTCCTCAAAATGGTTCCTTCTCAATATCCATCCACTTTTATCCATACATATCCATCATGTTTCTTACTCGTTCCGCCACATCCGGGTGAGATCATGTCACCCACATTCTCGCTGATTCTAGAAGAAATCAGGTAACTATCTATGAGATAGCCCCAATATTAGTGTTCCCTCTTAGGGTTACACCCATTAGATCCAATCTTATTTGTGCTCCGATTAGTCTGACCCATCTCCGCAAGATTTTAAACTCATGACCGACCTCGTGTTAAATATCATATTCTAGAGGAAAAAATTAGAAGATACACCTTTGGCATAACCATATCCTCTATACGTTAATCTCATTGAATACCCCATGTTCATAATTGGATGCTTTGGAAAACCTTAGAGACAAAATTATGGCATATAATTCTCCATAATCAATGGGGTATGGCTCGGGCTTCCACGCCCTTGAGAAGTTCTATCATAAGAGGAAGAAATCCAGATGTATCAGTGTTTTAGCATCCAAGAATTCCATCAATGTCCTTCATGACTACTCCCCTGACTGAAGGATTCTACCCCAATTGGACCCCTTTGAATTTTCGGACATATGAAATGTAATTAACTGGCATCCATGAGGATATATAATTGAGGAGAGTTTCACGAACAGTGTTTCATGTATATGAGGGAAACCTGGACTAGGTGATGAGTTCTGAGGAGGAATACATGGAAAGAGGGGAAAAAATCCCATCATGTAGATTAAATCAAAGAGAAAACATCCATGAATAAGCGATGGATGACACCTATCTTTATAAATATATAAATACGTGGAAACAAATAGCATGTCATCTAAAATGACATATTTTTTCCCCAGTGAAAGCATCCGAAACAAGACTCTTCTCTTTATCGACACATTGAGGGATCAAGAAGTTATTCACAATGGAGTTGATCCACTATTCTATGAATAATGGATCATTTTATCCATTGAAATTCAGAGGCCTTTATCTCATAAAGGTCTCAATTGATACTTTTTATTTCATAGAGTGATTTTGTTGATTCTTCTGATCAATTATTCTATTTAGATCATTTTCTCTATGAGATAGTATTTTCCTATAGTTTCCTATTACTGCTTCCAAATGTTTGGTATCTCATATGGGAAGTCATCACATTTCCATTCAAATTTGGTTTTACCTGATTATTTATATTTTCATCTATTGGCTATAATAACAGAAAATTAGGAATGAGTATTTTTTAATATTTAACTTCATAAATAGTAATCCAGTTACATTAATGAGATAAGATATAAATGAAATTTATTTCTCAATATATTAATTTATTGGCTTCAAAATATTTTATCTATTAACTATTTCCTAACATATACTATCTAGTAGTTTTTCAGACCATAATGACGGTTAATAATATGATTTTGAATTTAACAAATAATATCCCCTAGGAGATTCAAACCATTTGGGAAGAAAAACCAATTTTTGTGTATGCAGGCCTGATTGAGTCCATATCAATGCTATGTTTTTGGGTTTTACCCCTAGGTGGATCTCTTCCAGATCAACATCAACTTGTGGTATCCAAATATGGATGAATTTTCCCAAACTACTTATCAAAGCCTTACCAAAATTTTGGGATGTATTCTTATGGATAATAGTATACTTAAGAATTTCGCATTGTTTTCTAAACATAATCAAAAAAATAAATAAAAATTACTTTGATAGAAACTTTGACCACCCCTCTCATTAATACACATTAGTTCATAATTTGTCACATAATATAAAAGAAAATTCATCCCAAATTTTTGATAAGTACAGTGGCTTTGGGAATTAGTTATATTTCACAACAACATAAAATATGGAATAAAACATACTAATTGAATGCATACTTAACATGATTCTATTATACCTTCATACATAAAACATTATGGGATAACCTGGGGACATACATAAGTAAATGGTGAGCTATAAATCACAATAGGGGAATAAAAACTAAATAACCTGAAAGATGTAATACATGTTTGAAAATATTCATATCAATGTGAAATAAAAGCAGTTATACTTATAAACATGAAAAATGAGGCATGATATAGTCTGGTAACCTATAATCAACATGGGAGATGTTAAAACCACAAAAGCACCGAGTTATAAATATAGGTCAAGGATAACTAAGAAGTCATCATGATGGAATAAATCCGATGATGGATCTGGTTCACTCATTAATCTTTGGAATGTTGTCTAATAAAAATAGAACTTTACCCAATTTACTAGACCAAAATATAATTTTGGATTCACAATTCACATTTATTACATTGTAAGACTTATGTGTGAAAAATAGATCATAAAACATGGAATAATTTATACTGAAATTATTTTACATGATGAACGACGGTGGGATTCATGATTATAATTCCCCAATCATATAATAATCTTTTAATAAATTTTAAATCTTTTTATAATAAATGGGTTTGAGTATTCACTAAACAATAGCTCTGCAATGAAAATCAGAGTGAAATTTCAACAGCATAACTGGGGTGCCTAATTGTTAATGAACATGGGTAAAGTGATTGAAAGGGGTATCACTTCATTTATAAATAAAATTTTTGTTAAGGAGAAAATTATGAACATATCAAATCATTTGTAATTATAGATTAAATATATAATATAATGAAGAAACATGAATTAACTGGGGATGGAGAGGATCAGATACCATTAAATAGAAATGGAAAATACTATGGAGGAGCCTCGTGGGTGATTGGGGGCACCGTCAGAGGAATCTAAAGGGAGGATTTCTGAGTAGTGCATTGTACACTGTTTTTGAGTTATTAGAGATGTGTTATTTTGTGGGTTTGTATTGGAAAATAGAGGGGAAGTAATTATTATTTCTAAAAATAATAACTTGGAATCTATATAATATATTAATCAAAACCACACAACAAAAAATTGTATTTTGACATGAATTTTCAAATAATAATATTGTTTTTCATTATTTTTTAAGTAAAATAGAATATGTTTTTAAAATATTACCCTTGTTGATTAGGAATTGAGTCATCTCCATAAGGTTTTTATTTTAAATCCATGAAATATATCAACTGTTTTAGAAGATTCATAAAGGTTTATTAAATTAATAAAATAAACATAGCATCTCATTATCAAAAAGGGTAAAAATATATATTTTTTATACACTTTATAATATTTATTTCAATGATTTTGTGTCAATATGATTTCCTAATACACACCGTATTTATTTTTAACTTGAAAAATAGAGTCACTCATAAAATTATGAAAAATATGACATTTGATAATTTCAAAAATATTACTCAAATATATATATTTATTTTATAGAAATAATTTTTTAAATATTTTAATTTTAAATATTAAATTAATAATCAACATTCAAATAAAAATGTTGGGTTTTTTATAATAATAATTGTCAAATCGTTATAAAAACTGTATTTGACTTCATAAAGATTAGATGATAATTATATTTAATTAAAATTATTTAATATTTGGATTTTAATAATATTTTGATTTTTTCCATAATCCATTTAATTTATAAAACACTTAATTGTATATGAATATTTCCAAAAAATAGATTTTTTGTATTATTTTATCAATATAAAAAAACCATTTATAAAGTAAAAATAATAAAATGGAATTTATTCATTATTCTATAAAATATAAATAACCATATTATTAGGGAACTCATAAATATTCCTATAAGAACACAATAAAATGTCCTAAGTTTATGATGTTCAACGGTAAAACATTTATCTAGTGGTTTAACATACATTATTCAGGTGGTGATCTCGATGAGCATAAACTACTCACTTTAATGATTTTATCGTGTTTATGTTGTTTGATCTCAGCATGATATTGGTCATGGAAAAATCCAATCGGTGTTATGTGCCTTGGATTATTTGATAAATGGGATTCATAGGGTAAGATCTTACTGGTTGATGACATCCTATTCTTTTCTAGTTTTAATATATTTTTTTAAAACTCTATATTTAAAATAATCATCTGATCACTATTCAATAGATATATAGTCAATGGTTAATATTATTAAATGTATTACAAATATAATAGGATATAATAAAACAAATTATGTTCATGTGTTTTATATAACAGTATTACATAATAAATTTTTTAATTAAATCACATATGGAATTATATTTATAAATGTTTGGGCCATTACGTTTATCCGACATCACTATAGTTTATTTTGACAATTAAGATGATCTCTATTAATTATCTAGTTTAATTTCAAATCATGATTAACAAAAAAGACCAAAAATTGGATAATCTCGAATCCCCTGATCGGAAAGAGCTTCACACATTGTAGCACAAAAAACTATATAGAACAATGTGAATTTTATATATAACATATACTAGAATCTCAGAATTGAATTGTGCTTTGAGATGATAATATATTATCATATTGAATCCACAGAGACAGGTTTGATCGCATAACCTAATGATCAATGGAAAAGGGCATGTAAATGGAAAATCTACTATTTAAAATAGTAGATATGATTTTCAACAAATAATTAATGAAGTTGCATAAAACAACCCATTTAATTACCATGACTTCATCTTAATGCATATTCATCTATTAATGTGAGTCTAAATGTCATATATATTAAATTTTGAATATTTTATTTATTTCAATCATAATCACTATTAACTTCAAAACATTCCAGTTATATATAATGAAAAAGAAGCTTTATATCAAAATATGTGACAAAAATTGTTTTATATATGTAATTAATTTCTCACAAGTGGAATAATGATAATTTTTAAGGGTAAACTTGTTTAAAATTAATAATAATAGGATTATGGAAACCCTTACATGATTGGAGTTATCTACATAAAGGTAGTTGTTTCTTCTTTTACATAGTGAATGGAAGATCCTTATACAGTTCTATAGACATTATTTTATCCTTAATCAAAATTCAATAATATAGCCTGACCCTTATGTATGTGATATCCTTCACAAATAATTTTAAAACCCCATCCCACCAATGTTACTACTTAGGAGATATAAATTAGGGGAGAGATATAATAAATATTTAGTGAGGTTTTAGTAGGTTTCATGTTGGATACATGCACCATGGGTATAGACATCATACAAATTGTTGACATTAACCTCAATTAAATAAATATGATTGGGAGAAATGACATCAACAAATGAAAAATTACCTCAAATAATATAAAAGTGTATACATACCATCAAAAAATTTATGATGAATTTTGACTTGTACAACTAAATTCTCCAAAATTATATACCCAAAAGAATGTCCTAAATAAACATCATACACAATATATTAAATGCCCAAATCTATTAATATTATTCTCATTCCCTCATATACCTCATGAAACCTAAAAAAGATTATATATTGATTGGGAGAGTTTAAAATTTATACTTAGTATGATCATACATTGGGTTTCTCCAAAAAATTTAAAAGAGAATTTAAATACATCTTTTAATTAACAGTAGAATCAAGATGCATATAAATAAATCAACAAAACCAATCAAAAACTCACTAAGAAATTATATACAAATAGTGAATCTAATACAGTAACAATGTATGGAATGATAATACACAAACGTGTCCCATGACCACCTCCCCATTGATTCTCTGGTCTCACACCTCAACATTGAATTTCATGTTCTCTCATCCCATCTAGATCATCTCATCATCAAATGTCCAACCATATCATATGTGTATCAGAACATATCCCTACATACACTACATTTACAAGGACTAGAATTTCTTCTTATCATCAAAATATATCAATATATCACCAACTCATCATATCCAAAGAATTTGGATATGATTAATGTTATGGGAATTGAAAAAATTTCCACGTTGAACCTCCCATGACACCCACAACCAATCTCATCCTCAACATCATTTAAAATCATCAACAATAGTAGTATACACTTGGAATATCAAAAACCAACAAGCCACATCACAATGCTTAAAGGATGACAAGGAAGAGGGGGTGTCCAATGATCTAATTCTTTCCCATAAGTATATTAGAAAAACCACAATGTAAATCTTCGATAGTTTAAAAGTGCACCAGGTTCGAAAACGTATACAATGTGCATCACTGAGCAAAAAAATCACAAAATATTATTATATAAATACAATTGTTATATCATAGTGAATAAATTGGATTATATTTATTTGTATAATTTCATTTTAATATATATATATATATAATTTTTTTACTTTATATAAATGTATTTATAAATTATATGTACATAATAACTCAATGTTTTAGCGATGTTTTATTTTATATTAGAAAAATAATTTTTCTTTAAAAAGTATTTCTATTACCCTTCAATGAGAAAAATAATATCAATAATTTTTTTTAAATTTTTATAATATCTACATATAAAAATGATCTTCATTTTTAAAATCAACATATAGAAATTATCTTATGATGATTTTTTTATTATTCTAAAAATAATGATTTTCCCATGGACAATGAGATATTAAATTTTTTATTGAAAATTATATTTTTATTACAATAATATTCGAGGTCCGATTTTTGATTAAAATTGATTCATGAAAAATTAGTTCAATTAGTCTATTTATATTCCAATTATCAAATTTTTAATGAATTTTACACTTGAATTTTCTAAAAGATCCCTTTTATATTTAGATAAATTTTTTGAAAATTCCATTTTTTTAAAAAAAATTGGATTAATTTTAAATTAAATTTCACCACTTCTGGGAATTTAATTTGATTAAATTTATTGAATATTGGTAATAATAATTATTAATATTAGGTAATAGGGTAAATATAATATTTACCATTATAAATATAAACTATCTTAAATATTTATTATCCCTAAAATGAAAAATCAAGTAATTAATTTAGAAAATATTATGATAAGGGAAAAATAAAACCTAAAACATGTTGTTATCATAATTTATGGGTATTTTATAGGAATTTAAATACAATTATAAATTATATTTCCACATCCTTCAATATTTCATTGATTTTTTTTCTTTTATAATAATTATGTAATAGATAGATGTAAACATGTTACATTCTTGTTTTTAATATCTACAATATATTTCTAAAGGGATAAAAACAACATATGTTTAGTTATAAGTATTCATTTGAAAGATAAATTTTTCATCTTTATAATTTATTTAAAATTTTTAGTTTTCAAATATTTAGATTAAATTCTTTGGGAAAGACAACACAAAATTAATCAAATGAAGAGAAAAATTATACATATGAATATTAATGTACCAAAATAAATATAATTTGAAAAAAATATGGTGTTTCATGAATCAATAAATATCATTTAGTAATGTTTTAAAGGATTATAATTTAATACCCTTTCTTTCAGGTTTTTTTCAATGCCATAATTTATGAATAGAAATAAATATTTATGTTACATATATTTTATAATAAATAATATTTTATTAAATAATTTGAAAAATATAAAAAATATATTTTCATCCTTGTTATTTGTATATAGTTTAAAATATTAAACATGAACCATTTAATTCCTGATTTTCCTTTTCTTCTATTTATGTGGACCCAAAAAAGTTAAAAACATTTTTACTATAATAATTGCTAGAAATAGTTATTACGGTTAAAATAAAATGATATTTGTGAATACATTATCCAAAAATATATAAAATTTATTGTATTATATTATTTCTACCCTTAATAAGAAAAATATTCTAAATATAAAAATTTTTATGCTTTTTTCATTGGAAATAATTTATATTAATTGAATATTTCATGATATTAAAAAAGTGACCCTCCCATAATTTATATAAGAAATAAATTTATATTATTTTATAAACACATAAATAATCACTTGAGAATGGAAAATACCTAAAAAAATCATTAAATACTTCCCCACAACAAATTTCCCTTTATTTGATCATAAATTTAATCTACACTGACTTTATATATAAACCCAAAGATGTTCTCCAAAGAAGATGTATCATTTTTAACTGATCATTTTGGATTTATGTCTTCTTCCACCTCTTTAATATTATGTTCATACACTGAAAAATAATTACATAATTATATCCCATATAATAAAATATTAGTATTTTAATTTAAGAAACTAAATATATATCCTCTTAAATAATTTGGGAATGAAAACCACAGTTCGTTTGTACAGTATACTAACACCTTATAAATTGATGTAATTTTTATCCATCACCACAACTCATTATAGGTTTTACTGATGAGTTCACTATATATATATATATATGATATAATTTGAAAGTTTTAATTATTTACTTATAATATGTCACATAATTTATTTCTATTAAATTTAATTAAAAATGATAACGTTGTTTGTTTGTATGTGTGGATGACCACATCTAAAATGTAATTTAATTATTATTTCCCAACCGCTTCACATGACTGATATATAAACATGTTTATAATGTAATAATATTATAGATATGTAATAATTTTTACTATATAATTATAAAATAAAACATACATTAATTTTCATCCTGATTGTTTAAAAATTTATACATTTCTCATGAGTACGTACAACATACCACCCCCATGATTATAACATCATTCAATTTCCATAAACAAATTTTCTGGTTGATTAAAAAAGTTTAATTTATTTATAAAAACTATAATCATGTAATGATTATTCATTTATATATGTTGTAATAATTACAAATCTTACTATAGTTATCGTGCCTAATTTATTTTGAGCATATGACCCAAATATCATCAAAATGTATAATATGAACTTAACTAATTTAGTAATTAAATATAACATTGTAATGAATATAATAAGACTAATAATAAAAATCTAAATGTTTCTTAAGAATGAAAATAATTATAATAAATTTATTATTCGGCGAGATAAATTAATAAGATTAGGATTCAGACCTATTGTAAGGGGTTTCACCTCATTTTCCATTATATTAAATAATATTTGATATTATACATTTATATACATTTTTTTGCTCTATCTACTACCCCAATAAAAATTAAAAAATTATTTTTCATTTTTTCATGATGATTAATTTTTTAATACATGTTTAATTCTCCAAGGGGTTAAAATTTCGATAATACAAAAGTGGTATGGGTTTATTTCACAATTTAATCATTTTTTAGAATTATTTATGTTGAAGACCCTAATGGTGGAATTATTTTATATTTAATTATTATAGCCAAATATTTTTATTCTCATATGATTATTTATCAAAATTATTAGTTTTCCATTCATTTTACACTTATTATGTCCTCAAATATCCAAAATGATATTTTAAATGAAAACCAGAATTTTTTTTCAAATTTGTCAGGAATTATTTTCTTCAATATAAATATTTTTAATAAAAATTATTAATGAATGTTTTTAATATTCTCTAATTATCTAATGATTCAATTATTACCTAATTTATACTATATAAGAAATACATTAATATAAATCTTCTTTATATTTTACATATAATGTAAATTTTAGATTGTTATAGAAAATGTGACATGATTCTTTGTTTTAACACACTCAACATGAATGAAATTTCCTACTGTCCTAACCAGTATTTTATTTATATAATAATTTTTATATTTTGTTGATTTTTTTCTGTGAAAATATTGTCCCAAATATTCTTGTTAATTTTTAATTTTTAAATGTGAATTTAAGAAAAAAAAGGATTTTAATCAATAATGTTATTAATAATAATGTTATTATATTTATATGAATCAACCAAAAAATATTTTATTTTACACTAGGAATATATTACAATGATACAATATTTATTGTTCCTCTAACTGGTTTTTGATAAATTTGACTGTAGAATGAATTTAAATTTTGTTTTATAGATCTTTAAATATGAATAATTATATATTTTAATGTCATGTTGATAAGTTCTTTTTTTTCTACATATGAAAAACTCATTGGATTTATTATCTGAGAAATGTTTTTATTTTCAAAAATTAAGGGATGATATTTATTAATTTTTAAGGAAAATTAAATGTATGATCGATGGATGTAAATTTAATAATATAACAACTTTTTTATTTCATTTTATTATGTGTGGGGAATATGAGAATTATCCAATTCAATTAACTAATCCAAGAGTATACTTCATGAACAAGTATAGACCTAAGAAATTTTAATAATTTCAATACAATAAGTACATCTTATATGTATTGGAAATTAAAAATTAGAATATTGATGTGTTATGATGATGATATTTTTTGTAAAAATAATATTGAAATATCTAAGGATTGTTCTATATTATTTTTTCATTAAGGATTTCAATTTGTATGTTTAATTGAATGGAAAAACAATAGAAGTGATTAAGTGGAAAATTGATTTTGATAACATGTGACTGAGGTTAGATAACCCTTGAAATGTTCAGAATTTTTCGATTATTTGATTGAGGGATGTTTATTATAAAATATCCGTGACCTTGAAATCTGTTAGTGATTATTTAGTTAATGTTATCATAGGGGGAGTTTACTAATTTTTTTGGATTTATGGAAAATATTTTATAATATATTATTTTATTTAATTAGTAATGAGAATGTCAATTCCTGGGAATAATTCATGTTTTTAAAAAGGTTTTATGGTTATCATGGTGTTAAAATATTTGGAATATGAATGAAATAGAAAAATTATTTTGGTTGGGGAAACTAATGTTATGTTGACTCCGTATATTTAGTTACCTTCCTTCTAAATTTTTGGGCCTTCAATTTGGTCAAACATTTATTTGAAGGCTTCAATGTTCAAGTACATTTTGAATGGATTATATTGATCTGTAGTTGTATTTTTTGGGGTTTTAGAGATAATTGTTATATATTTATATCTTTGGAAGACCTATTCAAATAATTTTGGGTTTTTTAAAAACATAGAGATAGAAAGAATTAGTATTTATTATTTTATGAATTTTTAGTTTCATTGAAAATAAATTTAGGTGCATCAAATATAGAAATATTATTCTTAAATAACCATTTCATGTATTAAAAGATGGTGTTGAATTTGATCAATGAACAAAAAACGATGTAATTGTTCTTATAAAATGGAATTAAATAAAATAATTATATTTTCTCATTAAAAAATACTATCCTATTACCTTCCATTCAGAGGAATTGATCGTATCTTAGCGCCTCAATGTTTTGAGGGAATAATAGTCCTTAAAATAAATTTGACCCGATTCTATATCACTCAATATTTAAATTTGGATGTTTTTCATAATTTCATTGTCTATAATATTACTTCCCATTAATTCTATCCTTATATGGGAACCCAAATATGTGATATTTTTGGTAATATTATTTGTTTCTCACTTTCCCTTTTTAAAAATATGTTTTATTATACCTCTATATGAAATGGGTTTTAAAGAAAGGCTGAACATTAAATTAATGAGATTAAATATCAAGGGGAATCATATATAATAGATGTATATTTTTACAACCCCTGATTTTTAAATAACACCATTTTTTATATCATATACATCACACAATACACATATTAAAGGAACCAAAAAATATTATTATATAAATATGATTATTATAACTCAGTCGTTAAATTGGTGGGTATAAAAGGGAATAACTAATTTATAAAAAATATATAAATTTTTTACTCAATATAAATTTATTGATAAATTATTTGTATATAATCACACTATTTTTTAATTTCATTATATTATTTATATATAATTTTGATTAAAGATGGTTTTATTTCACTTTTATGAGAAATTAGTAGGATTAATTTTTCCAAATTTTTAAAATTTATTTTATAAAATTACTATAAATTTGGAAATCATCATATGAAAATTATATGAGGCTAAAAATTTTTAATTTTTTTGGAAACGTATTATTTTCAATGACTATTGTGAGACAAACATTTTAATAAATATTATATTTTTGTCTTAATAATTTAAAACCTTCATTTTTTTAAGTAGATTAATTGAAAAATTAGATTACATATATTATATATAATTATATTACGTATTTTTTAATCAATGATAATCTTGAATTTTTTATAATAACATTTTTAAACATAATGATAATTTTTTAAAAAAATGGTATTTCGACGCATTTTACAAGTTTCATTTAAATATTAATTCTTCCACTTAGATAATTCAATTGGAAAATATTGATTCTATGTATGTAATTAGAATAGTTAATATTAGTCATTATTATGATCTTAAATTTTAATATTCTTTAATATTAACAATAGTAAGTATATAATTCCATGGTAAGGGTAACTTTGGTAATTAAGGAAAAAATTGGATTCATAAGAGAAAATATTGATTAAAAAATATTTATTTATCAAATTGGATGGGGATGTAAGTCCATGAAACTCAAATTCTCTGTTATATGTCCATGTGGTTCAACACTTCTTTAATGATATCCTTTTTAATTATCAACTAAATTATATAGTAAAAGTTTTTACTTTTTTACTTTTAATATCTATAATATTTTGTGAACGTGATAAAAAGAAATTATGTTTTGGTTATAAATAATAATTTTAAAAATAAATTATTTTTTTCATTTAATTTATTTCTATATTTTAGTGATGATGTAATTTCTATAAATGCTTGATCAATGCTGAAAAATAATTTATATTATTAATTGAAAAATAAAACAATTAATTTTAAAAATACTAAATGTAATATTATTATAATGATTGTTAATGTTCCCGGAACTTTTTTTAAATACAATATATTGGTGGTGTTAATTTTTTTTATATTTTAATTCAATTCCATTCTTGTTTTTTCTTCAATATGAAAATAATTTTAAAGTTCCAAAACTAATATTAATGATATTTTCAAATAAATTATATTTTATTTACTGATATAATTTTTTTAAAATTTATATATTTTTGTAATTTTCTGGGATATGGTTAAAGATATAAAAAACATTCTATTTATTTTAAAATTATTCTTTATTAGTTACCATTAGGACCATAAAAAAAATAATATTGTCATCACGATAATTGACAAAAATTATTAACTTGAGTTAAATCAAAATGATAAGGATGAAAACATCATAAAATCATACCCAATTATAATTGATTGATAATATTTATTCAGTTAATCATAAAATGTTAATAATATATCATTTTTGTTCCATTTTACCCTGATATAGTAATAATAGTAATTTAATATTTTATGAAATTCCAAAAGTACCCTTCCCCTCACTTATAAAAGTTATCATCCCCTTCTCTTTTCTTAATACATGATGATTTATTATTATTTCCAATAAACAACCAAATCCCTTAATCACATCACTACCCAAATCATATACTAATTTTTTTAAAATAATAAATCCAATCTAGGAAGGATTTATTTATAATCCTAAAGTGGAAGTTTGCAGATATAATATCAGAAATAATTATGTGTTTATGTTTAATTTACACTTCCACCTCATTCCATTATTTTTGAAAAAATAAATTATAATAATATATATTTTCCATATACATATATTTTATTATTTTAATTTAATATCCTATATCCATATCTGCTTCCATCAAATGGGAAATTAACATGTCATTCATCTGTTTGACGAACTAAAACCTCATGAAATAATGTAATAAAATTTCTATCACCAGATCCCACTATTGGTTTTTATAATGGATTTAATATATATATTATATATATGATTTAATGATATATTTATAACTATTTAATGATAATATATAAAATAATTTCTTAACATTACATTCATTTAATATTGATAATGTCGTTCATTTATACATATGGATTACCACCTCCATGAAGTGATTTTATTTTATTGATAACCAAAAAAAATACGATATAAAGAAATATTTAAATAAATAATATGATATTTGATTTTAATAATCATTAAATAAAAATAAAATAATAATTTTTTATTTACATTATGTTGATTTTAAATCGATTCATTATTCATGAGTTAGTACGACTTACGGGTCTCCATTATTGTAACATAGTTCATTAATTATAATACAATATCATTGGTGGTTTTACAATTATATCTTATATAAAAAATATATATTTATTTATTTAGTATTATTGTATTTTTTGTACAATGACATGATTTACCATAGTCAACCGATTAAAGTCCCATTTAACATATGAGTCGAATATCATCAAACCATCTGATGTGAATTTAATTGATTCATTAATTAATTACCAAATGATCGTAAATAAAATATATGGGACACCATTCATTTACATTTTTATCAAATATGTAAATAATTAACATATTTTTATTTTTTTGGATGATTGTAAACACACGTGATGATTCCGACATAGCGTATGAGATTTCGTTTCAATTTCCATCCCATTAAAAACTATTTGATATCATGATCCAATTAAATTTTATATGGTGTATATACTTTTCATTTGATAATTTTAACGTGAATAAATATTTATTTATTATTATTACTGTTTCAAATTAATTTCATTCCTACAAGGGGTTATAATTTTTATGTTACCATAGTAGTAATCATTTATTTCACAATCTCACTAGTATTTATGATTATTTATGTTTAAATCTATGTTGGGATAATTATTTGATCATTCAATTTTAAAAAAATATTTTATTCCTCGTGGAATATTTAAATAAATTAAAATATTTCCATTCATTTTCAACTATTTAAGTACTAATTTCACTAAAATCAATTTTTAAGAAACTGGCTTTTTCTCACGTCATCAGAAATAATTTTCAAATATATCCATATTTTTATTAATATTATATTAATGATATATTAATATCAATTAATGATTTATTTAGGAATGTTATACCCATCGTTTAATATTACTAAAGGGATTTAAAATGAATTTTCCTTTAATTATATCAACATCTTAACTTTTCACATTTTCCAAAAAATGTTATAAGAGTAGTTATTTTAACATACTTGGAATAGAAAGAATTACCTTCCATCATTAAAGATCATTTAATTTATGATTCTTTTAAAATCTTCCCTGATTAATTTGAAGGAAAATTATTATTAGAATATTATTTACATTTTTAGTCTTTAATTGTGGATTTCAAAATAAAAGGTTTATTTTTATATATAATATAATTAATAAAAATTTTATTGTATTTATATTCATAAAAAAACAAAAATTAATTTTATTTTATACTAGGGATATGTTGTAATGAAATCATCTTTATTTTTCTAATGGATGGTTTATGATCAGTTTAAATTAAGTGAGTATTGACATTCCATTTTTTATTTCATCTAATAGAGACAATAATTGATATTTAAGGAATGTTGATGAAATTATATTGAGAATTCATATGATTAAAGCATTGGAAAAATTAAATAATGTGTGGGTCCCAGAATTACATAGTATGTTGACACATCGATAGGTCTCATTAGAAAATATAGTGTGGGAATTTTTCCAAGTCCATTCCAATTTATGTAAGAAGTCTTTGAATGGGGCCATGATAGTAAGATTATGATGTTTGAAGACATTATTTAAATAATTATGAAATTTGTTTTTAATTACTATGTGATTATTTTCATAAATATGAAATCCATGAATATGTCTGTTTGATTATTTATATAGAATTATTAGATATTCATTTATTTATTCCTTATTAATATTCAATCATAAGTAATTGATTATATTCCATGTGTTTTTAGTTATTTACCTTTACATAATTATTATGTATTTTTCTACTTGTGATAGATTCACGTGTACAAAAACCTTACTGATAAATTGATATCAACATTATTTTGTATCCTTTCCCCATGTAATGAAGAAGGAATATATTTATGAGTACAGAGACGGAGATATTTACATTCACTATGTTTTATTTTAATTTTTCAACTGTGATGTGACATTTAATTACAAATCTACTTTACCAAGAGTAATAAATAAATCAATCCTCTAGGATATGATAACATGTATTTTATTCCAATATAATAATGTAACCAGTAGATTTTGGATACTAGAGTTGAGATCATTACAGAAAAAACGAAACATATTTGGAAGTTGTTAAGGTCTTCCACCCTAGGTAGGGTTCATATTAAGATAACATTATAATAAAATATTATATAGAAAGTACTCAATCCTAACATATGGGTTAATATATACTTCTATAGAATATTCCACATCACTAAAAATATGTCTCACTATGTCGGCCAAAAACAACTAATACATTTAAATGTATCACACCAAAAAACCACTATATATGACCATGAAATCTCAAAGTTATGTCATAACATTCAACCATTTCCACATTTACATATTACTATCAAACTATTTTATATCAAGACATTTCAAAAAAAATTTGTGACTATCCCCTACTGAGATCAATTCATATTTAAATATATATTTTCATTAATTATTTAACTCTATAATAAATCTCTACCAATAATTTCAATCCCATACATATTTAATTATCAACCATATTTATTTCAATTTTCTTCAATGCAAGTTAGTTCTATCAAACCCAATATTCTATAAGAATTACATTGTAACATAGGTCATTCACCTCACAACATTGATAACTACATCACAACATATTCGAAGCCATCACCCCAACATAACTATCTCTTGACAACAACATTATAATTAAATCATAATCCCTCTTCACCACCAATTCCAATTGATTATAACCCTATCTGTCAATATAATTTTCATTAAAACCTAGTCTCAACCATTACTAGAATATTTCCACATATTTCTAAAAAATTCACAATAAAAATAAACGAATAAAACTATTTCTTGTAACATAAAATTTGGCTTCTATAATCCCTGAAATTGGGGATTCAAAATTAGATTTATCTATGTTACATCATTATATTAATAGTAATTAACATACTATTTCAGATTTAATGGGAACCCAGTTCATTAGAACTGTATATGTTTATATAATTTTATTTATAATGGTTTCAATAAAACAACACAATAATGGTTCAAAAAATCAACACATCCAAAAAAATATAATGATACTAATTACTGTATTTTATTAATAGCATATAAACTCTTAAATAATAGCATCAAATAGATAAGAAGATTATAATAGTACCATACGATGAAAATTAAAATTTTGAAAATTAATTATCATATTATGTTGGAAAATAGTATCCACTAAATGTAAAAAAAAATTAATTACAACAAAAAAAATAAAAAATGATAGAAATCGGACACCATGACTCAATAAATGATTTTCAAATCACTAACTAATAGATATAAAGCCTAAGATGATAAATAAAATCATGAAGACAAAAAGTGGTGGAATAGTTTCTGTCCCATTGGGATAGGTTTTCTTAGTTGGAATATCATCCTTCCCTCCTCTGACATCTTGGATGGCTCATCGAAAACTTCCTTCATATCAGTGTCATTCTTCATCAATGAGTTTGTGTCCTTCAGCTTGGTGTGGGATCATAGTATGGTGCTCATCTGGTATCTTCATCTTAATAGAGGATCCTTCTCTCAATGGGTGAAGGCCTCGGCTGGTCAATGCCTCAGATCTGTCGTGGATTCTTCTGGATGAATTGACGCAGGCATGGCGTAATCCCCGTCACATCTCACCGGGCGACCTTGGCCAGCTGATGCCAATGATCTGATGGATGGGGGTTTCTTTATATTGTATCCTAGCTCAATTTATGAGGGAGAAGGGACGATTATTCTCTAGTGTGGCTTGTCATCGGTGCTAGTGTGTCACAGAGTGGGGGGATGTATTTTGGCTTGTGCATCAGGTGGTCATGTGGTTTATTTTCTGGTCTAATCTAAGTGATTCCTGTTTGTTTTGTGTATTGTGCGATTGTGGTGGTTCTCCTAGTGTGCGAAATTTATCATCATCGTGTGAATTCTTTTACAAGTGTTACTTGGTCTATGGGAAATGGTCTTAATTGTTTATTTTTAGGTCTTCAGACAACTTGATTTTCTGATGAAACTATACTTGATAACATGGACCGAGACCTAGTGGATGTTTTAGAGCAGGTTGTTCACCTGTGTAGGGATTTTGAATTTTTATGTTCGAGATGGTATGGCAGTAGCCATCAGATTGAGACTATGCTTCGACACCAGACATTTCCATCCAATCAACAATTCATCAGTGGAGAAATTCATCTTGATTTTTAAGCTGGGTAGGGGTAGATCATTGTGGATAGTCTGGTTCTGATTCTCTATGACCTTTGGGTTTTGTGTCTCTTATGTACAGAAACATCGTTAGGGTTCCCCCTACTTCCCTAAAAGGGGTTTTATTATTGTAATAAAAATGTATAAGTCCCTTGGTTCATTGGATGGATAAATTATCTACAAAATAAAGGTAATTTTTTTCAAATTCGTTCACAACAATCCCAATAAATCTTCTTCAATAACACCGGCCATACTATCCACGCTCAAAAACTCTACCTCCTTAGAATGAATAGTGTGGAATGAGTCAATTGGATAATTTAAGGAACACACTTTGAATCATAAATACTGGATCTCCATATAAATATGATCAAATAACATAATAACTATGTGAAATCCATCTAAGATACATATGGTTTTCAATAATGTTTTGAGGAAAAAAATAAGTAAAAGAATGAGTTTTGAAGGGGCTCATGAATTTATTCCAAACATACTAATAAAAAGACCTAATCATGGACCCTCAAATTATGATACAGTAAATTTAATTTTCACCCATTTTATGATTCATGAATGTTCATTAAAAAAAGGGAAACATGGACTAACTCACATCATGTTTATAGGAATCAAATTCTAGAAAGATCCTATCAACCTAAGGTAAGGGTATTGCACAACCCCTACAACATATTATAGATACACTAAAACACTAGAGGCTAACAAAATATGACCACTTGAGAAACCATTAAAAATGTATTCAACTATAATTTATAATTAACAACCCTAAGATACTATTTTATAATCTTAAATCCATGTTGAAACATCCCCCAAAATAATAAGGGCATAGAAATCGACCATTATAGGATTCCATGCCGTAGTTGGGATGAAATCAAATAACAACCAAAACTCATATTCCAATGATCATATAGGACTCCATTACATAACCCTATGCTCCCCATATAATAATTCCAATATACTAAAATCACATATCTGACTCCTCCATTTCTTCCTCTTCTTCCTTAAATCATCCACCAAAAACATGAATTAGTAGATACCATATAAAGTAATGTGTTAGATTGAACATCTAATTACATTAGATACTGGTAAAATGATTCTCATCCTTAACAATAAAAACATAACCATGATTGATAAAATGGAATATATTCCTATAAACATCAATTTAGATACCGCTAAATCATCTCATTATAATAACGGAACAACCCCCAAATGATCTCTAATATCATGATAAATGATTCAACTCATAAATCAACAAGAATCCAAGAATTATATAATCAAATGAAAAAAAAGACAGCATTTAAAAAAAATTTTGATACAAAACACACATATTTTTCTTACATTATCTAATAGTAACAATTTATCCACTATGACCCTACATCACACAAACCGATGGAATTTTTCATCCAAACAACACCATCACCTATATGTTCAAGATCTCAATAGTTTCCCCACACAAGATATCTGACCATTCCGGGTCGATGTCAAGGGATTCCTCATGAAGATTACAATGACACAAGGATTCATTTAATTTGTTAGGGATCATGTTGATTCATGATCAACGTTCCATCAGATAATACACCTCACCAATGAATTCAAACAACTATAAAGGCTAGATAAAATAAGATGAATTCTTATTCCCCTAACAAAAAATAAACTTCTCGTATGAGGGTAAACCTTCATGAACATACTTAATATAACGATAAACTCAATGTTACTCTACTAATGTTCAACGTAGGCCTTATAACAGTCTATCTATAACATCATCAACACCCATACCATCTAGATATCCACTACCAAACTCCATACCACATCCATCCCCAGAACATATACGTCAACATTAGTCTAGAATAACAGGGAATGAAAAAACTATCCTTACCATTCTTTTAATGAAGCTATACTATTTCATGAATTATGCCCATTACTAAAGGAAAACTGAACAAAATTTTTTATTCACCTATGATATTTTGATATCAATGAATCATACTCTCAATATAACCATCGGTGTTTGGATTGTTTGATCCATTTTCCTAACCATAAGGGGATGGAATGATATTATAAGGAAAAATAGGGAGCCAAAATTATTCTATAATATCCTATCAGAATATGAGGTACAACATTGATCTAGATATAAATGTGTTTTTTTTGAATATACAATTAATATATCCAATATAATCTATATACCATTCCATAATATCACCAATAACAATTAACTCATCTATATCAATAAAATTAGATGACATCAATAGTTAGTCCCTAATCACGATAACTACATCCCATCATCTCTGGATTTGATGTTAAAATGTGATAAAATCTGTCAAAATTTCCTCCAAATTTAATCAGGGTTCATCCACATTGAGAATGGTTCTCATAATTAACCTACTAACTAACAAAACCAAAGGCCATTGTCTCTAATAATAACCATAAAATCCATGTCGAAAAAATTCATTCTTCAAATTATGATACATATTCGACACACCTTAATGTTCCGCTAAAATTGTATAGTAAAACTCATTGAAAAATACAAAGTGCATCACTAAATTCACAAATAGAATACCCTAAAAACAAAACATTATAAAGATACCTTGACCATCCTTCTAGATAATCAACATTGATGAAATAGTATCGCAAAACATCTAAGTGTGAGTCTCCCCCTGATATTCCTCCACTATATCAAAAGGAATTTATTCCACCATCATCCTATAAATAATATTTATGTCTCTAAATTATTTATCATTGAGATTCACCATCACATTATCTTCCATACATCTAACCAAATACTATAATATAGAACAAAAAAACTTGTAGATATATTCATACTGTATTAGCCATAATTCTCTCTTTTTAAAGGATGCATGAGATCTCAATATCTTAACCGTGGAGAGACTGCATCGTCCTTTTCTGATGAATATTAAAATACCACTGATAAAAAATATACATAAAAATATTATAGACTATCATGACTATTATGTACTCATAGATGAAATAATTTCACTGTAGATTTAGTGGAAACACCACTTCAACATTGTCTATATGATTTGTAGAATATTTACACCTAAGGGAAATAAATCATAAAACCTACAAGAGACAACTATCCATAGTTTAATTTGGAAACCTTTTTTAATATATAAAACAACCATAAAAAAAATTAAGCATCAGACCATTCCTCTAGATGTCAAACTATGAGATCTATGATCAATCATTCCTTTAGGTAGTCAACAGACGCATGAAAATAACAATTATAAATTAATACCACGTACTTATTTGCCAATGTTGTTAATAGGTCTAAAATATAATAGAAATAATATATAGTCCTCTAGTAATAGCCCTCAATACATAGTAATCTTTGAACCTGTATCATATTTTGATGTTTTCTATGAAATGGCTTCCTCAATCATTTATGGGTCCATGACCAAAACTTAGTGAGACATGATATGACTAACAAAATTCAATACTCATATAAAAAAATATTCACTTGGATATTGTTTCATTGATTTGATTATTTTATGTAATTTCATGATAAATATGAGATTCTAAAAATTATTATCCAATTAAATTGAGTATATAAGGATATCACCAATGAAAACAACCATATCATGATCAAAGAACATATGGAACATGTTTTTCATGAGTTCCATGAATAGTTTAAATGAATTCAAGACACTAAACAATATAAACAACAACTCAATGTTCCAATAATATCCACATAATGAAATATTCATGATAAACTCATATTTAAACCACATATGTTAATTCATAGGCTACAGATCGATCATCCAAAACAAAATTTCTCTATTTATCATGTAAAAAATATCATCGATCATAAGAAGAGTATTTTTTTTCAAAACAGACACATGTTTCAACCTATGGTAGTCAACAAAATACCTTCTGCTAGAATCTTGAAGAATAAGATTAGATCACCTCGAGGATATACAATGAGTTATGTTATATCCCCTTAAATTAGATCATAAATATGATGCCCAAACTATCACAACAATATTGGTTCAATTTTCTAGGGATCCATCAAAATGAAGGACGTTCCTGGTTGCAATACTCTCCAAGACTCAGAATCGCATCAAGGGGTGTATTGTCACTACATAATCCTAGAAGAAATCAAGAAAACCCCATTCATTTATACAAAATAACTCAAATTTTACATCCACTAATAACTATTCCATCTTTGATAGAATATTATCCATGAACGATCCATGAATATGATGACTCTACTCAATAATAAACAACAATTTCTATCCCTACATATCAGAAAATGTTACTCACCTATCAAAAAAATCGATAACTACATGAATATAATATCTAAGATACATTACAAGGATGATATTTTTTCGATGTATGCATAGAAAATAGAAATCATCCATTAACATATATTTCCCCATCATCAGTATAAATTTGTAGAATATATAAAACAAAGCTCCTTGACCATGAACTAGAATTGATTACACTAGGGTAATTGGATTTCAATCCGTCTCCAATTAAATTATTATAAAAAATTAAATATAAACGAAGAATTGTGTGCAACTAAAATAATATAGAAAGAAAAATTTGGAAGTGAATTAACATATCATTTGTCAAACTATCTATGTAACCTCTTGTACTAGAATTCAGATACCATGAGTTTTTACATATCCATCTTCTCTACCACATTATTTATGACCTTAATAACGACACTCAATTATAATTCCTTATGTGTTATGTATATTTTGAGGATAAAAAAATATCTCAAGATACCCCCAAATAATTATTATTCTACTATGCCATATACTGAAAATATATTGGAATCCAATGCTGATGGTACTACCTAAAAGGAATCTACTTATGCCAATAGAAAGGGTCCTAACTACACATTCCATACCTACATCCTTTAATGATTGGGTAACAAATAGTTCAGTGAAAATGATCCTTGAAGATAAAAATTGTGAATGTGAATCCCTATTATATACTCGTAAAACAATTGTCCCAAAATACCCTTAATATGACTACTAGGATCAACATCACATTTTTCCGAACCTCTGCTACCCTAAAATCCATTTTCCTCTACCTAAATTTATTCTCTATGATAGTCCCCATTTAACTCCCTCTCTGGAATCTCATCAAATAAAAAATTAAACCAATAAATCAATAAAATATTCCTTTTTATTTTAATGTTTATATGAATCATAACTGGGGTGATTACACTTATGGTTTATGGTTACAACACCTACATAAGGTTTCGTACACTCTAAAACTAATATAGAATGAAAAATTAGTGAAATTCAAGAGGTATTTGAAATTGACCATAAGATCCAACTCTCTCAATCTACAATGATAAATGGAAGGCATGTTTTCTCTCTTCTCTACCATCATAATTGATGATAATAACTCTAGGAAAAAATAATTTCACAAATTTGATATTGAAACATTTACCTTCTTTCAGTCACTATGATGTAGATTCCACCAGTAGTGTGAAACCCATCACATATAACTATCATCCAAGGAAAACTATAAATATTAATGATCATGAATTAAATATAATTAAATGTTGATATCACTAAACCACTGCTCCATTTCCATATCAAACATATTCCCCTCAAACATTGATATTATATGACAATAAAAATCTTACAAAGAAATCATCCATGACATATCACCCTCTATTATATCAATCCTAAAATAATAAACTGGATCATCCTTTCAATCCATTACTATATAAAATCAATGAAATAAATGATGAAATTCCAATAATAAAACAAATTTGAAAACCTATGCCATGTATCATTGAGTTTCATAAAGTTTCATTAAATATATTTCCTTAACCCACAATAAAATATTTTTATTCATGATATTTTTAAAAAAATAGCACTATATGAAGTAGAAAAAGTTTTATGGGAACTAAAAAAATGGAGTCCAAGAGAATCACCTCAAAAAATATCTACTCAATCACTTAGAAGGTAACCCATGTTTTTCTACCCTGTATGTTATACCATATAAAGTAATCATTTAGTAGACTCATATTTCAATCATCAAATAATTGTGGTTATAAACTTATTTTTTCTAGATCATCTCCCAATCCTACATCACATATGATACTCATATTGTACTTTTTCCATTTGAAAATAATGAAATCCTCAGAGTGAATACCTCTACAAACCATCCAATCTCTCGACCAACTCTCATTTGAATCAACTTTTTCAAAACATCCTTCTTAAATTAGATCCACTCATAGGATAGAAATGAATGGATAGAGATAATGACCCATGAATCCTACCATTAGTAGGACCCATTTTTATGACATTCATTGAGGTTATAAAAATAAAATTGATGGAGTAATTTCATTCAATTATGTAAATAAAATTAGGAGACTCGATATCAGCCACCAAATGACTCCATGAAATAATATAAAAATGGGAAAAAACCAAATCAAAACTCATGAATGATTTAAATAAACTTTTTTTTCTAAACGTAAATCCACAAAAGAATGTCTGAAATTATTGAATACCCAATATCTCAAAATCCCAATCTAGTAATGTCAATCATGGTCTTATATGTTCTCTTTGAAACCTAAAATCAATTTATATATAATAAGGGTGATAGAAAATGTATACTCAGTAGGATTATACTCAAATTATCTAATGAGAATGTGAGAAGATGATACTAATGCACCCATGAAAAAATATCAGAACTGACAAGTTTCTAAATAGGTTATCTAACCACTCCTAATATCATCATTGAATTCTCACCCAAATTACACATCCAATAAAGTAAAAATTCATGGAATGAATATAAATAATGTTTCCCCATAACTACTTACCCACTGATTTTATTCTCTCAATGCCAAACATTGAATTTCCTATACTACCATCCCCTCTCTATCATGTCAAAATAAAATTTACATCGATCTCTAATGTTGTTCTGGACACATCCCAAATTACAAAACAATTTAAAGGGCCATCATCCCATGTAATCTGTAGTCAACATCAAAAAATCAACACCAAATTATATACACATATATAAATTTCAATCAATGTGAATTATATCACCATAATTCCCTAAACCTTCCATGCATGTTCACCACCACATATTAGATTAAAATAATCATAAATCATCTCCATCACCTTCCATCAACAACAGATATCTCCAAGGATAGAATTTCAAATCACTACTATTTATTAAAGATTTGGGTTAAGGGAGAATTCATCCATATAGTTCAAAAAAAAATTATATATTGTGTGAATCAACTAGAATATAAAACATTATGATTTTATCATGATTATACAAATATGGTGGGGTGAGTATGAATTTAACACCTAAATAAATGATTAGGTAGATATATCCTATGTTTGACCTATGAGTTAACATTGACTACTGTTTCTTAATTTACTACATCACCACTACATATCATGAATTCCCACACTAACTGATGTCAACACTAAATAAATCACACAATACAACCATCACATATGATAACACAATCTACAATTTTTATAAACAATTACACCATTAATTATTTATCAATTACAATCAAATAATTTTTCATTATGAAATTTATTATATATTTGTGAACAAACAATATAGAATTAACTTCTCATTCAATTTTAAATTCATTTAATCATATCATTCATTAATTATGTTTCCAGTAAAGAATTATAGATTATAGTAATTTAATATTCATCCCTCACTATTTTTTTATCAAAACAAGTTTGTTCTATTACTATTGATATAATACCACAATCACACCACAAAATACAACTGCCACCTCATAAAATTTATCACCAAACCACAACATATTACAACCTATCATCATTAATGAACCATATCAATGTAAAAAACACATAACTCAATCACTTCAAATTATCCCCCATCAGTGGAAGATCATAGAAATAACTCCACACATACACATTGAAAATACACCATGATAATTGACCCTTATGTTATCAAATTTATATTCCATAATCACTATAAATCAATTTTCAAAAATGAATTTCTTTCCATAACATCATTTCATTCATTGTAATTCTATCCCACTCCATGATTTCAATGGAAAATTTTTCATTATTAATTTATACAATCCTAACATTTTATGCAGGGTGGGTTCTATCAATAAACACAATAAGGGTTTCAAAATTAACAATATTCCCAACATATACATGGTTCCTAATTATTGTGAATTTTATCCATATCATCGAATATGAACAAAAAAATAATCAATATCACAAAACTATTTTATATATGTAAATACTCTTTTCCCCTTAAATTTAAATATATTTTAATTACTTATATTACAAATTCTACAAATAATTTCAATCCAAAGGAAGGAAAATATATTTAATTTAAATATAGTCATATAAAATATAAAGAGTCAGGATTGACTATGTCAATCAAATAAATACATAATCATTTCATAATACGAAGTAAGAGGAAGATGATCGACAATCCCAAAAATACAAGGAGTCACATCAATCTACATAATTCATAGAAATCCAAACCATTCAATTTAATTAACACCTCAAAAATTATCCATCTTCAAAAGTAGATCCTCTTTTTAAATAAGAATATTGTTGAAAAAAAAATTTGAATATATGTGACATATTATGAATCTCAAATTCATGATATCTAGATATATATGATCAAATTAATAATGAATAGTGTAACAGGACTCTGAGAAATTATTAAGAATCAATCGTGTTTTAAGATATAAGTAAAATAAATAATTAGTTTGTTTGGGAATCTATAATTTATACTAAAAAACAAATTTATAAGGCCATATCACAAACCCTTAGCACAATCAATTTAACATAGGGTTTCACCCATTACACTAAAAAAGATATGTTTCCACACCATTATTGGCGTGGATGAAATTGGTATTTTAATTTCACACTGATGATTCTATGTAAATCCCTTCTAACTGAGG
This sequence comes from Viscum album, assembly GCA_963277665.1. NCBI lineage: Eukaryota > Viridiplantae > Streptophyta > Magnoliopsida > Santalales > Viscaceae > Viscum > Viscum album. The sequence continues at coordinate 527,064,512 of OY728161.1, read as the reverse complement.
AAAGGTTATGACACTACCCAGACACGACATCATAGCTACCCTAATAAATAAAGGTTCTTAAAACCCCAGAACTAAAGAATCAATGTCACAAATTTTGTTTAATTCCATAGTAATAAAATGTCTAATCTACCATTACATAACTACTAATCCATACTGATACATGCCCTAAAATATCATGGGGATTGAAATTGACCCCCTAAAGACAACACAATACATCATATCTACACACCTCATCTAGGTTGAAATTACTAGAGAGCCAAAACCCCTCTTCCCATTCTTCTACAAGCCTCTACGCTCCAATAGTCATATCTATTACATAGAATCATATTAAATTGAAATATCATCCCCAAACACCACCATATCATCCCTAGTTACCTCAAAAATCCCCTTAGAAACCTCTACCTTTACCTCTAGAACAAACACATTGTAAGGAGATGTACGGGTTATAACATTACATTGACCTTCATGTATCACCCTTACCCTACCATTATATAACGTTAGTTAACCATTATGATGGTATATATGTTAAAATAAAACAATCACACACACACACACATAATTAAATAACCATTATACATAATAATAAATTGGACTATGAAAAAGTTGTCAGGTATTTTCATTACGCAAGAAGGAAATATTATCTAACTATATAAAAATAAATAAATAAATATATATATATATATAATTTAAATTAAAGTATTTATTATTAACTCTAAACATATAAATCTCTTTATAAAATAATAATCATAGTCTTGAAAATAGATTTTAATTTCCAATTTTTTGAAAATTTAATTTATTTTAAAATTTAACTGAACAACCATAAACATCTATTTTTTCCAAGTAATCAAAATTTATTTTAGTAATATTAATATTAACTTCTATTAATATTATTATAATATATCAAAAAAACATTTAAAATATATTATAAAATATTTACACACTCTCGAACCTGGAGACACTCCAAAATAATAATATAAAAGCATGATAAAATTTGATCTGTTACAAAAGCTTAAATCATCACGATGTTTATTATATAAATATAATTTTTAGGAAGATAAATAAAATTATTAATTAATTTATATCATTAGAAATATGTTTGAAAAATTAATATAAAGAATTATAATAATTTTATTATATTTTTATGAATTTTTTTAAAGTCACATAAAAAAATCTACTCCTTAAATTTCTATGATAATAATAATTTTTTTTTGAAAATTGAATAAAAATAATTGATTCACAAAAAGAAACAAATATTATGTAGGAAAATATTATGTGGTTTATAATAATACACAAAAGACAATTGAAATCCATTTTCAAATGTTTTCATGAATAAATTACTTTTTTGTTTAAAATAAAATTAAAAAATCAACAAATGAAGGGAATATTTATTAAATTTAAAAATATTCTTATAATTTAATTGAATTTATTTTATTAAAAAGGTTCATGATAGTAAAACAATATATTTTTTTGGGAAAATTTAAAAAATATATTCTTTTCACATTTATGTAATGAAATTAATAAAAACATTTTACGAAAAACATCAAAAACTACTTTGTATTCTTGTATATAGAAATTCAATATTTAACAAAAATTGAGATTGGAAACCATTTATATATATAGAATAAAATTATTTATAATTTTTTGAATATGTAATATAAATAGAATGATTCCCAAATAAAAATGAGAAATAAGGTAGGATTTTATTTCATACAATATTTTGGCGATTTTGTGTACCAAAGAGGTGGTAAATGGGAGAATAATTTACCCAAAATATAATAGTAGGATAAATAATGTTTTTCAGTTTAGGTGGGTTAGGAAGTATATCTTTTTTTATGAATATTTGAACATAAATAATCCCGAGAGAGAGTAATATTATATAATAAAACCTTATGACTTCAGAAACCATTGAGTCAAAAAAATTGAACGTTACAACATGGTATAGTTTTATAAATCCCATGATTTACAATATATAATATGTTAATATTCATTCCTATTTTAGTATGTAAATCGTATTACTGAAATCGTGGTTCATATCATGAATCATATCTCATGAAATTGAAATTGTGACAAATAACCCTTACATTGGATTATCTCTTAATAAGATACATTCAAATTTATTAAATAATAAATAAATATATTTTTTATTCAACTATATACAATCAATATTTTCATCTATGTTTCCTAATAACATTCATTATAAAATATTTTTTTTATGATTTACGAATAATTATTTGTTAAAATAAATATGTGTGTGACAATTTCTTAATTCATAATTAATGTTTAAATAATTTCACCACTGTCTTAGATTAAACATTTATATAATTTATATTGAGTTGTATAATAGGTTATTTATATAGTTATAGAGTTTCATTTTTTATTAATGTTATACTGGGTGACATTTAACGTGAAATGCTCAAAAGATCTTTTTTTTTAAATTTCATGTTTATACAAATTATATATTTTTTCAACATATATTCATAGATATATTAATATTATTGAATTTTGTAAACAACATAAATAGTTATTATTATTTTATAATACCAATCCCTTAAATTCCTAAATCATTCATGACATATCTAATGTAACATTATAAATGTAGTTTGTAAAACTGACCCAAATAAGATCAAATTATCATGATTGAATTAGTATGAACTTTGAAATGCAATATGATAATATCACATTAATAGAATAAAAATTATTTAAAATTATTTTATTAATATTTAATATAATTTTTGATAATAATCCGATGAATATGATTAATTTAGTATAATAGAAATATTTTATTAGATTCATGGTGTCTCAGTATGTTCATTTAGGGTGATTAAATTTCAAGATAACCTCTTATTGTAAATTAAATTTAATTTCCAAAAAAATTACCTTATATAATCCTTATTAGTATTATTTACATCTTATTTATTCAGTAAATAAATTCATAGAACATTCTATGAAAAATGGTTATGAAGAATGAAATATGTGGTCCATATAGGTTGTAGTCTGCATGTATACACGAATGATGTTTTAATTTTTTAATTGATCATAGGGAATAATATAAGATAATGATTTAGCATTATATTATAAATTATTATATATATATCTCATATTTATTCATTTAATCCATCTTTAATACAATCCATGTGAGTTAGTGATGAAAAATGATATATTTTTTCCATTTAGACGGTTGTCTGAATGTACACGTGATAGAAATTTTAACATTATAATGAGTTTAAGAGAAGAAGATAATAGTTTTTTCATAAATGTAAAAAAAATTATACTAATATTTTTGATTTTTTATATTATAATATTTTTAATATTTTTTAGGTGGTTATTGAATAATGAAACATTAATGATCATGTTTAATACAATTACCAGTTCCTTGGGTACCCCACATTGGATCCATCCTTAAGACTTCAAAATATGGTTCTTTTGTGAGAAAAAATCTCTTGGTTATGAATAAGGGTGTTTTAAAAGGATTTTTTAGTGATCAATTGATAAAATGTTTTGAATTTTATTAAATTAGTGAGGGACGGGGGGATCATATTATAGGAAAGTGTATTGGTACCCTTGTTAACATTCATAACATTCAAAATAATATAAATGTATTTATAAAAGTAAATTGGATACATTGAATCCTAGTTTAAAACATTAGATAGTATGGGTCAAAAAAAATATAAACTGAAATTATTTATAGGATTTTGTGATATTTTTAAATGTATCGCTTAGTTTTAAAAATTTTAATCCATGTTACCCTTACTTTTTAGAATGAAGTATACTCTAGTAGATTATATTTATGAATATAATTGAGTCTAATAATATTAAGAAAATTAAATATCATGATTCAATATATACAATCGATTTTTCACGATTAAATTTATAGTCGTGGTAAAAATTACTTATAATATAAATATGAAAAACATAATGAGAAATTTCTTTTTATAAAATTTACTTTTAGACAGAATAATTAAATTTTCACTAAAAGAAGGTATAAAATTGATTCTACTATTATGTATTGGTTAAAGAATAAAAAAATAATTTTTATTAAAAAAACAATAAAATGTTCAATGTAGCTATATAATTAATTAACTAATGAAAATTATCATAAATAGTTCTTTTGATAGAATAAAAAATCACAATGGGTTCTAAATGGTCATACATGGGATTATAAATTGAATATAGTAATAATAAATTTACTATTTAAATAATAATATTTATATATTTATGTAAAAGAATGTTTCCCAAACATTTAATACATATTCATATCATGATGATGTCAAAAATGTGTTTTTTTAATATGTTTTTGACAACATTTCCAAAAATGAACAATTTAACAAGAAATATCTAAAATATAACCATTTAATATTTTTAGGTTAATAATTTAATAAATAATTTCAGAACATAAAATTAAAAATATAAAATTTCTTGGTTTTTTTAATTTGAATATATAATAAAATGAAAAAAATTACAGAAAAATTTCTTCTAATGTGAAGTGTTATTATCCATGTTTATTGTTAATTAAATTTAGGTGTTAACGTATATGTATGAAAATGTATATTTAAACACAATAATATTTACATTTCATTTTAATAACATGTATCTCTATGTAATCATTTTTTGGTGTTGGGTGAAATACCATCTATTCAATATATTTCCTTACATACTAAAATCTGAGGCAATAACAATATGTGAAAAATTTATTGGGAATATAAAAAATCGAACACTCCATTGTTTAAAAAATAAAAAAAATCATCTATTGATCCTAATAAATTATGAAACAGATTATTTATGTGGAATCATTAGAATATATTTTCTTAATCACTTTTGATATAAATTAAGAAATTTCACATTAATCTATTGTGTATTTTACTCATGATGTCTTGATATGTTTTTATTAAAGTTATATATGTATTTAAAAATGTGAAACATTGGGCCAAAACAAGTGTAATATCCACAAATTTATGTTAAATAATTTTAAAATATAAATTTAATGTTTTTCATAATTTCTGAACAATTTCCACATCTATTGGAGTTGTGGTTATTTTGGATGACCAAAAATAACACATTTTTTATTTTAAAGATCCATATAATTTATTGAATAATAAAAAACTACAAAAAAACTATAAATTGATGGGACATAAAATAAAACTATTTTTTAATTTTATTTGTTACAAGCCTATTTAGTTTATGTTGTTATTTGGGAACAATTAAATCATTTCATGAACCTAGGTCAAATTAAGATTCTTTCATATTTGTTTGATAATTATCTACATCATGAAAAACAATTGTCCTGCCTCACTAATGTACTCAATAGAACCAAAAAAGGTTCCCTAAATAAGATAATATATCCTTCATTTTTAATTTATAATAAACATATAACAATAATAATAACCTTCTCATGATTTCTTTACTCAATGTATATTATAAACACAAAAATCACGATTCATGTGGTGTAATCATTTCAATGATGTACCCAAAAATATTGAAAATGGATACCATGGATAAAATTGTTTAATTATATATTGGCATTGATATTCATTGTGATGAACCTACATTTTTAACACAATTTCCAAATTTAATAAAATATATCACAAAAATATCCACACAATCCTATGAATATATAGTTTAGAATCTTTATGTATCAACTGAATAATATACATATTTTATGATACATGGGAACCATTCTATATATTATAACCTCTCTAATACACTTTCTAGAATCCCCATATATTTTACCCAAAAATATTACCTATTGAATGTAAACATATAAAAGCATTGAGTTCGAACATTCAGTCAGGGAAAAACATAATAATATGTCATTATGGGTTAGATAGTATATATAAGAAAAAGTTAACAAGAGAGAAATACATTATAAAAAATACTATTTTAAAATATTATTTTTCATTAAGATGTTGTATATTGATATGTAATGTCAAATTAAGAAACATATACCATATAAAAATAGTTTAGAATAATGAGATAAAAACATTAACCACAGAACATAATAACTAGAATATGACATGGAGATATTCTATGTACATAAAACATAAAATAGTAACTGAGAAGCTACATGAAACATAAAATAAATTGAATTATGGAATAAAACATAATCATATAAAATTTTAAATGGGGATATTTTAATGGTTATTATTGTGAATAATCCAATTATGCTTGATTCTTGTTGGGAAAAAACAAAATTGTCCATGCATCATGTTGTCAAAAAAATCAAAACATTTCACATTTCAATGAAATAAAATGTCAATGATTTAGATATTGAAAAATCAAAATTTCAATTCTGTATATTATAAATAAACAAACAATTGAGGATTCATGTTTTGAACAATCAAAATGTCCATGTATTATGTTGTGAAAGAAATTTCAACAACTCCTGTTATGAAATAAAAAATGTGCACACATAAAATCATTATTCTATATGAAAAATATATATTACCAATCCATTATAGGGTTATCTTGGACCCAAACCATCATATTAATAGTTATCTACACATATGTGTTACATCCCAATAGTAAAAAATTCATTATTCAAACATCAAATAACATAATTGTGTTAAACTGATTGGTTTCATAAAAACCATTCCATGAATATTCCATCAAAAATCTAAATAATGATTTCGAGTAATAGTATAAGAACATATCCCCAATGTATAAGAAGAACCAACTCATATTTTTTTTCAAATAAGAATTATATGTTATTAATATCATTGTTATTTTACCTGAAATATTATGTTAAATAATATATTTTTTAAAAGATTGAAAACAATATAAATATTAATTTTTTTTAAAATTATGTAAATTGATATTAATAAAAAGAATCATTTGGGAAAAAAGAAATGGAAATTTAGAAAAAAAAAATTAAATGTGAAATATCATTTCATAAACATTATCATAGAATACACAGAATAAATAAATAATTCATCTTAAAATAGAAGTGTTTAAATTCTCCTTTAAAATAATGATATCCCGCCAAAAAATAAAATATTTACAATTCAAAAATATAATACTAGTTTTTTATTTAAATTATACATATTTAAAATCATTTATAAAATAACATTAAATAATTTAATTAAATCATCATAAATATTAATGATCATATTATAAGATATATCCTAAATGTCTTTTCAAAAAGAAAACTATAGTTGTTAAAAGTGAATTTATTGGTCATATTCAAAATACATCCTATAAAATATAAAGTGAGATAATATTAAATAAAAACATTGAAAACAATATTTACTAATCGGTCCCTGAAATTTATAAAATGTTTTAATTGTAAATGTGGAGAAAATTAAAAAAAAATAACAGTTAATAAAAACCATTTCCTTTTTTAAGATACATTTTCTAAAATTACATTTCATAAAAATACTTAACAAAACTTATTTTTGATAAGAAGATACGTTAATTTTCAATCCCAACTGAGATAGAACATAATTATATTTCCAAATATAATTTATAAGATTTGTTGGAAGGTAAAATATGAACATGGATGACAATTAATTATTAATGATAATGAGTATAATTTTTAACAATGAAATTACATTATTGGGTAAAAATTAATGAAATATTAATATTTGAATCAAAATATTCATTTTACCATGATAGAAAGTGATAGTACATTATTAAATATAATGGTGTTCATATCAAAGCAAATAATTATGAATTTCAATATGATATAAAATTACATTGTAAAATGTGGTTTAATTTAACAAAAAACCCTCTTATTATAATTACCTTTTCAATTGAAAATCCATTGATGATAAAATTAAATAATGATTTGTAAATCCATTAAATTTCATGAAAATAAATTATAAAATATGTTCATGTGAGGTATAAAATTGTCAAAAAGGAAAAAATTGTGAATAAAAATCACACATCAATGAAGAATAATTTAGATGGAAAAAACTGTTACATTTAATATTTTGTAGTCAAATAGTCTCTAACATATTATATATTATAAATAAATATAATAATAACATAATTTAGAACCATATTCAAAATAGTAATACTTTTACAAAAATATTTTTGTTATTATTTATTACAAATATATTATATATTTATATTTTACTTTCATCATTTGATATTACTAGCTTGGATTGTTTATCATTCACTAGTTTCATAATAATTGTTTCAATTAATTTAATTGATTAAAATTTTATTATTTTTAGATAATTAAATTTACTTTAATTGATTTATAATAATTATTAATCATGTTGTGATAAAATTTTATATGATGTTTTATTATGATTCATGGTTGTGAAGCCATGTTAAATAAAAACATTTGATGTTCCAATTGGGAATATTTCCAATTAAGTTATTATTGAATTAAATATATCATTTTAATTGTAGAGGATAGTAAAATGATGATTAAATAAAAATTACGTGTAATATTTAAAACTTATTCCACCAAAAATCAGAGAGAGGATTTCTTTCACTTTAATTTTAAAATAATTTAATATTAAGAACATATATATATGTATTTAGTACTTTATTAAACGTGGGTATTTTATATCCTTACACTATTTAGTTTTATTCTACTCAAATTTATAAGGAATAAAAATTAGATTACCTATAGTGTTCATCCAGATTTTCTCCTTTGATCTACGAACAATTTCTATAGTAGTCATAGCGTTAGCACTGCGGTACCAGTAACACCACACACTATAATGAATAAAATTCCCATTTTAATTGTATTAAATGTCTTATAGTTATATAATAAAAGTTCACTTATTTTAATTTATTATATTCAAATTTATTTAAATGTCCATTAACTAACGTTTCCATTGATAATATAACCATTTAACATTGATCAAATTACTAGTATAATGATAGGGTTTTAACAATTACCATTTGAATATAAAAAAGAGTTAATGACCTCAACCAATAGGATCGTACCCTCAAATGACAATTAATATGATCCTCTAAGGGAGATATAATTTATGTACATTTCCCTAGACCATTTCCACGCTGAGATCTACCAACATAAGAATGAGTGGAACCTCTTATAGGAGAAGTTCAATCTCATCAAGATTAGTAGCCAAACCATGTTCACCAAATGAACCCCTAAAAACCCTAATATGAAACACCATACACTTAGGTACCATTTTTGTATTAAATGGATAGTTATCAAGACCCTATCATTATAAATATGTAAATTTTTTTGTTTAAAATAATGAGTATATTTTCATCCTTTTTTTTACTTTGTATATGATTTTCATAGAAAGAATATTATCTTTAGTTAATGAGGAAATCCATTTTCATGAACTAATGATTTTATGAAATAAATAATATTATAATAATATATAATTATTACATAAATTTTATTAAATATAAATCACTATAAAATTATTTGAATTCGAATGAAATTTTTATTAGGGGTCAAAAACTGTTATTGTCAATGCCTGTCAATTTTCATCAATTGCAGTGTTTCATTATAAAATTAAAAATTATCATATTTAATAAATTTTTTAGTTAAAATAAATTTTATTTTGGGTATCTAGATATCGAAATTATCTAATGGTGAATTTTATATAATTTTCTGTGAAATTCAAATTTCTGGGAAAAAATTAAATACCATATATATATATGGTGTCTTTTGTTAAAAAAATTGTCCCAATAGTGATGTAGTAAATATTTTAAAAGGAATATTCAGAAAAATATATTTTTAAATTTATCATAATTTGGTATTATGTTTATATAATTTATTTTTTAATGCCGCATTGAATTTGAGAAGACTTATATAAATATTCAATTATTTTAAAATGTTTTTTAAAGTGTGAGTCACCTCCCCATATGAATGGTTATTATTTTAATATATCCATCCCTATGACATTTAATGTAATTTATTATAGTTATTTTTTCATGAAAAACTGGGATGATTTTTGGTATTGAATATTTTATTATGTCGTGTCCAAATCAAAAATAATAAAGAAAATCCATATCTTTTCCTATATAAACCCACCCAATATCTCATTAATATTACCTAAAAAATCTTTAAACTCAACCAAACTCTTCCCTATAATGCCTAGAGTCCAAGAGAGGCTCATCCAAGCACCCCAGATTCATGCTCCTATCCTTTAGGGTCACACATCCTTGTAAGGGATCTTCACCATCCTCTTCTCCCTCTAATTCAAGTACATTGTTTGAAATAAAACTTTTAAATTTAAATTGGATATTTTTTCCTTTCTTATACTTATATCCCTACTATAAATTTGATTTTATTTCAAATGGGGATGATTTATCATCCCCCATTTGAACCCTTACCTAAGCCTTTACTGTGCTAAAATTTTTTAAGGGGTTTCTCTCTTCCAATTACCATTCATACAGTTCATTTATATTATGAATCTTAAATTCAATTTAATATTTTGGGATATTATATCTCATGATCCCCTTACAATACATTTAATTTATAAATGATTAGTTACCGATTTAATCAGATTAAACCATTTTATTAATTTTCATATGGCACTATGTTGCTTTCAAAATTGAACAGCTATTTTCCATGCCAAAATCATCATGTAGTGAATACCATACCTATTTCTATATCAACATTATTTACCCTTGTAAAATTATACATATTCATTGGAAAAAAACATGTATGTTTTACACCTTCCTTTATTGTGTAATACATTATGATGTTGAATGAATCCAAGTTATATAATATATTTGGTACACATAAACATGAGATTGAAATGCTTATATAGGGTGTGCCCTGATAGCATTCTAATACATTAGGTAATGTTTAGTATCATGATAAATAATGGTGGGAAAGTGGTTTACCTGATTCAGTTTTGGAATATTTCTCCTCCATGATGTCTGGGTGGTTTACCATTGACTTAGTTTTATGATGTGTTGTTCTATGTTGTCTCAAAATTTCTATGTTATGAATATATTGTTGTATCATGAATTATATTAATTATCCTTTTATGTTATTTTGATTTTACTATTGTATAACCTGCATTTCCCTATTCATGTTATTCCTTTTTACTCCATTAATTGGATTTTGAGCTCACCTGTTTCATATTTTTCCCATATATATCCAATGAAGTTTTACAAATGAAGAAACATTTTTGAACATTTTAAGGATATTTTCAATGAAGATGATGTATTCCATGTTTTATGTTTGTGTGTAATTAACATAATTCCCAATTAAACTATACCTATATATATTGGGGATGTATTATTTTTTAAATCATGTAATAATTTATGTATTAATATGTAAAAAAGATAAATGTTGTAATAGTTGGTATTTGAGAATGGTATAGTTATTTTTGGGACAATGATTAGAAAATTAATGTTAAAACCCATAGGGAGAAGACTAAGTATAGGAATACAACAGTAAATTTTCATTAAGTATATAATATTCGGTTTATCAAGAAAATAATTCCATGTATGGATAGTACAGGTTGGCATGGTTCTGTAAAATATATACTTGGTAGTAACAACTCCGACAAGCTGTTTTAGACTTAACTCGAGGTAACCTAGTACACAACAATATGCCTTTCAGCACACTTGTTATGACACGCATGGGGGATTTTCTTTGGTAAATATATAATCTCATTACCAATCATAATTATGGGAACAAAAAACCCATAAGAATATACATTAGGACGTATATCATTAATAACATGGATTGAAGTCTATAAATTCATATGTTACAAAAATTAATGTAATTTGTACGTAATAACATTATTGTAATTAGATTCCCCAATGTGTATTTAATATTAGTAAATTCATATAAAAAAGATTCCCTTTATTCATTATATTGTCTAATAATATGAGGAATTGTGTTATCAGTCGATTCGAAGGGAAATGTGATGATTGGCAGAATGAGATGCCCAACTCTATGGGAGAGGGAATCACATAAATTTTCATGATACTCTCCCAGTTAACTGATTTTCTATATAGAATCCTGTACTAGGAAGAGTTTGAACCCCCCCCCCCCTAAGAGGGAGAATATCACAGTAGATATCTTCATGAAACAAAGGACTCCTACTTCCAACAGATCACTTCATCCATTAAACATGGAAAATTGGATCCATTCCATTGGAAATATCTTATCAATCCTTAAATAATAAGAAAAAGAGAATTTTATTTTGGTTGTTTATCACATGGAGGGTGAATCTGATCCATGTTGAACATTAATCAGTAATATGAAACATATATAAGAGATCGAGGAAATGGACTGGAAGGAATTATGGAAAAAAATCAATAAATATTTTATTTTCAACCACCATCATAAAATGGAAATTTATTTACTTTCACTCAAGTAAAACGAAGAAGAAAATTTTAAGGGATACAAGGAAAACTTCATACTAATTTCTTGATATGTCTCTATTTTTTTTGTTACCCCTGAACATAATGATGACCTCTACATTGTTGGGAAAAATTCTTGCCTATGAAAATACATTTAAATCCGTGACTTTGATACCAATGAGAATATTTTCAGTTATTTCCTCAAATGTGAGATTGAGATTGGTGAATCTCATGGGTAACATATGGATAAGAAGATGAAAGATTATTTTTATCCCTGTTCCCTAATAGATAAATCCAATGGTACTAATAAATTTTAGTACCCAACATGAAAGAGTTGTAGAAAGAACCACCATGAAAATTCCATAAGGGCGTCAAATAAATGCTTTAGGTGTGGAAGAGAAGGGAACCTGGACAATGGTTTCTCTTAGGATAAACCCACTAATGTGATAGATTATGGAACATTATTTTCAACCCCAACACAATGTTCATCTCATTAATTTCTAGGAACATGGGAAATTTGAGAATCAATGCCATGTGACAAGGGTAATGGAAGTCAACCAACAACCTCTGAGGCTTCACGGGTGAGTTTTTTCCATCACTACCGCCAAAGTGAATCTTGTCAACATTGTAATGAACAGTTCACCAGTTATTCATTCATGAATAGGTAATGGCCATTTTTATTTTGGTTATACACATTCATTGATATATCAAAAATTTATTAGAACAATCCAAACAACATAAATATTCATGGAAGTAGAGATTTCTGTGAAAATAAAAAATGTGGAAATTATTGCATGATATGTATATAACATCTCCCCAATCACAATTTATGTATTAAGCTCTCATTAAACCTTATCATAATACATACATTTGAATTTTATGTTATTATGGGCATTGATTGGATTTACCATAATTGAGCCAATATAAATTACCTAGAGAGGGAAATCAGTCTTTGTGTGGCAAATCGACATCTGATTCAATACATGTTCATCGAATAATGTGAATATTCTTAATCAGCATCATACTCAATAATGGATATTACTTCCCTATGATAATTCCTATCATTCATAGATGATTGAGTCTAAGGATATAACCATCCTTGGTGACATAATAATTGTGATGGAATTCAGTAATGTGTATATCGAGGAATTTATTAGTCTCCCTCCAATTTAGAAGGTTGATTTTTCAACTAATCTTACACTTAAATAGTTTAAATTATCTAATACTCCTTATATGATAGAATTATTTCGAAATTAAGAGCTAAATAAAAAACTATAAGTTAATTTTGATAAAGGGTTAATATGTCCAAGTGCTTCACCATGGGGAGCAACAGTTCTCTTTATCAAGAAGAAGTGTGGGTCGAAGCATCTTTACAACTATTATCATTAGTGAATAAAAAATAATGATAAATAATAAGTAACCTAGTATATGAATTTATGAATCGTTTGATCAGATACATGGATCATAATACTTCTCCAATATATATCTATATTCATGTTATTACAAATATATGGTGATGAAGTGGGATATCCCCAAAACTACTTTTTATATAAGGTGCGAGCACTTTGAGTTCATAGTGATTCCATATTCCATTAATAATGGTATAACAATCTTCATGGTCATTAATAATAGAGTTCTTAGATATTACGTGGAATATATTTTTAGTCTTTATAGATGATATTCTAATATACATCAAAACCAAGGAGGAGCATGATGATCTTGTAATAACCATTCTTAAAAACTTGTGAAACTAGAAGATATATGTATTGTAAATCACGTGAGAGTTTTTTTAAAAGAAATCCCATTCATTGAGAATATCATCTCCAATAATGGGACATATGTTGATGATTTTATGAAAAAAAAGTCATTGAGTGAAGTCTGAGGACAGAATCACGAACAAATATGTATAGATTTCTTGGGATAGCTGGTTATTATCACTGATTTGTGATAAATTTATCTTGATTTTCAAACCGTCATAGAAACATTACTAGGAATAAGGAAAAATTTCAGAGAATAATTAATGTGATGAAATCTTCATGGAGTTGAAAATGAGTCTTCTTAATACCCATGTGCTAGAAATTCCCAAAAGTGGGGATTTTTTTGTAATTTTCTACAGTTTTTAAAAGAAATGATTGGGAGGTGTGTTAATAATAAATCACAATGTCATTACCTAAAGCTCATGGAAGTAAAAAATCCATATGAAAAACTACCCTACATATGATCTGGAGTTGGTATATATGATTCTTGCATTGAAAGTCTTGCAGTTTCACCTATTTAGGGTGATGTGTGAAATATATTGGGTACACAAAATTTTCAAATATATATTACCTAGAATGAACTACCATCTTTGAGAATAAGAATAAGGTGGAGGATTCTCTATGTAGAAAATACACAGATATTCTATCATTGATGAGAATTATGATGAATTCGATCTTATTTTATTTAATGAAGATTGACTTGGTAATAATAATGAAAGAACATCTTTAATCCTTTCTCAAATTATTGTTCAACACTCTCTTTTGGAATGGTGGGAGGATACTAAAAAGATGATTTTGAAATTTTGAAGAATGTGGGAACTATTAATAATGAAAAATACTCAAATGTTAATTCAAATGAAGAATGAATTTTTAGACTTTAGTCAAGACTACATGTTCTATTATATCATCAGTTAAGGAATGAACATTTGGATGATGCAATGAGTTCGAATTTCTCAAGTCAACTAGGAAGCATAAATACGTATCTAGATCTCCGATAGAACAATTTGTGGGATATAATGAAGAAGGATATCATAGATTATTTATCAAGGTGTCCTGTATGTATCATGTTATGTATGAATGGAATTAGTCTAAGGGCATGATGCAAATATTACCTATACCAACATGGAAATAGGAAAACATCACCATGGACTGTTTCACCAGACTTTGGAAGACATCCAAAGGAAAAAATGTTATTTTTGTTGTTGTGGATCGTCTTACAAAGATTGAATACATCATTGAAATTTTAGCTAATTTTACACTAGATTAACATTAATAGATATACATAAAATAATTGGTAAGGATATATGGAGTACAATTTACAATTATGTCCGATCTAGACCTAAGATTCACATCAATGTTCTAGATGAGTCTTCGGCATTCTATAAACACTGAGTGAAATTTCAGTATGGCCTATCACCCACAAATAGATGGCCAATATGAGCATAAAATTCAGAAACTATGGGACATGTTGTTATAATGTTTAATAGATGCATAAGGTAGATGAGATCAACATCTTCCTTTGGTTGAGTTCTCTTACAAGAGTATCCACTCGTGAATAAAAATGCATCCCTATAAGTCCATTTATGGGAAGGGGTGTAGAACAAAAATATGTTGGGATGATGATGTGCAATGAAATATTATAGGTCCAAAAATGGTTTTATAGATGGTGGGAAATGTTAAGAACATTCAATAGAACATCAATGATTTTTAATGATGACAATAGAGTTATGCTGATAAACTCTAATGAGATATATAGTTTTATAATGGAGACACATTATTCCTATTCAAATCTTCATGGAAGATAGTGATGATATTTTGGTATAAGGGAAATATTAGTCCATGGTATATCGACCCATTTAATATCTATGATCAAATTAGAGAATTGAACTATAAACAATAAGTCCCAACTAACCTATATCATGTACATAATTTATTTAATAGATCCCCCTGATATAAGTACATATGAGAACCCTCACATGAACAAAATCTATAGGTGTCAACACTAGAGAATGTCCTTTACTATAAGGAGAAGTCGATGATCAATGTTGATCAAAGAGAAAATGTTCTATGAAATAAGGCAATGCTCTTTTTCAATGTATTGTGGAGAACCCAGAAATTTTATGAAGAATCATGGTAACCAGAGGAAGTGATGAAGTAGAGTTACCCTCATCTATTTTACTGTAGGATAACGAAATTTCAAGGGAGAAATTTCTAAATGGGGTAATATTGTTACGACCATAAATTTTATGAATGAAATTAATATTTTGATTTAATTTAATGTATTTTTGTTATAGAATACACATGAAGGTGGTACAATTTATTATATCCATTTATTTTTAAATGACCATTAAGTATCATTATCATTGATAATATATCCCTTGAATTGTTTTCAAATGACTAGTATAAATATAAGGTTTTAAAAATTACTTTTGACATAGAAAATGGTTGTTATATCCTCAACGAGTCATATCATACTCTAAGAATCCCATTAATACAAGAACTAATGGGAGTTATCAATTCATGGATTTTCCCTAGACCATTCCCAATATGGCATCGAACAACTAACGATTTCAAAAACCACTTGCTGGAGAAGATCATGATCATTGATATCATGACCGAAACCATGTTAACTGAATGACCTCATTAAATCCCACCATCATGAACCATACACTTAAGGAGTATTATGTTGTAATAAAGGGATATATATCAAGAACATACAATTAGGAATTTGTACATTATTTTTTTATAAAATAATTAGTATATTTTAATCATATTATTGCTACATTGTTAAATATTTTTAAATAAAAAAATTTATTTTTGGTTCACTAAGAAATATTTATAGATTATTTAATGGATTTTTGAAATAAATAATATATTATAAAATATTATTATTAAATAGATTTTATTAAATATATGTTTCCATATAATTTTATGTTGCCAATAGTAATTTTTTTTGGGTCCAAAAATTATAATTGTAATGACCCATCAATTTTCAATAAATCTTAATTTTTATTGAAATTGATAAACATAAAATATTTAGAAAATTATTTTGATTAAATAAATAATTTTTTTTGGAATAAGGATTTTGAAATTATCCAATGGTGAAATTTTCATTATATTTTATAACTGTCAAATTTTCAGGAAAAAATTAAATACCATAAAAATATATGGTGTATTATTTGTCATTGTAATTCCACAATACTGATTTAATAAATATTATAAAATGTATCATCCTCCAAATATATGTTTTTAATTTAAAATAACACGGTCTTATGTTTATTTTGTTTGTTAGTAATCCCTGATTAAATCATGCAAGACTTATAAAATATTTTATGAATTTAAAATCATTTCTTTGAAGGTGTAACTCACCTCCACATAATCAAGGGAATTATGTTATTATATTATTCCATTATCCTTAATAAATAACATGTATCACTACTATTTCTATGAAACCATGGTAAAAAATTGTGGTATGGTTTGTGGTTTGAATATTTTATTACATGGTGACCAAATTCAAAATAATAAACAAAATCCCTTCATTTCCAATATAATCCCACCAAATATCCCATTCCTCTTCCCCCAAACAATTTGATACTCCAAAAAACTATGCCCTCTACTCCCTACAGTGTTCCCAAGGTTCCCCAAAGCTCCCAATAAGCCTCTCCCATACCTTTGGGGTCACACATCCAAATAAGGGATCCTAAGTTTCATCTCCGACTTTCAATTCAAGAACCTTGTTTGAGATTAGTATTTTTAATTTTATTAGGAAATATTATAATTCTTTTATAATCATATACATAATTACCATTTGATTCTATTTCAATGAGGGATTATTTATCCTCCCCTATTTGGACCCTCACCTAATCTGTTACAATGCTGAAATTCCTTGAGTGATTTTTGTCTTCTCATTTCCATTCAAGAACATATTTTATATTTTGAGTATTAAATTCTATTTCATATGTTGTGATAATATGTTCCATTATACCCTTATATTACATTTAATATTTAAATTATGTGATAACCTTTTCTCTCTTATCAAACCATTATATGAATCTTCATATGAAGTCGTTATGATGCCAAAATTGCACCTTGATATTCCATGCAAAAATCATCATGAAGATAATACCATACCCATTTATCTATAAAGGGTATTAAACTTTATTTAGATATATTTATTAATTTGGGACATACATGGATTTATTCCACATTTCGTTATCATGTAATAAAATATGATGTTGAATGAATCCATTTTGTGTGATCTATGAGGCATATATAATAATGATATTTAAATGATTATGTAGGGTTAACCTTTATTGTGAATCAATCCATTCGGTAATGATTAATATCATTAAACCTCAGGTTGTGACATTGGATTACCTAATAACATTATTGTACATTTTTCCACAATGATTTCTTGTTGGTTTATCTTTCACTTATGTTTATGATGATTTTTTCTAAGGTGTCTCCATATTTCAAAGTTATTATTATCAAGCTATATCATGACTTATATTCATCTTCCTTTTATGCTCGGTTTATATGATTATTTTCTAACAATTAATGTCTTAATCATGTTGTTTTATCTTTACGACCATACAAGGCTTTCTATCTCACCCCATTCAAATGGTTTTCCTCAATAAATCCGATGCACTTTTAATAAAAAAAGAACCTTATAAACACGTTAAGGAGGTTTTTATCAATGATTATATATTACTTATTATAAGTTGTTCTACAATGTATGTAATTCCAAATGACACTATAATTATTGATCTTTTTGGGTTGTATTATCTGTGATATCATTTAATAAATCATGTATTAATGTGTAATACTCATCAGGGTTTTTATAGTACTAATCATATTGCATCGGTCCATTGATTATAACCATGATTCCATTTATCTCGATGGATCATGTCTTGATGACTCTAGAATTAGATTTAGAAAAATGTTAATAAATAATCAATCAATATTGAGGAAAAATCTAGAGTCATTTTCTATTAAAATACAATTATCTTTGGAGGACAATATTTTGTGTAATGAACAACCTATAACAATTCACATTTTGATTATTTATAAACCTAGGGTTTGGGTTTCATGTTAATTAAATACACGATATCACATAATAATTTCTCAAATCCAAATGAAACCCCATTCAATATAAAATAAAAATATCAATTTTATATAATATGACATGGTTAGTCAATGAAATGATAAATATTATTTACAGTCTGGAAAATAGATCACAATTATTAGACTAATTAGGTGTCTACTCATCCTCCTTGACATTTATTTAATTTAAAAATAAATATCATAAATTAATATAATTATAATTTTGTGCTGAAAAATATAATTATTTTTATATTTACATAACTTAATAATTTTTTTAAAAATAAGTAATTATTTGTGACCATCAATATAAGAAGACAAAAATATTATATATTGAATAAATATAAAATTTTTCAAATTGATAACTGAAAATTTATTTTGAAATTTAACTAATTTAAATAATTATTTAGTAATGAATATTAATTTTTGACTATAAGGAAAATAATAAGAGATAATTAAATATTACATATTCCAAAAATTAAACAAATTTTTTTTTAAAATTTATTTATTTAATTTTTGAGAACATTTAATAAATATTGACTAAATATTTTTATCAGTCTATAGAATAGTATATGTTTCCACTTTTATATGCAACTCTGATCAACCTAAACACATAGTGTGTGACTCACTATATCCCTTCCCCAGTGGAATTATGGTGATCTCCTAATGTATATTATTATTTTCTAGTGAAGGATATGTTCACCCATAAACAATGATTAAATATGACAAAAACAACCACAATATAACATTCATAATGTAATGTAGTCCAATTTTCATGATATGAGATCGAGTAGGATTCAAACCCATTTCATCAACCAATATAATTGGTATGTAATTATTTGAAAACATGTAATAAACACATTGGTACACTATGTAATGGTAATATTATGAGATATTTCAATTTAAATAAAACTTCTAAGATGTCAACATTCATAATGATGGAAACAATAGATCATTGCTTGGTTAATTCATCAATAATAAATATTAATGAGGAACCTAATGTACCGACCATAATTATAGTCATTTAATAAAAAATTAATTAATATAAATAAAACTATTTTTCTAATAAAATGTGTTAATAATTATCTTAAATTAAAAGTATCATTAGACACGCTCATAGGAAAGAATATCTATTGACACATAAACAAGTGGATTTTCTAAAGACGTGTATGTCCTCATAATCTCTTGTATAAGATATTACCATCTATAGACTCTAAGAGATGATTCCTCATACTATTATGATTACTTAAATATAATAGAAAACAAATAATTTATCATATCACATATTTTTATCCAAATGTTGAATCATATTTATTATTATCATCATGTAACATTAAGGATATCATCATAATGGTAAACCACCATGACCATTTTAATGGGAAAAATATTCTAGGAAAATATCATATTAAAGATACATAGTTAAATAGTAAAAATTTAATAGGATTTTTTGTAATATTAAAATCATTGAAAATATTGAAAATCTGCAATACAAAGTTGTTAACACTAGGAAACCAAATCTGATAGACTCTCACTTGCACTAGAACCAACTATTAATGAATAGTTAGTTTCCACATGTTATATAAGATTATAACGAGAATGGATATTACTATTTGTACTAAAATATTTCTATTTATTGTGTGCATATATCCACATTACTTTATAGAAAATCATATTTCTACTACACAATAATGTGCAATGTGATCATTTTTCATTGGAAATTTAATTTATCATAAATATAGATTTTCATTGTATAATTGATATTAGTTTTTGATAATATCATTTATCAGTGAAAGATACGGCGTTTTACTGTTTTGGTTATCTAATTTATTGTGGAAATCATTTTTAAATCCATATTTTTTACTCAATATTTATTTTTTTGATATGTATTGTTTCTTATGAATTGAATTGATCTTACAATATATGAGGAATGTGTTGAAAATGAATTTATAGGTGGAACCCAGTTATATATAACCTAAGATTTCATCAAGAGGTCTCATGATACATATCATATGAAATTCCTTATTTAAATGGGTTTCTAGTGTATGAGTAAATGTAGTTTAATATATATTAAGGTAAGGTCCTTTGATGGATATACGATGATGTATGAGATCCTAATGTCCAATAGTATGCATTTTGGTCACATGATATTGAGCTATTAGTATACATTATATTGTTTTGTTTGATATTATTAATGGATCAATTTTATAATCAAATTATTTATAAAATATCTAGGTGTTAGTATGTTTTCCATTCCATGTTTATTATATATTATTGATTAATGATTCTACATTTTTATTGTAACTCTTATTAAGAATCTAATCTCACAATTTAATTGTTTTCTTTTCCCTGGGGTATAAATAATGACCTTTTGAATTATATCAAGGATGAATGAATGTTATTATGGAATATTATTTATATTTCTAATGTAATACGGTAATTATGTATGTATCTGGTTCTTTAATACAACTAAATAATCTATCCCTCGGGATAAGTTCCTTTGTATCTTATACAAATATAACAAATTCGAAATAACATATGGGTTACTAGAGTTGGGGTTGTTACAAATATCAAATGTTAGTACATATCATAGAACATGAGATAAATTTATATAACAAAAGTCTATTAAATTGTTTTAATATCAACAATATCATCTTATGCACATGCATGTTTTAGTGGAATGATTATATGATTGAAAAAATTCAAGGTTTATTTTTTGCAAACTATATTTTTCAATACATATTCAATATTCATACAATGAATTGAATTATTATACACTAGGATTTATTTTTGTAGATCTTATTCCATAGAAAAAGGATTCTACATTACATATTTCTTATTTAAATTCAATCCATGGTGTTAACAAAATAGTAATACAGAAATTATATTTTCCATATGTTATGAATTTTTCTATCATTAAAATATATTGAAATCATGGTAATGTCTTATAGACATATGTAACTCATTCTCTTGAAACAAGCATTTTAGTATAACTATGAATTATTGATCAATAAATTATTTAATCTAATATTCATATCTTATTTTAATTCATTTATGTAACTGTTCATTTATTGAAATTCCTTTAAGTCATATACTGTGGTATTTAATTTTGGTTGCATCATATAAACATATTTCAAATGGATTCCTCCAAATGAAAATGAATTCATAATAAATAGACCAATATTATGATCATATAAGTTTTCATTGATACATACAATTGGAAATTATTTTAATAAGGATGAATATTGTATTATATTATATAATTATACAATCAATAATCATTCATTATTTACAATTACTCGCTTGTACAAACCACATCATGTTTCTATTGAACTCACACATTTAATATCAACTCCAGCAAACATCCAATTATGGATTTCACTAAATATTCTTACATGTAATCAATTATTTCATTCATACATTTATTTAAATATGAGCAAGATTCATTTTTCCCCATCATTTTTGAAATCATTATTCTGAAATAATATTATGTTTAACACCCACCAAGGTGAAAAAAATACTTATTTGGTTATGAAATCCTATATAGTATATTTCACTAAAACTACATCCTACAATACTCTTAGTGGAGTTTAAATTTTTCCTAATAACACTTTTGTATCCAAAGACGTAACATATGTAAGTAATGTCTACTCCCACTATAATAATGAGATACATTTCTTTTATGGAATCATATTCATCATTTTTAAGATGTTAATTTACAAAGATTTTATACTATTAATAAATGAGATACAGTAATTTTTTTTTGATTTTTATAAATAACTATATCTTTTGAAATATGGTTTTCAACAAAAACATATAGTTGTGTACTAATATGTTAATATTTTATAGCAATTGATGTGATATCAATTAGTTAATATAGATTTAAAATTGATAGATTTTTAAATATAATTTTTTAAAAAGTCTTTGAATAAAATGAGGAATATTTTTGATATATTTAATAACAATAATAGATTTTTTTGCTAGAATAAGAATATGGATTTATGTCATAACCCTTCCAATGCCAATATTTATTCGCAACTACCCCACGAATTCCACCATAGTCTAGAGTGTGGAAAAATGTGACAAAGGCACAACTAAACACAGGATGGACTTTTCCTATGTACCTATATGCACACACACAACCAAACCAAAGAAAAAGTGGAGGGGAGAAGAAGTTAAAAATGTGACAACTTGGTTGATAAAAATGAATTTATATAACAACTATGTAATACAAGAGTAAAAAATAGTATTTTGAAAGGAAAACGGGTGAAAATACATGCCTAATAAAAATGATACACAAGAAAGAAGAAATATTGAATAGCAAAATGTTGGGAGTGGTGAGCTCCTAATCTCAAGAATTTAACAAGTGTACGTGGTCCAAGAATATTGTATCCCAAATATCCTCTAAAATCATGATCCACCTATATGTTGTCTGCAAAAGTAATGACATGTGTAAGGAATAACCCATGCTTGGGTGAGCATATACATACCAAGTAAAAAAATATGAAAAGGTAAAGGCAGATATATTGGAGATACACTAAAGAGGAAATGTGTAGAGAGATAAAGGTATGGAAAATGGTTACCGCTCAACCCAACAAGAGTGTGAAATTAATATTATATGAACATAAGGATCAATATAGTATTAGAATATGAACTTATTTTTGATTCATCTCAATATATAACTGGATAGTAGGCACACCCAACCATAAGAATTTAGAAATATAATGAACATGGCATACCCTATGAATCGTCACCTCTCCCAGAAGGACAGTAAACATCTAAAAGGAGTGGATAATGAAGAATGAATATATATATATAGTATCAGAAAAATAATACAACACAGGAGAGTATGGGGTTCCCAATAACATTCCCCATCCAAAGAAAAAAATGCACCAATATTTCTAAGGTAAGTCTATCTACTATTCATAACAACTTATGTTTCTTCCCTAAAAAACAAGCCTAGAGGAATCAATAACCTCATCTTGATACTATATTCTAAGGGTAGAACCGGATCACCCACATCAATTTAAGTCATGTAATAGGCATGTGTCTTGGTGGGGTAAGCATTCCCCTTTATAATGAGTCCAATGGTACATTATATCATGCATCGTTATGGTACCGCAAAACCGAGTGGGCATAAACATGAAGTAGAGGACAGTTTATCTATTGTGTTAGAGGGTTTTCACTCTGATAGAAGTCATGAAGGACCAAAAACCATGTTGATGTGTGGTTCCACAATAGATTCATCGAGGATCCATGCTCAGACTAGCTAGATAGTTCCACTTCAGTGTCGTTAAGGACCAATGCCCAGCCCAACTGTAGGGTTCACCTTAGATTAGTTTGAGGAAATTTGACATGCCTAATAGGTGGGTTCCACTATGATGATATTTGAGGACCCATAACTAGAATAGATGGAGGGTTCCACTCAGAATAGGATGAGGACCCATGCCCATTCCAATATAATGTTTACTCTCTGAAGAACATCGAGGACCCAGTCCAAGCCCAACTCGATAGTGAAACAAGAAAGGCATTAAGAAACATCTCTATCCATACCTGCTGGATGGAACCACTTGAATAACATTATGTACCTTCAATTGTCATCACTACTAGATGATAATACAAAAAAATATGATATTCTAGTTTTTGTCCACTATTATCGTTGGATGTATCTTGAATACGTGTCTCACCCAGAACATCTCACATTGTACTTTGAATGACAATTTTGGGGGAACCATCCGATTATATCTGAAAAAACTCAAGATAGACTATTAGAGGGACAAAATACAAGTCCATAATAAGGTGATACAAGATGTAAAATATTCATAATGAGGTACGCGTTTCAAATTGGTCCCAAATGATTTGTGACACTCCTCTTTGCCTAGCCATGTCCCTAGCCACACTGAGTTATAAACTGTGAATATATACTCCTTGGAATGAGAATATACACCCAGAGTATATGCCATATCAGACCAAAGGAATGACGAATGCAACATTCTCATCATTTCTCTAAAGGAAAAATTGTAATTTCACTAAAATTCCTCCTTAAATGTCTCTTGATAACTAAATGGATGACACCATTACAATCCGTGTAGATAAATGAACATGATAGATTATACATTCCCCCGAAATGAATAGCAGGTGAAGAATTTGCATTTGACAACATTGTGCAAAAATAGATACCCTTAGGGCCCATTTCTCAATCTTGGAAAAAATATATCGATTCCACCAACATGGTCCTCAAGAATAAAATGCATGAAATCAACTATTAATTTATGAAATTTGAAATCCCAGTGAAACATGGATTTGTGGGGCATGTAACACAATCTTCATTTAAATACCTGAAATTGGATTCAAAAGATCTGCCTCAAAATCAATTTCAAAACATCATATATGGTTCATCATTCTAACACTATTTTATGGAGATTAGTCATATAAAATATCCCATAATAGTAATAATTTAATTATTATTGGTTGTTTAAGTATCTCAATTCCAGAGCCCAAAAAATTAATCCAATAGTGGTATTAAAAGGATAATCTCAATTCAAGGGTCATGTAGCCACTAACAGTTCTACAATCCAACATCAAACAAAAAATACACAACTAATATTTTGTTTTCACAATAATAATAATAATAATTTATTATTATAATTTTGATTTTTTACTCTAAATTTTTTCATGCAAATTCCTCTCACAAATTTCATTGCTCCTTCACATCCCCTATATTTTATTTATTATTTTTTCCATTTTATCTCAATTTAGTTTTATATATTTCTTCGTCTTCACACTATTTATAAGCACCCTCTTATAAAACCTAGCGACATACCACCCCATGGAGCTTTTCATTCCATGTAGATCAACCTCACACATAATCCCAATATCAATCATTCGAGAACCAAACATCGTAACAAAAATCTAATATCTCCCTATGTTTTCGAAAGACTACTAATCATGGATGGCTGACCACCCTCTCCTCTAAAAACAGGTGACCACTACCCATGAAAAAACCCCAGTTGCAGTAGCATAAAAAACAACTTCTGAACATCCCTACAACCTCTCTTACAAGCCTCCATGCTAGCTCTTGGACCACCACATACATCCTTCTAGACCACCACACACCGTTATTCCCCACTTCGAATTCCAAACCAAAAACCGGGAAACAAATCTAATCTCACACACAATCTTCCACCACATATCACAATTCTATCACTTGATAATAGATATGGACCCGTGAAAACTACATGTTGTGCTAAATATCAAACACAAGACAACTAATTCTTGGGTATTCAATGAACAATTAGTCAAAATAAAGAAACTATGATGACACAAATAGAATGGGGAGAAACCCAAAATGATTAATAATTATAAATTAACAAAAAATTGTTTAGATTTTACACGATCTGTCACGAATATAATGAATAAGAAGGAACTATAACCATAATTAATGATATGAAAATATCATGTGAAGGAAGGGAATTATTAATAAATCAATGAATATTCAAGATTCATGGTCAACTAACTAATAATATTTACAAAAAAAATTATTAGATTTTCAAAAGAGTCACAACACGGCATGACCGCAAAAAAATCATAAACTAAGAGGGTCAAGGTGGTCTGATGTAGTGAAGGCCAAGAGCATCCACGCAGACAAGGTTGTCACCCTCCTGGGGGAAGGATCGATGATCAGAAAAGAAAGATAGGCAAACCCCTTGAGTTGTCTTGGATTATAAAAAGTAAGCCACAAAATTCCCTTCGCTCCATGTATGACATAACTCTGTACTACTGCTCAAATTTCCCTAGCATCGCCGAATGGTGTAGACAATAGCCCATGGGAAGGGGCCGATACCACAGAGAGCATTGTACAATATAAGTGAGTCTGTTTCCACAGCCGCGAGATGGACATTATTTTTCTTGCATAAGAGTAAACCAATCATCATCGCTGAGGATTCCACTTTAAGGGAATCCCCATTGCCAAGAGTGCCATAAAAAGCCAGAGTCACTGATCCCCATGGGACTCGGATCACCCCTCCAGCCTCGCATCATTCCCATGATGCATGACCCGTCTGTGTTCATTTTGAGGCCTGAATGATGGGGCAACCAACATACCCATCTTCCCTACCTGCTATAGTTATCCTTGCTGGGAGCAAAGGTTGTAGCGAGAAGGGGTCTGATGGAAGGCACATCCTAGCAGGCATGACAAAGCCAAACCAGATCATCCATCATGCACCTCGTTTTGAAGATGAGACCCTCACAGTATCCCGTGATACCCTTATGGCGGGCCTCATTGTGTTCTTTCCAAATCCCCCAGCAACCCGCCATCAAGAGGACATCCCAAGAAGCCCTTTCCGAACCACTGTTATTTGTTCCCTTAAACCATTACTCTAGATAGACAGAACACGGTTTCCATCGGGATCTTCTTCCCATGAAGCCTTCAAACCCTTTCCACAAAAAATTTTCCCAGTCACTTCCCAAGAATAGATGATCAATAGATTCCGTCTGTGCCACCCTACATCATTGGAATTTGGAGGCCATATTCACTCCCAAGCATTGGATATGGTCCTCTGTAGGAAGCGCTTTGTTCCGGATTCTCCAAATGAGAAAATTGATCTTCATTGGGATCTCTTCCCTCACTAGAACTTCTCCCCATATGTCATGGACTTGTTTTGGAGAAATCATTCTGATATATTCTTTGGCTGCGAAGACACCTAAGGAAGACCTTGAAAAAACACACCTGTCCGGCTCCGAGCTAAGCATAATATTTTCAAAAGTAGCCCGCTTTTTATCATCTATAATAGCATGCATGAGTTGTGGGAATGAACTAGCTTGGAAAAAAGTAATGTTAGGGACCGAACAATAAGGGAATCCATGTCTGACAACAACCCAATTATGTTTCCACAGATTAATATCACCTCTACCAACAATCCAATGAGAAATTTCTTGAAGAGATGCCAAATAAAGTAGGATCAGTCGCCCCACAGTTTACATCATGTCTCTTCCCCTGTCCAGGTTACTACCATACCTTTATTGCATAAACTTTCCCCAGCAAGATCTTCCTTCAAGGACCTCCAATGAAGGTTTATCTTGGAGACCCTACATCGTGGTAGAGACGCTCCTCATATTGATCCCACCGTCTAACAGAGGTATGGTCATCCTGCTACACGCTGCCCAATGATGTTTCCCCTCCAACTGTGCATCCCAAAGAAAATAATCCATTATATTCTTCAATCGGGAAATGAACCCTTTCAGAACCTTAGTATAGGATAAGACATGCATCGGTGTGGATGAGATCACACTATTTATTAGAGTTAGTCTGCCTCCAAATGACAAAAAAATATTCTTCCAATTTTGGATTTTCCCTGTGATTTTATCGATCATCTTTTCAAAATGAAGAATACAGATTTTCCCAGGTGAGACCGGGGAACCCAGGTAATCCATTAGAAAGACCCCTCTTTTAATTTCCTAAATACATTTGAGGGACTACACTCTTCTAGTCGAGCACCTATTAGGGATAAAGATGTTACTTTTATCCCAATTGATCACTTGTCCACTCCAGTTGCAATAGTCTTCTAGGACCCCATTGATCCCCCTAATGGACATATTATGTCCATTCAGAAAGATAATAGTGTCTTCACCAAACATAAGATGGGAAAGTCCAAAATCATTGTGCCTGGACCGATAGGCTAGGATGCTGCCCAGCCTGTTGTTTTGGTTTATGAGGTGACTAAGGAGGTCATGGGACATGATAAAAAGAGTGGAGGAGAGGGGTTTACCTTTCTGAAGGCCCCTAACCGCTTTAAATAAACAATATTGATTCCCCATAAAGGTTGTTGTGATCCAATAGGAGATGACGCAACGAAAAAGAAGGCCAGTCACCGACACGGAAATCCCCTTGCTGGACAACACATTGAAAATGATGTTCCATTCCAGCCTATCTTATTCTTTATTCATATCAAGCTTTAAGGAAATATTGGAACCAAAATCCCTCTAATTGATAGCACCAATCATCTCCAATGCCAGCCCAATTTCCCTCCGTATGGACCTTCCTATGATGAAGCCATGTTGATCTTCAGAAGTCCAAGTGGGAAGGTGGGATGACAATCATTTATTGAGAATGGAGGCTAAGAATTTGTAGGGGAAGTTGCACATACATATTGGCCTATACTGCAGAAGGGAGGTGGGATCCTCAACTTTCGGTACAAACACCAACATTGTGGCACAAGCCACCCGGGGAAGATGACCACCCTTGAGTAGATCTATTTTCACTGTTTTTCTTCATCTCGTCTTGATCCAATTGTTGTTGTTTGATAACAAATCACCATTGGAGGGTGGACGAAATAGTCCTCTCAAGGGTTTAGGGTTATGTGACCAACCCTAAATATGCACCATAAAATCATATTTTTAGAGGTTTCTTTGTTTATGTCATTTAATAAAATATATAAATCTAATTATTTATTCTAATTAAACATATCGGCTAACAACTACATTTACCATAAATCTTGCACTGACCATCTTTAGGTTTCACCCAGGGAAAAAAACCACATTACAAAATCAACAATGGTCTCAATTTTATAATCTGAGTCTCTCTCTATGATTTATTTTGATTATTGTGAAAAATAAAATTAATTTATTTCATTGTTTTATTTTCAATTACAATTTAGATGACTTTATTATAGACAACACATGCTGGAAAATGATATGTCTCAACTAGGGTAAATAAAACATTCCTGACTCAATTTTTACCTCATATTTATGATATGATATTCTATTTATGATATAAAACATTATTTTTTTAAAAACATGCATGTATAATAAAAATATATTTATTATTTTATATAAAATTAATTCCAGGCACACTGACCCTAAGAATCACATGTTGTCTCAGCACCAAGCTCTGAAAATATTACTAGAAATTTTCTAATGTCTATAATTAACAATCAATTTTTCAACATTTTTATTTTAGTCAATGATTTTTTTCCCTAAAAAAAATAATAAAAGGGTCATCGGAACGGAACCTACAATGGGATTTTCCATACATCATTCTTACACTGTAATGTGCAGCCAGTGGAGAAGAGTGAAACTCCTTGATCACTTCACATGGTAACATGAACTGAACCATTATCTATCATTGATAAAGGATGATATTATTCCATTCTTCCAAAAATTCATCAAGTCGATCTCTTTAGTATATCTTGTTGTTCATTATATCGCAGTCTATGTTTCAAAAAAGGTAGACCCTGCACAATCTTTGGGTGTAGTCTAACACCACCAACACAAGGTATGGGGTTTCATAGTTATATTCATAGGTACTCAACTACCTTGATATGTATTTTATAATAGTATACCTCAACATTATGTTTGATGTGAGAAAACTACAGTACTGATGAACATGGTTGGTGAGTAGACTTATCCAACCATGAGAAGAAAGACACGTAAATAATGATTCATACCAAACCTATCTTCAGATCTAATGGAATATGAGTACACATAAAACATTCCCTCCACCATAATTACAAGTGTAATCCTAATAAAAATTGTGAAATTATAAAAAAATCATTGGAAATTTTAGGAATAGTTCTGAAAGTCCATCAAACAACCTCACCCTAATCGCACAAGTCAGATGGACTCATCAACCGCACTGTGATATAATACTATTATGGGGGAACTGACTCACCATCATTGTTTTTCTCAAATTACAAAAACACATACTGGGGAGGAAGAACTCCTTATACCCAATTCATTCAATTCTACATCGAATAACACAAACCCATGGTTACACCGACACATCGCATCACCCTAGCTGAAACTCGAGAAAGGATTGGAATGAAATGAGTTCCTCACTATAGTGTCTATAAATTTAGACTAATGATGGAAAAATGGATAATTAGCATATCACTTATCTTATCATTCATTGAAGGGTCATATTCCTCCCAATACGACAGCTATCTACGACCCCAACTGTCAACTCCCTGATCCTAGCATAATAACGGTTGGTGGTGGAAAGATCTCCTAGAAACAACCACCACCCATAGTTCCTCATATACTATTCAATCTCCTCATCCCAAGTACCAACATCTTCACACCTATGAGATCACTAATAATGTTGTTACCACTTACCTCATGGTCTCATAGATAGCTTACTATGCGGATTAGTGAATCAAGTCTATAAATCTCATGCCATGTGAGCTCTCCCATCACATGCATAGAATCAACCCTCAACGGGCTCCATCGTACTCTATAGTACCTTATCCCCACAAAACTATGTGGATGTGGCTACTTGAAAAAGGGCCTCATTTGCTGAGATCCTTCAAACTAGATACTTTTATCTATTACAGATCACATAGTTCCATAACACCCACTACCAACTCCAAATATTTGGAATCCCTCTAATAGAAATATCTCTATCAAACGTTCTCTCTCAAATACCCTGACATAGTTGGGGATGCACAAGAGAATTACTCTGGCTCACATCTCTCAGAGGAGTCCCTTCTCATAATTCCTTGCTCAAAAGTATCATGATTTGATCATGTCAAGAGAGAAGAGTCTAAGGTCTATGAACCTAGACGCATACTATGCCACATTCTTCCCACACTTCAAAAGCTCCAGAAGCTACTGAATCCGAATTGAGAGAATGAAGTTGGGGTAGTACGCCTCACAAAACAACTGATGTAATTAATCCCATGGGAGTACTAACTCATCCTAAATCTGGAAAACAATGCTATAATAACTCTCATCTCATACTTAGAAAGGACTGGATAATAAACGCACAAATAATCAATCATGGTCCGAACAAGTCTGAAGATACACACCAATGAATCATGACAATCCTATACTTCTTGTGTATATGTCTATCCATAGTTCCATAGAGGTATCTCATGCTTGATATAAAAGAGTGTACTCATACAATACACATCCATATCATTCTCTTATAGGATGATCTATTGATCAATATGTGGAGGTTATGTAACATTTCCACCAAGAGGAAGGGGGTCTTAGGATGGATCATGAACTAAGGCCCTATCACTCATAGGGTCTTCATCATGAATGGGAGCTGTTATCCAGGCTATCAGTAATCATGGAGGTATCATGAAAGTGTATGATATGTACCACATTCATTTGAGAATATATATATATACCTATCAATGGGGATCTGACTCAAGAAGGATAGTCAAATACACAATCATATATGATTCATGTACCATTTGTTACTACAACAAATGTCTCACAATGTAGAGTTGACAAGCAGGAAGTCAATGTCATGTTAAATGGCTATATCAGCTACCACACCATCATAAGACTCCCTTTCCTGAGATCCGAACACAATGCGTGTCAAAAATACTTCCCTAAACTCAACCAATTATCTAAATGGGATATGTCTGACCAACATACCATTGATTGATATTTCACTGATAAAAATGTATCACGACCCAACCCATGATGGGCTCCAGCCATAACTACCCCAATATTTCTTCTATAGGCCAGGGGCGGAAAAAATTTCCCAATGAAATACTTAATGATTGGAGGCCTTTTCCTAGGTACAAAACACACATACCCAAACAAACCAATGAAAAAGTGTAGAGCAATCAAAATAAATGATGCAGCAACATGGGTTGGAAAAATTCATATATATATCCACTAAGGAATAAAAGAGTTAAACATTGTATAATATACGAAAAATTGGAAAAATAAACTCCCAACAATATAGATGTCCGAACAAAACCTAAAATGGAATAGTAAAATGTTGAGAAAGCCCAACACCCAATCTCCAAGATGTGACCATTGTACCTGATCTAAGAAACCATTATCCCTAATATCAATTGAAATCATTTTAAAAATATCTGATGTCTGTAAGAGACACAACACCTGTTTTAAAAATCCCATTCAGGGGTGAGTATATATATACCCAGTAGAACACCCCCAAAAGGTGACGGGGGGGAGCGGTTTGAGATACATTGAAGAGGAAAGTACCATAGATAACAAGGTATTGTAGATGAAGTACAAATAAACCAAATAATAGAGTGAAATTAAATTCATCCAAACACAAGGCGAATGGAAATATTGAGATGATAAACATCTAGTCATGTAATCACCACCTATAGTAGGAGAGTAGACTCATCTAACCTTGAGAAGCTATACAAAGAAGGAATGTGGCATAACCCGTACATCTTCTTCTCTTCTGGAAGGATAGTAACCAATAAAAAGGAGTGGATAAAGAATAATGAATATATATATATATATGTGTATATATTCTTAATCAATGAATCCCAAATGAGAGAGTATGGGGATCTCCATCTTAAAACTCATCCTAAGAAAAAAAATCACCAACATTTCAAAGATAAGTCCATCTATTATGCCCATCACCTCAAGAAACTTCAGGGACTCAATCATCACACCATGATAATATCCTATTTGGGAATCATTGACTCACCCAAATAGATTTAGGTCACGTCACAACGACATCTGTTAGTGGGGAATGTATCCCTCCATATTGTGTGTCCAAATGTATGACAAACCATGTCTCTTCATTATTCCACATAGCCGAGTGGGCACACACATGATGCAGTTGACCTGTATCCTACTATTTCATGGGGTTCCACTCTGATAGTAATTATATATGACTCATGCCCATGTGGATGGGGTTCAACTCTGGTGTCATTGGGGACCCATGCCAAACCCAACTTGTCAGTTCCAATCATATGTTCTTATGTACCCATCATAATCTAAACTAAATGGTTCCACACAGAAAATGTTGATGACCCATGATTTCTCCTCTAGTAGGGTTCCATTTTGGTGATTGTCAAAGAACAATGCCTAGCCCAGCTAGATGATGCCACTTGGAATAGGATAAGGAACCATTCCCTGTTTAGTAGGAGGGATATATTCTAATTATCATTGAAGGCCCACACAATGATCGACTAGAGGGTGCCACTCAAAAGGCATCTAGGAACTTCACTAGCCATAAATTTGTTATGGAACATCACAAAAATCATTGAGGAACATAACTACTCACCCCTGGGGGATAGTGATCATTGGATCCTCTGATATACCAACGGCTGATCATTATCATTTTTAGACATTTCCTAAATAAGCTTCATTTCTATAACATCTTACATCGTATCTAAAAATCCAATATGGAGGACACCATTGTGTTTTAAAAATGAAAAAACACATGATAAGCTACTCACATGTCAAAATAAGAGATAAAAATAAGTAGATAAAATAGGTAGAATATTGGATATGAGGTACATAGTGCATATGGGGACCACACGATGAGTGAACTTGCCTCGTTGGATGGATGTAAACCTATCAAAACATAGGTACTGAACTGTGAATATGTACTTCTAGGAGTTCCAATGTACTCTAAGAGTACATTGAATATCTATAAAAATTTTAACAAGGAAATTATTCTTGTCCTTGGTCCAAAAGGTAAAATGTAATTTCAGTAAATTTCGACATTAAACGTTTCTAAATAACTAAATAGAACAAATAATAATGATCCTTAGAAAAAACACAAAATGGTATATTATTCATTCAAAAAAATCGAAAACTCATTGTAAAAGTTGCATTTCACAACATTGTGCATGAATGGGGCCTCATGGGGCCAACCCCTTCATCCAAAAATATAATATATGGATCACACTGTTCTGATTCTCATGGGAAAACACAGGAGATAAAAAAATCATTTGTCCAAATTGGATACCTAGTGGAAAAGATACATTTCACTAAAACAATCCCATACATGGATTTGTGGGGCCCATGCCTTAATCACAATTTAAATACCTGAAATATTTATCAAAATCTCAACCTCAAAATTTGGGCCAAATTTTCATAGATTTTTTTCATTCTATCACTATATGAGGGTGATAGGTCAGATAAAAATTATCATAATAATAATAATTTAATTATTATTTGGTTTATCATAGACCTAGGGATAGTTTTTGAAAAAGGTATCCAATAGTAGTCATAAAATGACCATCTAAATTAAGGGGTCACTTTGCTAATAACCTTTTAACAATCCAACATCTAACAGACAAGATATGACTGAAATAACGTTTTAATAATTATAATAACAATAATATTTAATTATCATTATTTTTTCCCTTTTTAATATATGTTCTATGAACATTTCTCTCCCAAATTTTTGTGCACCTCCTCCTCCCCTTGATTTTATTTGTTATATTTTCCTTTTTTTGATTTCAAATATATTTTTCACTCTATCTTCATATTCCATATTTTTTCAAACCCCTCTTGTAAACCCTAGTGGAACACGACCACAGATGACTCCTCCTTCCATGCAGATCCCCCATGCACAAAATCCATAAATTACACATACATGCACAAGATATCACATCATAAACTCTATATATCATATTGTTTATTATCAGCCACAACACTCAACCTATTTTCACCCTATCTAGTCATGATTGATGACCACCTCTCACATTTAAAACTCCATCTATAGAAGCATTAACTGGCATGAAAATCAAACTTCCCAACAACCTCTATGGAGAGATCCCATACATATTCCTGGACCGATGTAAGCCTTCGTCTGGACCACCACCTTTCACACATCTCCACTACCCATGATAATACCCAAAACTGATAACCAAAACTTACATATCTCACCAAATGCCACATCATATCACTATTTTGTCACCTGATATTAGATCAGGACCAAGGGAAACGATTTCTTGTTCAAAATATCAAATAGAAACAATATATTTCTAGGTATTACATGAATGTTTGGTAAAAATGAAAAAATGATGTTGATATGTATAGAACATGGAGTTAAATAAAAAAACTAAATAATATTAAATGAAACCACATATTGTATGGATTAGAAATTATCTTTTCTATTAGAACATCATAAAAGTAACTATAATAGTAATTAATAAAATGTAGGCTCTTACGAAGGTTCAAAATTACCATTAACTCAATGAATATTTGATATTCATGATCGATTAATAAGAAAGATTAAAAAATTAAAAATAATATGTTCCTTATCTCTTGAATGGATCACTTGGTGATGATAAATAAACATTCAATTATGGGAGTAGATCTATTGTATTATTCATTTTTTAATAAATCTTTATCCAATTTTTTTCATTTGAACATGATTCACCAACAGAGGTCGAATGAAAAAACCCCCTCAACAATTCAGGGTTATGCAACTAAACCTGGAAATCCTATATAACACCATATTTATAGATAATTCAATGTCAAGTTCCTGTAATAAAATTAATAAATTTATTTATTTATTCTAATTAATCATACCCACATACATCCGCCTTTACCAGACATCCCGAGGCCAACATTTTTTTGGAATTATATTTGGATAATCTTACATTACGAAATGAATAGTGGTCCCTGATTTTCAATCCTAGTCTCCTCATCTGCGTGATTATGATTACAATAAAAAATAAAATAATTCAATATAAATATTTTATTTATGGTTACTTCCCCAGTGTCTTTTTATATAGATGACATACAATGTAAAATGTCCTGTCATGCCTAGGTAAAAGTCCACGTTCCGAACTCAACCATGAATTTTGATTTATGATCTGTTCTTCCATTTAAAAGATAAACCATTTTTTCATAAAACGTTCATACTCATAGTTAAAATATATTACATATTTATAGGGAATTAATTTCAGGCACAAGGTGTCTCAGAATTGTCTTTTGTCTGAGAACCTAGAACCAAAAATATTCTTAGAGATATTCCAATTTTACACAGGATGAATCCAATGTTTTAATATTTATCTAAGGAAATATGATTAAGGGAATTTCACTTATACACTTGAATAATCCATGATTACTTGGATAATATTTTCTCTGATGATCTAGCATACAATATTCTCTATATTTACTAGGTGATCTGATTTTCATTTTGGATAATTTAAAAATAATTATTTGAATCTCATGAAATTTATGAATTTTCCTATAACGTTGGAATAGTTTACGTGGAATTTTTTCACCAAATATAAATGAATTACGGAGTACCTTTTTTAATAATATTTATATATGTAAAACTAGATATGATGTTTTTTATTATAAATATTATCATATATTAGTAGATACTAATTATATTTTCATGGTAGAAACAAGTCAAATACATTTTTTCTATTAGAAAAATTATTATTCTCCTAATATCAGGTAAGAGTATTTATATTATATTCATCATTATTTCTAATGGATATATATCTATATGTGTTGATAAATAATAAGTTTATTTTATAAATCTATAAACTCATTTATTCCCAAAGAGAAATAGTGTATCGTTAGGCCTAGATGGAACCATGATAAATATTTTGGTAATATTAATTACAAACAAGAACCAATAAATGTAGGGAATTTACATGTTATGTCTTATTGATTGTGAGATAGAAATCAATGTTTCTAATACACTGGGGAAACTCTACATTATTACTATAATATATCCAAAAAATCTTATTTATCAAATGATAATAGATATCCAACATACATTATTTAACTCCCTGGAATTAGAAAGGAAATAATATATTCATAGATAAATGTTACATTCATTTATAACTACATATAAATTAATTTTTTTATTTTATTCCAATAACCATTTCCATAGTAATTAGATATAAAGATTCTGTTATTCATTTATATTTCTATAAGATTTTTATCACATCTCGTGACATTATATGGAAGCTATTGAAATTAAAAGACCATGGGATCATTAAAAATGTATTTTAATATTATTACAGAAATATAGATGAATTAAATCTCCATCTAAACATATTATATTGGTCAATTCTAGATAAAATGACTTATGGAATGATTCCCCATAATGTTCTTCTGGATAAGGATGAATATGGAGAACCATGGTAAAAAGGAATATAACATCAGAATCATGGATAAAAATATATCCAAATAGAAGAATAAATTGAAATAATATAATTCAATAAATTAAAACATGACCAAATGGAAAAATATTCCTTTATAGTTTACAATTAAATATAGTAGTGATACTTTAATTTATTTTTAATCGTATATTTCTTATTCTCATTAGATAGATGAAACGATATCATTGTGGAATCATAATCCATATTTCATATGTAGGCATCGCTTTTCATGTATTATTGATGGGAATATGAAAAGAATTAGAGAGTTCCATAGAATTGTATAAATTGTTATATAGGAATGTAAATTAATTCATCTATGTCCGAGAGAAGAATATAAGACTCTGAGGGAATTCTCTATATTGCAGTATGATCATAGTGTTTTCAAAGTTAATATTTCAATTTTAAGAGCTAACTAATATATATTTATATTACTAGTTTACATAATTACTAATGTGAGTGAGATGAAATACTTTTAATTATATTATTATTTATTAAACTATTTCATAAAAAATAAATGACACTTATAATTGAAAAATTAATTACTAATCAGGATGGTTTTTTATTAAAATGATCTATATTTTCCATCTAATTATCAAAAAAGATTCCATGATAATTTTATGATGGTATATATAGGGGTCCTGACAACTGTAAACTGGAAGCTTCTTAATCTATTGAGTAAACCCCCACTCTATAACTTATGACTTGGATTTCCAAATCCCTTATTTCTACGATATGAATTATATATAATAAATCTATTAAACAAAATATAAAATCAATTATTTCAACCCTCAATCTTATTTAACACATAAGGATAATTAAAATTTCCCCTGATTGAAGCTGAAAATGAACATGAAATATGGGCCTAACATATTTCATTCGATGGAATGATAAAAACATAATATTTTTTTGGGAGATTTTTTATTATACATAAATTTAACTTTTTATCCCATACCATAATTTTTTAAATAATTTTTTTAACATTAGTGGTATATCATATATCGATAAATTTTTTTATGAAGAATACATTTTTTTAAATTACATAATATCTTATTAATATATTTTTTATTAGATAAAAATATTAAATAATTGTTATAATTTATTCATCAAAGTGAAATGAAATAGAAAAATTGTGGCTTGATAAATATACTTAACTAGAATTTTTCTTATTGAGGGGAGAATAAAAAACCATTTACAATTGGGGAAATAACTCATTGAGCGTGTATATGAATAAATTTTCACTATTCCACCTCTATCCTATGTATATTTTTGGAGTAATTTTTCCTCATCTCCTTCTTGAAGAAACTCGTGGTTTTTGGTATCTCCACCCTCTTATTTCTTTACTTCACTCAGAGGTGAAGAGAACTAGAAATGCGGTTTACATTAAAGAATAAATGGGAATTAATTCATGTTTACAAAAATGATGGATTCCCGAATCAAATGAAATAATAATAATTAAATAGAATAATTAACACAAAATAATAAAATACCTAAATATAATTAAACCATTCAAATATATTGGTCGATCTTATCTCAGAATCCTCCAATTGTGACATTAACTTTTATTTACAGTAGCATGATATTTTCCATCAATTAAGATAAAAAATGCATGAAAAAATATGATAAATGTTATGATTAATTATTTAATTCCATTAATAATAATACAAATCCAATATATAAGGGATACACCTATCCAGTGGAATTAAAATATTTATGTTATTTAATTTTTGTTTTAAAAAAATTAGATAATTACACAACTTTTATTTGGAAAAAAATAGATGAGTACCTATTCGAAGTACTCCTTGCCTATTGGGTTCATATATAGTCTACTCATGTGGTATTTATCATAAATGGTTTTTCCAAAATTACATGGTTTCCATGAGAAAATAAATTAAACAAGAAGAATTTGTTAATGATAATGGATTATAAATATTAAAATTCATTTTGAGTAGTGGATGTATTATGGATATAACAGATATGTAGTTAATATTTAATTTGGAATTAATATGGAACTTAATATCATATAAAATGTAAAATATTTACTATAACAATCAATAAATAAAACATGGAATATGTAATGATGATGTTTATGGAGTAATAAATTAATTTTTATTTTTTTCTTCAAACGGTTGGGTGAATAGTGTGTACATCCAGCAACATGTTGTGTATTTCACTTGTTCTATGTTTGTGATAAAGCTCTATTAGTGGGGAATGTATCTCTACAAAACACCTCTGGGGTATTTGAAATGTAAATCTTTTAGAATATATGTATTCTCATTATTACCCAGTTTCTAACACTCATTCTAGGTAGTAAATGTATGAAATGGTTTTCACCTCATGTTATAATTTACAATAACACATTGATTATACAACGAGAAAGAAAGTTACACAATGTGTTGTTCGGAGAAACATGATCCTACCATAATTAGACAACAAAAGGTGTGCATTTAATACATCATGATTTTATTTAATGTAAGATAATATAAAATGATTCCATATTCAACCTGTTTCATTGAACATAGGTAAAAATAATTTACATTTAGACTATACTTAGTGTACTCTTGTTTTATCAGAATATCCAATATATAGAAATGGTTTCTTCATATGATTTTTATTAATTACTAAACATATATAGGTTATATGAGAAGAAAAAAAAGATTGAAATAAAACATCTCAACAATACGATTAAAATAATGATTATCCTAAAATTAAAAATAAATTTTAAATACATAAATGATTAATAATCAATGTGAAATTACAAATTTAATGTGGACTATCTTTTACAACATTTTTATTCAAAATACATCAAGAGATTCTATTGTTCCTATATCAAAATATTCATTTATCTGATTCAAATGATCTTCATCAATGTACATGACATGAACACCATGACTAATGTTATTTTTTAGGATCAATATTGAATACTTAATTCTATAAATAATTATAGTGGATCTTTTTAACCATAATTTATAATTTATTTAAAACAAATAAAAAATACCATCTTTTTTAATGATTTCTATGATTCAGGTGTTGATCATCCAAAATCTTTTTTATTGTATTTTGGTTAGATCAATATGGAACCAATGTAGAACCCCTATAGTGTTCATCCAATTTAGTATCATTCATCTCAAAACAATTCTAATGGTATAACTAGTTGTATAATGGTGGTTTCTATTTTATTTCGTTACTCCCTTGATCACTACCATGCCCCCTTTTTCCTAGATTGATTGTCTATTAATCTCTTCATTTTGAGTGTATGATAGGGAGTAATGGTTAAAATATAGAACCTGATATAAAATACTAAATTCATTATCAATTATTAATAAATACATTAGGCTGAAGAATTTGGTGAACTAAAATTGTCCTTAAACAACTATCATTGTTTTTATTTATTATCCCATGGGGAGGGTTTTAAATTAATTGATTTCACAAAGGATTTTAATAATAAGATAATACCTAAAAGAACCACATTACAAATAAAATAGTAATACAATTATATTTTCCATATTATTTCACTAATCATTCTAATGAAAATTTTATTTATAATCTATTAAACAATTATTTCATTAAAATTTATGACTATATAATCTCCTACTTTTTAACATTTAATGGATTCCAATATAATTATTACAAATAAATATTATATTCAAAATATGGAATATAATTTATTTATTTTGATATCCATGGAATAAAATAAATTATTTATTAATGAATGAATAATTTATTATTACACTATAAATGAAAAAAGATAAATAAATATTATATATTTTCAGAATTAAACAATTACCTTATAGATAAATATTTATTAAATATTAACACTAAATTAAAAAGTAATGAATAATTATTAATTATTGGTCTAGAAAATAATATTTATTCCAGTTGATAAATAAAATATTTTACTGAGATAATAAGAAAATGTATACTTGTGATCCTATATGACTCTTCCTCAGTGGCAGTAGTCACATTTTCTAAAATTTCTTGATTACTATATAGGAGTGGTTCATGGTACCAATAATATAAGATGACATGTCATGATTAAAACAACTATATATGAACTCACACTATGTAATATAATGAATTTGAAAAGATATATCTTCAAGGAACTTACAAAACCATTTCAATGCCATATATGCTTGATACATCTTTCATTTACTACCAGAAATAAACTCATCATTATAAAATGAATATAGAAATTAATGTATATGATTCATTTTAATAAAAGGGACACGAAATCCACTATTATAAACATGGAATGGGAAAAATTCATTCCTTAACATATCTATTAATATCAGATATTTCAGGACACACTGAACATTCCCAAAGTCACTATTATCATATGACACCACATTTTATAGTCGTAAAAAAATTACACGGTTTGTGAAATGTATTAATAAAAAAATTTAATGTTAATGTATCTTGACAAAGACTCATCTATAGGAATATCCAATGAAACATAATTTCTCATATTTCTTATAAATAGGACTGCTCTCATAATATCCCATATTGGACATATTAATGTTTTATCATCATAATAAAATTTCATATTTGATTATGAGTACTCCAAGAAGATAGAGTATATAAAATATCTCCCATGAAAGAAGGTTATACAATTAATTAACAATTTATATTAATGTCATCGTTTTACATCAAGGTTCTCCTCATAGAGGGGAACATCTCTTACCATTTCAATGTAGTGAATATTATATTTTAATATTTCATTAATAAAATTCTGAAATTTATTCTATATTTTATATGGTGTTAATAATATTTAAATCTATAAATATACATGAAACCTAATATACAATGTAGTTAGATATATGACACCAATTCCTATATGTAAATGATGATGTTGATTTGGTAATTTCAATGAATGAGGGGTGGTATCTTAATAACCTGTATGAGATTAAATATACCACTCAATATGTAAACAAAATCATTATTTTATTTTTATTTACTAAATAAATAGTATTTATATTTCATATGTTATAAATTATTGAAATTTATATCATTATTCATGTATGTTCTAAAACAGATCCAAATAAGAACATGATATATTATATGTGTGTGTACGGTTAATAAAGTTATTATTTTGGGACAAAATTGTTATTTAGAATAATAATAATTTTATTCATATGTTTTTATTGATTTGAATAATGTTATAATATATTTTGATACATAGTTTAATAATATAGATTAAAAAAATTTAGTTACTTTTGTGGTGAGATAATATGATAATTCACATGGGCGACACATTCATTTTACATAGATTTGGGTGAAGATAAGGAATGTCTTATAAATCCAAAATATTATTTATTTTATAAATATCATATTATTATGTTAAAATTTCTTTTATTATGATTAATTTATGGTGGTAATTGAAAATCAAGAATATCTTTCGTGAAGGTGGTAGTGTGCATGTATGCATGGTGACATCTTCAATTTTTGAATTGTTTTGGAAGAAGTTTGAAAGCAGATATTACATTAGTATATACATATTTAACTATATTATTAACATTTTTTAGTATACATTCATGGATAAATTTGGTTTTATAAGGTAAGAATAAGGAAATAATTAAGAGAGCTTGATTGAGATAACTACATATCACTTTGGATGTTCTTCCTTGGGTAACAATGTAAGGCCCGATAACATGGACTAATGATATGAAATAGTTTTTTATACACATGAATGGAATTTAAGAGATTCTATGGTAGTATTTTTGTGGATATATGTATTTTTAAATGGTAGATAAATTTAATTTAAGTGATCTACATTTATATGTGAATAAAATTACATTTATATATATGCCAATTAATTTTCAAATGAATGTTTGACACTAATCTAGGGTAAATTTTAGAAAGATGATAAATAATAGTTTTTTGGTCATGATATGTTTGATAATAACTAAAAAGTTTATTTTCACACATCTTTAAATCAAGGTTCATATATTTTACAATAATATTGGCATTTT
Organism: Viscum album; assembly: GCA_963277665.1. Lineage (NCBI taxonomy): Eukaryota > Viridiplantae > Streptophyta > Magnoliopsida > Santalales > Viscaceae > Viscum > Viscum album. Next base: position 527,020,571 of record OY728161.1, on the reverse strand, counting down.
TAGATTGCTTTTTTTTACATTGGAAACTTGTATTTATGCCAAGTAATATCAATTTTTTTATAATATTATTTAAAATCAATTAACAAATTTTGATGTTATGGAACTATATTACAACTCAATGTAATCAAATTCAAATTATAAATTATATGAAACTAAGTATAAATTTTAAAAAATAATTTTATGAAAAATCTCTTCGTAGAAAACTTTGTTTTCACCATCACTGTTCTTATTCATATATATCATTAATTACACTAAAAATGATTTTATATATATTTTATATATGTGTAAAAATCATACAAGAGACGTTATTGGAAATAAATTCTTCTTATTTTTTATTTTCAAATGTCCCAACATTAATGGATCAATTTATAGAAAATTATAATTTCACAATTATTTTGGTCTTAATCATTTATCAAAAATTTATGAATATAAATGAAATTTAATTTATCAAATAATATGAAAAACATAATAGAATATCAAATATGTTATTATATTAAATTTAAAAAAATGTAAAAAAAATACTTTTTATTGTTTAAAAATTTATTCAAAGGAATGTATTTTTATATTCTAAAAATGATAAACATTGGTTTTATAAGTCCAAAATAATATTTATAAATAATTTATTCTTTTTTACATATATTATATATATATATAAGGTTTAAAAAATCTTATGTTATTAATGTTTTATGATAACTCCGTAAGAAATAATATTAACAATATCAATATTTTTTCAATATTCACCTAAAAATCAATTATGTTAGGAAAATTGAAAAAAATCTATCCTAAGATAATTTTGGCTTACCGAATTACAAAAATGGACTTCAACACTAAAATTGAAATAAAATTTTTCATAACATCACAGGTTATATAAAATACACCATTAAAAGAAAAACTGATTTTATTGAAAAAATCCCTTTAAAAAATATTTGTTTTCGTAATCCTATAATTTCATTTCTAATTGATTGTTTTTTATTATATATGATTTTTTTTTGTTTTCCTAATTATTATTATTATTATTCATCAAATATATTATGTATCATTTTAGTTCAATCATGTATTTGAAATAACCAATCGATACAATGTTTATATAAATAAAAAATATGTTATCAAAACCTGGGGTATGACATTATCCGAATATAAATAATTTGAATATTTATATTTTTAATTATAGATTAATAATAAATGATTCTATTAAATCAATATGAAAATAATGATATGTTTCTATTCTGGGATATAAACCTCAAAGGAATAGATATAAGGAGACTCACAATTTCTTTGATAATGTACATGTGTTGATTTATTTCCTTCAACTCAAAAATTTGTGCCAAATACTCATCCTTGGTTTTCTATAATATTTTCATAGGACATAATTGTTAAAAATTAATTTTCATGTTCTTATTTCAAACCAAATGCTGAAAACAAAATGGTTATGAAAATATCCCATTGAATTAGAGTAAACAATTAAATGAATATGAATATTGAAACCTATGATTTCCTATCCAATGAAACCTCATTTTATGATATCTCACATTCAGAACAACAATGACATAATTGGATAAAAAAATAAATAATTTACTTCAAACAATAATTTCCATAGAAAAATTTATATTAGGTTCTCTAATATAGGAAAAATATATTCTCATACACATTATAATAGTTCATAAATATAATTTGACTAAAAAAATAATATCATTCAAGTGTTTTTATAAAAAAGTGTATTATTAGTAACACTCATCATTTATAGAGTTAATTTAGTTGATATTCAATTAATATTTTACAGTTTTTTTACCAAATGTTGAATATGTAGCATAACTACATCCACTTTCTAGTATTCACATAGTGATGTAATTGCATGGAAAACAACATACTCAAATCATGCTAATTTTTTTTCATTCGGTCAAATACTTTAACCTATATCTATTATTTTAAATAATTCTATTTTATCCAAATAACAAATAAGAACTAAACTAATCCTCAAAAATAACAAAAACCTTCCATGATACCAAAAGTGGTACCCCATAATGACACCCCTAGTTATGTTGTAAAACGAATGTCTTGTAAAGAATATCATTATAAAAAAAGTGAGATAATATTAAATTTATATTATATATTTTCAATAAGATAACATTTTAATCTCAAATGAATTTACACAACCCCAAGAATTTATTTTTTTAGGATTATCCAAAAATAAATTTTATTTTATGATGCATGTGAAAATTACTCAACTATAAAACCACACAATAATTCCTTCTGGAATCCACATAAATCATTATTATATACATAACCTAGTTAATGGAAATATATGAAATATGGGTTCTCAAATTATTTGCAAGGGATCATAATAATGAATATTTAATCAAATGTGGAATCAAATTCATATGGTAAAGAATGAATTGGGGACAAATATCCTTTTAAAAATTTTAGAATAATAAAAGCTTATCATAATACATGATAAAACAACATGAAATATAAAATAAAAAAAATTCCATTTAATAATACTACATAATAAATAGATGATATGCATGACCCATTAAAAATAATTATTGGAATATGAAATAGAAATGGGGGGTATCATTAAATTATGATATAATAAGTAATTATTTCATAACAAATACATATAAGTATATTTTAACTTTATAAAAAATAAAATTTTCTTTTTTTATGATGAAAAAAATAAAATTTCAAAAAAATATATCGAGATCCATATAATATTATTTTATTCATATTATTAATAAAAAAACATTAAATGATTTCTCTTGTGAAAATATAAAATTCCAAAGCTTCATGTTCTAGAAAAAAATGTCCATGATACATGTTGTGAACATACAAAATATATAGACATTATTTTATGGACAAGAAAATTGTAAATGTTTAAAATCATTAGATAATGAGTTATAAACCCATTACTAATGCTTTGGTCGGTGATATAGAACCCCATACATTATAATAATATGTATGCATACAAAATATTTTTCATAAGAACATGAAGATATTCATACATTGAACATAAATTAATTAACCCATGTAAAAGGGTTAGGTTTAAGGAAACAAAATTACTTAGAAATTCTATAATTTATATAGAGAAAGTAATTACATAGTGGTAAATGACCATATAAATTGTGTAATAAAATTGAATAAAATATGTTGAAAAAGAAATAAAATAACTTTATAAAATAATTTGATAAATCTGATTAAAAATGACATGAAATACTCCTTTTTGAATGCATAAAACTATAAAAAAATTCATTACAATTAAATAATTTATTCATAAAAATAATTATACATTTAACCCAATAAAAATGAATTTCAAATTTTTTTAGTTAAATGTGTTTTTAAAAAAATTATTGGGGAAGATGTCGATATACTAAGTAATTCTTTCTTGAAAACACAAACCATTATGACTCCTTTTAAGATAAATAAATATATATAAAATGAAAATTTTTATTATGTAAATTATTAGATTATTTAATTTTATAATAAAAATCATTAAAAGATAAAATAATTTGAAATCCCATTTTAAAACATGTAATGGATGATTTATAAATAAGAATGCTTAGATGTTGATTCAAATTAAATTTTTTTTTTATAGATAAAGTTTTTATGATCATAATAAAAGAAAATATGCCTGACACGTAAAATGCAATTTTTCAAAAAGTTTAAATCTAAAATTGTTAATTTTTTCTATGATTATATTTGTTATTTTATGTATAAAAAATTTCAAAATGTTTTTAGATTATATTTATATTAAATGATAAAACAAATGAACATGGAAGGAAAGGATATTTATTATTTTAAAATATTTTTTTTTAAAATCCGACATAATTATAATAGATAATAAATAATCCTTTTTAAATGAGTAGTTTGTAAATTTTAATATTGCATGAGATAATACATAATCAGGATTATGAATATAAAGGAAGCCATTTTCCATAATAGAAGATATTGAAATTTAAAAAATTTAATGTTAAATAGGATGTGAATTATTCTTAACCATGACTTCATATTATGGAGAAGTAAGTCATAAGAGGTAAATTTGAGTTAATAGATTACTTTTCCAAATATTGAAAGAAGATATACTTAATAATGTCATATGCTGATTGAATCCATGAAAATAAGAAGTATGTCCATGATAAGACATTATATTTTCTACAAAGGGAGTTTTTATTAACAAAAATCCATCAAATAATAATTACCGTTTGAATGGAAACCCAATTAATTTTATATAATTATATTGAATTTCAAATCCATTATATATCATGAAAAATGTTAATAAAATAAATCCAATTCCAATAAATATACGTAATAAAGGAAACAAGTGGAAGAAAAAATTAGGTTCAAAAAACGATTACAATTAATCACACTTATCCAAACATACTCTATCCACCTGTATAACAAAAATAAATGTATTAATAACACACTTCCTAGATATATTAATTTCATAATCCATTTACAAACCTTAATTTATATTTCATTATTTAAAATATATTAGTTAGATTTATTTTATTTTCATTTTCATATGTTACAAGATTCGATTGATCCTTTAGTGTATGATTATTGATGGTGGTGTTGATTATTTTTTATATATTTAATTTTCATCATTATAATATGATTATAGGAAATGGTATATATTTTTTATACGTATTTTTCTTATTCTATATTCATTTAATAAAAAAATTTATTATAGGAACCAATTATGAAGTATGTGATGAACTCGTCTGGGTATTTTTAAAGAATGACATTAGTATCTTAATAAAAAGATAAATATTAATATTATAACATAAAAAAATATTTACTTATAATCTTCAAATTTATTAGCTAATTTTGTTTCCCTAGCGACCCATATATGATATTTATATCATTTTTCATATTGGTGAGAAAACTAACACAAACAAGAACGAGATCAATTCTACATGTGAGTATGGTTAATAATGTAATTACATTGGAATTATATAATTATTAAAAAATAATATTGGAAGATTTTAAATTTTTCTGGTGATAAAATTTTTTATAAGATATTTTTATATATATTGAATTAAATGAAATAAAAATTAAATACATCACATTTGTGGAGGTTGTAGACCGCACATATGAACTAGAAAAACATTCATTTTCCATATAAAATTGGAAAGATAGGTAATGGGTTATAATTAGTGCATAATAATAATTGTATAAATAATATATTGAGACTTTAAATATTTTTTCTAAAAATATTTATCTAGCGGTTATGATAAATAATCAATCTCTTTCACGGATGGGTTTATCTACAAGTACACACTGCGACATCAAAAATTTTCTAAGGGTTTTTGATGAGTGTATTACATTTATATTCCATTAGTATAAGAAAATTTATGCACCTTATTAATAGTTTTTATTATAATTTCATATAGTGATTTGGTTAGAGTGGGAAAAAGAATAAATGACTTATGTTATCTTAGTTGAAAATTTTTAACCATATCTATGGATGTTCTCTATTGGTTAACAACTAGAGCCTAATTAGAACAAATATTGGAGAGACCAAGTCATATTCAAAATAGCGATAGTTTTTATGAAATTATATGTTATAAGTATGGATGATATATTGTTATGCAAAGGGTTAATAAATGTTGGGGATGTTACCACCTTTTATAAGTGATAACATGGCTTCATTTTAAAAAACAATTACTTTTTCAACGATTTCATGAAACTATTCAATTGTATTTTGATAAAAAGGTGTCAAATAATGATATTTGGGGTGTTATACAGTTGATAAAACCTACACAATCCATTTTTTCATAACTATTAAAGATATTAGAAGTAATTTACCAATATAATTTTATATTTAACTCTTTTTTGTTTTACCATGAATATAATTTTTTTAATTAGGTAGATTATGGTTTATTTATATTATATGGTAATATATCATAAAAAAAAATTTATGTTTCCAAGAAAACATTAATCTGAATTTAAACTAAATTAGTTTCAATATTATTAAACATAATCTTTTAAAAGAAATAATTTCACTTGATAAAAAAAATTTGTAGGAAAATGACATTTTGACCCTTAAGTGTTCATAATATTACAAAAAAATTAGTTATCAGTTGACTGAGTGATTATATAATTATAAATATTTATTAATATTAATATCATATTCATTATATTAAATATATCAATTAAATTTATTCGTCAAAAATCAAACCAAAATAACAAAAAAATCATTTTAAATAACACAATAATCATAATATTGATCATTCACATTTTTCATGGAAATATTATATTTTTAAATTAAAAATAAAATGAATTGATTAAATTATCTGAAATTTATGATCTAATATATAAAATATATTTTATAAAATTTAAATTCTAAAACTGACCAACAATAATATATATACAAATGAATAACAGTCATTATTAGTGGTAAATTTATCTTCAGTTCTAAAAATGATAACCAATATCTGTATAAAATCTAGATAATTTTATAGGCTATTTATTTTAATTTATTAATATAAAATTTATTATAAAAATATTATAATAACATTTAATTAGTTCTTTATTTATTATAATGACACAAAAGTGATTGTTTTAGTAAAATCCAAAATTAATATAAAATTCACCTTAATCTAATTTTGACATAAATAATTAAAAATAAATTAGAAATTTTGTAAATTCAAAATATAAAATTTATAAATTAATATTATTAATGAAAAATTATTAAAAGATATTCTATTTTATTGAAATTATATCTTTATAAAATAATATTTTGTAATATTTTTTATATTAAATTATGATTGATGGCAATATTTTTATTTACTTGCAGTTTTATTTTTCTTAAATTTACCTGATAATATTAATTTTCATTATTGCAACTCAATTTAGTTTGGCATTTTGGGTGAACTATTATATTGACACAATGATTATGTAAAGTGGATTGTATTTAGGAATATGATTTGTGGTTTAGATATTAAATAATTCAATGGAGATTCTATATAGTGGTGATCCAAACACATTCCAAAACCTCAATACATCACTAATAAATATCTTGAATCTAGCATAGAGGTACTAATGGCATTGTGTTGGTTGTTGTTGATAGATAGATGTCATACATCAATCTTTAATATCCTATATCTCATTATATCAATAATGACATGTAGGATGTGGTGTTAATAAATATATAGATCATGAGGGAAAATCAATAATGGATTTTGGTTCATGAGAGATATCTCTGTAGACTATATAAATGGTTTTCACAGCGAGTCTAGTCCACCATTCAAATTATATTACAATAATATACATTGATCTAGAATTTTAATATTTATAATTTCATAATGAACATTTGTTAATATTGAATGAAATATAATCCTCATGTCAAAATAGTAATATTTTTATTTTAAATGGAGTCAATATCAATACATTGTAAATATCAACTGATCACTGAATCCATAACTCAATCTACCCAACATATTCAAAACTAATAGATCATTGGCTATGTATTTATTGAAATAAATTTCAATCATCCAATTAGTTTCTAGAAATTAATCAATGAACCCACTGATAAATATGTTATGTAACAATGACAACCATAACATAAAAATAATTTATTTGAAATATAACCAAGTTTCCATGATAATGTATGTTTTATTCTCAATGTCATCAAACAATGAGATCAATTTATTATACATTTATTATCTTAATTAATCTCTTAAAATACCTTGATCATGTAATATGTTTTATTAATTGTCATTTTAATCAAAGGGACTAATATATCGACTTTCTTAAATAATAACGGACAAAAACATTGTTGACTTATTCAATAATGATATCACACGCATCACACGTCCAATGTATCCTACCTCACAATGATCATATCTCATCACATTTTCCATAAGAACACAACATCACAAAACTCATGACATGAATAACAAATATTATTATATACAATTATGATTACACAAGTTCTAAATGTAATACATAAGATTCAATTATACTAATGTTTTTATTATTAGAGAAACAATTTTGCAATTCCTAATTATTTACTCATGAGTATTATTAAAACCAAAATAATTCATATTATTTAATTAAATTTTACCGAATTAATATTATTTTTTTATTATTCTAAGGAAAAATTAACATTGAATGAATTGTAATAAGTTTTTTAAATATTATATATTAGATGAAATGTGAAAATACTGGTCTTTTAAAAAAACTATCCCATTTTATGAAATAAAATAAAAATAAAAATAACAAGACATATAATGAATATTTTTTATAGAAAAAATATATACTAAAAATGAAACATAAAGAATATAAAAAATAACTTCAAAACTGTAAATATTTCATAACATTTTAAATATCTATGTAATAATATTTTCTAAATAAAAATTATTTTTAATTTATTTCATTGAATAAAGTATTTAAAATGTTTAATTATTATTTTTATTTGACTTAAAAAATATACTTATATTTAAAATAATCTAATTTATTTATGTGGTATCGACAGTAATCTTTTTTTTTAATTTAAAATCATTTTTTTTCTTTAAACAATCAATTTTCTAGAAAGAATTATCATTATGAATTGTACACTTGAATTATAATTGATTCCTACCACTTATAAAAAAATAATTGTATAATATTTATTCAATATTATTAAATAGAATAATTTATAATAGATATTAATACAAAATTATTTTTATGTCGTAATGAATTGAAAAGAGAAAAACGTTTTTTCCAAAAGTAGCATTTAAACTGTCTATTCAGGGCTTAAACAAAGTGATAATTGTAGAAATGACACTTAAACAAGTATAAACCAAATTAATAGGTTTATTTTTTATACAACCATTTAATTATTGAATATTAGACAATTCAGATACACTTTAATAATAAAATTTGTTTCTAATGTAAAATTATTTCAATTAATTCAAATTGTGTCTTTTCCATCACTTATAAAAGAGAACCATGTATCTTCTATTATTCACACCTATTATGGAAGATATATTAGAAAAAAAAAACAAAAATCCATTAGTAACCTTATTATCCATGACCTATAAGATTTTTTCTCATCATTGTACAACAGTAGAGAGATTAATGTGTAATCCAATATCGGTTTTCCAAAGAAGAGTCATAACAATTATGCATGTACATTCATTTTTTTCATATCAAATAACCTTAAAATAATGTATAGACATAATATTATAATAAAAACATTATATTAAATATAAATTATCTTTTTTTTTATTTTAACAAGACATATATTTCTCTTTTATATCTTATGGAAAATGATAATATCAATTGTGTGTACATATGACATATTATCTCTACATCGTGTTGTAATTTTTTTTCATCCCCACATTATACTGATGCTTATAAAAATATAAATAATTAATATATATGATATATATGAAATAATTATGAATTATTAAATATGTTATATCATTTACCAATCTATACTTCCTCTCATTAAGAAAATAGATATAGATGGATGTTCATACTTGTGGACTACAACCTCCTAGGAGAGATGTAATTAATTTTTCATTTTCATATTTAAAGGGTAACTATAAATTTTCATATAATTAATATATATGATATTTATATCATTATTAGAATAATGGATTTTATTTATGAATGATTAATATTAATGTACTGATACAGAAAAACAAAAACATATATGAAAAATGAATGTGAAGAATCTCAGAATTGATGATGTTAATAAAGTATTATTAATTGATAGTTTCTAATAAGTTATCAGATTATCATATATGATAATAAAAGTTTTTTTATGGTTTTATATTTAGTTATAATAAATTTAAATTTATTTTATAGGAGTCTAAAATCACATACAATGAATGTCGGACCTGATTTTACGGTTTATTTGAAAATATCATCCTTATTTGGGATTGTTTATATTTATGGTTTTTTTCAAGGAATTACATGATCATTCAATATTAAACCCAATATATTTTGTTATTATATATTTATATCTTTATAATACATTTTTTATTTTAAATTTCATCTATTTATATAACCCTGAGAGAGAATGAATATTTTTAACAGAAACTGTCATTTTTTAATTGATTCATGATTATTTTTCTTTTAGGTACATATATTCATTTAAAAAATCAATAATATTCTTATATTTATCCAATTATTTATCATATAAATTTTTACGAACATTTTAATTTCTATAAAAATAATTAAATTGAATTTTCTAGTCATTATTTTAATGTGTTACTTTTTACAAAAACATTGAACAAAATATTTGTTTTGATATACACTGCATGATTGAATTATACCTCCATCATGAATACTATTTTCATTAAAATTAACTTAAAATTAACACTATTCTTTCTAAAGAAAATATTTTTCAATATATTTTAATATTTTAATATTTTGATTTACTTATATCAAAATGAATTGTGTATTTTCGTCAATAACATTTCTGGAATTCTTTTAACATTTATTCATAAAGTAACATATCAAATGATAAACATTATTTTTTACTAAGGATATATAATTATGATTCTATAAAGCATGTAATCATAGGAGGATAATGGTCATTTTTATAGATATGGATTGTTTCTTCCTATGGAGCTTCTTCCAATATGGATCGCTATTGATTAATAATTCACGTTTATTATGTATTATTTTTTATTATTATGATATTTAATTAGAGATAATATGTTAGGGTTTTTATTGTAATTACATATCCATTCAATGCATCTGTAGGTCTAAATTGAAAATAATAATATGGAATTTTTAATATTCCTTAAAAAATTCTATTTGATGTCATAGAACATGGTCTTGATGTTTTGTATAAGATGTCAAGATTTGTGTATTACATCATTATATAATATTATATTTATGTCCATGTGATTTTTAAAATATTTATGATATACATGTATAAGATACAATCTCTTGTAATTATAAATATGGTGTTATTTTATCATTATTTGTTCTATCAATAATATTAATTCTATACTTATTATATGATATCTTTTTTTATAAGAATTCCCTTACTATTAATATAAGATCACCAAATTATTTTGTTTCCTTTACCCATGATTATTGGAATTGATCTATGATTTAAATTTAATGATATATTTGATTATGTTTATCAAAAAATACTATGTTCTTTTTTATTTTTTTCAAATGTACTTTTAGAATAAACATTTATGTAGTTTTCTATGACTACATAACTATTTGATACCATATGATGTGATAAATTATTTTTAGGGACAATTTAATAATGTAACCACCACATCTATGATACGTGGTTCATGTTTTATGTATTTGGAATTAGACACATTTTACTATAGAACATGAGAATTAAAAATCAAAAAATTATATTAAAGAACATTGTCCTATGATCGAATATAAGGAAAAATCTATGTATAGGATTATATCATTAAGTTTTTGTACAGTTGAATTTTTTTGGTTTTGTATAAAATAACTCATTATCAGGATAATGGTACATGGATACTGTTGTCGAACATATTCTCTTAGAATTAATTAATCTCAAAGGAGTGGATTGGGTATTTACATTATTTTCACCAGTGCGTGACGAGTGGACATTTGATAGTAGAAATTTCTAGACACTGTCAAGAGGTATGATTTAGTTAATTGACTACTCATTAGAAATCACTGTGAAATATTTGAAATCAATTTTATGATGTCAATAAATTCCCAGTAATACAAAACATATCATTATGAGATGATCAAAACATATATATATATATATATAATAAATTTATGATATGTCTTCCACCAGTTTTGGACTTTTTCATTACTATTTATAAACATATATTTAAATATATTTTATCTCAATATTTATACATGGGTCCTATTAAATGGAATGTAAACTGTATCAATTCACATAATATATAGTTGTATTCCCCTATTGGGAAATATATTGAAGATAGAGCTAGAGATGGAGGTAGATATGATTTTTGAGCTATATTAGGGTTACTAAAACATGGTATGGCTGATAGAAATACCTTCATAGAGAAGCATTATGATCGAAAATGTGGTGAAATATTGTGATAAAATTTTATGAGAAAATAAACTGTATCATTTAATGGAATTCAAATTCATTTAATATTAGAGAAATGTATAAATCCATTAAAAATGTTATTTATCACATTGGCATGAAATATATAAGAGAAGGCCTCAATAGTAGTTTATCATTACATGGGTGATGAAGATCAACGGTGGTCCTTGATTCATAACATTAATGTTGTGGAAGAAATAATGAGCATGGAATTGAAGAATTCCAATTCAATTTTCAGAGAATGATATTTTTTCATGAAAAAAAATAGATATAGAGATATTATTCCAGAGTCTATGATAAGAAGAAGAAGATTATGTTTTTATGTTTTATGGAAAATTTAAAATGTTTGAAATTCATCTTATGAACTATGTATATGATCCCAAGAGTATGATTATACATTTAATTTATTGAATATATTCAATCATTTGAATGTATATATTCTCAAAAAAATTATCATTATTTTTGGATATAGCTTCATGTTATATAAATATAGAGGATGACTTATATATTTCTTAAGAAATAATAAGAAATTAAGAGAAGTATAGTACACCTGAACACCTCATGATGAAAAAATATATAAGGTGAATAAAAGAAGGGGGATTTTATAACATTTCATTCTTATGTATGGAAACCCCCAAGTATATATTTGAAGGGGAACATGATTTTTTTCAAGTTCTTTGAGAAACGCCACTATCCACAATAATCCAATTGTTGGGTAATATCCATAAAATTATATAGCTTTAACTGTAAGGATATGGGGCACTATTCCAATATAGGACCAAATTTTCATAGGAAATTACCACATAAAATGCTAAACTTATAATAATATGATTTTTTAATTACTATATATTAATTTTATTTTCCTAGTGATATAGTGTAAATTACATTTATCATAACATCAATCATAGATAAATAGTTTTTCAATCAAATAAAATAGACACATTTAAAATTTCCATGTTTTCTATGTATATTAAATCTATTTATACAACACTAATAAGGGAGTAAAAAATCACGATAATTATAATAAATATTATTAAAAATGTTATGTCATTAAATCAACATTTTAATGCATAGATGTAAAGTTTTCCCAATTTATATTAGTAAATCTATTGTAAACATTGATATAATCCTTGATATATATTTGTTTTCAATGTATACTAAAACAATAATTTCTAACATAATTAAATCATGAAATTTTGGGAAGATGTGATATTACCTATCTTTGGAATAGACATTTCATCATCTGTATCATGCCTTGATCAACCCCGAGTAGTTCTTATTTACCAAATTCATGTGGAAGAAGATAAGATAGAAGATATGAATGTAAATGGTAAGCCAAGAATAAAATATGTTATTTTTGTGAAAAAATACATTGATGTGATTAATAATAAACTACTTAGTCATCCACAATAGTGTGATGTTGAGTTTTATATTAAACTCATCCCTAAAGAAAAAATTATATCTACGAATCTATATTGAATTTCCCTTGTTGAGTAGTGGAGTTAAAGAAGCAACCAAAAAAATCTTGTGATAAGGGATTCATACTCACATGCAGTTTACCTTGGGGATATCCTAATCAATTTTTCAAAAATAATTATGACCCAATATGTTTTTGTGTTGATTTAAGGGATATATATTACATTCTCATTATGAGAATGTATCCTCTCCCTCATATTGATAACATCTTTGATCAACATCGGTGTGATAAATATTTTTCAATGATTGGTCTTAATTTTTGTTATCCTCAAAAAATCTCATTTCATATGAGGTATAAACATTTTGAGTTTAATGTAATTAACTTGGAATGTATAATATGTCCTTTATTCATATGGATCTCAAGAAAATGGTTTCCATGGTATATACAGATAAATTAATAATGGTATTTACTGATGTTATATTGGAATAGTAATAATATTTTTAAAAGAATAATATTAATTTATATATCAATATTTTTAATCATTGATAAAATGAGTTGTATAGGTAATATATCATTTATAAATTAATTTATAAGAATATTACTTTTCATTGATATATTTTCACTATGGACAGAATATTAGTTTATATTTCAATTTCAATGGTAGCCAAAGAATGGCCTATGTTGACTAACATAATTAAGGTAAATAAATTCCCAGGATTAATACATAATTATAAGTGAATAGATAAAATAATTCTAGATAAGATAACATTGTAATCCTGTTTTCATTTAATGGGGTTAGGTTCTTAGCGATAGATGAATATAAGGAATGTTTTGAATAATTAATGTTTTGGATGATCGATTTGCCGGTATTGAAATTAACCATTATTGGATTTTAATTTGTGATATATACTAAAACATCCATTAATGTAATTGGATGACTTTATAAAAGATGATAATGTTATATCATATGCATGAAGGAAGATAATAATCAATGAACAGAACTATCCAACAAATGTTATGAGTTAAAAACCATAATTTTTTTATTAAAGATGAGGTTTCATTATCTCTATATTGAAAATATTGCATATATATATATATATCAAAATAGTTGGAAATAAATTTCATTCAAATGGATATCAAATAATTTGTCAATATATATTGAATGATCTACACAAGGATTATATTATCTATTATACAACCACCCTATAAAGGAAAATAATGTTTTTTTATCATTATTAGGATTGATCATAGAGTTCTGACTAAGATAAGGATAGACAAGGATTATTTATTTAGAAATATGGTAATAATGGTTATAGGAATTATAATGGAATTGAAAGAAAACATTGTATTTCGAAATTATTTTCAAAACATTCTTTTTGGAAAAAATAAATACTTACAATCGATTGATAGAGTTTACAAAAGAATATTAGTTATTATTATGAATAGAAGTTTGTAATTTTTTTATAAAAATAAGGTGATACAATTTTGAATGAGGATATTTATTTCATCTATTAATGATATGAAGAGAGAATTATTAGACGTAACCCATATTTCATATTTATCTATGGAACCTAGAAGAAACAAAATGTGTCTGGATTTGAAGAATACATTTTTTTGATAACATAAAATTAGAAATTGATTACATTGTATTATGATGTGTGGTTTTAAAATGTGTAAAGACTATGAGAAAACCTCAGTAAGGATACATGAGACCAATAATATTTATTCTGTAAACGGAATGATATTATAATTGACATTATCATGGGATTTTCAAATTCTCTTAGAAATAATGATTCTGCATGGGTTATTTTTTATCACCATATGTTGTCAGTAAATCTACTCAATATAAGTGAATATCTACATCATGAGATACTATAATAATGTTATATTACGGGAATTTTGAGCCTTTATAGAACACCTATTTCCATTATATCTAATCATGATATGACTTTTACATAAAAATTATGTAATAGTTATAATTTGTATGCTAAAAAGAGATAAAATTGAGCATTTTTTATCATCATCAAACTAATAGAAATCCTAAAAAGAAAATTCAAACATTATATGTTTTTTTGATTTTGTGTTCTGTGGATATTAATGGTATGTGTGATCCGTATATACCATTTGTTGAATACGAATATAATAATAGCTTCCATTAATGATTCTAATGTCACTATATGCAGAATTGAACAGAAATTGGTGTATTGATATAACTTGTTTGAAAAATGTTGTGAAAGGAACCTTGTTGGAATAGATCTTGAAGAGGTGACAATGGTGAATGTGAACACTATTAAAAATCATGTCATAACCAATATAAAAAGTAGAGGACTTTAATGTTGATAATTGAATGAAGGACAAATATTTTCACACGGGTGTTCAAATTTTCATGAAGGTATCTTTGTAAAAAGGTTTTAGAAGATTACAAAATGAAGTCAAACTCAGTCTAAGTTACATCATGTCATTGAAATTAATGAATGTATTAGAGTTTTAGATTACCATTTAGAATTTCTACTTAGACATGATAATTTTAATGGTGTGTTACATATGACTTTATTGAAAAAAATAATTTATGATTCAAGACATTGGATCACTAATGAGGAAATAGTTTTGAAACAGGTTTTCTTATTACCATAATAACTTTATCTAGAATTGTGACAATATAGAGCATGTGTTGAGGAGTCAAATGAATCAAATATATATTTTACATTTGGGAAACTAGAATATAGAAAGTGTTATGTTGGAATATAAGGAAAATATGATGAAGAACATTCCAATAAAATTCATGAGTTTACATTCCTGAAATTTTTTGGATGATTTTTTTATAGGAGGAAAGATTGTAACACTAGAGATTCAATTATAGTATGATTTTTTCTAAAAAACAATAAATAAATTCCAATAGATTTATTGTTGAATTTGATTAAAACCTAAAATATTATTTATTAATATTTGATAAAATGATATTCATTTTTTAATTATTTATGCCAAAATTTTATTAAGATGATTTTTCTTTCAAAATTAGTAAAAATTAGGATGAACATTAAAAATAACAGTGAATAAAAAATATATCACTTTCATAACAATATAATGATTTAAATATTAAATTATTTATCATAAACAAAATTAATGTAGAATTTATATTTTATAAGTAATATATAATCCATATAATAATATAATGTTGAATATGGAAATATATGTTTTAAATTTGAAAAATATATGTAATGTTTTATGTCAAAATATAAATTATATTTTATTATTTTCCCCTAATAAATTATTTTAAAGGTTCAAAATAGTTTTGAATTGTTTTTAAAGAATGATTATTCTCATTTGAATTAATATATTCTCATTCATTACATTTGTGTCAACAATTAAATTATTTTTTCATAATATTAATTTTTATTCATAAATAAACGTTTTTCTAAAAACTATTTTCATTTATGTTTGTAGACTTATATTAATATTAATTTATATAAATTCTGAAATTTATTCATAAAAAATGGATTAAATATTTTAAAAATAATAATTTATATCATTTAATAATGTGTACAAAAATTTTGTTCATGATTTCTATTTAAAATCAAAAATATTTGTTACCATGATTATAACTAATAAAAAATTACAATTTTAAAAATAAGTGGTATAGGGGAAAATTATAGTTAAAAACTCCAAAAAATATGTAATTTATTTTAATTAAATAAAATTATAATTTTATTCATTTTGGGACCACATTCAAAAAGAAAACTCTTAATAATATAATAATTTAGGACTATTTTACCCAATACGATAAGCATATGATTTAATTAGTTTTTATGGTGATTTTTTTGGTGGATTTAACATAGATAAAAAAGATCATTTGAATCATGACACATTTTATGAAAATAAACTGTATCTTGGTAAAATAATAAATTTTTCAGTTTCATTGTTTACATCTGATGTTGAATATTTATGTATAGATAGATGGTATACTAAAAATTTGTTTATAAAATTAACAGTAGAAAACATTGGATATCTATTCTAACATGTCCCTAAAAATTGAGAAAATAAAAGTGCAATAAGTATTCCAATGAAACATGTATCACACTCTGGAATAAGGAATATTGATGTAAATAATCACCTTTTGAGAGACCATTTTCAAAAAAGTGATATCACTCTCATGTACATTAGCATAGAACATCAGCATTCAACTATTGTTAGTAATCCTTTGTATTATGAGAGAATGAATTAAATAAATCATGAGTTATGGATGATTAATTTTGGTTCTGTTTGATTATATTTGTCTCACCATTTGGTAGGTATCAACATTGGCTATGTATCACCATTGGGTTTGTATTGACTTTGGGAATGTCTCACGATTGTGACTTCTCAACATTGTGACATCAGCCCGTTCTGATATCTCACCATTGTGAATAATCAATGTTGTGAATTATCACCATTTTGATTTCACAGAATTGATGATTTATCACAGAAGAAGATTTCTCATTCCTCTGTTAAATTTTTATTCATATATTTGAACCATATGCATCATTCTGTTTATTATCTATTCAATTTTGAAGAAAATTCAACTATTTTCACATTTTTATTTTAAATTGATAATTCAATTTCTGAATTCCAAAATCCTGAAGGATATAGAATTAAATATTTTTCTAATTCCAATGTTCACTTTATTACTTGCAACACCCCCCCCCCCAAATATGTTATGACCCTTTATCTCTAATATGTAGACCTTATATTTTCATTAAACTGAGCTATCCTCCATGGCCATAGTGAAGCGAATTTACAGTTCTTCTATAAATGAGTCACATTTTAATGATAACCTAAAGGGGAATCATAGTAGTGTTGATAGTATTGTACTATTGAACCTTAATCTTGTAAATAGGGTTGTAATACCTGATAAAGAAGTTCAAGGTGAATGGATTCTTGTATGTAAGTCTCTAGCACTGAATGATATATAGGCCCATGTATGGATGTATTGGTTATCTTCAAATGAGGTACAATTTTTTGCGAGGTTGCTTTGTTATTTTTACTAGTATATATTATTTTGATTTGATTAAATAGAATAAGACTAGGTGAGAAAAAGAATTATTGGTCATATAATTTACTATTCATCAAGACAGGGGGCTGAGTGTTTAAAATATTTAATTAAATGTGATTTTAAGGATTATCCAAGAACTATTAATGAATATAGTGATATATTTCATATGAATATTCCTTTTATATGTTGAAAATAGATGGTATTGTTCAATGGCTGATTTCTTTCATGTTATATAGAGAATAAAGGATACTTTTTATGTTCATTTAACACATTTTGTAACCAAGAAAAGGTGTAACCAAGAAAAGGTTAATTTTCTATATTATGGTATCAATACGTCTACAAGTTATATCTTGTGAATAAAGGGAAAAAGATAAATATTTTAATATATCTAATACTTCACATGAAAGAGATGTTAATGGAAACATTGTGGTCTAATTATTTAATTTATTCTAATTCGAATGCTGATATCTTTAAAACTAATGGTCTAATTTTTGAAGATGTGGAATATATTGTGGTTTGTGGACATTTTTTATTTCAGTGATAATTTTTAGAGGGTTGAAATTTATTGGGAAACCAATGAAGTTGAAATATTTTTTGATGGGATAAATCATTATGAAATGATTCATCAAGATTACCAACCTTCGATATCGATATATCCAATTTAATCCAGTTTGGAGCCTAATTATATTGATGATTACTATGATTTTGATGAGAAAGAAAAGGTTTCTACCTTTATGGGTGAAGATGGGATTTATTTTCTAATTAATAATGGTATTGACCATAATTTACCTATATAATCATATTCAATCAATTATAGAGCACCTAGTCCACATAGATCTCATATCAAAGGAGAGAAATTTTAAAAACAAGATATTGATGAGGTTGAAAAAAATATGAGGGGAATTTAAATTCAAATTTTATTCAAACCATTTGATGAGAATATAAATGGTTCAAGTTAAATAGATGATTAAAATATACAGGTAAGTGGTAGTTGAAATGAGTTTGATGATGATAATGTAAGAGATTATGACCCTGATGTTCTCTGGGGCATAATCGAAAAGAAGGAAACAAAAAATACTTGAGATCTTGTTCCCTCTCTTGGATTATCTGAAATTGAAGCAGAAGAAAGAACCAATCATGTTGATAATATTTATCTTGATTCCATAGATAAGGAATCCATTGTGAATTGGGGAAATCCCCATGTATCAGAGCCACATTGTTGCTAATGTTGTTGACTGTGATAGTATGTTTTTTACTGATGACCAAACATTTCCATATGATGTTGTTGTTGATCTGATGATAGTTGTTTATACTATTGAGTAGTCTCTGGATGAGAAGATGGATTTCAAGCATGTTGACCAAGCTATTGGTGAATTATATACAATTTTTGGAACCTCCGTTTTTTACAAACATTTGTGGATTCAATAATTAATGTTTCATTTGTTTCTAATATTCTCGATAAACCTTATAATAGATGATTTGACTCAATGTATGAATAATCAAGAAAATATTTTTGATAAATTTGATAGTCTAAGTCACTCCCATGCCTCATCTCCCTCATGTCACTTCATATTTCTAGATATAGCCTCTATTTGTGTTTTTATTTTCTTTGTGGTTTTTCTCTATTTATATTGGAGGTTTTTTAATTATAGAAGATTCATTGGAAGGGGTTGGAGTAAAAATCGTGGTAGTTCCTCTTTGGTGCTTCCCTAACAAAATCCAACATTGTTCAGGCCTTCAAAGCATATGATTCTCTCCTATTTTGTTTGTTGTGGTGGTTTCTCTATGGATTTGGGATGTGAATATCCAAAGGTCAGCAGTGCACCAGGACGTGTGTCTTATGATGGATTCAATCAATGTTGTTGTGGTCTTCGTTTTTGTAAAATCCCAGGTAAATAAAGAATTTTCATATTTATTAATATTTACGAATTAAATATTAATTTTAATTAAAAGGGGTTTCTACGTTCGATAGCGTACTCGGTACGCAACGATGAGTTTCCTTGAAAACTTACGTTGCACACAAGTAATAAAATAATATTATTTTAAATGTTAGTTAACAAGTAGATGTTGTACTGGCAGGAATGGATAGAAATAACTAAAATATGATTATATATGTTTTTAAATGTTTTTACATTTACCCAATAAAAGATAAAGGCTTAAAATACGGAAAGAGTTCAATTTTAGGCATTTATACCCTAATTTTCACGAAAGGTCCACTTATCACCTTTTGACTTAGAACCGTCATTAAATATAGTTTTGATCGATCTTATAAATTATATTGGACCAAATATAAATCTCCTTTAGAATCGGGACATCAAAATTTACTTTGTGTAATTTTTTGGTAGCTTTCTGATAAAGTTCATTTTTTTAATGAATAGTGTAAAATGTTGTATTTTAATTCAAAACCTCTTTTTAATCTAATTTATTTATATGATTAGATTATCTTTTGAATTTGTTTTAATGTGAAATTAGAAAATATATTTACCATTAAATCCAATAGTGGTCGTTGGAATTATTTTCACTTTGAAATCGGACTTAAATTAGTGTCAATCTTTTGATACTTATTGTTTCATAAAAACACGCTATTTTCTCTGACAGCGGGAATTAATTATTAAATTAATTAATGTGACTTATATGTTTTGAATTTTTTAAAATCGACTTCATTTTTGAATTCTTAATATCAAATATAGCTTAGGGTGAATTTTTGATAATTTTCTGAAAAACTTCTATTTTTGATGAATAGTGAAACCACTAAGTGGTACTTATAAAGACTGATTTTCCGTTTAAATGAAATTTTTCCATCATTGTGTTTTGAATTTCAAAAATCCAACATACATGGTTGTCATTAATAAGTAAAATGTGGTTCAATGAGATTATAATAATTTTTGGTGAATAGTATCTTATTAAGTTCTTAATCGCGATTAGTGGTAATTAGTGTAGTTTAAGGTAAAAATAATGCTTTAATAAAATAAAATGAGCTTGAAACATGTCCTTCCCTCATTGGTTGTGTCATAGCCGACCAAGAAAAGACATGGGTAAACTTGGGGACCCCATGGAGCCACATTGTTTGGGAAATGACAAAAATAACTTTTTATTTAATGTAAAAGTAAAAATGACACAAACATGATTTGTTTTACTAAAACAATTTTTAAATGGGGTTATACAAGTCAGATTTTTGATTATAAACAGTCATTGGAAAGCTAAAAATATTTCATACATCATAGTATTTTTTTTATAATTTTTAGACACTAAATAAATTATATTATTTATGACATAATAATGATGGAGCGATGGCATCATTATTTGACGATTTAAATAAAATGGAAAGATAATGTAAAATCTATGAACTACACATGTCCAAAACTTATTTTATGGGTGGATTTATAACACTTATCACCTTATCCACGAATTATATCGATGTGGGACCTTTTAAAACCGAAAAACATTTTCAAATAAAGTAATATTTCTTTACTTTCCAAAAGTGCCCCTCCTCTCCTCTTATAAAAGGCCCCCACCTCTACCTCCTTTCACACACTCCTCAAGCCTTTGTATCAGCCAACCCCTACCCATTTACTCTCTCCACATCCCTCTCCCTATATTAGAGGATTCCCTTTGGGCAGAATCCTTTCAAAGGAAGCCTTTAGTCTCAAATCAAATAGAGTTACACTTTTAAAGGTAATTCAGTCTCTCTTGTTCATTTGTTTTATATTGCTTCTCCAACCCTCTAAAATCATTTTATTTACTTATTTTGTAACAACAACGGTATCTTCAATATACTAGGATGTTGTTATAAGATTTATTCGAGCTACACTCTCACACAACTACATCAAATGGTTAAAGAACATACGGTTTCCGTGGATGGCAAAATTCTGCCTCCTGAAACGATGATTGTTCAATACTCATTTAACGCCTTCAAAGGTGGCCATTATGATGTCACTATTTTTATATATATGATATATAATATGTTTATTTTTTTTCATTAAGATTCTGTATTTTTCATTTTTGGCATACCTTTATGGTTTCCATTATGGGTAAACACGATATCTTCATTTAAGGAAGTGCGGACTATCGCCCCCTCAAAGTGATGTGATTCGTTAATGCCATATGTGGGAAGTGTAATGGATGGATTTAAAGTTATTATATATGATGTTATACTGGAATTATAATATACCTCTATATCATTATTATTTCTTTCCATTAAAGTATGATATAGAAATGAAAGTAGTGTTCTTGCGTACGTACGGCTTACCATCTCCATAAACGGTGCATTTCATTTCTTATCCCCAAATGTAATGTACTATTAAAATTACATGTATATAATGGATATATAAAATTAATGATATATCTAAATGATGAATATAATTCTGGAATTAAAATATACATACCTCTCATTTAGTTTTAATTCAATTAATATGACAATGAAATGAAAGTAGCGTTCATGCGTACGTACGACTTACCGTCTCCATGAATGGTGCATTTCATTTCTTACCTCTAAATGATTATGTAATATTATAAATACATGTATATGCTGGATATATATGATACATATTATATCCAAATCGGGAATTTCATTCTGGATATAAAGAACCTTTGACCACACGAACAACATGTAATTGTAAGAAGTCCACTTTCGACTTAGGAAACAAATATTGAGAAAACAAACATTATTAACCTAAATGGTTACAAAATGTTTATAACATGAAAATAAGTGATATAAAAGGAATAATGAACTTTAAAAAGGTTTTTAATCAAGTATAAATTAACTCAAGTCTATTATTTAGGACGTTAAAAAACGATTGAGTCAAGTCGGATACGAGGTAAGGGACTTCGTCTCAATCTCCTTTCATTGAGGAATATTTCGTTTTATACACAACTTTCTTTTATACGGTGTATAAACCCCTTTGACTTTTACTTTTATACAAAAGGAATATTTTTCTACGAAGCGTTTTACAAAACGACAAAAAGAAATGTTTCTTTTAACGTACGCGGCGACAACGACCTTTTCCGCCACTACAAGTATTATTTGGTCTTTGGATTTCTCAACAAGCCATAAAGTTTTTAGAATAAAATAAATACCATATACTCTTTTATGTATTTTGGTATTGAAAATAGTTTTGAAAAAGGATTCTATTATGGCAATATATTTATGATATATTGTGATTGATATGTGGAAATGTTATCATTCCTTTATATTGGTTTTATGTTTTATGATTTTATACTGGTACTTGGACATTTTAACGGGTGGTTACGTTATAAACCATATGACAGGTGGTGCCGTGAATACCAGGACGGGTGGTTACGTTATAACCTCCAATGCATTGGGTATGGAAGTCGGCCGTATGGCTATTCCATTAAGTATGTATGGAAATTGGCCGTATGGCTATTCCATTAAGTGATATGTGTGGAAGTCGACCGTATGGTTATTCCACTTAAGAATGTTTATGTCCCAAGTTACCTTTATATATGTTATGTGTTCTTTTTATGGATTTTATGGTAATCCTTTGGTTACAAAAAGGTAAGTAATGATACTTTTTTCTGTGAAGAGTTTTTACTACATCATGAAGGTGAAGGTATTAATTTGATAGAGTATATATGGTTTATTTGATGTTTGAGAAAAACTAACAGTTTTCATTCTTTCTGTATCCCTTACTGAGCTTTTTATGCTCATCCCAAGTTTTTTTGAAATGTTTTTCACAGGTCAAGGGAAAGGAACATGATATGATGATAGTGTCAATGAAGTGTCAAGAAAGAATCCATGTTTATTTTAAATATGTTTCCATTGATGGGAATGAAGAATACTATCTTTACGTAACCACTTTGCTTATATGTGGAATGTAATGAATGTTTTATGATATAATTGTCTAAAACTCTAAACCTGAAAAGATCCTCAATGTGTAATCTTGTGATAACTCAAGATTATGTAAGGTTTAAGGCCGGGGCCTTATAGTTGGTATCAGAGGTCGGTTTAGACAACTTTAGGAGTTATAAAAGTGTTAAATTATAATATGATTGAAATGATATAGCATTTACGGATTACCATGTTGCTTCTCCTAAAATATTTCTGTGTTCAGAATGGTTTTCCGCAGAGGAAACAAAGCAGCTATGTTGGGATGACATCAAGAGGAAGATAACCTTCCAAATCTACAACCTGAGATGGTCTGAATTGGAACTGAACAGTTTGTTGCAGTGATGGAACATTTGAATCAGGTTATAAATGGTGGTGGTATCCATGCACGAGATCAGCCAGATCAACCGCAGAGGAACATGTCAGTGGTGGAACATTTCATGTGGCAACATCCCCCATCATTCAGAGAATCATCTGACCCTGTGCAAGCTGAAGGGTAGATTAAAGCACTGGAGAAGATTTTTGATGTCATGGGGTGTCCAGAACATAAAAAGGTTAGTCCTGCTGTTTACCTTTTTGATGGTGAAGCTGATCAGTGGTGGTCGATGGTGAAAAATATAAGGGATAGTGATGAGATTGAGGATCTTCACTAGGACGAATTCAAAGGTATATTTCTTGAGAAATATTTTCCTAATGTGGTTCATCTAAGGATGGAAAAACAACTCCAAGAATTAAGGAAGGAGGATGATTCAGTGGCTGCTTATGAAGAAAAGATCACTCGATTGGCAAGGTAAGCTCCAAACTTCATACGAGATCTAGATAGTAAAATAAACCATTTTTACTCAGGGTTAAAGCAAAAGTATCAAAGGGCTTTAGCTTCTCGTGAGTTCAAAAGTTATGAAAAACTCGTTCGATGTGCGGAGAAGGTGGAAATGGAGTTTTCCGATGATCAGGTGTTCTATGACAAACAACAGAATAAGAGGTCTAGTTGGCAGGAAAAGGGGAAGAATTCATCAAAGAAGCAAGGAGTTAAGAAAACCAAATATCCGTCCGGTGAGAAGTGTGGTAAAGTGCATCCTGGAGAATGTTTATCCAAGTATGGTAAGTGCTTTCTGTGTGGTAAGTCTGGTCATATTGCTCGTAACTGTAAGGAAGATGATCAACCAGGAAATTAAAAGCCAACGGTAAGATGTTTTAAGTATAATGAAATGGGTCATTATGCAAACGAGTGTCCAACGAAGAACTCAACTGGGGGAATGCAGCCAGACTACAAGCAGAAAGGGGTGGTGAAATTATTTGCAACAACTTCAGCAGATGTTGGGCCATAGAATGAAGCGGTATCAGCTCCAGGGAGCTCAGTATTTTTTTGAAGATTGACTTGAGGTCAGGGTACCATCAGTTGAAAGTAAAAGAAGCAGATGTTCTGAAGACTGCGTTCCATACTAGATATGGCCATTATGAATTTGTAGTTATGCCTTTTGGGTTAACCAATGCACCTGCTGTATTCATGGACCTTATGAATAGAATTTTCCATGAGTTCTTGGATTAGTTTTTGATTGTGTTTTGAGGATTGGGAAGAGATTATGTGTGCCTTGTGATTCACAGTTGAAGAATGAGTTGTTATGTGAGGCTCATAGTTCCCTGTTTTCAGTTCATTATGGTAGTACTAAGATATATAGAGATCAGCGGGAGTATTACTGGTTCGATGAAATGAAAAGAGCTATTGCTGATTTTACTGTGAAGTGTTTGAAATGTGAACAGGTTAATGCAGAGCGGCAGTTACCGAAAGGGATGCTTCAGCCTTTACCAGTTCCAGAGTGGAAATGGGAAAACATATCCATGGACTTTGTTGTGAGATTACCGAGGACATCTCGAGGTAATAATTCAATCTGGGTGATCGTTGATCGCTTGACCAAATCTGCTCATTTCCTTGCTATACGAGATACATTCTCTCTAGATCAACTTTCCCGTTTGTATCTTAAAGAGATAGTCAGGTTACATGGCGTTCCTCTCTCCATTGTATCCGACCGTGATCCCAGGTTTACTTATAACTTTTGGAAAGGCATTCAGAAGTCGTTGGGTACTGAATTAAATTTTAGTACAGCTTTTCATCCTCAATCAGATGGGCAGTCAGAACGAACAATTCGGACATTGGAGGATATGCTACGAGCATGTTCTATGGATTATCAGGGAAGTTGGGACCAACATCTTTCTTTGGTTTTGTTTTCTTATAATAACAGTTTTCATTCCAGTATACAGATGGCACCATTTGAGGCATTATATGGGAAGCGCTGTCGAACTCCAGCATTTTGGAATGAAGTGGGTGAAAGGAAGCTGATGGGACCAGAATTGGTAGAAGAGATGGCAGAAAAAGTTCAGTTGATTCAGAAGCACATGAGAACAGCTCAAAGCAGGCAGAAGAGTTATGCGGATAACCGGAGGAAGGATCTATCTTTCGAGGTAGGTGATCATGTTTTTCTCAAGGTTTCTCCTTGGAAAAGTGTGATGAGATTTGGTAAGAAAGGAAAGCTGAGTCCAAGGTTTATTAGACCATATGAAATTCTGGAGAGAGTTGGATCAGTTGCATACCTGGTGGCTTTATCTCCGAGTTTATCTCTGGTACACAATGTTTTTCATGTTTCAATGTTGAGAAAGTATATTCCAGATCCATCTCATGTTTTGAGTCCAGAGGTAGTTCAGCTGGAAGAGAACCTATGTTATGAGGAACAACCGGTCCAGATTCTTGATCACATGGAGCAGGTGTTACGTAATAAGGTGATTCATCATGTAAAGGTTTTGTGGAAAAACCATGTGATTGAAGAGGCAACGTGGAAATCTGAAAATGCTGTGAGGGATAAATACCCCCACTTATTTTGATAAGTGAATAAAATTGCGAGGACACAATTCCCAAAAGGGGGGAAGGATGTAACATCCCAGGTAAATATAGAATTTTCATATTTATTAATATTTACGAATTAAATTTTAATTTTAATTATAAGGGGTTTCTACGTTCGATAGCATACTTGGTACGCAACGATGAGTTTCTTTAAAAACTTACGTTGCACACAAGTAATAAAATAATATTATTTTAAATGTTAGTTAACGAATAGTCGTTGTACTGGCGGAAATGGATAGAAATAACTAAAATATGATTATATATGTTTTTAAATGTTTTTACATTTACCCAATAAATGTTAAAGGCTTAAAATACGGAAAGAGTTCAATTTTAGGCATTTATACCCTAATTTTCACGAAAGGTCCACTTATCACCTTTTGATAGAGAACCATCATTAAATATAGTTTTGATCGATCTTATAAATTATGTTGGACCAAATATAACTCTTCTTTAGAATCGGGACATCAAAATTTTCTTTGTGTAAATTTTTGGTACCTTTCTGATAAAGTTCTTTTTTTAATGAAGTGTAAAATGTTGTATTTTAATTCAAAACCTCTTTTTAATCTAATTTATTTATATTATTAGATTATGTTTTGAATTGGTTTTAAAGTGAAATTAGAAAATATTTTTACCATTAAATCCAATAGTGGACTTTGGAATTAATTTCACTTTGAAATCGGACATAAACTAGTGTCAATCTTTTGATACTTATTGTTTCATAAAAACACGCTATTTGCTCTGAAAGCGGGAATTAATTATTAAATTAATTAATGTTACTTATCTGTTTTGAATTGTGTAAAATAGACTTCATTTTTGAATTTGTAATATCAAACAAAGATTAGGGTGAATTTTTGGTAATTTTCTGAAAAACTTCAATTTTTGATGAATAGTGAAACCACTAAGTGGTACTTATAAAGACTGATTATCTGTTTAAATAAAATTTTGCCATCATTGTGTTTTGAATTTCAAAAATCCGACATACATGGATATCATTAAGAAGTAAAATTTGGTTCAATGAGATTATAATAATTTTTTGGTGAATAGTAACTTATTAAGTTCTTAATCGTGATTAGTGGTAATTAGTGTAGTTTAAGTTAAAAATAATGCTTTAATAAAATAAAATGAGATTGAAACATGTCATACCCTCATTGGTTGTGTCATAGCCGACCAATACAAGCCATGGGTAAACTTGGGGACCCCATGGAGCCACTTTGGTTGGGAAATGACATAAATAACTTTTTATTTAATGTAAAAGTAAAAATGACACAAACATGATATGTTTTACTAAACCAATTTTTAAATGGGGTTATACAAGTCAGATTTTTGATTAAAAATAGTGATTGGAAAGATAAAAATATTTCCTACATCATAGTATTTTTTTTATAATTTTGAGACCTTAAATAAATTATATTATTTATGACATAATAATGATGCAACGATGACATCATTATTTGACGATTTAAATAAAATGGAATGATAATGTACAATCTATGAACTACACATGTCCAAAACTTATTGGATGGGTTTATTTCGAACCTTTATCACCTTATCCACGAATTATGTCAATTTGGGACCTTTTAAAACCGAAACACATTTTCAAATAAAGTAATATTTCTTTACTTTCCAAAAGTGCCACTCTTCTCCTCTTATAAAAGGCCCCCACCTATACCTCATTTCCCACACTCCTCAAGCCTTTTCCTCGGCCAAACCCTTCCCATTTACTCTCTCCACATACCTCTCCTCATCCTAGAGGATTCCCTTTGGGCATAATCCTTTCAAAAGAAGGCTTTAGGCTCAAATCAAAAGGAGTTACACTTTTAAAGGTAATTCATTCTCTCTGGTTCATTTGTATTATTTTGCTTCTCCAACCCTCTAAAGTCTTTTTATTTACTTCTTTTGTAACAACAACAGTATCTTCAATATACTAGGATGTTGTTATAATATTTATTCGAGCTACACTCTCACACAACTACATCAAATGGTTAAAGAACATACGGTTTCCGTGGATGGCGAAATTCTGCCTCCCGAAACGATGATTGTTCAATACTCATTTAACACCTTCAAAGGTGGCCATTATGATGTCACTATTTTTATATATATGATATATAATATGTTTATTTTTTTCTTTAAGATTCTGTATTTTTCATTTTGGTCATACCTTTATGGTTTCCATTATGGGTAAACACGATATCTTCATTTAAGGAAGTGCGGACTACTGCCCCCTCAAAGTGATGTGATTCATTAATGCCATATGTGGGACGTGTAAAGGATGGATTTAAAGTTATTATATATGATGTTATACTGGAATTATAATATACCTCTATATCATTATTATTTCTTTCCATTAAAGAATGAGATAGAAATGAAAGTAGCGTTCATGCGTACGTACGTCTTACCGTCTCCATGAACGGTGCATTTCATTTCTTATCCCCAAATGTAATGTACTATTAAAAGTACTTGTATATAATGGATATATATAATTAATGATATATCTAAATGATGAATATAATTCTGGAATTAAAATATACATTTCTCTCATTTAGTTTTAATTCAATTAACATGACAAAGAAATGAAAGTAGCGTTCATGCGTACGTACGGCTTACCATCTCCATGAAAGGTGCATTTCATTTCTTACCTCTAAATGATTATGTAATATTATAAATACATGTATATGCTGGATATATATGATACATATTATATCCAAATGGGGAATTTAATTCTGGATATAAAGAACCTTTGACCACACGTAGAACATGTAATTGTAAGAAGTCCAATTTCGACATAGGAACCAAATATTGAGAAAACAAACATTATTAACTTAAATGGTTAAATAATGTTTATAACATGGCAATAAGTGATATAAAAGGAATAATGACCTTTAAAAAGGTTTTTAATCAATTATAAATTAACTCAAGTTTATTATTCAGGATTTTAATGAACGATCGAGTCAAGTCGGATACGAGGTAAGGGACTTCGTCTCAATCTCCTTTCATTGAGGCATATTTCGTTTTATACACAACTTCTTTTATACGGTGTATAAACCCCTTTGAATTTTACTTTTATACAAAAGTAATCTTCTTCTACGAAGCGTTTTACAAAACAAAAAAAAGGAATGTTTCTTTTAATATACACGGAGACAACAACCTTTTCTGCCACCGCGAGTATTATTTGGTCTTTGGCTTTCTCAACAAGCCATAATGTTTTTAGAATAAAATAAATACCATATACTCTTTTATGTATTTAGGTATTGAAAATGGTTTTGAAAAAGGATTCTATTATGTCAATATATTTATGATATATTGTGATTGAAATGTGGAAATGTTATCATTCCTTTATATTGGTTTTATGTTTTATGATTTTATACTGGTACTTGGACATTTTAACGGGTGGTTATGTTATAAACCATATGACGGGTGGTGCCGTGAATACCAGGACAGGTGGTTACGTTATAACCTCCAATGCATTGGGTATGGAAGTCGGCCGTATGGCTATTCCATTAAGTATGTATGGAAATTGGCCGTATGACTATTCCATTAAGTGATATGTGTGGAAGTCGACCGTATGGTTATTCCACTTAAGTATGTTTATCTCCCAAGTTAGCTTTATATATGTTATGTGTTCTTTTTATGGATTTATATGGTAATCCTTTGGTTACAAAAAGGTAAGTAATGATACTTTTTTCGGTGAAGAGTTATTACTACTTCATGAAGGTGAAGGTATTACTTTGATAGAGTATATATGGTTTATTTGATGTTTGAAAAAAACTAACAGTTTTCATTCTTTCTTTATCCCTTACTGAGATTTTTATGCTCATCCCAAGTTTTTTTGAAATGTTTTTCACAGGTCAAGGGAAAGTTACATGATATGATGATAGTGTCAATGAAGTGTCAAGAAAGAATCCATGTTTATTTTAAATATGTTTCCATTGATGGGAATGAAGAATACTATCTTTATGTAACCACTTTGTTTATACGTGGAATGTAATTCATGTTTTATGATCAAATTCTCTAAAACTCTAAACCTGAAAAGATCCTCAACGTGTAATCTTGTGATAACTCATGATTATGTAAGGTTTAAGGCCGGGGCCTTATAGGTTTTGGTTTTTTTGTTGTGTTTAGAATGTTTCTTTATTATATAATGATATAGTCTCTAGTTTTGGTGGTTTCTATGGTGGTTGTCCCTCCGTTTAATCCTTTTATGAACCTTTCTGGGTTCTAGTTTCAATCCCCTTTCACTGCTCTCCTCATCGATCGGCTGGATTGGTAGTGAGAAATATTTGGGATGTGCATTTTTTTACCTCGGTATACCATAAGGACGTGGTATTTCTTCTACCATGCAATGGTGGATCTAAGATAATGGTTCTCTACATTGTGGGTGGTTATGGATTGATGGTCTATCTGTCGTTGTGCTTTGTGGTTCACTTTTTTTTTTGTTTAGAAAAATCATCAGTTGTTTGGGACAGTGGTGTGGAATTCTAGTGGCCGATTTTTGTGGTGTTCTAGAGATGATTATTGTGGTAATGTGGTGTCTGTTGTGTGGTGGTTCATCATCAATGATGATTTGATGGAGTCAATGATGTGATTATCTACCTTTTTGATGATGGTGGTAATGTGTTTCATCCTCATGCGTAGGTTTATAAGACAGTATAAGGCACATGGATTGTATGTCACTCCTCTCAGTTGAATTTGATTTTCTTCAATGGATACCATTGGAATCTTTTTTTTGGGTATTCATAGGAGGAATATTTCACATAATCATTCCATTTGGATATGGAATATGAGAGGGTCTGTCAATTCCATTGATACTCGGCCTGTGCAACAATGCACATGAAAACTTGTCATGAAAACAAGTGAAGGTGGATGCCTTCCATATCTATATAGCCATATGGGAGGGGCAGTTCATAGTAGTCTTGATTTGGGATTAATTTTTTTAATTTTTTTATTGGTTTAATTTTTTTAGGCTCACACTTACACTTTAAATGAGTCATTTGAAAATCCAAAAATATTGATTTGATCAAGGGTGATATTGATTTATTTTGGAAAATTATTTATGAACAATTCATGTCATGATAACGCACCCAACTTATTTTTTTACAAGTTATGTAAAAAATATTTGTGTTATCTATTTGAATTGTTGTTACATATTATTCTACTGAAAATAATGTACCATATCAATGATATTAGAAATAGGAAACGGAATTTTGAAAATTAATTTGAATCCTCAAAATCTAATTTGGAAAATATAAATTTCTCTTTTTTTGTTTCAAGGGGAGTATTGTTGGAATAGATTGAAAATCATACATTTTTTTCATGTTCCATTTTCATTCTCTTACTATTTATGATGTAGAGAGTCGCAAATCTGTTATTAGAGAAGTGTGTCATGATGTAGCATGTTTTAGTGTTTTTAGAAATTATCCCTAGGAAAACTTCAGCAAGATAAATATTGATAGTGATCATGTAATCATGTTAATTAAAAAGAATGTGAGGGGAATGAATTCAATATGAGAAAATATTACTAAATATATCATATATGATTATTTTATAATTTTCACCAATCATAATTTGAGTACTAATTATATTTTTTATGAGAATTTGAGGATTCCACTCATTAAAAAATACTTTAATGATATGGTATAGTAGTTAAAAGTGATGACTCTAGTGTTTCACCATTTTATATAAAAAAGGATACATCTGTAGTGATGTGGAGCGAGGTGGTCAAATAATCAATGACTTCCTAACCCTTATAAAACCATTCATTCATGTTCATGGAATTATTGTAGTGGATTAGTAATAAATTAATATAATGGATCATTTCAAACATCCAAGTGTAAATCTAGATTACATTCGAACTAAAGTCACAAGAAAACCTCACGATCCACTTCTTGAAATATTCAATCCATTTTCTTTATCTCCTATAGATTCTGTTCAACGTCTAAGACACATAGTCATTACAAGAACTCATTATCTAAATGTTGTTCCTATCACTCTCCATTGAGCTACTTAATCCACACATGATGATCATTTGTCCTCGAACAAGGAAACGGGAAAATATCATTTTGATCCATCCACCATGCTGAATAAGGATTCATGATTATAAATTATGTCTTTCATTGAAATTTTTGTAACATCATTGCAGAGATAATTTTGGTTGTGTTTTCATGAACTTTCTTAATGTGAATTATAACGGATATCATAATATATTTTTCATTCATTTCATGTTATATTCATCGTATTTTCTCTTAATTTTTAGACATTATTATGCAATTTATGATAATCCAAAAAGGGGGAGAATATATTTGGATTTTATTTCATTACTTGTCCAAATAGTAGATTTGGAATTTATTTGAATCGTTTACAGTTTTATTTTTTTGATTCTATATATGTATTATTTTTTTCATTATCTTTTCCTTTGATACTATATCATGTCTTATTATCATTGATATCAATTTTCATATTTGATACCATCGGCTTGATATCTTTTATTCTATGTGTCCTTAATTTATCATTTATTATATATGAATAATATTTCATGATTCACCTTTGATTCCAAGTATATAAAATTACATGATTATCGATAATAAAAAATGGCGATGTTATTAGACTCTATGTTTTAATGACAAGAAAATCTTTTTTATTAACATAAATGATGTGTTTCATGTTTTTTATTACAATTTTATCATATGAGACAGAATGGTAAAAATATGGTTATATCTCGCAATGACTCGCTGATGAGGATGAGTTGCCATTAGACATCTATCACCCCCATGTAAGTCTCACTATGAGATATTATCTCACAGTCACCTTGAGTTGCCATTGAAAATACATTTTTAATATGTGGAAATTTCACACCGCTATATTTTGGTAATCATAATAGATATTAACAAATTTCAAATTTGATGATGTATGGAAAAGAGTCACCTCTAGGAATTACTCACCATTAGCTATGACATTTTCTTGAACTAATAAATTTATAAAGTATTGAGAGTACTAAACATCATAGTGTATCACTGCTAGTTTCTCACCACTGGTGTCTCACCACTAAAATCTAATTCAATGACACTATCACCATAAAAAAGTCTCACTAAAATCATCTCTTTTACTTATATTTTTGAATTAAAAATTTTTAATGTCTACATTATCAAATTCAATCATCTTGCTTATTAAAATGATTGATACATAATTTTGTGATAGTTATTCATTAAAGAATGTTAGCTCTGGGTATGAGGAAGAAAAATTTTCAGATTCTCGCTTGAATACACATACAACTGCTGATAAAATATGATATAGAATCCCTCATATGAATAACTCTATGGGTGAGAAAATAGACACATAGATGTGAAGAATTTTGAGTTTCTAAGTATTTATTCTTACAAAAATCATATTTAATATTTATTAGCTCTTTCTTATATTGAGAATATTGAACATCTAGATTACATATTACAATATTATTATGACAAAGAGTTTACAACACTATTTTATAAAATATTTACAAAAACATGAACTGATGTGTATTTCAAACTGCATTCAAGGAGTCACATGTTGCATTTCCTATAAGATAGAGAAACACAATTATTTTATACACCTTTATTTTCGATGTTTTCATATTTCATTTACTTTATGATAATTTTTTCATAATATATATTTTATATTCACACACACACATTGTCCTACATTAATCTAGATGATTCATGATGTCTTCATATTTATTCCCTTTGATTGGTTCCCCAAGTCTACTATAGTAGAGGTCCTATATAACATGATTTTTTGTACTATTAAAACTATGGATGTTTTTATTGTGTGACCCGAAACGTTATTATATTGTTTCAATAATTAATCTAGGAAGTGGATAAAAATGTTTTTTTATAAAGTACTTGAAAAAATGTGATTTAAAAGTTTGGCGGACTATGTATCATATTGATATTGTACCTCTTGTATTAAATTATATTTTGTGTTTTTTACGTTATTTATTTTCCATAAAATATATTTTTCAAAAAAAAAAATAGAAGAGATACCTTGAACGAGTACCTTAATAATTGTTTATTTATGCCTTAATCGAGTAAATTGATTTCAAATGTTATTGTTGTTTTTCATAATTTTTTTAAGAAGACATAATCAATCATTTGTTAAATATTTTTATTGATTAAAACATATATTTACATTCTACTTTGATAATCTAAGTCATATTTAAATTCATTGTGGATTTTAGTTAAATCCATATTTAACAGATAATTATTTAGGTACTCAATTCATCTCATCTTGAGAAAGTCACTCTAACCAATAATTACTATGATTGATATTGAATTATATTATAGAAGGAATAATAATTTTATGAAATAAAATAATACGTCGTATTTAATATTTTGAAGTGTAATATTGAATTCAATCATCTGTCTATTTTTCCATAAATACTAAACTATTTACTCCATCGAGATGTGATCACGGGTATCTTGTTATAATTTTATAACGTATCAACTAGATCAGTTATACCAGGGTTGGAGAGGTTTCACATTGATAAGAATATCCAAATACCCATAACATGTGGAATTCCTACTGGAATGTCTATCAACATAAAATCCAATCATAGAGAATACCTCATTTGAAAATAATTATACAATGTCTCATCGACTTATGAACATCAAGAACTCAATAATAAATCATAATACATTTCTTCTTATAGATTTTAATCTAGTTAATACTATTAATATTATTTAACAGTTCAAATTACATCATTGATCTCGTCATAGTTGTTCAAATTCATGTCCTTTTGATGCGAGATATCTCCCATAGACATTATCACATTTATGCAATGTAAAAGAATAAATATTAATTTTTAAAGATACTTATTAGTATAGTTTTATAAATAAAACAATATTTGGTTAAATTTCCCAAATTTTAGTTGGTGAATCATTAATATGTACCTCATTGTGCCCAAAATAAATAAATAATAATTTTTTCAAGTAATTTAAATTTTAAAACTAAATTAACATTAAATGTTTTTTTTTTAAAAATAATCACATTGATATAAAATATTATTGGAATGTCCATAAGTTGACTTGTAAAATAAATGAATAGAATCCATATAAATTTTAATAGGGGATTCATCTGGATGAAAAAACTCACATTTAGTGTTTTAAAATAATAAAATTTTCGATAATGGTGAATACCAGTAAAACATCCACTAATTTTTGTAAAACTGAATCTAAATAATCATGGAATTATTTATGAAATTTAAATTTACATAGTACATCAATCATACGGGAGATGTTTTTGTAATGAGTAAATTAAAATCATTTTAACTTATAAATGTCATCAAAAATATCAATTGAGGGATAAAAATTAAATTGACTACATAT
This sequence comes from Viscum album, assembly GCA_963277665.1. Classification (NCBI taxonomy): domain Eukaryota; kingdom Viridiplantae; phylum Streptophyta; class Magnoliopsida; order Santalales; family Viscaceae; genus Viscum; species Viscum album. The sequence continues at coordinate 526,984,015 of OY728161.1, read as the reverse complement.
TACAATAAAATCACATGAAAATGAAACTAGATTGATATTTTGAATACAGGAAGTGACACTATATCAATAAATATTTCAGTTTATTCAGTATGGAATGGGGAATAATTTTTATATTATAAAACACAAAGACATGCATACATTGGAAAAATCCATTAAATTGTTAATGAAAAGAAGAAATATTAAAGGAATACAAACACCAAATTTATGAATACATTCCAGAGCATATGGTTGAACAATATAAATTGTGATTTTTTCTAAATTAATAAACAATCAATTTTTATAGACAACATTTCATTATACATGCAAGTGAGGGGGTCAAAACCATGAAAATAACATTAAATTATTGTGAAAAAATTACAAACTACATATTTCATTGTGAGATATATGATCTAACTCCACATCAATCCTAATTTTTGTTTATTAGGTATGATGATAGAGAAAAATTTAACAGTTTTAAAACTAATAATCATGAATTTTATAATCAAAACCATTTAGATTAACACAAACATAATAGAATCAATAAAATGATCATCAAATTATTTTTTACATTTTCCAATGGACTCCTTTTTAATCCGACATGCAATTTACCAAAAATGAATATATAAGTAGTATTAAAATATATCAAGGGCTCTAAAAACATGATTTGATAATTAATACATTGAAAAAGACCTAATATTTCTATCAAATATTAGGATAATTACTTCTTAATGATTTATGAAATATAGGATGTGACATCATAACAATAGAAATAGAGGTTCTCTCGAGATGATTGAAAATAAAACTAATATTGTTTTAAAGATCCAATAAATATATGTAAGGATAAAAATTTAAAAAAACATCATTAATTGACAAGAAATGATACGTTTTTTTATAATATTTTTGACATTCCATAGTAGAAGGCAGAGCCATACAATATGTGGTGTTCACAGAAAAAAGTATATTCTATTTTAAATATATTTTGGTCTTAAAAAATATATTATTTGGGAATAAACATGTATACATGTTCATATTGTCCAGAAATTATAATAAAGTATCCTTTCGATGATTTTGAAAATATAAGACCCTATTACACATCCCCATGAGTGTTAGTTTTCTCAGGATTAAAAAATCTTCCCTTTTGGGGTTTATAGTCAAATAAGAATTTGATAATGAAACCCTAGTAAATGAACATGAATTTATGTTAATTGAGAGGGAAAAGATATATGAATTATTTTTTAAAAAAGTAAGGTTAAATGGATTTTCGGTATGCCGTAAAATTGTTTTTGAAAAATGATATAATACCACATAATTGGAAATAAAAGATGAAACAACATTTCATTGAACAAAATGAGCATTGATTGATTGTTCTAATATCATCTTTCATCAAATAATATGAAGTGTTATATTTACATATTTTTTTCAATTAATTACTATAATAACTATTAACTCTAGTTATTTGATTTTCAGTTTGGAAATGATGGCTATGAGGATAATAAAATAACTCAGCAATGCATGTTTTGATATTAACAGAAAAAATAATTGTGGTATAGACATATATTAAAATCTTAATTATAGTGGATTTTTTTTCTTCTAGTACCATTTGTTAAGTTATATTAATTCTATTTATTTTAAATATATATAAGTTTCTCAAATTTCATCACACCATTGAAAAATATCGACAAATTATTTGCATGATTGAATTCATATGAAAAAATAGCCAGGTTAATAATATACAACTAAACTCCAAACCTAGATGAATGATATTGAGGATGAGTCTGAATTGGGATGTGCATTTGTATTTATAAATGGATGCATCTAGGATTGTCCAACATTATAAATAGTGTATTAATTTTATATAATAATTGATTTATCGAATATTAACCGCATTTTCAATCATTTGATAACCATAAAAAATAAGAGATATTTATTTATAATTTTTATGAATAATTAGAAATTATTATCTATATACTCATGGTGACCATGAATATGGACTCATGAATGGAACGAGAGACATTAAAATATGAGATTTCACTTCCTAGTAAGATGAATTTCCACCAACAAAAACATAAAATTATTTTAATAAATCTTTTATTATAATATAATATTAATAAATATTAATAAAAATAGTAATAAAAATAATTACTTATATACTATAATAAAATAAAATAAAATATGGTTATTATTTATATCATATTAAATAAATAAATAAATATATATTTATTTATAATATAAAATATTAATATACATATTATTTATATTAATATAAATTTCTTATTAATAATTAATGTAAATATTTATATTTTGGTTATTTATATACTTAATTATATAGACACCTTTTATAAATATATTTTCATATTTGATATTGATTTTTTATAAATATTAAATATAAATAATATATATATATATATATATAATTTTATATGGTATTATTCCTTATATAAAATTATTTTAAGAGTATTATTTTTTAATGTAAAATTATATTAATAACTAATAAATAATTCTTGATATGAATATATACCAATATATATGTAAATATTGATAAAATTATTTAAATTAACATTTTATAACATACATTTCAATCTATTCATATATCTTATTTAGGATAAATATATAACACCATTTTTGTACAACCTAATTTATATATTATTTATGATATTTTGAAATAAAAAATAATATCGATCTAGGACTAATATATAATATATATAAATATAAATACATTTTACTGAAAGTATCACCATTTGAGACTACCAAAAGTGATCACTAATGAGATTTAGATATCACAATCCTGCCACATTTAGGAATCAAAGATGGGGTGCCTCTAAGGGAAATAACAACCATCATTATAGGTTGATATAGGGGTGTCTCAAAAGAATGTCTTAGCAGTTGAAAAGAAGAGTAGCAGTGACTGTAATAGGTAGCCACAACGTCTAACTATATAGATATCTCTATAGGCGGTCACTTGATGGAAGAAATGTTCTTAAAAAATGAAACATTTTTTATACACATTAGATTACCTAAACAAAAATAAAATTATTTATGAAAAAAATAAAATAAATAATAGCAATCCAGACAAAACCAGCAATAAAAACATCTACATAATCTTATAATATTAAGTATCCATCAACCTTCTATTAATATATATAAATATTTAGACATATAAAATAAAAAACAATATATCTAACATTTATCAAAATAATTCAATTAATATATATAATCCAAAACCAATTGTATAATGTTATGTATAAAAGGAATCATAAATATATAAATGAGACAAAGCTAATATGACATATATAATTTCACTATTTATCAATAAAATAATGACTATAAAATGTTGATAACCATATTTTTCGCATACTGATCTATTCTACAATAGAAATGACATTCAATTACTTCCAATAGATCACAAATTATGTGATGAATATTATAACTAATTTACAAAAAAATATGATTTTTTTTCTTGTTTTTGACCCCATGAAGAGTGATATGTCATATTAATAACACTAGACAATTTTACCTATTGTTTTCCGTCACACTAGGAAAAAAAATTGTTCAAAGGATGCGGTGTTGATTCTTAAATATAATTAAGAGATCAGTGATAATTGTCTCATGGTTTCATGCTAATATCTGTTTATTTTTATGTAAATTAGTCCTTTTATATGATTTTTCACTAAACACATAATCTGAGGGATGAACATCAGTTTTGACCAAACTAAGAAATTCATGTATCTGATCCGTGATACGATTATTCCTATAGATTAAAAGTGATATAAATATTTTTTTGAAGCAAATTATTTTCAAATAGTGCTAGTTTGGATAGTTTTCACTCATACACAAAAGATTTTCAAATTATTTAAAAAAGATAATAATTGTGAAATTGTGATTTTAATTATGATGACCAACAAGGCATTAGATTGACTCTCTATTGATTGAATTTGATCTCATATGATTCTCAAAATGATATCAAACCTATTAATGTAAATCAGATTTTTTTTATGGCTCTAGCCCTACCATGGCAGATATTTCATATTAATAACACTACAAAATGTTATACTTCATTTTCAATCATATTTGGTGAAACAAAAATTTGATGTTTTATTCTTTATTAATATATATAAAAAGCATGTCAATGGTAATTATTCTATGATTTAATGTATATATAAAATTTTCTTCTTCGTATTAACCCATTTAAAATGAGTTGTCACTTAATCTCGACATCTCATTAAAAAACCACGATTTTGGTGAATCAAATCCATTCATGTATTCCATCCTTGTGTTGATGATTCCTAGATATTTAATATTATTTAATGATCATTTTACTTAAATTTTATTACAATCTGATCACTTTTAGTCGTTTGTGTCCCATTCTCACATAATTTTCTTATTATTACCAAAATGATAACAATTATAAAAACATAATTTTTATTGTACCAAACAATATGGGCATCAGAATGTTATGATCTTGATTCCATTATATCACCTATTATTCAATGATTATTCTCTACTAATTTTATATCAATCATAAGGCATTTTATCGTTTTTCACCTCTAATGGGTGATATGTAATTTAAAAAAAACAGACCAATGTTATCCGTCGTTTTCCATAACACTGTGTGATAAGGGCATCAAATGGATGCTGCATTGATTAAAATAGATTATAAAAGACTTTTCGGTCATTCACCCATGATATTATGTTCATCAATGTTTTTTCAGCACTAACCCCTTCTATGCTATTTTTCACTTATGATCCAAATCTGAGGGAAAATGTATCTTTCAATCATACTACAAACATTATGTATCCCATACATGTGTTGATGATTCCTTATGATTAAAAATTATATAAACATCATATTCCATAGATTTTATTTCAATCAGTTCTTATTTTTTCTTTTTTCAAACCAACACACTTTATTTCCCAATTGTTTTATAAATGAAAATAAATTTGAAGATTAAATATTAATTTAATATAATAATTTTGAAATATGTTTGAAATGTGATTAATTACAATAGATCACATATGGATCAATGCATTTTCTCTAATATTTATATGTAAATTAGCTATTTTTTCCAATTTCGGCCTCCCAATAGGAGTTCTGTCATTTTAATAACACTAGAAAAAGATTTTCATCATTTCCCATCATATAAATCTACACAAGCATCAGAAAGATGTGATTTTGATTCCTACAGTTCAAAAATGTATATGTAAAAATTAACCCATGATTTATTATCAATAATCGTTTTTTACATTTCATTGTCCCCTTTTACATTATTTTTCACATCATTTAAGTACATTGGGGAAAACACATCTTTTGATCATACCAAACTATTTTGGAATCCAATGCATGTGTAGGTGATTCCTAAATAATTTAATTTACATAAAGAATAGTTTAGTGTCATTACATATCTATATGTGATCCTATGGTAAGTTTTAACCATACACACATGATTGACCCATTATTAGAAATATTGTAATAAATTACAAAATGCACTAGCAGTTATACAAGGAAAAATGAGAATTGGATTGATGTGATTTTACATCATATATGCCACATATGAGTCAAGGATAAATATCATAACTTATCATGTTAATCAGAAGTCATTTTTTCATTTTGACCCCCTGATGAGAGATATCTAATTTTAATAACACTAGAAAATGTTACCTATCCTTTTACATCATAAAAATGACAACATTTTATGATGGATATAAAAATGAATCTTATATATGAAAAATGATTTTTTATTATGCTATTATGATTTAATTTCTATCCAAGTGTGTATTCATTATATATTGACTTTTTTTATGTGCTTTTTCTCATATCACCAAATGTGTCAAAAAAATTGGCATTTTAGATCATACTGAATAATTCAAGAAAAATATCCAAATTTTTGATGATTCCAATAGTTTATAAATAACACTCATACCATTTTTATTTGGATTCATGTAAATTAAATAATGTTTGGTTAGTTTTTACCATTACCAACATTATTTTCCCATTATTTCAAAACTGTAATTAAAATAAAAATTTAAATTAAATTATACTAACCAATCTAGGTATTATATAGATATTTGGTTATTTAAAATATATCACATAAGCTTTGAAGAATATTTTCCAAGCATTTCATGCCAGTCATAAGTGATTTTCTAATTTTTGACCTCCAAATGAGAGATATATCATTTTTGACAGTTTAAAACATTACCCATTGCTTTCTATCATTCTATGTGAATAATGTGTCTTAGTTAAGAAGGGATATTACATTTTTTGGGTTTTTTGAATAGGTTGTGATGTATATTTACCCAGGTAATAAGGAATTATGGTATGTAATGAATTACATTAATTTATTTGAATCCATGATGACCTTACTAGAAATATAATATATATTTTGGAATGGTTATATTCAATAGTAAAATTATATTATTGAAGGTAGTGAAATTGTGGTTAGTAGATTTGTGTGGAAAAATACTAAAGTATATTATCTTAGTATCCTTAACAGTGGAACCTTTTTAAGGTTTTATATGCATTTAGATTGAGGTTGTTATATAATGTTTGTTATACAATTATAAATTCTAAAAAAAACTATTATTATTAGAATGTGGGATATTCATGTGGTATGAAAATGAATAGGTTCAATTATTGACTTTTGGGATATTTTTTATAGGTTTATTTTATTTCATCCATTCATAGATTCATTAGTATGATTAATTCAAAGTGTTACATCAGATACCTATAGAGGGACCTATTGATAAATATTATATTTGTATGCTTGGGAAACAAATTCTAATGAACATGATTTTCATATAAACATTGTTGAATATAGGGTCAAAATAATCCTCCATATTATATTTCAATATGAATGGAAAATTATTAAAACTATATAAAAACATATTGCATCCCCTAATGAAAAAATAGATATTTACTATAACCAAAATATTTAGACTATAATATCTCAAAATTGGAAAAATCCCATCTCAGAGTTAAGCCACTAACATGACCGAAAATTACACCACTATAGGAAACAAATACACTTGTTATAGGTTAAAACCGTCCATAACAAACACTTTATCCAACAAAATACTATATCATTTAACCCATCCAGTATTCATCATCATATTATAAATCTTAACTTGCCTAAAAAATCTAGACTATCCATTAAAAAGCATATGTGAACCCATCTTATTCCCAAAACCATTATAAGAATCTATTTATAAAATAGTTATGGAAATTCCCAACCATAACATAGTTATATTCCAATGACCATAGATATGTGAATCATTCAACAAATCAGCCCCCCACAACTTTATTCACTAATAGAATATTTTGATGGAATCTCAAAAAGTGCATCAACATGTAGAACATATTAGACAGACTAGAAAAAAATCCCATTTGTTGTGAACATCGTTAAAATTAAACTAATTAGACAAGCATGAAACATTATGCTATTTAAAATTATTAGTGGATACAATTTACATATAAATATATATAAAAGAATCCAATACCAATGTGAACAACACATAATTAAATAAAATCCTAAGTAATTAATGTGAATAGGATATAAAAATATAGTCATACATAATCAATCACCCTAAACAAAAGAATACTCTAGTTAAAAGAAAAATTATTCAGCCAAATTTTATTTTAAAAGAGCTTCAAATTCAATCATTTTTATAAAAATGATAAGAATATATCCTATTTAATGTGTTATTCTTGGATAATTACCAAGTATGTAGGGAACAATGGGAAATAGACTCACATTACCGTTATATGTGGTCTCTTAAGTTTAATGATTAGCATGCTACTAAACCATATATTTTACATAAAGAAGAAATAACATATTATCAAGAATACATCATCGAGCCTCATCCTGAATAAATTTTTGTTTCATTGATATATAATCATCCATAAATTTCTAAACTATCCAAAAATTAAGCAAATTTATTATCCAAACTCTTAATATGTTTAAATAATTTAGTAGATTCATTATATGAAAATTCTCAAACATCATTAACCTGATCTGTCACCGGCTCCAAAATAGTAAAGCAACTAATAGTATAGATATTTACCAAATTTGGATTGATGTTTTTGACACTGCATAAACATTTTGGACTCCCACTATCCAAAATGAATCTATACATAGAATCCACAAACCATGTAATATTTCTCTCAAAAATTTCAACAACCAGTCCCTACAACTGGGAGGTTCATCATGTAAATGAATATTTTTTTCCACACCAATCTCAAATATAGGTTTTTATATACCAAAACATCATCAAATTGATTCATCTATTAAACACAGGATGAATTGGAACACTGACTGTAGAGACCCAAATCATGACGTACATGGACATAACATTACTTTAGCGGAATACATAATACATAACAAAAATAGACACACAAGGACCGTAATAGTTTAGTGTCTTTGGAAACTGGGAACGTAATCTTCTAATCGTGGTGAAAGATCTTCAACATCTCCCATAAAGATCTTTCCCTATTTTTTCTTACCTAAAACCTTTCTTTATATCCTGTGGAAAAGAAAACATAAAAAGGGTGTGCTCAAATTCTCAGTATGGGTAGGCATGGATAAAATAAAACATTCCATATACATTTGAACTTAAAAACATGAACATAATGTTTAAAAATCAAAAGCATTAGCAATGACATACAACATTGAAGTACCTAAGGCATAGCTCATAAAGAAACATTAAGAATGATAAAATAGCATGGGAATAAAACATGTAATTGTGGCAACCATTAATCACATGATATGATTTCCATAGTATCCAAGGCATTGCTGCCAAGACCATCTTAGTGGATAAAGTACCTTTCTGAATCGAGTTCACTCCTCGTTCCAGTGCTGTATTACTGAACCAGTTTAACTTTTCGTTCCAACCATGTATATCTCATGATATATTAATCATTACCCAATGCATTGGAGGGAGATATAGGTCCCACCCATCTCAAAATGATACCATTCTTATGTGTTCCACAAAATCATAAATCATACATCATTGCATAACCTATGTAATAAAAATGGGATTCTTAAACATTGTGACATCATAAAACAATTCATATAAGATAAATGAAATCATTAAAATAATTCCATCACAACATAATCAAATCAATGTAATAATAGGTATAGAAATAGAACCCTATATTATCTTATATGGAAAATAATTTTGATAAAACGCTTGAACTCCATTCTTGAGGAAAATATCCTTTCTACATCAAAAACATTTTCCTTTCTTAACATGTCATAAAATTTTAAAATAAAATAAGATGATTAAAAATAAACTTGAAAACTTCTAAAGGAAGATTAATGGAAATAATGTTTTAAAAATCCATTCATGTCGTATAAGTTAAAAAACATTCTTCTCGTACTATTGTCGGAAAAGTCAAAAAGTACCTCGTACAAAAAATGACAAAAGATTCTTTTCATATCTTTTACTAAAAACTTACCGAAGGGTAAAATTGGATATAATCTATTGTTGAAGGATATAAATATTAAATATTGATGAAACATGGATGTGGATGATAAAATACACCCCAGTAAATTCAATGTATAAACAATCTCGGATAAAAATGAGATTGTGATATTTCCCTTACCTTAGGTCCAATTTGCTTCGTAAGTGTCTGAACCTCCTGTATAATGATTTAAATACTGTTATTGAATTATTCCAGAATCATAAATATTGTTATGATATCATATATTGTCATATTCATAGCTTTTTATTAGTAATATTTCATTACTACTTGTTATTTGGGTGTTTATTACTTTTTGTTCTTTTGCGTGTTTTGTCTAATAAATTCTTATTCTTCTCTTTAGGTTATAAATACCTCTTTTCTAGAATGGTATTAGTGTAATATATATCATATTCATTCATTTAATTCATTTATATAATCATTATGCAATGAATATCATGTAGAATGAGTCACATCACCTCGTGGAGACGGTATTCCGTACGTACGCACTAGTGATGATAGCATTCCTATGATCGTGGATTAGTATTGGAGTGTATGTATACTATTTCATAATAAATATCACTTTATAATATTCAGATATAGTCAATATTTACACCATTATACCCATCCAAGTAAGGTGGTGGTGGAAAATAGATTACACCACGGCGTGGAGACGGTATTCCGTACGTACGCACGCGCGGTGATTTTTTTCCCGTAGGATGGATAGATGGTGAAATAGGGTTGTTTCATACTTATAATAACATATCAGTATATGAGTGATACTGATGTTATTACTTAACAATGAAACAACTAAATAAGAAGATGTGGAAGAAGAAATAAAGATGAAAGAGTCGGTAACGGGCTTTACCTCTTCTTTGAAGTGCTTCTTTGAGACCTCCTTTTAGGGAATTAAAATAGGTCTTTGAAAAAGACCAGAACCTCTAGTATGTTTCTAGGGAAGTGGAGAGGAGAAATTGTCAGGGGTTTTCTGAGCTTGAAGGCTCAAATTGGTGTGAGGTGGAGTGGGAGGAGGTTCCCTTTTATAAGCGAGGAGAGGGGCACCTTTGGAATTCTTAAAAATATTAATTTATATTAAATCTAACCCCACTTAAAAACCTAAAAAAATTACTCATATCCGAATCTCAGATGGGATATGGGTTTAATCTCATCAACCAATCAAATTTAGATATGTTAGGAATTTATTTTAAAAATTATCAACTTGATTTATCCTTATTTAATCAATTTTATTTTATTTATGGTAATAACATTTTAAATTTTAAATTATAACTAAAAATTACTTATTTGTAGTGAATTATCTGTAATTGGATAATTTACAACATTTTCTACCCTATAAATTTAAATTTATAATTTTTAAATATTTTTGTAATTTTGAAACAATTTTATAATATGTTATTTTTATAAAATAACAATAGTGTCAATTTTGACACTATTCATTTATTTTAATTTAAATAAAATATATACAGAAGATATTTTCGAACTAAAAGCATTAATAGATTCATAAATGGTCATATGTATCTAGAAAATTAGTATAGAACATTAAATAGTTCATACAATATTTATTTTCTTATTTTTAAAACCATTTATTTGGTTTAGCTCTTAATAAAATAATTACTACATCATTTTTTGTATAATTATTTAATATACTTATTTTTGCATAAAAATTAAAAATAAAATCCTCTGATGAAGATAAATATATTACCTTTCACAATAATACTTTTACTCGAATTTATAATCTTAAAATAACAATATTTAAATTGTTATATTTATTAAATTATGAAGGTGGCAACTTTGGCATCATTTAAAATAAAATAATATAAGTGTCATAATCACTTTTATAAGGCTCCAAATGGTAAAATAATCGACCATTGGATTCTTATGGTATAAATTTACATGAACAATAAGTTTTGTTTAGTGTTTTGTGCATTTTATGGTCACTATTAGTTTAATAAAAAAAACTATATTCTTGATTTTTCACTAGATAAACAATTTCTGCATAACTATTGTGTCATTATTAATGATAATTATTTAATTCCTAAAAATTATAAATAAATTCATATGATGTATTTAATGTTATTATATATCTAGAGACTACTAATTTTCTATGTTTCATGATGTTTATCACTAAATTAAAATTATTATACTTATAAGATTTAAGAGAGTGACATGTTGTCACTTTCTTTGGATTTAATAATAATTAAATTATTTTCATGGTAAAAGTCCATTAAATGAATCTAATCCGACCCTTAGATGATATGTGTCGACTTTTAGTCATCCAATAGAATTGTGGAATGTGTTATGGTAATTTTATAATATTATATTTACCCTTAATTACCCGATTTACCTTTAACTATGGTAAATAAAATTTACCGTAGTTACTATTCATAATTCCCAAAATTAAAAAGTAGCTTATTAACCTAATTTCTACCCACTGATTCCAAATATGGAATTCATTTTTCCAAATTCAATACACAAAAGTTGTAGAAATTAAATTAAAAATAATCCTGTTGTCGAAAGAAAATGGGTTTTTCGTTAAAACATTGCAAAAGATTGAATTGATTTAACCTACGAATTTAATGTAAAATCAATTCTAATGTCATACATTTTATTAAATGGTAAAAATATATTCTATTTATACTTTAAAACCATTCAATATTATAATTTAATCATATAAATTATTCCGATGAAAAGAGTTGTTTTTAATTAAAATATAGCGTGTTTTAACTATTCATCAAAATATAACAGTTACCAGAATAATATGAAAAATTTAAACAAATTAAATATTTATTTCTTTATTCCAAATAATAAATATATTTTGACAAATTGAACTTATAAAAATGTCAAAAACTAGACTTAAAATGGTTGTGCCATCAAAAGGCGGCAAAACTGCATTTTTTTTAAAATACTTATTTTACCCGAAAATTTTATTTTGTTCTTATACCATGTTCTAGAAAATGTGTAAGATGAATAATAATGTTATAAAATTCAAAATTTAATTAATACTATTCATAACGGCTAGTTCATAATAATATTATAATAATATATCGTTGTTTAATAAAACCCGGTATTGCGTACATCACACGCTATCAAGGAAGGTCGCGATTGCGTGTAATGCAAGCCAAGTCAGGGTTGCATGTTTTGAAAGTAACTTTCGTTGTTTTGTATAACATAATCCAACCATATTTCATTTATACATTGAATATATATATATTTATATATACTCAATGTTGCGTAGAATAACTATTATCAAAATTGTGTGTAACACGATCCAAGAATAGTGTTGCGTATACTGCAAGCTAATACGGTGTTTCATATAGCGCAAGGTAATCCTGGTGTAGCATACAACACACGACATTAATGAAATTAAATGAATATTTTTCATTAAATCCTAGGGTGTCACATTCTACCCCCCTTAAAATTATTTTTCCCCTCGAAATTCATCGGGGTTATAAATGGTTTACTACTAGAAAGTTTGTTTAATAGAAACCCACATCATAAAAAGGAATACCAAGACATGGCTTTAAAAACTAATGTATGAAATGTAATGGTTACCCAAATTAACTCATCACTAGGTTTCCACGTAGGAGAACATAGCTGAAAATATGGATATGGAAGAAAAATCTAACCATCATGTTCTGATGGAGAGTGGTAGAGAACATGGCTATGAAAAATCCAACAATCACAAAGCTATAGATTTGTGATGATCTAAGGTACCATCTGATTCATCGGATATAAGGTAAGTAGGACAACATTTTTGGTTTTCAAGATCATTTCCCTAAAGTTGATGAATTAAAAGAAATACTTACATGATTTTGGTACAATCTCACTGTTGTTCGTGAATTGAACAATTTCCACTTCATCCCTTAAATAAATGAAGTTGAATTTGTTATTCGTGATGTGTTAGCAGATCATGTGATAGAATTATGTGTCATTCTATCTCTTTCAATCAAAAGGTTAGCAAAAGTTATAAGTCCATCTTATTGTTATATTAATCGTATATGGTTCCAAAAATGAATTTATACTTCATATATCATACCGCTTAATAAAATAAAACTAGTTTCTACTAACCAGGGACTTCCTGTAGGTCAGTGGTAGGTGATAAAGGCCATTCGCACTTCGGTTGTGGGTTCGATTCCCACAACCTTGTCTGACGCGATGGGTTGTCACCCATCCTGCAGGTTTTCCTTTTTCTAAAACTATATTACTATAACATCCCAACAATAATATCAAAAAAAACTTCTATCCTTAAAAAATACTAACTTATGTCCAACATAATCCACTCCAATCATTAGGATTATCCATAATACTGCAGTCCACTCTCATAATATAGTGAAAACGATTACCAGAGATTTAATACAATCGTTGATCCCCATATATCATAAGATATGTCTTTTTGGTCACATTCCAAACATTTGAAGGCCTTAATCATGTATTCTCTTGAAAAATGAATACCCATTGATCCTTAGTGAAAACATGAATGCAGTTAAATTTTAACACTTTCCACGTACCAAGATCCTCAAAATTCTATATACTCAAACCATGATATCATTTAGTCCTTATATCAATCATGAGCTCATGAATACAATCAAACATCTCATTATCTTCTTATTCCTTCATTATGCGCATATCATCTACTTTACAAAAATATCTGAATAACCTTCCATGGTTACTAGTACAATATAACATATACTTTCAAATACTTTTAGGAGAAGAAATAGTGTAAGAATCCTTAAATGATTCTTTATTCCATCGTACCATTAACTATACAACATAACTCTCGATAAACATACAATCATTCCACTACCTTTTAAAACAACTAACTAAGCTTCAACAATTATTTCAGCTCATATATCATTTGTAGTCTCCTCATCATTATCCACATAAATACTACCCATTTGACCATGTTGATTCTCTTCATGAGATTTTCCATTAGGGAATTGGTTTGCATAATGCCCGTACATTCCACATTTAAAACATCTAATCATTGTTGATGTCGTAGCAATACCATTATCCTTGTCCATGGTGTTAACTGATCCTTTTCCTTCGCACTTACTAGATTTGTGTCTTCTTTTCCACACCCAAAGCATCTTCCAGTTCCTTTGAAACAATCTCCCTGATGCCACTTCCCACATGATTTACATGAGGGAAATTTAACTTTCTTTCCTCTATGATCATCATGAAACACCATCTTTCTATTATTATCGGAGTTGGGAAACTTACCAAAGCTGATTAGGCATAATAACGATGTTTGGACTTCCAGATCCCATTTCATTTTGTTTCTCATGAAGAAAATCATTAAATTTTCTATCATATCCTCCATTATCGTGAATCTTCTTGTTTCTAGCCATTTTCTAAAACCCAAAAAGAATAGTGTGGGAGGCAAAAATCATGCTAGGGAAAAGAACATTGTAAAGGGAAAGTATCCTCAAAATCTAACATCTTAGGTTAAATTCTATGATCGTTACCATAGTTCTAGGACTATATCGTATACGTATACTTATCCTTAGGGATATCTATACATATACCTTAGAAATATCTCTAGAGATCTCACTAATGTTTTCGCATCCTAGTTTCCAATGTTTGACTAAACCTTTCCTCTGATACCAACTGTAGAGACCCAAATCATGACGTACATGGACATTACATTACTTTAGCGGAATACTTAATACATAAAAAAACAGACACACAAGGACCGTAATAGTTTAGTGTCTTTGGAAACGTGGAACGTAATCTTCTAATCGTGGTGAAAGATCTTCAACATCTCCCATAAAGATAATCCCCTTTTTTTCTTACCTAAAACCTTTCTTTATATCCTGGGGAAAAGAAAACATAAAAAGGGTGAGCTCAAATGCTCAGTAAGGGTAAGCATGGATAAAATAAAACATACCATATACATTTGAACTTAAAAACATGAACATAATGTTTAAACATCAAAAGTGTGAGAAATGACATAAAACATGGAAGTACGTAAGGCATAGCTCATAAAGAAACATTAAGAATGATAAAATAGCATGGGAATAAAACATGTAATTTTGGAAACCATTATGCACATGATATAATTTCCATAGTAGCCAAGGCATTGCTGCCAAAACCATCTTAGTGGACAAAGTCCCTTTCTGAATCGAGTTCACTCCTCGTTCCAGTCCTATATTACTAAACCGGTTTAACTTGCCGTTCCAGCCATGTCTATCCCATGAGATATAAGTCTTTACCCAATGCATTGGAGGGATATATAGGTCCCACCCATCTCATAATGATAACATTCTTATGTGTTCCACAAAATCATAAATCATATATCATTGCATAACCCATGTAATAAAAATGGGATTCTTAAACATTGTGACATCATAAAAAAATTCATATAAGATAAATGAAATCATAAAAATAATTCCATCACAACATAATCAAATAAATGTAATAATAGGGATAGAAACAGAACCCTATATTATCATAGATGGAAAATAATTTTGATAAAACTCTTGAACTATATTCTTGAAGAAAATATCCTTTCTACTTCAAAAACATTTTCCTTTCTTAGCATGTAATAAAATGTTCAAATAAAAGAAGTTGATTAAAAATAAATTTGGAAACTTTTAAAGGAAGCTTCTTGGAAATAATGTTTTAAAAATCCATTCATGTCGTATTAGTTAAAAAAACATTTTTCTCGTACTTTTGTCGGAAAAGTCAAAAAGTACATCATATGAAAAGCGACAAAATATTCCTTTCATATCTTAAAAAAAAACTCACAGAAGGGTAAATTTGGATATAAACTATTGTAAAAAGATATAAATATTACATATTGAGGAAACATGGATTTGGATGATAAAATACACCCCAGTAAATTCCAAAGTATAAAAATCTCGGATAAAAATGAGAATGTGATATTTCCCTTACCTTAGGTCTGATTTGCTTCGTAAGTGTCTGAACCTCTTGTATAATTATTTAAATAATGTTATTGAATTATTCCAGAATCATACATATTGTTATGAAATCATATATGGTCATATTTTTATCTTCTTATTAGTAATATTTCATTACTACTTGTTATTTGGGTGTTTATTACTTTTTGTTCTTATGCGTGTTTTGTCGAATAAATTATTATTCTTCTCTTTAGGTTATAGATAACACATTTCCAGAATGGTATTAGTGTAATATATATCATATTAATTCATTCAATTCATTTATATAATCATTATGCAATGAAGATCATGTAAAACGAGTCGCATCACATCGTGGAGACGGTATTCCGTACGTACGCACGAGTGATGATATCGTTCCTATGATCATGGAATTGTATTGGAGTGTATGTGTACTATTTCATAATCAATATCACTTTATAATAGTCATATATAGTAAATATTTACACCATTATAACCATCCATGTATGGTGGTGGTGGAAGATAAATTACACCACGACGTGGAGACGGTATTCCGTACGTACGCACGCGCGGTGATTTATTTTTCTGTAGGATGGATAGATGGTGAAATAGGGTTGTTTATTACTTATAATAACATATCAGTATATGAGTGATTCTGATGTTATTACTTCATAATGAAACAACTAAATAAGAAGAAGTGGAAGAAGAAATAAAGATGAAAGAATCGGTAACAGACATTACCTCTTGTTTTAAGTGCTTCTTTGAGACCTCCTTTTAGGGCACTAAAATGGGTCTTTGAAGAAGACCAGAACCTCTACGATGTTTCTAGAGAAGTGGAGAGGAGAAATTGGAAGGGTTTGTCCGAGCATTAGGTCTCCAATTTGTGTGAGTAGGAGTGGGAGGAGGTGCCCTTTTATAAGGGAGGAGAGGGGCACCTTTGGAATTCTTAAAAATATTAATTTAAAATAACTATAACCCCACTTAAAAACCTAAAAAAATGACTCATATCCGAATCTTATATGGGATAGAGTTTTAATCTCATAAAACACTCAAATTTAGACATATTAGGAATTTATTTTAAACATTATCAACTTGATTTATCCTTATTTAATCAATTTAATTTTATTTATAGTAATAACATTCTAAATTTTAAATTATAACAAATTTTTTTATTTGTTGTGAATTGACCATAATTGGATACTTTAAAATATTTTCTACCATATAAATTTAAATTTATAATTTTTAAATATTTTTGTGATTTTTAAACAATTTTATAATATTTTATTTTTATAAAATAACAATAGTGTCAATTTTGAAGGAGACAACTTTGGCATCATTTAAAATAAAATAATTGGATACTTTAAAATATTTTCTACCATATAAATTTAAATTTATAATTTTTAAATATTTTTGTGATTTTTAAACAATTTTATAATATTTTATTTTTATAAAATAACAATAGTGTCAATTATGAAGGAGACAACTTTGGCATCATTTAAAATAAAATAATATAAGTGTCATAATCACTTTTATAAGGCTTAAAATGGTCAAATATTCGACCATCATATGATTATGGTTTACATTTACATTAACAATAAGTTTTGGTCAGGGTTTTGTGCATTTTATGGTCACTATTAGTTTAATGAAAAACTATATTCTTGATTTTTCACTACATAAACAATTTCTGCATCACAATTGTGTAATAATTAATGATAATTATTTTATTCCTAAAAATTATAAATAAAATCATATGATTTAGACAATGTAATTATATTTCTGGAGACTACTCATGTTCTAAGTTTCATGAAGTTTATCACTAAATTAAAATTATTATACTTATAAGATTTAAGAGAGTGACATGTTGTAACTTTCTTTGGTTTTAATAATAATTATATTATATTCATGGAAAAAGTCCATTAAATGAATATAATCCTACCCTTAGGTGATATGTGTCGACTTTTAGTCATCCAATACAATTTTGGCATGTGTTAGAGTAATTTTTTAATATTATATTTACCCTTAATTACCCAATTTACCTCTAACTATGGTAAATAAAATTTACTGTAGTTACTATTCATAATTCCCAAAAATAAAAAGTAGCTTATTAACATAATTTTTACCCACTGATTCCAAATATGGAATTCATTTTTCCAAATTAAATACACAACAGTTGCCGAAATTAAATTATAATTAATCCCGTTGTCGAAAGAAAACGAGTTTTTCTTTAAAACATTGCAAAAGATTGAATTGATTTAACCTACGAATTTAAGGTAAAATCAATGCTAATTACATACATTATATTAAATGTTAAAAATATATTCTATTTATAATTTAAAACCATTAAATATTATAATTTAACCATATAAAATATTGCGATGAAAAAAGTTGTTTTTAATTAAAATATATCGTGTTTTTACTATTCATCAAAATATGAAAGTTACCATAATAATATGAAACTTTTTTCCAAAGTAAATTTTTTTTCTAGATTCCAAAGAAGAATTTTATTTTGTCAAATTGAACTTATAAACATGTCAAAAACTAGATTTAAAATGGGTGTGCCATCAAAAGGTGGAAAAACTACATTTTTTGGAAAATACATTTTTACCTGAAAATTTTATTTTGTTCTTATACCATGTTTTAGAAAATGTGTAAGATGAATAATAATGTTATAAAAATCAAATTTTAGTTAATACTATTCATAACGGCTAGTTCAAAATAATATTATAATAATATATCGTTGTTTAGTAAAACCCGGTATTGCGTACAACGCACGCTATCGAGGAAGGTCGTGATTGCGTGTAATGCAAGCCAAGTCAGGGTTGCGTGTTGTGAAAAAATATTTCGTTGTTTTGTATAACAAAATCCAACAATATATCATTTATACATTGAATATATATATATATATATATATACTCAATGTTGCCTTGAATAACTATTATCAAAATTGTGTGTAACACGATCCAAGAATAGTGTTGCATATACTGGAAGATAATACGGTGTTGCGTATAGCGCAAGGTAATATTGGTGTAACATACAACACAACACATTAATGAAATTAAAAGAATACTTTTCATAAATTCTCGGAGTGTTACACTGACCCTTTTTCTATGATGAAACACTAATTCATTACTAACCTAAATAAAAAATTAACTTTTCCTTGAAAATCAATCTTATAAATGGTATTTTAGAATTTTGATTCCAATTTATTTACAACATCCATTATTGATGAAATATTACACATATAAAAAAATTATTTATCCCACTCATTCCAAGATTGTGACCTTCACTGCAAATCACTACAAAAGCCTTAAAAGATACATTCACAGCATTTATCCCCTTCTAACCGAAGTCCTCATCCATATGTACTATAACACCAAAATTCCCATAGAAGATGATTCTATTATAGATTCTCTTTATATGACCAATAACTCAACACTTTCTTTAGAATAATGGATTTTTGACACTCAATTATAATATTTATGTCATAGTCATTCTGTTTTTGTATTTCAATTTCAATTAATGTATCACTAAGATCATTATTCAATATTATCGTAGTATAATGGCTTAAAAATTTAATTTCAATCTCCCTATCAAAATGAATTGGATGACCAAACAATGATGTGATGTCAATTATAGTGATGTTCATGAAAAGAGTTTCGAAGTTTATGTTTGATATTGGGAATTCTATATTAATTGCATTGAACCTAGACACATGGGACATTGGTTAAATTAGTTTCTTGAAAATTACCAATATTATTTATATTTCAGAGGTGGGAACATTTTGTAATGGAATTTAACTTTCTATTAACATTTCGAATGATCCACATGTGCCACATGGTTGTGATTTAAATAAAAAACAACAAATTTCTGATTATATTCATATCTTTTCTTATCTATATAAATGTAATTAGTAGGTTTCAAATCCCAACATAGTGGAAATTAATTTTAATTAAAATTATATTACATTTGTGAGTTTACCAATAACAATTTAACTAAATGAGGAAGTAACTAGGTTTTAGAAACTAGAATGATAAAAAAACACACTAAATTAGTCTAATGTGACATGAAAGACCATTGATGTTATCTACACCCAGTGTGATAGGTGTATAAATAAATGTGAAGTTATGATGTTAATAATAATAAAAGTAATAAAAATAAAATAATTTTTTTTATTATAATCATATGTTGTAGGATACCATGAAACGTCACCATAGTGTATATACTCATAAAATTCTTTGTCCTCAACTAACAATAGAGCATATAACTCCTCGGAAGCACATATAATTGCCTCTAAATCTTCCACATGTCGGGTCTTACCGAAAACAACTGGAGCCACAACCTCAACACATGAAACAATAGAATAAGGAATCCACATGCATTATGTCAGGGTATATTCATGTCTATCATGAACAATAATGCAATGTAATAACTAACACATACAAATGTAATGTTATTGGTAGTTCTCTAGATTCATTGATAAAATAACCTCAAATTGAAAATTAGTTATTTAAAAATATAAAAATATATTTATTTAATTAATTTTGTACACATTGATTATTATTACATGAATTTTATATAATGATTTATCATTGGGATCATTTCGATCATGAGATATCCATCCAAACCCACATTTTATAAGTCAGTGAAACTCATGCCTATAACTGTATAAAAATAATAGATAAATGTCAATAAACATATTAAGTAATAAATTCAATAAAAATGTATTAAATAAATCATGTTGAATATGGGACATGTGACAAGTACAAATCTTGTGATGCAGTCACTTCAACAAGTGATCAGGTCTCTATCTATAATGTCAACGAAATCCACATATGGTACACAATGCTCCTTATTAACTCTAACATTATAATATTTCTATATTTTTGGAGATTTTTCTATTCAAAATAGTTAAAGAACCTTGAGTTAAACTCTCATTTTATTCTATATAAAAAATTTATCACAAATTGAATTATTTTTTAATCAAAGCTAATGAACTAAAATGAACCTCTTAACTGAACTTCCATTCTAGAGAAAATATATTATATCCTAGGGGAATGAATCCCAATATATATTATTCAATGATTTATTTGTAATTTAGGATATCTCCTAACTAGAAACTATAATTAAGGGAACCTACTCTCACCAGATGGTATGTCTTTTCAAACAACATGTCAATGGTCGTGTGAGAATTACATGATGAAATAAAATTCCCTTGCCCTCTCCAATGAGGGGAAGAATAATTTGAGTTTTATACTATTATAAAAATATTCATAAATGTATTGAAATATCTGTATATATATGTTTAACACTAAATTCAAAAAATTTCCCATTTACTTTCTTCAATACCACGATCCGTAGGTGAAGTTGGATTTGAAAAATGATGTGTCTCTAGTTTCTATTCACTATAAATGACTAAATTCTAATATATCATTAATATTTAAAAACATGAATACCATATAACAAATAATAATATAATGAATACACAAAATTTAGTTATAGTCTCATAAAAATTAATACTATTAAAAAGGATTTAAACTGTGGATATATAAAAAATATTACATTCCATTAAACATGAAAGTCAAATAAATATCATTAATTGATATCTATAACACATGTAATATCTTTCTGAAATTTAACTATAATTTATTTATCAAGAAATTGTGTAAGAGATTCAATACACTCATGACCATGTGATTCAATTAAAGACACTCATCGCCATGAAATTTCGAAGCCTACATTTAAATTCACAATAGAAGGAAATTCAATAAAGAGAAACAATTATAATTATAATGAAAAAATTAAAATTTCAATACTAACTCTTTCATCTATAAATAAAATTTTGTTAAATTTCACTTATGTATATTGATATTGATTGACTTTAGTTCTATATATTGTATTAATACAATTACACAATAACAATATGTGATGTAACCCATGCACCTAAAGAACATTTATGTTGTCACTTAATTGACCACAACAATAAAAAGAATCTATATATGTATAACCAATGACACTATTCATTGGTCCTTTTATGTCGTAATTATATTTATGGAAAATCCTAAATTCATTAACATCTATGTTTTTGTAATGATGATCCATTATAGATGCACCCTCAACTAGTTAGTTAAATTATTTTGATAGTGTAGGGTCATATAATTCAAACAGGTATGGACCTATTAATTTTATAGATGAAAGTAAAATTTTATAGAAACAAATTATTACTATATATCCATAATAATGAACATAACATTATACATGAAAAATCCATAAAAAGTAATGAAATGATACATAATGGTATTATTGAATCTGGTAAAAAATCACATGATACAAATCTTGTTTGAGGTCTTTAAGGTGTTTCCTAAAAATTTTAACTCCATGTTTAAATGATTAAAATATATATACAAATAAAACAAATAAAAGATAAATAACATGGGTGTTAAGAAACATACTACATAGATGGTTCAACTTTTGAGTATTAAACATTATATATTGATGAGATTTTTCCAACGTGATATCATCCATATCAAATATAGTTTTTTCTAAAATTGAAACATCAAGAACCTATGAAGGATTATATATATTTTCTAATATCCATAAAATATTCTCCTAAAAAGTAGTACACTCATCCATCAAATAAAAATAAGATATTGATGCATCAGGATGTGCTCTGTCATTTAAGAAACATTTCAATGTATTTAGATAATGCTCAATGGGATACGTCTAGCTGAATTTCAGTGGACCATAATACATTGCATCCTCAGTCAAGTGATCTATCATGTAAAATAAACATCATATGTTTGGTGGAAATCGTTTCTCCATATGAAAATTCATAAGTACACTAATTCTCTATAATTTTATTAAATCACCCATCCATTGATTTCAAAAATAGAGACATAAAACAATATTAATCATATAAATAAATGGTTGTACAACATTAGGAAAAAAAATCCAGAATTGTGATTGGAATCAACTACAAATGTTGTACATTGGTTTCATGACATTTCATCACCTTAAATGATATACTCATCGCATTCAAAAACATAGATTTATTTAAATAGTAACCATCAAGATACATGTATATATTCACAATGGAATGAAATGTCTCTCTCACATTTTTACTCATGATATACTATAATGAATGCATGTACGCTTCATTTCCCTTATGCAATTGTAAATTACATTATTTCCTTAAAACCATTTCATCAAAATCACTTCATGAATTAACATGGTTCTTTGGTTTTATAAAGAAACCTAAAATGGTTCACAATATATTATCACAAACATTTATTCAATTTGAATAAAATCAATATCATTCTGTAGAATGCATGTATTTTTGTAGTGGTGATTTAAATATTAACTGTCCACCTCCAAGATTGGATGTGCTATATAGCCACAACATAAATATTGTGTAATGGATGAAAAACTATATAATGAAATTCATATAACTTGTTGTTGTTTTCTTTATTCATATTTGATAAGTTTTATACTCCTATCATGATCTTTAAGGATGGGTTGAATTATTTGGAACAATAAAATTTCACTCTATCCTTTCAGAACATTCTCTACCAGTGAATAAAATATATGTAACCCATGTGTGACATATTTTTAGAATTTCTAATCAGTGTAGAATCGTTTCTTTTGTTGTATTGAGGGAATGAAATTCCAGTTTTATACTCCAACCTGATAAATTTTCATATGATGGGAAGTCATTGATTTTCCATAAACAAACATACTACATTTCAAACATTTTATGCATTTCATAGTCATATTTAATCTCAACATAACAATTAAATTAATTACACTAATAAATAAATGGATGAAGGTAATCATAAATCATATCTCCCAGATTTCCTTATCAATCAATAAAAGTGGAAATTATTAGAAATTTTTGTTTCGTAAAAATCAACAGAGGATGTTTATATAGAACTAACACAATGGGCCATGTGCTACGATATTCACCAACAAGATATGAAAATCGAATGACACCATCTACCTCCAACCATAATCAAAGATTTATAATATCATTATCAAAATAGGGTGTCCTTAATTGATATCTTTACAAATTAGAGAATCATCTGGGAGAATTATCATATCAAATTTCTTATTTTTTCATATACTTTCACATTATTTAGATAAATTGGATTAAATAAATAATATATTCAACCTCATCATTAGTGTAAAGTCATTGATTTTCTTTAAACTTATGAGTTTACCTTGTTTCATAGTATTATATTGATGAGTCTAATTTCCTTCAATATTATTCCCCCTATAATAGTCATAGGACATATAATTATCTAAAAGGGTAGTTTCCTTTGTAAATGACATTCAGATTTTTTTCACATGCATCTATGGTCTCATAAGTTAATATATTGTTCATTTTTAACTTACGAGCATTATAATACATCTCAGGAATCGTCATGTCAGCTTGATGTATCTTTTTCAGTAACAAGAACAATGTTTCGAAAAATGTGTCTAACTAATGATTCAACGTCTTCAACTACAACACCTCCATGATAAAATAAAATTTACTATATGAATTACATATTTTGTATAACATAGTTTTTTCATCTTAATTTATTTCACAATTTCTCTACAAATCACTCGCTTCACAAGAGTGAAGAATCATCTCATCGTTGATAACATTATGGAAGTTAATTCCATTAGGACCCAACCCACATTCCATTTATTAATCATTTAGTTCATTAGGCGAGTAATCCTCACATAAACATCGATTAAAAATATTACTATATGATGAAAAAATAGATTCTTCCCGATAATGAGTTCAAATCATATAATATTTAAAAATAATATTCATGAATAAAAAATCATTCATAGTATCTTGTGTGAATTAATATTTATTTGCACATTTTCTACATGAAAAACTAATATAATCACATTGAAAACCACTATTTAAATCAAAATACTTCATCATTCCATCAAACCATTCCATAGAATTAATATTTTGATGATTAAGCAAACTATTATAAATATCCATACATGTATAAAAAGTAATAAAATTCAAGAAAAAATTTTATTGGATACATTTTTTGAATTTCATATAACAAAATATTTTTAACATAAGGAATAACCATTTTCTTTGGGGAATCAACTCATTCTCATAAGAAACAAAATATTTACAGATGACATAATCAAAAAAATTCATGTTATTATAATTTATTTATTTTGTTTATTTTATTAAATTATTCTTTTTTACAATAATATATATTTATTATTGGGTCACTTATAATGAATTGTGTGACAAGAAAATCTAAAAAAATTAAAAACAATCATAAATATATATTAATATATGACCATTGATTATTTTAAATATTTAGTTTAAAAAACATTATAAAACATAAAATTATCTTATTTAAATTCTGTTGATATTTTAGTGTCAAACGATTTCTGAATTTTTTATTTCAATGATTAAGAAATTATTTATTAACTTTTACTACTATACATAATTTAATATATATATATCAGTGATAACATTGATATTATATTTTTATAAAAAGTAATTTAAATTAAATTAAAAAAAATAACTGTAACCTAAATTATATTATAAAAATAAATAGTAATAAAATACACATATAAAAAATATAATTTCATAAGAAGATAAATAAAAATTTGTAAAATAATTGAATTAAATTTAAAAAAAAAATTAATGTATAGTGACAAATTGAAAATTTTAGATATCTAGATCCCAAACTCCCTTCTTTTGTAGAGGAATATAAGAATATCTTGAATGAAGAAAATTTTATTTTGATATGAGGGAGAATGTTACATTGTTTATTATATTTTTATCATAATGGGCATTAATGATGGATTGATATATATCACTACATGTCAAATTAAATTTAAAATTTATTTTTCGACTTAATTTAGATTATTATTTAAAATGATACTATTATTTTTGAGTACTCAAGAAATATTTTTTATGTATATGTTTGTATGTATGTATTTAATGAAAATTTACTATATAAATCATTATATGGTGATGGATTTTATAAAAATCCATCCTTTATCATTTTTCATAAATTGAGGGAGTACCAGTATGTATTCCATTAGATGAGGAAGGAGGGGTATGTTTAGTTTGATTATTTTAATTATAAATGTTTTGGTTTTAAACTAATTTTCCAATTTTTTATATGTTTTATATAATATACAAGATAATTTTATATTATTCATGTGGATTAAAAAAATCATTTTATGCCCATTGAAAATTAAAAAAAATGTATCTATAATAAAATAATATATGCGGTTTAAAGTAATACACATGTATTAATAATATAATATTTCTTATTACAATTTATAATATATTATTTTATCTCTTATAAATTTATTTGAATATATTACACATTATATGTTTTTTCTCTATATATGTATATATGTATTACGTTATATATTATATAGAATATCACATACCTTAAACATCCCATTTTTGCATAATTGGTAACAAGGTTTTCACATTATTACATTTCATAGTTCTATTTAGTTTAAAATTACATAGAATTAAGAAAAATACTAAATAAAAATGTTGAAAATTCCATGCAATGTCAATTTTTCCACTAAAATATGTTTTTATAAATACTCAACTAAATCATTCAAGGAAACCCCTATAACTGGGAGTATAAATTTTTATAAATTTATAATCATCCTTGATCCATGAGAAAAAAAATTTAACAAGGGATGATAAATAAAATATCATAATCTCCATAAAATTAAATAATACATTTAGTATATCTGTTAACCTAAAAATCCATAATAATGTTTTCATTTTCCATTTAAAACAATGATTCTCAAATATCAATATACTTTTCCATGAAAACTACTTATTTTAGAAATATCATTCATTGAACATTTTATATGAAATAATAATTGAAATATCATAAACATTATGGTTTTGTAGATAATATGAATTGTTATGAAATCCATTACAGTTAAATGAATCATTTAATTAGTTTTTTAAAACAAGTGTCACTTTTTATAAAAATATAATTTCATTTTCATGCAATTTTAAATCCAAAAATATAATTTTAAAATCATTTGAAGAATGTCATAATTATATCGAGGGAAATTATCCATAAATTATTTCTTATAATAACCCCTACATTGGAATCATCTAACAACATTATTTACTTATCTATTAGTGGATACTTATCATCAGTAAAATATGACTCTTAATCCATAGTGTGAGTGAAAAATATTTCGCTCACAAATTCCTAGATCAATATCAATATCCCCCAACATTCATATAAAATTTGTATGATATATATCATGATATATATTTAACATTAACCACAAAATTTATTTTATTTTTCATTCAATCTAATTATAAATAATATCATTTCATATCTCATAAAATTTTTAATACATTTATGTTCCCATAGGGAAAAAATTTATATTTAAAAATTCCTAAAATTTATGTGTAATTTTTTAATTTAAAACAAATGTTGAATATTTTAATGGAATATTTATAGTGAAAAAATTATATGAAAATGGTTACGATTATTCAGGGCGTATACATTAGAAAACCATCCTTTTTTACATTTTTAAACATTAGAAGAACGTATATTGAAAATATTAAAAATATTACTTTTTAATCATTTATAAATAATAGAAAAATATATTCATATGAAAATTACAATCCAATTATCCAATGTTAATGAAATTATTTAATCATTTAAAATATTCATTTTTTGGATGAAAAATGTTTTGATGGAGAACAATAAAACATGATTTTTAATGGAATGTCTCGGAACTCGAGTCCCGACTATTATTATTTATTCATCTACATTACAAAGTAAAATTATTTTATGTTTATAATTTTGAATGAGTTTTTTTAATTTTATTTGTGTTACCATTATACCATTTATTTCATTTGATACCATGATTTATTTTTTTACTAAAATGGTTTTGTTTGCATTGGCTGATTTGAGGACTTTGGATTTTTAAGTCCAAAATGATATTAGATGGTAGTATAAGTCCAAAAGTATACTTTTTTACATCATCTATAGAATAATAATAATGAAGGAATATATTTTTATAAATTAAATACATTTTTATAATATTCAATGAAATGAGGATATAAAAAACTAAATATGTTGTATCTTGGAGTCAATATTCTTCATGTACACCTGAATGATGTTTCCATTTTAATATAGGATGGAATACAAAATATATATATAACATTTTAATTTTATAGATTCATATTTAACTTTTAAATGTTTTATCTACACATTAGTTCTAATTTTACGACCAACCATGTTTGGTGGTAATGTAAAATGAATCACATTACATTGTAGATGTGGTATTCAACACATATGCCTAAGAGATTTTATAAATATCCAATAGAATGACAATATAAGAATAAAAATTAATATATTATATTTTATGTAAGCTTAAATACACTAATCCAATCAAATTTATCCGAATTTTACACATATTCAGTCACTTATCTCTTTATTTAAGCACATCATTAACACTTTTAACCTTTATAGGGATGATCATGTACTACCATGGAAACCATTAATTATGAGAATAAATGTAAATTCAACACATTACCAAATTATAGCATAATAATTCTAGATATTAATTGATTTTTTTTATTTTTTTTATATTTTTAACAAATTAATTTGAATATAAGAAAAAATGAAATTACATTATTGAAAAATATGAATTTATGAATTAAAATGTTTTCATACAAAAATATAATATAATATATTTTTTTAAGAAATTTAATTTATAACATTAAATCAAAATTTACAAATTTAAAATTTAATTAAATAAAATTTAAATAGTAATCTTTTTAAAACACGTCAAAATAAATTCTAGTTTTAAAAAATCAATATTTTTTAATATTCATAAAGAAAATAAATATTGTAGAAAAAATAAAATAAATTCACCATTAGGTAAATTTAATATGAAAAATAAATAATTGAAGTGAAATTTTATAAATTTAAATCAATAATATTTGTAAATTATATTTTTATATAAAACAATTTATTTCATAGAATCAAATTCCTCATGAACAAAAATTTATTTTATAACTGAAAACTCATATTAAATATTTATATATGAATGAATATATTTATTTTTGATAATTAATAGTACATGAAATTTTATCATTATTAAAATTATCAATGTTTTTGCATTCATCCCCTTTTTATAATTTTTTTCCTCTCAATTTTATTGTTTACTTCAACAAGTGGTCATATTTTTCCCTGATAGATTTTTTTGGATTCTCATGTGGCTTATTAGATTATGTAATTATTTTATTGATCATTATCTTTTTTAATAACATTATCTCAACATCATTAATTCTATGATCTAATATATGATGTTCATTTTCTACAAAATAACGATTCTCCTCTAAATGTACCAATTTTGGGATCAATCCATGGGTTTCTTTTTCTAGATACATCCTTACTAATTAAACAAAAAACCCATAACAAACATGAAATAAACATGGAGGTTAGGATAAAAAATAAGATTATTATATTAGTTTCACTATAATTTTATAGGGTCTAATGAATCATGGGCTCAATATTTCCTTTTTTAACAAAACACAATACACAATTCCATGGAGACATTCAGAAAAAAATGGGCACCAAACACCAATGAATGGTCTTCCATTATTTATAAGTATAACACTTTTTTCATTCATATAGTTTATCTCTTGTAATTTTTAATCAACATTACTTTGTCAATATTATCTTCTAAAAATTTTAGACCTAAAAATATACACTCATTAACTACTTCTCCACATGCTGGAGTTTAACAAAATTTAACATATGACATCTAAACATATTACATGTGTATACTTTAATGAAAATAGAAAGTATAAAAAATTCATGTAAAGATATTTTTTATACAATCATCCCTAATAACATAATGATGGATCTTTAAAAATAAGCTCCAAATTTTGAATTGTATACTTTGATTTTCCATTAGAATGAGGGGGATAAGATATAATAAAATTTGATTTAGTACTCATTATATTGTGTATCCCATTATTAAAATTTGATGTATACATGGGATACTAACTAGATATAGTTAAGAGTGTAACTCCACATAACATGACTGTCTCCTTATATTAATGTCTATAAATATGATCCATATATACACTGTCTTGAATAAATAATAAAATATATAGACATATTCCAACAATAAATAATAAATGAAATATCATTTTTACGTCGAGATTTATTGTCACGACCCCCTCCCCACAATGTGTACCCCTCCTGTGTCAGCAATGTGAGATGGGAGATAATGACCCACGAGCCCCACCTCTAGTAGGCCCCGGGTTGTTGACTAGAACCAAGGGTATAGTAACACACAAAATGGGAGGCATTACCCTCTAAGAGAACACATGCCGAATGAAGAGATAAGATAAACACCAATCAACACCTACTCAGAATAAAATATAAAATAAAACCCAAGTACACATATGAAATTCCATAGATAAGTAATACAAATGAAAGGGGAAAAGTGAAATTACCCAAAATAAAGTAAAAAAAAAAAGAAACAACAAGACCAAATAGCTCCTGCAACCCCAAGCTAGTAGAAACCATCATGAACTCCAACCTACTCCAAGTGACATGAAAAACAATGTATATATACATAGGGTGCGTATAACATTATACTTAGTAGGATCCTCCTTGAAGCCTCTCATGCAAAGGTAAAGGAAGCAAGCTAAAGCACAGTGAACATCAAGTGAAACTAACATGTCACCAAAACACGTATACTAAGTTCCCATCCTCACCATGGAAACTCTCACCATGTAACACATACAATAAAATATCATATAATAAATAATATCAAGGGTACCCCGCTATTACATCCCCACTAGTTTTCCTCTTTTCCCCATCATCGCATGTCTAGAGCATCTATCTCCAAAAGGCTTGCCCATAGACACCTAGCCGAAGCACCACAATATGCACCTCGTGCAACTGAACCACCATGTCCACAGACCAAAGTAACCTAGTATTTTCTGTGATCCACCATAGCTTGCATAACGTGTATCATACGTCAGGTATTGTTACTCAAGCCAATACAGTCCATACACCGAGTAAGGATCCTCATGCCATCACAACCTATACACGTTACACCTATCATAGTCCCTATAAATCTATATCCAGAATATATGTGTCTGAATAACCATAAACTATTACCACCCTCTACACACATAGATGGGTAAAACTAACCAATGTTCCTACCAACACAAGTAACTACCAAGAGAAGAGAGTGGAGAAAAAGGGGGTTGTCAGCTATCCATCATCCCACTGAAATGTTTGGGAAAACACCCCCCAAGGCTCAGAATACACGGGGTGTTAGTTTCCCTTACTGATGGGGTGGAGTGGAATATAGAAACAGAAAAAGTGCATGATATATTATATCTCACAGGCACACTATTGGCATTACCTAGTTCTTAAAAAAACTACATCTAATGTCTCTCAGACTTCGGGCTGCAAATTCTAAGACTAGGTATCCTATAGGCACAAAACCATTTGAAGATCATTATAATATTAATTCATTTCTTTTTTATCAGTTCCATTGGATGTTAATTAATTATTTATAAATTAACCTTGAAGAATTACATAATAAATTTCATTAGCATCTCACCCAATGCCAATTGTTCCTTCAAAAATTAAAACCACGTCATTATGTTCCAGCATCTACATCCCCATGGGTTAACACCATTAATTCAATTATTCATTATAGAATTACATTCCCACATTCCCAGGAACTCTAGAAAAACATTCTATGCTACTAACACAAGGAGGCTCAACACGGTGAGTAGATGTACTACCCATTGAGTCTTTTCTGCTTATAGCAAGAGAAAAAACTCTTCCTTCCTTGAGAAGGTAAATACGGAATGCACGTGGGATACCCTGTGTGTCTTCAACTATTTTAGAAGACGTGTAATTAATACCATCTGCCTTGAGTAGTGGGAAAAAGTAAAGAAGATAAACAACCAGAAGAAACAGCAAGCATCTAACAATCACATCCATACCATTCCATAATCCCTAGTGACCTCCCTGACAACATCATGCATAAACAGATGCATCTTACCAACGTAGGCATAATCGCCTGCCAGAAACAAAAGGGCCTCCATGCCTCCACATTCCACCACAACTATCCAGGATCACATCAAATCACAAGCAGCAGGAAATTAGACATCACATTAATTGGTATATTGGCCCTTTAACAATAAAGAGGGTAACTTAGAACCCCGTAAGGAATTATCAAAAAATCATCTCATTAATCTATATTGAATTAACAAGTTTTTTTTTGTAGGTTCCAAATTCAAGTATCCAAATCAGTAAGCTTTCAGAAATAATTAAACAAGCTTACTACACCAATTTTATTAACAAAAAATCACAACTAGAACTAGATTCATTTACATGAATCTTTATCTCTACCAAAACAATTATCAATTAATTCAATCTTTATGTTCTTTTACAATTTCCATCAAGAAATAAATTCTAAGCATAGAAAGAATACATATCACACTATCTAGCAAAAAAAATGTCAATAACATACGAGAAATATCAATTTATTTATCCGGTTAAAATAATTATTATGTCAATTCCATTTTCATCCAGTAGGATTAAAATTGATAAAAAACTTTTCCACTTAAAAGAATGAGAATAAACAAATCCCCTACCTCAAAACGGTTCTTAATGTTCTTTATATGAGAACGATCCACTCAACAAATCACGATCACCTCATCTCGTGATAACTGAATCCACCCGAGGATGCCACGGTACAACCGCACCAACCGAAACCCAAGAAAAGTCCATTAGTAACATGGAGATAGAATTCCATAAAAAGGAAACGTGGAATATAGATTAACACAACAGAATGACAAATGATCATATGTTATATCTATGATTGATCGATATAGATTTGTTGCATCGAAATAGATGGGAACCAATATGAGGAGTAATGATTGATTGTGAAACTCCTACGGGATGTATTGAAAGATTATAGCATCTCATAATCGAGAACATTGATGATGAAAAAGGGAGGATGATATTTTGTACCTTTTGAAGATTTAATGGGGCGACAGTTTAAGATACACTTAATTCCCCATTAAAAGCGTATCACATTAACCCACATAGATTGACCAAGTAAAAGATCCCGAGCCATAGGAATAATTAATATAGGATTTATGGTCATTGAATTTTCTTTAAGAGTCCTTAAAATAATTCATTAAATGTATTTTACATCAAAAGAAATGTCCAAGGGGCGAAACAATAGGAATCCAGAAACACTGTTAACATGCTAAAAATTTGGAATACGAATGAAAAGGTCACTGTTAGACCTCACTGTTATAGGTCACCGTTAGACCTCACCGTTAGAGGTTACCAGTAGACCTCACCATTAGAGGTTACCTATATCCCTCACTATTATAGGTTATCGATAAACCTCACAATTCGAGGTTACCGATAGAACTCACCATTGTAGAAACACTGTACACCTACTGATTGAAGTTACTCATAGAGGTTATCGATATAGGTTACCGATAGAGGTTACCTATAGAGGTTACTGATAGAGGTTACCGATAGTGGTAACCGATAGAACTGTTCACCGATACAGGTTACTGATAGAGTTTACTGATACACTATTTACAACTGTCTACCGATGGAACTGTTCACCGAACTAGAAAATTGGAAAAGTGTTTGGGATAGGTCACCTTGACCTCCCAGAAAACCTAAAACGCCACATTTTCACAAAGTAATGGACCAAAGTGGTCTGTGCCATTACATTAGATAACTCTCAAAACAATATCGTCCTCGAGAAATCAAAACCCAACTAAAGATAAAATAAAATAAACGGGGTCCGAACAACAACCCATTGAGATTCCTCTAAAAAAGGTGCAACCCACAATAGAAACAAAAGAAATTCATAATTATAAAACATTAAATGTCTAACGATAATGGGATCATCATTAAATTAAATGTGTTAAACATCAAAAAACACTAGGTATTGAACACGTATCTCAGACTCACGTTCCCAGGTACTCTCTTCCATGCCACCATGTCGCCACAAGGCACTAACTAAGGGGATAGAATGCATGTTCAAAACCTTCTCCTTACAGTCTTGGCACTCCGTAGGTCGTCCCATGAAGGTTTCATCACCATCCACATCCATCTTCCCCCAATTGATGATTTAAGAGTCATCATGAAGATAACGACAGATCATTGATACATAGAAAACATCATGTATCTGACTCATCAGAGGGGGAAGTGCTACTTGATACGCCATAACTCCAAAATGAGCTAACACCTCGAAAGGCCCAACAAACCGGGGAGAAATCTTACTTCCATGACCAAACCTTATTTTCTCATGGCGAGGAGTCGCCTTCAGTATCACATGATCCCCAAAATTAAACTCCAAGGGCGTTATTCATTGACCAACATATGGTTTCTTATGATCTTGCATTGTCTTCATCCTCTAATGAATCACATGAACCATCTTTATTGTATTCTGAACTAGTTCCAGTCTGGGAATTTCTAACTCTATGAACCCAGTCCAGCATAATGGAGAACGGCAAGGTCGGCCATACAAGGCTTCAAACGGTTACATACCGATACTGGAGTGAAAAATATTATTGTAAGAAAACTCCACTAAGGGTATGTGCATTATCCATGAACCTCAAAAATCAAGAACACATGAGAGTAACATGTTATCAAGATTCATTATGGTTTGCTCTATCTGACCTTCCGTTTGAGGATAAATGCAATTCTAAGGAATAGTTGAGAACCAAAACCATGTTAGATACCTCTCCACACCCTGTAGGTAAATCGAAGATCTAAATTAGAAGTTATCATCCCAGGGACTCTATGAAGTCTCACCACCTCCTCTAGATACTGCGTCGACAAAACTTCCCCTGATCTTGACTCATTTATTTCTATAATGTTGGCCGATTTTGTTAAATTGTCTACTACCACCCACATAGCATCATGTCGTCCCGGATCTTGAGGTAAACCTGTAACAATGTCCATTAAGACGGCCTCCCACATCCAATGATAAATCTCTATCGGATGGAGAAGGCCATCAGGAATATGGTGTTCATACTTCACCTTTGTCAGACTAAACATCAAGACACAAACTCTACAACCTCAAGCATCATCCCAGGCCACCAAAACGGATTCATCAAGGATCAGTAAATATTTTTCATGCTAGGATGCACCGCAAAAGGTGAACTATGAAACACTTTTAGAACCATCTCGTGCATCATCAAAGGAACAATAACACTTCCATGATACAACACTCGGTGTTGTTCATCCTCAGTCCAACCATCAGGGGCCTCACTATAAACAACTCTGTCTCTCCAGACCTCCACCACAATATCCCCCAACTAGGACTCTTCCTCCATCTACATTAGGGATGACTGTACCATCATCTGCAAAAGACAACATCTACCCCCCAACATCTCCCATATCAGGATGTAATACTGACTATAATTCCATTACTGTAAATGAATCACCAGATTCAAGAATAGCATCACTACGTGACTTTAGAGTCAGCGCCTCAGCTACAACATTCCCCTTTCTAGGTGTATATGGTATTTTGAAGTCGTATTCATTTATGAACGCCATCCACTGATGTTTCTTTATGTTCATGTCACACTAGGAGAAAACATGCCTCAAACTCTTATGATCAGTGAAAACCACAAATCATTCCCCAATGTGGTAATGTCTCCAAAACATAAGAGCAAACACCACGGCTACCAACTCAAGATAATGTGTGGCATAGTGTAATTCATGAGGATACAACTACCGAGACCCATAAGAAACAACTATCCTCTACTGAATGAGAACACAACCTAACCCCATATGTGAAGCATCATAGAAAACATCAAACTGGACACCCTCAGTCATAACACAAAGGACAATAGCACTTACTATATTCTCCATTAGATACATGAATGATTCCTGACAGTAATCAGTCCATACGAATGCATTATCCTTCTTGTTCAAAGCTGTCAGACGAGTCGAAACTCATGAGAAATTGTCTATAAACCTTCTATAATATCATGTGAGTCCAGGGAATCTTCGCACCTATAACACTGTGTTTAGGGCTTCCCAAGATACAACTTCTTCTAACTTCTATGGATCCACAGCTACTCCCTATTGGGACACAACATGCACAATGAAATGGACTTCTCGAGCTGAAATCTCACATTTCAAAAACATCCCAAACAACTGATTTTGGTGAAGAACTCCCAAAACGGCATGTAGATGCACTACATGATCTACTTCAGATATGGAGTACACAAGGATGTCGTCAATGAAAACTAGCATGAACTATTCCAGGAACTCACGAAATACAGCATTCATCAATCCCATAAATACAGATAGAGCATTCATCACACCAAATGTCATTACAACAAACTCATAATGCCCATGATGATAACGGAATGTATTCCTTGGAATATCCTCATCATTCAGATGCATATGATGATATCCTGACCGCAAGTCGATCCTTGATGACCAAATTTCACCCTTCAGTTGATCGAATAAGTCATCAATCTGTGGAAGAGGATAGAGAATCTTTATTTTCACTTAATTTAATCGACGACAATCGACAAACAAATGCATATTGTAGTCGGCCTTCTTTACAAACAAAGCTGTAGCACCCCATGGTGACACAGTTGGTTGAACAAAACTGCACTACAACAGACCTTTAAGCTGTAAAAGTAGATCTCGTTACTTAGAAGGGGCCATCATACATGGAGTCATAGATATATGAGATGCTCCTGGATGTAGCTTGATCCCAAACTTGAGCTCTCGTCAAGGGGGTATTGCTACATCCTCTTCAGGAAAGACATCAGGGTACTCCTCTACAACCCTAGGAAACGCCAACTGCTGAACCTCTGAATAACTTAGCATCAACTCAGCCATCATGGATGATAAGTATGGAACACGCCTATGACCCATCTTAGTATCTCTGTCACCATCAAAGACCACATTATCTCCATACAATCCCATGAAGATGACCTTTTTCCTAAATCAATCCATGATAGCCAGCACTGAATACATCTAATCCATGCTGAGGATGACATCATATGGTTTTATTCATAAACATATGAAATCAACCCAAGAGAGGTGTTGCCCCAACACTAGCTCACAGTCTCTACATACTTAAAACATGTCAGCTTGACCTCCAACTGGTATAGTCAACACCAAGGGCACTGGAAGCCTCTCTACCACAATTCCCAGTTTATGGATAAGGGTAGGTGATATGATGGAGTGTGTGCCTCCTGAATCAAAAAAGGCATACACATAGGTAGAAAACAGGAAAAGGGTACCTCGAACGATGACCAGAACGCCTGGAGCAGGCAACGCTAGAACATGTATCTAACCACGACCACCTCAACAGCCTCTCTGACCCTAATGACAACCCCCACCACGACCACACTATGCTCTATGAGGATGGAGAGCATCATGGGGATGTCCTCTTCCTGCCCCATATAACCTATTCTGATATATTCCTTGTGAAACTGGAAACTAATGCCTCAGCTGGAACTGCCTCGACGATGGAACATGGAGCACAACGCCTGGTGCATGATGCCCGCTTTAAATGTTTGGGAACTCCCATTGCTGATGGCCATGACCATCACAAGAAAAACAAGCTCCTAATCCCTTGGCATAATCATGAGCATTACTACCTCTAATGAAACATGATTTGAAGGGCTGGGACCTATCCCCGGTTGAATGAAAACTCTTCTTCCCTGAAAACTAGGAACCCCGAGCCACGACTTTGCTTCAAGAGGAATCATGTTGATTCCCCTCTCGTGATCTTCTGGTCCGGGCCAAAGTCCTATCAAAAACATTTACCCTCACCAGTACATCAAGATATGTTTTCACAAAAATGGGGTGACCTGGAAATGGATCTCAAGACGCAAATCCTTCTCAAAAGGATTCCAAACTCTCAAACACTGTAGCTCCCATGTTTAAGGATAAGAAGCTCCTAGCGACTAGACTCCTTCACAATCGAATAAAAAACCTTGACTCTAATCCTATCTCGGAACTCGGACCAAGAGATCATTGACTCCTCCTGATCCCCGAGGAACATGATCCACCACTAGCTTACTACTCCACGCAACATCGTCATAACCAAAGACACCCATTTCTCCTTTAGAGCACGAATCGAACTGAAGCCGATCTTGACCTCCTATAACCAGTCTTCTATAACTGCATCTGAAACGGAGACCTCATACTTCAGCAGACTATGGCGATTAAACTCTCGGAGTGTCTTCCTCAATGTGTCATCGTCGTCAACCTCTACCCTATGGCGATCTACTGGAACAACCTTCTTAACATTTTCTGCACAAACCTGACAATAATTTCGACCTAGAGCCACACCTATAAAATAACTACCATTAGAGTTCTTAAACCTGGAATATAGATAACCCAACATTCACTAATAAATTAATTTTTTTTCTTTTATTCATTTTAGGTTAACATATCCCATGGTCGACCCATTCAAATACTGGCACAAGTAAGAATGATTCATGATCCTTTCCTAGGTCACTACCCAAAAACTAGTATCACCTTCTTTAGTAGCCATTGTAAACTTAAAGGTTCGTAAATCAGATCATAGGGGGCCCTAAAAGCCTATGTCTCAGCCGGTCTCTAGTGTTTACCACAGTTACTAAACATTAATGCAACTGTTTCCCCACCAACCCATGCAACATCACTTGTTCATAATTCCAAACTCCATCATATCCATGTACCAGAAATCTGATACCACACTGTCAAGACCCCCTCCCCAGAATGTGTACCCCTCCTGGGAATGAAATGTGATATGGGAGATAATGAACCCCAAGTACCGCCTCTAGTAGGCCCCAGTTGGGCAACTAGAACAGAGGGAATAGTAACACACAAAATGGGAGGCATTACCCTCTAATTGAACACATGCGGAAGAGAGAGATAAGATAGACACCAATAAACTCCAACTCAGACTTCAATATAAATGAAAACCAATGTACACATATGAAATGCCATGCAAAAGTACTAAAAATGAAAGGGAAAAACTGCAACTACCCAAAAGTAAGTAAAAACAGAAGCAACCAGAAGCCTGAATAGCTTCTACAACCCCATGCTAGTAGAAACCAGCTTGATCTCCAACCTGCTTCTAGTGACCTAAAAAGATATTTATATATACCTAGGGTGAGTATAACTGTATACTCAATAGGATCCTCCCCAAATCCTCTTGTTCAAAAGTAAATAAATCATGATATATCATAGTGAACAATAAGTGAAACTAACTAGTCACATAAACAGGTATACAATGTTCCCTAACTCACCCTGTATACTCTAACCAAGTAATGCATACAAGAATATATCATATAATAAATAATATCAATGTTACCGCTCTACTACTTCCCCACTGGTTTTCCGCTTTACCACAATGTCGCACGTCCTGAGCACTTCTCTCCAAAAAGGCTTTCTCGCAGACACTTTGGAGAACCACCAAAATATGCACCTCGTGCAACAAAACCACCACATCCACACACCAAAGTAAACATGTATTTTCCAGGAGCCATCACAACATGCATAATGTTTATCATACGTCGAGTATTGTACCTCAAGCCATTATAACCCATACACTGAGTAAGGATCCTCAAGCCATCATGGTCTATGCATGTTACACCTATAGTATTCCATAGAAAAATATATCCAGAATATATGTGTTTGAATAACCACAATACATTACATCCCTCTATACTCATATATGGGGAACACTAACCAATGTGCCTACCAGCAAAATAAACTGCCAAGAGAAGAGAGAGTGGCCAAAGGGGGTTGTCATCCATCCATCCTCCCATCATAATGTTTGGGAAAATACCCCCCCTGGGATCATAATCCCCGAGGTGTCAATTTCCCTTACTGACATGGTGGGGTAATGTATATAAAGACAAAAATTACATGGTATATTATATCTCACAACCACACTATGGGCATTACCTATTCTTAGACACAAATTCAGATTATATCTCTCAGACATCGGGCTGATACTTCTAAGACTAGGTATCATATAAGCACACAACCATTTAAAGAACATTAATACAGTCCATCATTCCTTTTCTTATCAGTTACACTATACGTTAATTAATTATTTAAAAATTAATTAACATTGAATAATTCCACATTAAATTTCATTAGCATCTCACCAAAAGCCATTTGTTCCTTCAAAAATTACAACCACAACATTATATTCTACCATCTCCATCCCTATGGGTTAACATCATTTATTCAATTATTCATTATAGAATTACTTTCCCACATTCCCATGAACTCTAGAAAAACATTCTATTCTACTAACACAAGGGGGTTCAGCATGGTGAGAAGATGTACTACCCATTAAGTCTTCGCCGCTTATATAAAGATCATAAACCCATCCTTCCTTGAGAAGCTATACACCGAAAGCTCATGGCATACCCTGCATGTCTTCACATCTTTTAGTAGAAGGGAATGTAAGGCCAGCTTCCTTGAGCAGTGGGGAAAATTAAAGCAGATATCCAACGAAAAGAAACAACAAGCATACAACAATCACATCCATCCCATTCCATCATCCCTAGTGTCCTCCCTGACACTGACATGCATAAAATGATGCATCTCACCACTATTGGATCATCTACTACCACAACCAAAAGGGACTCCATGACTCCACATACCACTACAACCATCTAGGATCACATCACAACACAAGCAGCTAAAAATCCAACATCACATTAATTGGGCTCTTGGGGCTTTATCAATCAAGTGGGTAACTAAAAACCCCTTAAGGAATAATCAAACAATCATATCTTTAATCCATATTGAATTAAAATATTCTTTTTCCATAGGTTCCAAATTCAGTAAACCTAATCAGTTTTCTATAAAAAATAATTAAACATTCTTACTGCACCAATTTGATTAAAATCAAATCACAACTAGAACCATACTCGTTTACATGACTTTTTATCTTTAGCCAAACAATTATCAATTAATTCCAACTTTATGTTCTTTACCAATTTCCATCAAGAACGAAATGTTAATCATAACAAGATTATATATCACACTATCTCGAAAAACAAGAGGGAATAACATAGGAGCAGTATCAATTTATTTATCCTGTTAAAATATTTATTATGTCAATTCTATTGTCATCTAGAGGGATTAAACCTGCTATCAATTTAGTTACACATAAAATAAAGAGAAGCAACGAATCCCCAACCTCAAAAAGGTTATTAATGTTCATTATATGAGAATTATCCACTCAACAGATCATGATTGCCTCCTCTCGCAACAACTACATCCACCAGAGGATGCCACGGTATGACCACACAGAATGAACCCCATGAAAAGTCCATTTGGAACATGGAGATAGAATTACATAAAAAATAAAGGAGGAACATAAGATGATGAAACCAAGAGAATTAAAAAAAGATCATACCTTATATCAAATATTGATTGATATAGCTCGGTTGTATCAAAATAGAGGGGAACTAATCCGAGGAGTAAATTTTGACTATGCAACACCTATGGTAAGGATTGAAAGATTATAGTGTCTCATAGCTGAGAACAATGAGGAAAAAAAAGGAGGATGATATCTTGTCCCTTTTGAATAGTTAATGCGGCATCGTTTTAAGATACGGTTAATTCCCCATTAAAAGCATATCGCATTAACGCACACAGTTAGACCAAGGAAAAACATCGCAAGACATAGGAATAATTAATATAGGATTTATGGTCTTTGAATCGGCCTGAAGAGTCCTTAAAATAAGGCTTTAAATGTATTTAAAATCAAAGGAAACGTCAAAGGGGTGAAATTGTAGGAAGCTGGAAACACTGTTCAAAAACTCAAAATTTGGCAGAGGAAAGAAAATGCCACCATTAGACCTCACCATTAGAGGTTACCGTTAGACCTCAGCATTAGAGGTTACCGATAGACCTCGCCATTAGAGTTTACCGATAACCCTCACTATTAGAGGTTACCGATAGACCTCATCGTTATAGGTTACCGATTGATAGCACCGTTCTAGAAACACTGTACACCTACCATTCAAGAAACGTTGTACACCTACCGATAGAGGTTACCGATAGAGGTTACCGATAGTATTGTTCACTGACAGAGGTTACCGATACACTATTTACAATTGTATATCATTGGAACTATTCACAGAACTAGAAAATTATAAAAGTGTTGGGGATAAGTCACCTTGACCTACCAGAACACCTCAACCACCTCATCTTCAAAAATTAATGGACCGGAGAGGTATGGGACATTGCATTTAATTTTTAATCCCAACATAAAATCCATTGATATGTTGTTCCATTTCTACTCTAATTCTAAAATATGTGGATAAATCCCAATTATTAGTTTTCATTCAAAATTAATCGACTAAAAAATAAAAAATTTCATTGTAAAAACAACAATTACATTTTTTATATTCTCCCACTAATAATTTTTTTGATGGTCATTATACATCAACTCACTTTATAGAGAACAAAAAACACATATATTTGAACTTGACATTAAAATTTATTGATAAACATGGAATCACTTGGAACAAAAAACCTACTTCCCTAACAAATAATATCTTATTTTTTATCATTAAATTAAATAAATTTTCCTTTATTAAAAAAATATAACTTTTATTATATACCATGTCCATCTATATTATTCTTCATAATACATTAAACCGAGGATGAATATATGATACATAACTGAAATGAGAAAAAAAAATTTAATATATAATTTCTAGGAAAACATTTATGAAATCATTAACTAAAGAATCATTTTTCATATTTATCATTTTTTAGATAAATTAATGTTTTGACTAAATGATTTAGAAACAAATTTTTCATTACGTACATGATTGTTAATTGTAAAATCATAATCTTAAATAAATTTTAATTTTCTTCATTTCCTCATGATAACTCATTTTGAGTGA
Source organism: Viscum album (assembly GCA_963277665.1). Taxonomy (NCBI): domain Eukaryota; kingdom Viridiplantae; phylum Streptophyta; class Magnoliopsida; order Santalales; family Viscaceae; genus Viscum; species Viscum album. The sequence goes on along the minus strand of OY728161.1, from coordinate 526,940,733 downwards.
ATATATTCTATAAAATTTTATATTCCGTAAGAGTTTCTAATTGATCCCCATATAAATGATTCCTTTATTTTTTAATAGAAAAAAATGGAAACTAGATCAAGTTATTCTATAGGATAATTATTCTCATTTGATTATAATAGAAGAGATGGATATACGATGACCCGATAATTCTACATCAAGACATAACCAAATACCATCAAAGAACTATCATTATAAATTATTAAATACATATTTCTAAATGGAAATGATAGAATACGAGCTTTATCCACTCATTAATTTAATTCATAGGAAAATTAATAACAATCATTTTATGAGATAAATTTTAATCTCTTTCAAGTAAACATTTTGTTGGTATAAATAAACAATTTTTTTTAATAATCCATGGGTAGTAATAATCTAATACTAGAAAGATAGGTATCTATGTTAAATTCATAGGCCTTGGGATCTCATCCAAAATAGTATATTTAGATGCATAAAATGTTATGTGATAAATAGAGACCATATAACCAAAGAATAAACACTTATATAAATAAAATGCCCATATACATAATTTTATGTACCAAATAATTAATTTTAAAGCCTATATGTCAATAATTATATAATTCACATATTCCACATAAAATTAAGAGTGAACCGGAATATATTTGATCAACAAAAAATAAATTTTTCTAAATGATAATGGAATACTCAATTCATCATATACCAAAATACATTCGGTGTGTTTGTTAACCCAAAATGAAAAAATCAAAACCTTATAATGACCATAACTATTCATGAATTCCATGGTCATAATTTCATAATCATTCACATTGAGGTAATGATACCTTCATATGTGATCAATCATTGAAAATTATACAAAACCCTAAAGATGACTTATATATTCAACAAAAATAAGAAAATGAATGTTTTCCATAAAAATTATGTTTTGGGGTGATCTATAATCATTAAAAGGTCTCATGGAAGCATCCTGATTTTATGAAAAATAGAACATGGTCACCCATGGTGATGTTATAGGGATTGTGAATCTCGTATTAAGCAATTCCTATTACTAATTCCACAATTCTGACAACACAACTGAAGTTATTCGATATGGATGTTTTCGAATTGGGATAACTATATAAAATACATCAATAGTAAATTAAAACTATACATATTGAGTAACCCCAAAAAATCATCATAAATACATCCAAATGTTCAATTTCTACTATCACATATCCAATTTGAATAATTCATTCTTTTTAACAGTATGGGAAAAATAACATTCACTTACTTAATTTATAATTTTAATCTCTTCTTGATATGTTATCAATGTTATGAATTAATTATTATATATAAATAAAATTCATTCTAAAAAATATTTTTTTTCTCTGAAATCAAACATAACATGATGATTTGAAATCCAATCCATTCCCAAAATAACATTGAACTCTAAAATAGGAGGGAAAAGAGGATTATAGGAAAAACAATTCTATAAAGGATATTAAAAGTAGTTTTATAAATTAATTTTTCCTTTATAATTTGAACTATAGTTTTTACGAAGAGTTATGATATAATTTATACAGTTGGTAATTGAATTTTACATAGAATTTTCTTAGATAATAAGAATTGTTAGGATCCTGATTCCATATTGTCATTAGAATAATCATAATAAACATGAAATGCATGTATCCCCACATCATATGATGGTTGAATATATATATATATATGTATATATAATGATTTTTTAATATAAATTACCTTACATTTTTATTTCCAATCATGATGAACCACACACTGAGTAATTGTCTTTGAACAATCATTAGAAAAATATCTCAACACATTTCAATTAAAAAATTCACATCCTATTATTTGTTACATGACTAACCAACACCACTAAAACATTTTTATAATCAAAATCCAGTTTTTTATTCTTTCCTTTTCTTTAAAACTTCCATGATCTAATAATAAATTATCTAGAATATATCTTACAGCCCTTATCAGAACATGTTAGTTAATGTTTCTTACATTTATATTTTATCATTGAATTATTCCACATTTCCTACCACATAGTTTTCTATGTATCATATTTGTTATAAAATTCTACATAATCTATATCATCTTTCGTATCACACAAAATAATTTCCTCACATCTATCAAACTCACAAGTAACTAATTCTTTATATAAACATTGATTCTACGCAGATAAAAATTATCACTTTTAATAACATAATCAAGAATGATATTCAGTAAATACCAATAAAACCAAGTGAAATTATATCTTTAGGTGACATCAACATAATAATCCATTTAATTCAAAAAATTTAATTTATTTTCCATTATATGTAAATCATTTTTGAGATAAAACATTTTAATGGAATAGATCATTTAATTTCATCCATTATATGAAATCAGTTCATTATTTTTACTTACAGTTATTAATCGAATACTCATATTGATTTTCTTCACTATTAAAGTAATCAATATAAAGTTGTTATTTTAGATGTTCTTAACAACCTATAACATTAAATATATTTGACAAAGTATTAACCCATAATTTTACTTTCACTAGGTTATATGATCCCCCAAAAGTTATAGGATTGATGCATGAGATAATCTAATATAGATATATTATTCTATATGTATTTTTGTCACTACCATAGATTTATTACTCAAATAATAGACATCATCAACTAATATAACATAACTAAAAACTATTTAATTCCAATTAAAACTATTTTCAGTTTCAAGTTCAAAAGGATTTTATTTTCCTCATATTGGTCTACCTCATCTACCCTATTTACTTGAAATAAAAAAACTCTAAAAAATTATTTATTAGGGGAATGTGTGATGATTATATCTAAACATTTTAAAAGAATGATTGTCTTTAGCAGAATTGATATATGAGATAAAATATATTTTCATAATGTCATGAAAACCAAAAAATTTATAAATATCATCCATAGAATATTTTATATGAACAAGAAAATGTAAACTCAAAAATATAAGGGTTTCATGAAAATCATGAATACTCATGATGACATATATTTGAAAAATAATCTATTCAAATATTAAAAAAAATTCATAAAAAATCAAAAAAATGATAAAATCATTTTCTTACCATTTGAAATCAAAATATGAATTTTAGTATCCACTTCATGTATTTCAAGTAGATACATTAATAAATATCCATTAATTAATCCTTAAAATATACTTTTAAATTAAATCACCAAATCCTATATTTCTCATATGTCATATGTATAACATGTCCCTAGTAAATGCTATCACTTTACCAAATTCAATTACGATCTGTATGAAGCTCGTGCACTATTCGAATAATATCAATCTTCCAATTATTTATATAAATTTTATATGATCTAGGCAATGAATAAATAACATAAATCCTTCATAGTAACCATAAAAATAGTTATAATTTCATTTAATATAATAATAAAAATTAGTGTTAATTATATCCTTATATTGAGAGGAAATATACCATTCCATTGCAAAATTATTTGTAAGCATAAAGAGAATAATAATATTGAGAGAAATTTTATCTTAGAATATAACAATATATAAATTTAATGGAATATTGATTAAAAATAATTCACATGAATGTAGGATAGGGTGGTTGAAGCCTATATGTTAAAAACATTCTTCTTTCAAATATAAAAAAAATGACCCACCTGAAATAGGTTAAAAATATTAAATTTCAATACTTTGAAGAGAAATAAAAAAATAATTTTAATTGTTCTTTATCAAAAAAAATTAATGATTAATAAAATTCTTGAATAAGTTATCAAAATATTTATATATAAAAACATCATTCCATATAAAACAATAAAGAATTATTTTTTTAGGAAATACCATTACCTCATGTCCGGACGCATATTGTTTGTATGAAAGCCCTCTTGAGTAATAAAATTATATTTTATTACTATATTCCTAATAACAGCTTTCTTGTTAATTCCAATATCATTATTATCATTTCATCAATTATTAATATGTTTTATTTAGTTTCAAAAATGGATTAGTTCACATTATAGGTTTTGAGGATGTTCAGTTTATGAGTCCAAAACATCATCGATAGGATAACTATGGTCAAAATGATCAGGGATCCATCATAATCATTATAAAAATCATGAAATGAATATATGGATATACATTAAAAAAAATTATATTATTCAATGCTTGGTCTATGAGTAAAATGAAATGCTTCAAATCAGAATGTTGGTATTCTGCATGTTCACATAAGAAAAATATTGTTTTTCTACATCATAAAAAATAATAAGATATATATTATTTTTATTTTTAAAATCCTAATTTTTTAATAAATGTCATTTTTATTCATTATTTCCATATTTATGAAAGTCTATTTTAGGTAAAAATGAAAAATTATTTACAACACTCTATATTGGTGGTTTTCTACATGTACGCATGAGCAATGTTATCATTATCAGATCAATGAAATGGGTAATAGGGCATGCTATATCTAATCTTACAAAAATATTTATATTTTTATCAACATGTTACATATTTTATATGTATATATTTATTACCTGTAGTATTATAAGGTGATGAAATATGAACACATCATATCATAGAGGTGTTATTCCACACATACACAAAAGAAATATTTTAATTTCCCACCCATAGCCCACCAAAACTCTATAGTCGATGCATGACCCCCCATTTTGAGCTATCTCAAAATGTTCCTCCCGTGTTATTTCCAGAATTTGGAGTGCGTTAATATTTTTTCAATGCTCATGACTCCCTTTTTTATTTAGATAACCACTACTCTACCAAGCTGAAATCTATAGGTGCATGGATTCGTGCTTGGAATATTTTTTAGAAAAGAAAACCTATATACAAAATAAATATTTATTTCATATATATTTTGTTTATTTATTTAATTATATTTTACATAAATATTTTTTATTTGTATATCTATATAGTTATATTTTAAAAAAATTAAATTATATGTTTGTGTGTGTGTATATAAATGTCTCTATGTGTACTTATATGATATATATAATTATAATTATTTAAATATAATAAACATGAATATTCATTTACATTTATTAAAATATAAATATAAATATAAATTTGTTATTATTATACACAAAGGAATATATAAAATTTATATATACAATTGTATATGTACATATATATGTTAATTCATTTTTATAAATTAAGGAAATTTATATATATTATTCTATATAAAATTGATAATAAATATTAGGATATTATTTTTATATTGAATAATAAACTTTTGGTTTAAAATTTTTAATATAATTATCTATAAAATTAAATTATTATACATACATATATTTAAAAATATATAAACATATGTATTTATCTAATTATAAATAAAACTAAAATATATAATATGATAAAATTATAATACCAAAATATCAATATGAAAGTATTATATGATAATGTATTCAGTATCATCCAAAAAATACATGAACACTATAAGAACCCAGACCTGCTTTTTAGGTATATTTTCCTATTCTGGTCGTTTTTATTGAAAAAGGAAATTCTAGTAATTTTCTAAGTACACACCGTGTACTTTATGAGTATAAACCATGTACTACCTTACCAAAGGAGTTTGTGTGTTGGTCGTGTAGTATCCATACATAGGGCCATGTGGGAGTAACTTGGAGGCCGCTTAGAGATGAGTACAGAAAAGTTGATTACACGCCATTTACATCAATATTACACATAGTGTATTTTTTTCATTAAATGCATTAGGGTCACATATAATTGCCAGACCGAATTTCTTTTAGGTCCCGTTCATTCGATAATGCCGAGCAGTCGTGGATCATCAATGATTCTCCAAGCCTCCGTCTATCCTCCGAATCAAAAACCATTGGTTGCATTGGAATTGCATTAATATATGGCGTTCTCAAGATATTAACGCTTTGAGGTTCAAGTATATTGATCTCTTAACCTCTAGGTAGGTGGTTTGTGGTTTTCTATTGAATGAATTTGTGTTTTATGTGAAAAATAAACCAATATCCATGAACGGGGTATTGCGAGATTACCGTTTTAGCCCTATTGTTTCTATGCTATGCTGGTATGCCTAAGTAGATGATTATTGATTGTGAATAGGGTGAACTGTAGTGCATTGTATGTATTTCCGTGCATGTTTTTCTTATTAGGACATTTTGGGTCTTGTTTTCCTGTTAGGCTATAGTTTACATTCCTATTCCTAGTATTGTAGGATGGAGTGATTGTTGTTCTGTTATGTTGTTGTGTTGTAGAATTCTAGCCAGGTAGTGCATGAGGATTAACATACATGCTATTACACATGCTTGACTTACACGTGGCCATGAGATCCTTGGGTATAGACCATATAGGGAATTGATGTTGAGGGATTTTCCTGAGTGACATTATAAAAATACGATACGAGACCAAAGGTGGAGTTGATGTTGAGTGCTTTCGCAGAGTGTCTATAGTTCATCGATGTGGTCCACATGGGGAATTTATGTTGAGTGCTTCCCCAAAGTGCCTTTAGTATGATAGAAGACTATAAGGGGAATTGATGGTGATTTCTTCCTTATAGAGTCCATACTTTAGCTGAACCAGATGGGTGAGACTGTGTGTGATGCCCAGAGTGTTGCTTGTGTTTCTAGGTAGTACTAGAGGGGATAGGTTGTGAGTACATCCCAGAGGGTTTCCTATTTGTGTTTCCATGCTTTATTGGTTGTTGTTTATAATACATAATACATTTAATCTATAAATTGATCACCTTGGGTACATCCTTTTTTACTGCATTTATTTTCATGCTGCCTTCCATATATTCACTAAATGTTAGGCACAGATCTTATGGTGGTTTCCTACTAGTATATAGTCTCACACCCAGTTTGGGCCATGATTTTGGGCCTAAACAGATTATATTGTTGCATGTATTGATAAAGGCAAGATCTTTTCCACTTTAAGTACATGATTTAATTGGAGCTGGAGAGCATGTGACTATGCCGAGGCGTGCAATGCTGAGGAGTTACTTACCTGTTTTTCAATTTTTTACTCTGTTTTAGTACTATGTTCAGTATTGTGACTTATTTGGCTGCATTCCTAGACATATATTTATATCATCCATCTTTTATGTATATATATATATGCTTTAGTTGTTTTTTATCAGTATTACATTATTATTGTGGGTTATTATTATTATTACTTCCTATATTTTATATCTGTTTACTTCCACTATGTACTCTTCCAATGAGGGAATAGTTTCTTCAAATTCAAACCCATGTCCCTTGCTACTAGTCGAAAGCCTCTGGTGTTCTTCGAAATGCTATTGAGTCCGTGTGACCAACCGGGTACGGGCACCTCAGGGTGGCTTCCGGAATAGGGATTTTACAAAGTGGTATTAGTGGAATTTTTTCCCTTCAGTTAATTTTTGGAGCCTATAGTCAGGGATAGAAAGGAATATGTACTTGGTATTACGTTGTGCCTGATAGTAGTTAACTTTTGTACAGGTAAAAGACAATATTCCTCGTTAATGAAATTTTCCAGTTTTTTATATTTATGTATGCCTAGATTTTCACCATTATGTGACTCAAATGTTTTGTGTTGATTATTAATTATATTATTGAGGTTCTATTTCTGTCGCAACCTTATGAGATGAGGGTATGCCATCTCATGCATCATATAATAACTTGATATAAATCACATTTCATGCATTCCTTCCATGCCATTTAGGGTTCATTAGCAATTGCATGTTGTTGTGATAGATGTTGTGTAGAATATTCATGTTGTTGTGATAGTTTCCTTGATAAAATACATGTTGTTAGATATGGTATTGTTTTCATATGTTTTTGTCTGAATGAACACCAAACATTGGTTCTTCGGGTGTTATGGTCACTTATGGACTGGAACTTGGTGGATCATTGACTTGGTTAACTTGTTATAAAATTAATATGATGCTAAACACTAATTCTCAGGGAGTATGGGCCCCCACTGATCGTAATTTGGAACCATCAACGTTTGTTTCTGTGTTTTTATGGTTTCAAGAGTAGTTTCAGAGGATTACTATCTGGAAAAACCCAGAATACACGCCATGTAATGTAAAGTACACGCCATGTGTTCTTCTATTCGAGAAGAAACTGTTTTTCATAAGTATACATCGTGTAAATTATGTACACGTCGTGTAGTCTCAAACAGTGTTGTAGTCCATGTGGGAAGAGACACAGGATAGGAAATGTCTTGTGGGAAAACACCATGTACCGGTTGTGCACGCTGTGTGGTGTTGACCCGGTGTCTGTCATTTAACTAATAACACGGACGGATAAAACATAACCTATACATGTCATGTCTGCCTTGAACATGCATTGTAGTGTAATCCTAGGAATCTGACCATGTAGCTAACAACATAGGGCAGTAGAATCGCTTCTTATACATGTAGTGTCTACATGGAACACACTGTGTCGTCTGACCCAAGATCCCGACCATGTCACAAACAACCCGGGTCGGTGTTATCCCTCCAAGTACACAACGTGTCAGTTCGGAACACACCGTTAAGTGTCAAGCCGTGTATCAGGTCGTGTCCCTAAAAACACAGGCTTGGTGATGCCAGTCTTTTACACACCACGTCTATCTTGAACATGCCATGTAGTCTTGTCTTAGGAGATCTGTGTGGCTTAACCGGGTAGAATAACCTAGGAAGGGGAAGATGATTCGTGTTCACGCCATGTGTTTGGAGAACATGTCATGTGTTTGGGGTGGTACATGACCAATGTAGAAAAAAGTACAAGCCCATGTGAATGACATTAGGGAACACACTGTGTAGAAATTCTACACGCCATGTAGTCATGTTCTGTAAAACATGAATGCTTTCTTCCTCATTTTCTCATCTTAAACTCCATGTTTTCTGTCCATGTTAATTCTAATATAAGGTGTATGCTTTTCCTTGTAGATTCATGACACAAAGATTTCCTCTGATTGATCTCTAGATACAAGGTAGTGATTAGATGCCAGATAAAAATGATTAGGGACTTCCAGCAGACCCTCATGTTGTGCCAGTAAATGCACCAGTACTTATGCCTATTACTGGTGCTGATGCATAATTCAGGGAAGGCTTCATGATGATGATGTAGACCTCTCAGAGAGCACCACCTCCTTCTCCATCGATGGATGATTTGATATGGGTTTTCCAGTAGTAACATCCTACCACATTCTCAGGGGAAGGAGGACCTCAGGCTGTAGATTCATGGCTAGAAGCCATGATGACGATCTTTGAGAATTTGGAGATGCCTCCAGAGAGGAGAGTAAATATCGCAACCTATATTCTATGGGATTCCACCATGAGATGGTGGGATGTAATATCATAGGCGGTTCATCAGCAGGCTAAGGCTTGAGATGTGTTCCAGCGTGTATTCTATGAATACATCTATCTGGAAACCCTGAGGGCTGACCGAGCCTGAGAGTTTATGATCATTGGTCAGGTTACCCTATCAGTTACTCTTATTTAACCGAGATTCATCATTTCACACACTTCTTGGGTGGATATGGGTTATTTTTGGAATGGAAATTTGAGTAAGGCCTCAGACAAGACATCTTCTCTCAGGTGAATATATTCAGGTTGACATCCATCGCTTTAATCGTCAACTAGGCACTGATCAGGGAGCAGAATCTGATGGAATATGGAGTTTTGAGCCATGGTGACTCGACATCCAAAGTTAGTGCTTCGCTAGCTGATATCTAGAAGCATCTCTTGGAGACTACATGGGGGGACTTGAGTAGGCAGGATGCATCATCTGGTAGCGAGGTGGTGTGATACCAGTGTGGGAGAAGTGGGCATATGAGGACACAATGCCATAGAGTCCGTATGGTGTGACCCTATTGCGGCAATATGGGTCACCTTCAGTATTTCTTTCATGTCTTATCACTAGCAGCCGATCACTGGGGTTCATCTATAACCCCTCATACAGGAGAGGCTCCACCAGTTTCTCACCAGTATTGGAACTTGAGATCTTCTGGCCATTCCGTCCGAGGTGGAGGTCGAGACCCCGATGGTCAGTAACCAGGCTACCAGTGAATACAGGGGGGATCAGCTCAGAGTATTCAGAAGGGGTCACAGTGCCTCGAAGTTGGCCAGACCTTTGTAGTGGAGCAGATCCATCAGGAACAGGATCTCTGCCCCTCTACGTTTTGAGAAACGATCTTAGTTGCCTCATTTTTATATTCATCTCTTTTCGATACTGGTGTTACTCATAGCTTTATATATTATTCTCTTTCGGAGAGACTTGGGCTTTGTATATTTTGTTATGCTGCTGTTTTGACATTAGACACTTCGTTGGGGACAAGAACATCTTATGTACACCAGTGCACGGAGTTCCCTCTTGAGGTTGGTTGGTGTCACTTCCTTTGGGATCATTATGTTCTAGATACGACAGGCTTAATTTTCATTCTTGGAGTGGACTGGTTAGATCTCTTCTAGGCAGTCATCAACTATTATTTCCACAGGGTGAGTTTTATATCACCAGAGGGAGGATCTATTATTCATATGGGTGAGTGGGATGTCCAGGCTAGTAGAGCTGTTCTAGAGCATCTTGGGTTGGGAGTAGTTACATCCTAGATTTCTTGTCATTATCTGGATGACCCTGAGTCTTCATAGATATAATTTATTCTATGGGTGGATCATTTCAGAGATGTATTTACAGAGGACTTTGAGGTTTACCTCTGGAGCATGAGGTAGAATTTTCTTTTCATCTTATGCCAGAGGCGACACTGGTGTCCATTCCTCCTTATAAGATGACTACACCGGAGTTGCAAGTCCTGACGAAACAGTTGGAGGAGTTAGAGGCCAAGGGTTTCATATGACCAAGTACTTCTCCATGGGGTTCTCATGTCCTATTCATGACGAAGGAATATGGTTCCTTCAGCTTTGTGTGGAATATCAGACGTTGAACCAGCTAACATTCAAGAACCGATATCCCTTTAATAGTATTAATCATCTCTTTGATCATCTTCGAGGAGCCTAGGGGTTCTAGAAGATTAAAATGAGGTCCAATTATCATTAGTTGCATGTTAAGCCATCTGATATACCTCTAACTGCCTTCCGGAGAAGGTATAGTCTATACGAGTACTTGGTTATGCTGTTAGGTCTCATGAACGTGCCTACAGTTGTCATGGAACTGATGAACTGAGTGTTCCATCCATACATGGACTCTTTTATGGTGGTCATCATGGGTGATATCTTGGTGTACTCTCACACTCACATGACCAAGATACCCATCTTTGGGTCGTTTTGAGAACACTAAGAAAGAATCAGTTATATGCTAATATATCAAAATGACACTTTTGGATGGACCAGATTCACTTCCTCGGTCATGATATATCAGAGACAATAGTATCAGAAGACCTAGAGAATATGAGAGATATATTTTCCTAGGAGTAACCAAATAACGTCTTTGAAATGCATAGTTATCTAGAGCTGGTTCAATAATACAGACATTTAATTCAGGACTTTTCGCGCTTAGCAGCACCGCTGACGGGTCTAACTAAGAAGGGGTAAAAGTTACTGTGTTTAGATTCTTTTGAGTCATCCTTTCAGGTCCTGAAAGAGAGTTTGACTTCAGAAAAGATACTAGTCTTTCTAGAGATGAGAAAGAGCTATACCGTTTACTATGATTCATCAGGTATCAGGATGGGAGTTGTGCTAATGCAGGGTTATGGAGTCGTTGCGTACGGGTCTCGGCAGTTGATGCCACATGAGAAGAATTACCTGATGCACGATCTGGAGTGGGAAATTGTTGTTCATTCCCTATGATGTTGGAGGCATTATCTTCAGGGAGAGCACTTTGTGGTTTTCACCGACCAGAAGAGTCTCAATTACATCTTCACTCATCATGATCTGAATCTGAGACAACGTCGGTGGGTTGAGTACATACAATCCTTTGACATTGACCATTCCTATTCTCCTGAGAAGGGAAACACAGTGGCCGATGCGTTGAGCATGATTACTCAGATACATGCAGTTCGGGAGGCTAGTAGTGAGTAGCATTATATGGATCTATTCTCTGAGATGCATTTGGAGGTGCACGAGAGGCAGAGGAAGACTTTTGTATCTTCTATAGCTATTTTCTCCACCCTTCATGATCGATTATGAATGAGGAAGCTATCAGATTCTAAAGGCCTAATCCTATGGGAAAGCGTGTCAGGAGATGACCCTATTCTTGGGTGGAACATAAGAGAGAATGGGATCATGCGCTTCCAGGGATGCATATGGGTGACCATAGATATACATGAGGAGATAATGTGGGGTTTCCATTCCACAGTTTGGGAAGTATATCTTGGTGTCACAAAGATGTATTGTGATCTTCAACATTAGTATTAGTGGAAATGTATAAAGAGGGATTCCATTGGGTTGGTCATGAGGTATTCCACTTGTTAGCAGGTGAAGGTAGAGCATTAGTGACCAGTAGGGATTCTATAGTAGTTTCACATTCCCTAGCGGAAGGTTAATGACGTCGCGATGGACATAGTGATTGGTTTGCCGAGGTCACGTCAATGGAATGACGCAGTTTGGTTTTTCATTGACATGTTCACGAAGGTTCCACAATTATTGCCGATCAAGGAGACCATCAGTGTTGATGAGCTGGGGTGGTTGTATAATTTAGAGATTGTACATCTTCATGGAGTTCCACACTCCATTATTTCAGATAGGGATGCCTATTTACATTTCAGGTCTAGTAGGGGCTTCATAAGGATTTGGGTAGACAAGCACATTGGAGTACGGTTTACCATCACCAGAAAGATGGCCAGCCTGATCGTAGGATTCAGGTGCTTGAGGACATGCTATGAGCATGCATTCTTGATTTTGGAGGTTTTTGGGAGAATAAAATACCTCTTGTGGAGTTTTCTTACAAGAGATGTTTTCAAGAAACTATTCAGATTACTCCTTTTGTGGATTTGTACAGTTGACCATGTTAATCACCTTTAAGTTTGTTAGAGGTAGGAGAGGCAGATTTGCTGGGACATTGTCTTGTTCAGGAAACCACAGAGCAGATAGAGTTGATTCGGAAAGGGAATGCTATTTAACTGTCTCGTCAAATCTTTTGCTGATCAGCAGAGATGACCTCTTGAGTTCAAGGTTGGGGATCAAGTTTTCCTACGTTTCACACTGAGGTTGAGACACAAGAGGATGGGGAGGTAGGTTATGCTATCAACGAGGTATGTCGGGCCGTATGAGGTGTTGGAGAGAGTTGGGATGGTTGTATATTAGTTTCAGTTATCTCAGAGGTATGAAGATATGTAGGAAATCTTCCACATTTCTCAGCATTGTCATTAAATTTTCGATTTGCCTCATGTTTTCCAACCCGAGGATGTTGAGTTGGAAGTGGATTCATTGTTTAAGGAGCATCCCATCTAGATTGTCGATCATAGTACAGAGGTTCTCCATGGATAGTCTGTTATATTGGTACATGGGCTATGGTAGCACGGGCGGGTGCAGTATATTACATGGGAGAGGGTTGCCGATGTACGAGAACAGTGGCCAGAACAATTCATGGATTATTCTTCTACACCGCGCTAGGGAAATTCGGGGACAAATTTCTTTAAGGGTGAAGTTTTTAAGAACCCAAACCTTATTTTCTGGTATGTTTTTACTTCTATGGTCATTTATAAAGAAAAAGTAAGTGCGAGAAATTTTCTATGTACACATCGTGTATTGCCTTGCCGAAGGAGGTTGTGTTCTAGCCATGTAGTCGCCACACACATGGCCATGTGGGAGTGACTTGGAGGCCTCTTAAAGTGGAGTATAGAAATTGTGAGTACATGATATGTACTTAAAATGTATAATCCATGTACTTTTTTTCATTAAATGCACAGGGGTCACGTCTAATCGCCAGAATGAACTTCTTTTAGATCCTGTTCATCCAAGAGCGACGAGCATCCGTGCATGTTCGACGAGCACACGAGCCTCCGTCTGTCTTCCAAATCGAACGCCATTGGATGAATTGGAATCACATCGATATATGGAATTATAAGGAGATTAAAGTGTATAGGTTCAAGTATATTGATCTCATAACCCCTAGGGGTGTGGTTTGTGCCTTTCTTTTGAATTTCATTGTGTTTTATGTTAAAATTCTCCCAATACCCATGAAGGGGTTTTTGTGCTTTTGTTGTTTTAGCCCTATAGATTTTCTTTTATGCTAGAATGTCCGAGTAGATGATTATTAATTGTGAATAGGGTGAATTTTTTAGATTTCGATGTATTACGATGCATTTTATGCTTGTTTTGACCATTTGGGTCTTTTTTCCTGTTAGGCCACTGTTTACTTTACCATGCATGATATTGTAGGACGGTGTGATTGTTGTTATGTTATGCTATTGTCTTATAGAATTCTATCCACGTAGTTCATGATGTTTACCTTGGCCGTTACACGCTGTTACACATTCTTGACTTACACAGGGCAGTGAGACCATGGTGTATATACCATAGAGAGAATTGACGTTGACGGATTCTCCAGAGTGTCTTTATAATTATACGACGTGATACTAGTAGGGGAATTAATGTTGAGTGAATCCCCATAGTATTGGTAGTTCCTCAACGCGGGCTATAGGGAAAATTGAAATTGAGTGCTTCCCCAGAGCTTCTTTAATACGATACGATACTATAGGGGGAATTGAAGGTAAGTGATTCCTTAGAGAGTATATATTTAGCTGAACCAGTGTTGTGAGACTGTGTTTGCTTCCCAAAGGGTTTATTGTGTTTCTAGGTAAGACTAGAGGTGATAGGCTGTGAGTACATCCCAGAGGGTTACCTATTATTGTTTCCATTCTTTGTTAGTTATTGTTTATAATACTGAATGCATGGAAAATGTAAATTTTTCACCTTGGGTACTTCCTTGTTTACAAATTTTTTTCCTTATGTCCTGCTAAATATTCACTGATTGTTAGTCACCGATCTTGTGGTGGTTGGCTACTAAGATTTAGTCTCACGCCTTGTTTGGGCCAGACTTCTGGGCCCATATAGATTATATTGTTGTAGGTACATATAAGGGAAATAGCCCTTCTACATAAGGTACTTGATTACATTTAAGCTGGAGAGAATGGGACTACGTCGAGGCTTGCGATGCTGAAGAGTTGCTTATCTATTTTCCTTTTGTACTTTGGTTTAGTACTGTGTTCAGAAATGTGAATTGTTTGGATACGTTCCTAGATATATATGTCTCATGAATCATTTATATATTTATATATATGCTCTAATTGTTTCTTTATCAGTATTAAATTGTTATTGTTTTGCGGTATTATTACTACTTCCTCTATGGTATATGTGTTTAATACCATTGTGTACTCTTCCAGTGAGGGCATAGTTTCTACACTATCACACCAATGTCCCCCACTGCTTGTATATAGCATCTGGTGTGCGGGGAAATGTGTTTGAGACAATGTGACCAAACGTCTACGTGCAGAAATGGGTGGCTTTCGGAATCAGGACGTTACAAAGATCCCCATTAATGATGCTAGAATTCCATCCAATGTAAAAAATAGTTTATTACAAAGAAGCAATTATTATCAGAAATTGTAGACATTTCTGAACTTATCGAAACATATGTCAGTATTAAAATCAATAAAACTTTTTTTATTTATTTTTTCATGATTTGATTTGATATGTGGTAGATCCTAAAAGAACACACAGATCAACAGTTATGGTTATAGGAAGATCAAGCCATGTTTTCAACCAATTTTATATTATTCATTAATTTAATAAAATTAGCCAATCGTAATATAGTTATGAAAATAATATTACTCAATAATAGTAATAAAATTAGAAATTAATAAAAAAATTCGAACAATATTATAATTATTTTTCACTAAATATCATATAAGTTAAATTTAAATACATACATAGCATTACATATATCATATTTTTGAATATATATTATATTTATGTCAATATAATGAAATTTATTTTTAAATATATATATTCAATTGATATATAATTATTATTTTTTAAATATAAATTAAAAAAATAGAAAAATATTTATAATAATGGACACACATAAATAGTAAAAATATCACTGATAAAAGTGACATTTAGTAGTGTTAAAAAGTAATAGGCAAAGGTTCGTATTTATACATGTTTTTTTCCTCGATACATGAATCCTTTCTTAGTTATTCTATCTAGAACTAGTAAAATAATCCACTTTATCATTTGTTTTGTGATGATAAACCATAGTGATGAATATATCAAAAACTATATTATTGGATTATTAATATTTCTCAGATAAAACCCACTGGGACACTCCTTATGTAGTCTGGGATTCTCTTTTTGAGAAGACTAAGAACACATGGATGTGGTAAGAGATTGTGGGATGTGATTCAGAAGTTATTGGATGAGGTGAGTATCTCAAATGGTGTGATGAATTTATGATAGTTTGTTCCCTTATATATGTAAGGGTATTGAAATTTTGGTAAAAAAATTATATTTTAAATTAATATAAATATAATTCTCAAGGAATGTTGCCCCAATTTAGTTAATTATTTAATAAAATATTGAGTAAATATGAAATATTCCAAATCTATAAAATTTCTATAAATTATTGAAGTTTTTTTGGTATCTCTTATTTTAACTCTTACATTAAACATTTCAATGTTTACTGTGGTTATAATGTTTTAACATGGAGGCAATTCAATATGACCACTAATGAAATTGAAAAAATTGAAATATATTGAAACTCATATTAAAATTATGAAATCCAATTTTAAAAATTTAATTTCTAGAAGTCTATTAAATTATTTTCAAAATATTTGTACAAATTATAAAGAAAAACAGTTGTTATCGAAAAATGTAATTTTCAATAATAATACTGAATTTATACTACAAAAATAAAATAATGAATCACATGACATTATATTGTACATTTAAAAAAAATTACAATATGTTAAACATAAAACATATCCAAACATCAATGGGACAAATTAATATACATTAAAATAAGAGACAAGTTTAAAAAAAATTATTTTTCACTGTTCACAAAAAAACAATCAATCATTTGCTTGAAATAAAAAAATCCCATATGGTATTTTTTAAAATTATGGATCCAATAATGTTGTTCATTTAACCAATTTTAAAAGTATACATTTAAATTTAAAATAAAAACATAAATTTATTTGACAAAATTTAGCAAGAATGAACCCATTTCTTTTTTGATTGGAAAATATTGTAAAATTAACAATTTTATGTCAATCTATAAAATATATTTTTATCCAACAACAAGTGATGAAATTTATTCATTATTAATATTAACTAGGATTCTATATTACAAAATTTTTTATATGTGTGTTTTAAAATTTTGAAAAACATTTATGTTATGGAACATAAAATAATAGAAACGCACACACACACAAACACTCACATACAAAAACATACGTATATACATATTTATTAAATTATTATATATTTTTTATATACATATAGTAACCAAAAAAATATTCATATATAAATAAAATTATAGAAACATATATAAATATATTAATATATACATATATACATATATATTTTTATCCACCATTAAAAAACTGATTTTATTAGTGCTTAAAAATTGTTGGCAGGACAAGTTCCATTAAAATACCATGACCATTATCATCTCAAAAAAGAAGAAAAATGGGGCCTTTATCATCACTTTTTTTTAGTTTATAATGGGGGACTATCAACGATTTTCATAACTCAGTATGGGTGATTTTTTTTTTAATTTAATAACACTGATAAAATTAAAAAACATATGATATAAAAAAATTTAGTTCCACCCACTATATTTATCAGTCCACCCATTTATGGTCCCATATCCCCACCCCCATCTCCTCATAGAATTTCTTCCTACACACTTTAATTTTAATAGCATGTTTCAACATATTTTTCATTTCAATTTTCATCTTATTAGGCATATCTCCATTTTTAATGCATGGATTGGAATTTAAGACCTCTGCCTTTATTTTCAATACCCTTTACCACTCATCATTCAATACTTCATTAACACTTTATGATATATCTATTAATATAAATACATAATTAAATTTTAAATATATATTTATGCATATCGTTATATATATTTACATAATTATTTTAAAATAAATTAATAATATATCTATATATAGTATATTATGATATTAAATTTATATATATATTAATATTTATTTATTTATTTTTTTTAACAAAATTAGTTTTTATATTTTTATCTTTCAATATTTATATAGATATATATATCAATGGATTTTTCCTTGAAATTGGCTATGCGTTTGGGTTTCAGAGGACCCCAAAATTAAAATATTTTTAATATTAATTAATATGATAACACACAATGACTATTATTTTAAAAAAAGAATTTTTTACTAATAATCACCTCATATTGAAACTAAAAAATCATTTTTGTTTAAATAATGTAGTGTTTTAAGTAAACGTAGCATACTGTTGGTCTTCATCTTGTGGTCAATCAAATGAAATTTTAGGTAGGTTTATATAGTGAATTATATAAATTAATTAATTTTATATCCCAAAACTATATATATATATATATATATTGTTTTATAAAATTACCTAGGTAATCTAAAAAAAGATGTCGTATTTGATTAGAGGATGAGTGTTCTTCATTGTGATTATTATGCTATAGGGAATGGATTGATGACATTAGATCAAATGATACATAATGGTACCAATAACTACAACAAGATAATTGTTATTCAATAGAAAACATGTTCTTCAACAATGATATATTATTGAACATGTATGGAATGTTATATAAGGAGTTTCACCATTTAATTTATTTATATGAATTGATTTTTCTTATCTATCATTTTTCTATCTTTTATATTTATCTACATGAACTCGATTAATTATTTATATACATGAATGAAATTTTTTACTCTTATTAAGATTAAAATTAATCCCTTTTTATTTCTAATAGTCAGTGAAAATTTTGTTTCCATCACATCAACTAATTATAAATATTACATCTTGGTTTTTCTTTTCCACCTCCACTATTTGAGTTCATCAACAACGGCCCATAGATTCAGGATTTTACATTATCATGATGGTTTTGAGCTTGATATAATACCATTATTAGTGTGAGATGTACGAACAACTTAATGATATTTGTTTTGTGGATGTATCATGGGGTTTTAGGTAGGAGATTATGTATTTATTGACTGAAACCCAAATTGGCATCAGGAGGTCTAACAATTTTCATACGGGTGATCCGATATTCGATTTCTGGCCAACGAATCCATGGAATCACCCATTTATAACAAAATCCATTGTTTTTAGTAGATTTAATTTCCCTAAGTGTAATGTAATATGGTTAAGATAGAAGATCAAGAGTCTATTTTAGACCAAGGTGATATTTTGTAAAAACTAATACTACACACCATGTATCCCATAGGAACACACACCATTTCATCCCTTACATCGACCACTCTTGTTTCAAAAAAAATCACATGTATTGTAAATATCATATATTCCATGCCTCCTAGTGCTAGTGGCTAGATATGTTTTCCAAAGAGTAATCATGGAAAGAGTACACTGGAACAACTTGAGTATACCTGATCAAAAAGATTACACATGCATGGATAGAGTACATGAGCACAAGACAGAGTACAAAGGAATGGTCCAGATTAAGTGGGAATAACTGGGTATCCATGACATGTCATGTACACAATATACACCTTGTTTACATCTTCATAGGGACATCCACCCTGTGTATCTCCTGATTTCATGCTCAAATTTGGTCATGTGAGATGCATATAATGATTGGTAAAATGAATAGGATAAAATAGAACATTCATTTTAGAATTAGGTATATGAATAAAGGAGGTAGATTAATGATTCTTCCATTATTGTTCCTTTGACGATAAAAGTGATTGGGTGTCATCATTAGAGACATTCCAAGTTCGGTATTTCTTTCTCCACGGTGCGGGTCCCCAAAATCAATACCATGTTAAAGTTGATAGTCACCCATAATATAGATGGACAGAGAGCTTTATCATTGGATATTTATAGACCCTTAATCAAATCTCAGTGTGGAGTGGGTTATCAAATAGAGTCAGTTATCATAAATATGTGTAGATCATTAGTGTAGAGAGAGCCAATACACTCTAATTTTTTAGAGATTTTTTATGGTGTTCGGAATAAAAGACTATCCTTTGGGATTTATCAAATGACTCATCTTTTATAGTAGGTTTATGGAGATAAAGATCTCACTATTCTATTTTCATGGGTTTCTTTTGAGAATATTTGATGTCATATTTTTTTACCCATATTTCTTATGGGTTTATCAAACTATTACATTTTCTACTGGTCATTTTTTTGTATTTGTGGCTACCTATTGGTTATCCCTATACTAAACCCTACTCGGAAAATTCCCACATGTGGTGTGTCTTATGAAGATGATAGGTAGATCGATGGTGTACATGGTGGATCCATTTATGGAGTATCATAGTGGTTGTTTTTGTTAACCTTGTTAGGTGGTCGTCCATGTACATAATGATCTAGGCACTATTTTTCCATCTTTTTTCCTAGTTATTTTCAGTTTTATACCTTTTTTTGGATGGGCTTGAATTTTTAACATTAATATCATTTCCATTAAACTATTTCACTTCAATGTTCTTCCAAGATATTTTTTCATAAAAAGGTTCCTCTCTAAAATTTTCAATTATTTATCAAATCAGTACACTAATTCATATGGATTTACAAGATTGTGTGTACATGTATACATGGATAAGGATTCACATAACAATTTTATTCCTACACATCACTATTGAATATCCATGACCTAATGGAGGTGGTTTTTCCTTATTGCATTCATCTTAACACTATCCATTGGGATTCAATGTGTAGGTTCCTGATATAGTTGTTAAAAACATGGTTTTTCCATGAGTTGGATTTTTGGGTAGTTATTGTTGTTAGATTTGGATTTAGAACACAATTAAATGATTTTGGATTGTCTAGTGTTCCAATCATGGTACATAAAACATAATGTTGTTGTGTAATTGGCTATATCCATACACAAGGTCTATAACTAATTTCTATTCAAATTGGCATACTGAGATATCAGTTTCAAGGAGGACATGGTTAAATGAATCATATAGGAACTGATATTAATATTTCTATTCACTTCTTGAGACATATATCTTGATATTATGATATATCTATGATACTTGCTATATTTTTTAGTATTATTCTTTGAAGAAATCTGTATAGTGTGCAAATATAGGATGATGATGGTGACCAATTAAGTCATGTGACAAATTATTTTGGGATTCACATATTAGGTGTCTTCTATAGTTGATAAAAGAATTTAATATTCAACCTTTTGAGTATCCTATAAATGTAAAAGCACATAAGTATGTCGTGTGAAATATTATTACATTGTGAGAGTTCTAAAAAGTGAGATCACCATTGATTTGCAATGGAAAATACCTATAGGAAGAGGAGGTTTGGATGGCGGTGGTTGTATAGTTTTTGAGGCATGTTTTTACACCATTTAATGAAATGGATTCACTTTTGGAATGTATTTTATATTGAGAATAAGAGAATTGGTTGTGTATTTTCATTGATATCAATGATGGTGAGACAGTCACACTGATATACATCAATCAGTTTTTCCATGATGAGTACTAACCACCAGTCTTGTGCTTTTTGTGGATTCAAGAGCACCACATTCTGTTGAAGGATGATAGGGTATTTTTTTGGTACCCCATGATTTTTACTAATATTATGAATTACTATTGTGATATTTTGAGGGATGGTTACTTCTAGGAATATATGTTTTTCTATGGAATTCATAGACACACCCATGATATTGTGGTACCCTTATGAATTCCTGTTTTTATAAGGGTGACAGATCGGGCCGTGATCACCTAGAACATCCTAGAAGAGTGATGTTAAGTAGATGAAGGAAATTATTTTCTTCATGGGTTGGATTAATCTACACTGAAAAAAAATGAATTAGATGTTAGGGTCTCAGTGCATGAGGTATACTCACGGCTAGAGTAAGAGTAGTGGGTCAGTTGTATAGGGGACATATAGGGGAGAAATTCTTGTGATTTGAATGCTTACATAGATCATGATTTTCTTACTCATCATTCTTAGGAAGGTAGAAATTCCATCTATGGACTACCCTGATAGAGGAAAATCCATGATCTGGGATCTCCTTGGCATGGTCCGGGTGGCCCATTGGGAAGATGTGTTGATAGTGGAGTAGGTAGATATTCATTTCCAGGGGCTAATATTAGATGATTATGATATTATATACTCTAACCAACACAACCAGGTGGTCCACACCAGGATCGGAGGTATATGAATCATGTTTAGGTGTAGTTGAATGTCATGGATGGAACTGATCAAGTTACACATGTAATGGTTTGACGTACAATCCATATAATTTTTTACCCAAGATCGAGAACATTTATACATATGTGTGAGTCATTCCATTATCTCAAAATCACTTTTACAGTATCTAGAAATTTTAGTTCAGTCACTAGATATATATCTATGGAGAGAGGTTCATATATGCAGTGATTCTGATATATCAAACATTTACATGAAGTGTGAGTTGGTGCTGAGTATAGAGAGTTTCACTGGGACATATTCGTCATTTCAATGTAAATATATTAAATCAACATGTGCATCAAATATTGGTATTAATATCAATCCCTATATATGATATCACTTCAATATTATTAGGTAGCCACATACTGATGGTTTTATATTCCCCTTCATGGGTGTGAAGGGTCTTTTATCTACGAAAATTCGGCTAACAAGTAAAAAGCTTCATCATATCACCCATCAATTACAATGTTTGGACCTTTTCTATAGCGTGATCATTGGATATGTAGCCTCTATATATATTGGGGGGAAAATTGATTTCATTTGCAACATTGTTCTTGAACTTACATTGATTTGGTTGATTTACTTCTTCATTTCCTTTCACCCCATGATGACACAAATATATTCCACAAATTATTATAAGTCTCCCACTGAGTTCCAATTTATGTGGGTCTAGTTTGATGACTTTAATGTACAATGTATTTATTATAACATGGTTTTACTATGGGTGGATCTAGTATTATTTGTGAAAAATGTAGAGTGGAAATTTAGGCTTTGAGTTAATTATTATCTCATGAATCGAAGAATGATTATGAATAGGTACCCTTTCGAGAGGATTTAAGGATTTTTAAACTATTGGAAATGTGATAGTTGGTTTTCAATGATATATCTTACGTCCATCTACCATCAATTGAGGAGTTAGAGGGATGGTGTTATAAAGGAAACATTCCAATATTTCTATAGTGACTATGTGTTCATGGTTATGGGACCTAGTTTGACTATTTCATAACAATGATCATGTCATTTAGGAACCAGATCTTCTATGCACGCATTTACAAATTCATAGTTTTCATAATTTATGAAATTCTTGTATACTCTATGTCATTGTGGTGTTTTAAAAATAAATTGATTATGGTCCTAGAAATACTTTGTGAGATCAAAATTTATAGTAGGTAGTAAATTTTTCATGTTTAGTTCTTCAGGATCCACATTAAAGTGAATGTATTCTCTGTGAATGTTGTTGTAATGGGTCAAATAAAAAAGAATGAAGTAAATTTTTTCATTAAACCTATGATAGTTTCAAATGGGTGGTGTTTTCTAAATTTTATAGTATTCTATTATAGGAACATTGAAGATATTTTTTGGATTTCATCCCCATTGACTTACCTCAATTGAAATGGGAATTAATTTACGTGGATAAGGAATTGTGGGAGATCCATAAAGGAATCAAAGAACACGTTGTCTAGTGTTTCTAATTTGAGACTTACATTGGAAGGAATTGAATATATGATGATTTTTTATGTCTTTGGAGATAGTATTTGATTAATTATTGGTCAACGGAATGTTATTCTCACATATGGGTCATAACTGTTGGGGGCCCATGAACAGAACTATGCGACCCATGACATGGGGTCACCTACAATTATCCTTTCCTTGAATGTGTGGATGTATTTTCTTATCTGTTATCATTTTGTATTTTAACTAGAACACAAGGGAATCATGTAAATCGTAAATCAGATGTATATTATACTATGTTTGATGAATGGGATGAATTAATATTGTATTTAAACATTATGAGAGTATATAATCACTAGAATGGAAAAAATATGGTTGATTACCTTAATAATAAATCGCATTCTTGCTTAGTGGAAGAGACATTAGATTAGGTTCCTTCATTACCACTGACTATAGGGGAGGATTGAGATGATGATTTCCTACAGTAAATGGCATTGACTAAATCACTTAATTTGAATTTCAGAGAGGACATGTTGGAAAATATTTACTATGAAGATATATATTAGAAAATATCATCATGACATGCACCAGACAATTTATTTATGGAGGTGAACATGTCTACTTTTCCAAGGGAGGGATAGCGGTTTCAAATCACATTGAATTGGGAGGTGTTGAAGGAGTTTCATAATCCCCCCTTGGTTATACATATTGTTGTGTGAATGATATAAAATGAATTATGGGGGAAATTTTGGTCAGATCACATGTTGTGAAACATTGTTAAGATTTTTTCTCGATGCCTCATATATTAGTAGGTAATGGTTGAAAATTAGGTAAAAATATTTGTTGAATAACCACTTGAGATCACAAAATACATGTGTGATGATGTATCAATGGTTTTTGTGATGGGGTCTCCCTTGAATTTGAGCATCAATAATTCTATTTGGGTGATTGTTTGGAATAATATCAATGTCGATCCACTTTCGTTGCATTATGGATCCTATATTGGATGAGTGTTTTTGGACGATTTATATATGTGAGATCATTTGTCCATATTAGATGTCTGTGATGATGATCTCCAATTAGGAATCTCGGTTCATGTCATTGTTTTGGAGAGTAATTTAATATGTTATTAGAACGTAGTTAATAATTTAAACAATATTTCACCACCATATCGATGGCCATAACTAGTAGATATTTCACGTTTCAGAGTATATGTTGAGACCATGTTTGTTGGAATTTTGATGAAGTTGGAATTATCACATTCCCCTAATAGAATTTACCTATAATAATAGGTATCACTCTACTATCATCATGAAAAAATTCATGTACCTATATGGGAGTCACTTCATGTTACCATTATGATAGAATGAGACTTGTGAGACATCTTCTGTTGGGCCCAAGCTTTTGAAGGAACCTATTTTTCAGGTTTAGGTGATCTGAATATGTATGTGTACATCCCAATGTCAATAGAAACCATTAATAGTTTTAATTTTTTGTATTATGACATTGATTTTTCTGAAGGGATACCATGTTTTCTTGAGAGTTTCTCAATGATGAATGTCATAGAGATATTTACATTGAATTAGGATATCTTTGATGTTCATCATGTTTTTTCAAATCTTATAGAGGGTTATAGTGGTTTTTTACTACATGGAAATACCCACAAAGTTGGAAAACATGTTGTTTGACTTCTATGATTCATAGTTATAGAGATATGTGTTTGACTTATCGCATGCTATTTATAGAGGATAGTTGGACATTGAAGATAGTTTCACTTTATCTTGGTACTTAGTGGTGATCACAAATCAACTAGAAAAGATTTGGCAATGATGAACCACTTCTCTTTTGTTGAGTGCTTTGGCAGCATGGGATTTTACAGGAGAGATTATGGTAACTTGAGAGACATATGATGACTTATTGCCCAAACCATAATGTATATTGTTCATTTTGTTGTGAAAATAATTTAAGGATGTCATATTTTAATGACTATAGTTTTTATATTTTTATAATTTATAAATTTCTATATATATACGTGGACTTATACATGGATTTGGCATTGTGTTTGGGTGTCAATGACCCCGAAATTAATATATTAAAAATACTAATATATCTTTAACAACGTAAATGTTAATTTTCGGAATAAATTATTTTTCCATTGATCGATATATCAAATAGAAAATTAGAGAAAATCTTTGTTTCTATAATATGGGGTTTACCAAAGGCCTGAAAAAAATTTGTCAACATCGATTGGTTTATATTAGGTGACTGTGGGAAAGTGCATTTAGTTAATTAATTAATTTATGAAAAAAATATTTAATACCCCTCTTTATGTGCCCTATTATTTAAAATTCATATGTCTATCCACATAACCCTTGGTTATTTGAGTTGTGGGGAGTGTACTTCTTTGGCATTTTCGAACCTGATGGCATAGATCAATGAAGCATGATTAAGGAATCCATGAGAAAATCTAGGAACAAAATGAAGTCATTCATCATCATTAGAAAATTTCTTCCACTCCAATGACCAAATTTTTATATAGGAGGGACATTATTTTTTTATTTCAATGGTTTGATTAATTGATAAGAATCGATATTACTGATCATTATTATATTAGAATTGTATAATTATTCACATGAGATTGATTTTTATTTGCAGTTTCAAAACCAATCTGTTTGTTCTTATATAATCCATAATTCACCCATATATATTTGATATAATTTTTTAATATTTGTTGGGATCACATTGGATAATGATAAATCGTACTTTTCTCTTATTGTATATTTCACACACTGTTTTTTTTCATTTCATGTCATTGTTTTGATTCAGTTAATTGAAAATACTGATACATTTATTAGTTGTTGAGTGATTTTAAATTTTTTTTTGAACATCCATATATGTATAATCACCCTAATTTCGGTACCCATTTCTTGATTAGGAGTTTTTGAAGAGATGGTGGTTACTTCATGATTTGGGCCAACCGTGAGCCCATTTCCTGTTTTAAAAACGCAATTTTATTGTTTTATAGATCCTATTTTTCAAAAAAATTCACCCATTCCACATGATAATTTTCTTCAGCAGGCATTTTAAAACAACCATATCCTTTGGGACCCCATAATAATTCATAATAATGGTTAATTTGTGTTACTTATTTAGGTATTGGTCCTACTCGTGGGCCCATTTATAGTTTTACAAAAATTAATTTGTTTCTTTTATATAATTTTTTTAATATTTTTATGTTATTCCACCCACAATATAATCCCAAATACATATATTCCCCCCCCCCATTATGTATTTTACCTCTATAGAGCTCATATTAATAGATTATTAGGGCGAACGTTCTCAGGATTCCTCAAGACTTCGATAATTAAAATGGTAAATTATTTCAAACATATATAATTTAATTTGTACTATTTTTCTCACAAATCATCTTTCCCTAGTTCTTCCAGACCATAGGAGCCTCTCTATGATGTCCCACTCCACTAACTTGTCTCTATGGGTTTAGATCTAATAGATGATGAAGAATTTTCTAGTTGAAATGATGAGATTCATTCTCCTTTATCCTCTATCTTCTTACACCTTTCCTTATTTCATGGTTTTATAATCTCCCCTAATCATGACCGACTGAGGGTTCTATTATCCAATGATTTTTATGGGGTTTTGGTTTTTTTGGGGACGTTCGTCTTAGGTTTAGGGTTTTTAAACCCTTTGATGGTGATATTGGGTGTGCGTTTCCATTACGTCAAGGATTTGAGGTGAGATATCCCTTGAACATGTCTTTATAATTTATGTTTCTTCATTTTCTAATTTTTAATATCTTATATATATGTTTATTATTGTTTTTCTTCCATTTAATAATTTTCATGCTGTGAAAAAAATGGTTGTTTAAGACCTGTTTGGTGAAAGGTAGTGTTATTCTATCATAAAACTGCACATCAAGTGTTTGTATAAATGTTAATCTATCTTTTGCAACCATTTTGTGAGGGTCAAAACCTTATTTATGATATTTTGACCATTTAACAATATCTCAAATAATATCTGGCATGAAATTTTTCTATTCCTTCTCATGTTCATAAATTATTATGTTTTGTTTAAAAAGGGCATGTCATGTGTTCGGTAAATTTATCTGTTTCATTTAATGTGTCATGTGTGATTAAAAAATTATTTTTCATGGATTTATAACTAAATTATAAAAATTATAAATTGTATTTGTGTGTCCTTATATGGCTTTCCAATTTGGATTTTGTTTTACAAACAAATTATTTTAGGATTACAACATTTTTTGGCCCGAGTTGTCGGAAAATGTCCCTTTTCACATCCTTTTGAAAATGGTTGTATTTTGAATATGTAACATGACTGATTTAGGCGATTTATTAATGTGGTTTTATTCTATAAATGGTGTTTATAATCCTCCTTAAAAAATCTAAATTTATTCCTTGGTCAAATTTCAGTTTTGAGAAAAGGCTTCAAGTCACATTTGGCATTTTTTTTAAAAATGTTTTCCATGTGTATTCCATGTTCTATCATTTGGGGCCATTTTATGGTCCCTGAAATTTATTTATTAATTTGTTTTGGGGTTTCCAAATCAGGTTTTTATGTTATTGATGGGTTTTTTACCTTAAAAGGGCATTTTTACTGGATTTTATGTGCAAGGTCTTGTTATACTCCTTGAAATTGTTTTAGGAAATGTTTTAGTTCATTATTGATTCGAGAATGAAATGTGAAGCATGATTGTGTGATATTTGGTTGTTTATGGCTTTTTAATGTAATTTTGATTTGAAAAGTATATTTTATAATATATGTAACTTGATTGAGTATTAAAGGGAATCTCAGGTATCTAGGTGGGTGGATGTGTACTGGTATGCTAGTGTTCCCATTGGTTTATCCCCTATTTCACGTAGCAAGATTGATAATGAAAAAACTAACTAATTGATGATGATGATGTTGTTGGGGGCCCACTAGGTTATGTGTATGATCCACACTAGTCGATCATGTGTAAGATAATATATATTTATTATGGTTACTTTAACAATGATATGAGTTACTTTGGGCTCACAACTAACTAGTGCCTAGGGGCGTTCCCATGAGTTGTGCTCATTAGTTATTTTTGTAATCACTGTTGGAATACATCATGCTTTGTTAATGAATTCATTAGTGTCTGTGATTTATTTAAAAGTATTAATTCTTTAATTCATCCATCTTGAAACCTATTTTCCTTATGAAGTTTAACCTCTTTGAATATTGTTAATGGAATTCTTTTTTATAAAAAATGAAATTTTATGTCTCATAAATTTTTTATAGCATGGGTACTCATTAGCAAAACATACAATTATATTTTAATTTAAAATATGAAATTCATGCTTCTTTAATTTTAATGGATGGGCATCGAGAATATAATATCAGGCTAACCTACTAAGTTATAATTCTCACACCTATAGTCTAATTCTATTTTTAGCCCTTGTTCATGTTTCATCATGATTTTGATCACCTTGCGAGACGTGTGGTCATTGAGTAGGAGAGTGACCAGTGGGGTCACATGGAGTTTTTTGGTTATCAAGATTGTTTTGTTGAGTTTTTGGTTTAGTTGTACCATCATTTTCTTGTACAGATAAATTTCAGTACAATTTTTATATAAATGTATTTTGGGATGTCCATTTCTTTCCGTTATTTGTTTGATTTTTTATATATGGGTAAAATATTTCCCTTGTTTACACTATTGAATAACATTCTTCTTGTATCCATTCCATTGGGATCAGGAATTCCTCTTGGGACTTGTCACGGGCTAGCCTGGGTGACCGGTTCAGGGCCAACATAGGCTGGTTCATGACAAAATGGTATGAAAGGAGGTTTTATCTTTGCAATCATTTATTATTATAAAACCCTTATTAGTTGGGGGACTTCAATCTATAGAAAGTATTATTTTTCATATATGATGGGTATGTGTGGGAAGAGCGTCACAAACACTTGCTCGTTATGATCCTTACGTTTCATCAGAATGTCTGGTTTTATTAGTGTCATTTGTTCTTGTTGAAAATTTTGTGTAGTGATATGACAAGGGGAGTCTTAATAATGGCCTTTGTGTGATCTCAAGAACTGGAAGGCAATGTGGATAAGGGGAATTGTCCTAATAAGTATCTTTGTGCTGTTCTTGTGATTAACTTATGTCCTCCAACCATATGGTCAGGTCACCCACCAACACTAGTTCCCTTTTTTGGTCTAATGAACCTTTCTTGAATTATGAATTTTTGGTTTAGGAATACTTGTGTCAGAATTGTTGTAATTGTTTTTAATGGAAGGAATGTATTTTAAAAATTAAAAAAGGGGTTTTCAAAAACTAAAAATAATAATAGTTTTTGAAGGTTTTGTTTGTGTGAAATAATTGGAGGATGTTGAAATGATTTAATGGGATTAGATTATCAATAATCTAAACTTATGGTTTATTTGATTTAAATGTTATTAAAGTGGGAATCATTTTAAAGTGATTATGAATCATTGTTTTAAATGGGGTATTTTGAGTTGTGGAATTTATTTTGAATCTGACAAATTAGTTTTGGAAGTTGGTTTTGAGTGGTTAGTGTTGTCATAGAAAGGGGATTGGTATTAATGGACATCAGATTTTGAAAATATACCTTGCTGAATTTCAGAAAATGGGATGTGGTTGTTTGGAGTTTCTTTGTTGTTTTAAAAGTTGTTAAAAATAAAAATTGGCGCGTTTTTTAATCAAATGTTTCTTGATGAAGTGTGGTTTGTTTTTTGAAATCTTTAAAGGGTTTTTTACTTGGTGGTTAGTGTTTTTTTCAAGATAATTGTTTTGTTGAATGGTGTTGTTTTTCATTCGCCTTTGGAGTTTTCATGGGCGCTCACATGCATGGTTTTATTAATATCTAAATGTATGGCCTAAATGAATTGGTGTTTGGGAGCCTGGGTGGAATGGAAATGTGAATGTTGGTGAGACTTGATGAAAGAGCATTGGTGAATGTGGAAACCCACCAAATCAGTTTTTTTCAAAAGTTTTTTGAACTAAAAATATGTGACCTTTGATTATAAACTAATGGTTATATTAATAGTATTTTGTATGACTTAAATTATTTTTTATCATTAATCTTTCTTTTGATATAGATGTCATACTCCTGTTTTATATTGAGAAGAGATATTGTTGGTTTCTTGGATTTTGAGTAAGGTTTAGTGGGTTTCAAAAGATGTGTTGGATGTTGTGTTGTGGCCACAAATCTTTCTACGTTTCCATGATTTCCAATTGATAACCCTAAGGATTATTTCCCATGTTTCATAAGCTAGATACACCTCCTAAAATAATTCCATGTCCCGTTAGATGAAATATAGAGCTAGTTGGGATTGATTTAAATTGATTCTAGGTTGTGATAATTCTTTTTGACATAACACATTTGTTCAGTGATGTTGATGTTTTTCACCGTATTCCATGTCCATTCTGCTCCTCCTTTGTAGTGAAAAATAATATTTATATATATCTATGAGTTCCTATTTGGATGTAGGTGTTTTTATGAGAATTTTATTTTTTAGTTGTGTGATCCTTATCACTTGACTGTGTTGCAACAGATGCTTCAAGATTAAGGGCTCCAGACATAGGCCTCAGAGTGAATTTTTTCACATAGTTAAGAAATCTACAGTGGTGTGTGGAGCATTACCAGGCTCCTGCCTCCACCGTTGAGGTATGGTAGTTTCAATGTATCTATTATGGTTCTTCATTACTGTGAATTTACCTTTGTCACAACAAGTGTGGTGGACTTACCCCTCACACAATGTCAATGGTTATGCCTTCATGGATGTGGGTTTTCGATCAATGTCCTTGTGTGGACCACCTATGAAAATCAGGTGCATTCTTGGTGTTACCTATTCATAGGTCGAGAGTGTGGGGTACATCCTTTGTTTCGTTTGTTGTTTCATTGGCCTACTTGTTTTATCCCCTTCCCTCCACTCCTCGAGTGGTGGGGATCTGGATCCGTGTCGAAAGTATTGGCCAAGTTGTTTTCCCCTCCGTTCGAGACTGGGCGGTTTACATGTTCATGTTGTAACCATATTAACTTAGGTTTTTTTTTGAGTTTTTTGGTGGTCCAATTAAGGTGAGGCCCAATCCTAGTTCATTTTGAATTGATTTTTTGAAAATTTATCGTTGGTCTCTAAGGGTGGTGAGACCCACTATGGGTCTCAAAGATCATTCCTCTAGGATTTGTCAGATGGTCATTGTAATTTAATTATGGGGAGCCCATTCTGGACTCCACCCTATGTCATTGGATTTATTGAATGAAATATGGTTTTGGTGATCATTGAGTTCATTTGGATAAAGCCAAATAATCAATTTCATGGCTTGGTTGTGAAGGTGGTGGCTTGATCTTTCTATAGATTATCCGGAAGTGGTTGTGAGTTGGTGTTCTGTTTGGGAAAGAATATTAAGTTGAAAGATATTTATTTAGCATTATTGTCTAAATTATGTTTATTTGGAATCCTTAGGTGTTGTTCTATCCATTAAAAAGACTTATGGATTTCTGGGGGTGGAAAGCTATAATGGTGGGGATAATTATCACACCTGGTTTTTTTCTTTTCATGTCATGGTTTTGATCCAGTTCATTGAAAATATCAATCATTTTAATTGGTTTTGGGTGATATTAATATTGATTTTTAAACTACCATATATGTCTAATCACCCTAATTTTGGTTCCTCATTGTTTGTTTTTGAGTTTTTGGAGAGAAGGTGGTTACATCATGATTTGGGCCAAACGTGACCCATTTCTAGTTTTAAAACCCAAATTTTTTTCTTTCATAAATCCTTTGTTTTCAACATGTTACCCCCATTACACTTAAAATTTTTCCTCCACTGACATTTTCAAACCACCAAAGGCTTTTTGACCACTTAATAATTTATAATCATGGTGAATTTCCCTAACTTATTTAGGTATTGGGCCAGCATGGGGGGCCATTTCCAGTTTTCAAAAAATTATTGTTTATTTTATATCATTTTCATTTTTGAATATTTTTCAGTGATTCAACATCCCAATTGAATCCCAAATACCTATAATAAAATCCATTGTTAGGTTTACCTATTTGTATCTCATTTTAATTCAATATTAGGGGGACGATTCTCTGGTTTCCTCAAATATTCCACAATTGAGAATGTAAATTGTTTCATAAATATATCATTCAATTCGTAGTTTTTTCCAACGAATCATCATTCCGTAGTTTTTTCAGACCATAAGAGACTAGCCATGAAGTTCCAATACATTATTGTCTCTCTATGGGTGATGATCTAATGGTAGAATAAGTGTTAGTTGAAAAGGTGAGATTCCTTCTCCTTTATCCTCACTCTTCTTCATCTTTCATTATTTCATCGTTCTATAATCTCTTCTATTCAAGATTGACCAATGGTTCTGTTATCTAATGAATTTTGATGGGTTTTTCATTTTTTTGGGACTCGTTATCATATATTTTGGGTTTTTAAATCCAAAAATGTTGATATTGGGTGTGCGTTTCCATTACCCCCACGATTTGAGGTCGGAAATCCCATGCACCTGGCTTTATAAATCATGTTTCATCAATTTATTTAGGTTCACTTCTGACATATAGGTTTATTATTGTTTTTCAAATACATGATAATTTTCATGGTTTCAAAAATTGTTTGTTTAAGGCATGTTTTGGGAAATGTAGTGTTTTTTCATAAAAGAGGACACCAAGTATTTGTTTAAATGTTCCTCTATCATTCACAACTATTTTGTGAGGTTTAGAATCTGGTTTATTGTATTTTGAACATCTTAAAGTATCTCAGATAACATATGGCATGAAATTGGTGTTTTATTCTTTGTCATGTTCTTAAAATAAAATTTTTTGTTCAAAAAGGACATGGCATGTGTTTGGTATGTTGGGAAGTTGGATTTTATGTGTTATGTGTGATTTAAAAATATTTTTTTTTGATTTATAAATTAATTATAATAATGAAAAATGTTATTTTTGGCTCTATATATGGCTTTCATATTTTTGTTTCGCATTATGAACAAATGAATTTGGGTTTAAAGCATGTTTTTCCCCGAGTTGATTGAAAATAGCCTATTACACATCCTTATGAAAATGGTTGTGTTTTAAATATATAACCTGAGTATTTTAAGGGATTTATGAATGTGGATTACTATTGTAAATGTTGTTTATAAACATCCTTAATAAAAGTAAAAATCATTCTTTGGTCAAATGTTAGTTTTGATAAAGGCTTAAAGGCTTGTTTGACATTTTTTTTGTAAAAAAGGCTTCCATGTATATTTTATGTTCTATTTTTTGAATCGATTTTATGGTATGTGAAATTGATTTATTAATTGTTTTAGGGTTGAAAAATCTTGGTTGTTATGTTATTTATGGGGTTTTGGTCATAAATTAGCATTTTTGAATGAATTTTATGTGCAAGGCCTCGTTATACTCCTTGAAAATCATTGTGAACGTTTTTAGTGGTTTATTGATTTGTAAGAGAAATGTGAAGCATGTTTGAGGGCTATTTGTGTGATTATGCACTTGTAATGGATTTTTTATTTGAAAACTTTATTTGATAATATGTGTAACTTTATTGATCACAAAAGGGAATCCTAGGTATCTAGGTGGGCAGACATGTACTAGTATACTTGTGATCCCATGGGGGTTTTCCCCTGTATCACATAGCAAGATTGGAATTGAGAAAAATAAACAAACTATGATGATGATGTTGTTGGGGGACCACTAGGTTATGGGTATTCTCTATACTTGTGTCTTCTGTGCAAGATAATGTATATTCATAATGGTTACTTTCACCGAGATACCAGGTACCTAGAGCTCACAACTAACTAGTGCCTAGGGGTGTTCCCTTGAGTTGCTCTTATTGGCTATATTGTATTCACCATCAACATACTATGTGTTTGGTTTATGAATTCAGCAGTGTGTGTGATTTATTTTAAAGAGTAAATTATTTAATACAACCCTCTTGAAAACTATTTTTTTGAAGTTTCACCTCTTTGAAATTTGTTACTAGCATTCTTTATTATAAAACATGCAATTTTTTGTCTGGTAATTTTTTATAACACATGACCTCATTTGGAAAAATACCATTATATTTGTATTTAAAACATGATATTGATGTATATTTGATTTTAAGGGATGTGCATTGGGAGTAGAATATATGGATAACCTACTGAGTTTTAATACTCACAACTATAGTCTACATCTATTTTTGGCCATTGTGTAGGTTTTAGCTTGTGTTCTATGGCCTTGGGCGACATGTGATAATTTTTTTAGAGAGTGACCAGTTGGTTGTAATGGAGTTTGGGGGTTATCGGGTTTGGTTAGTTGAGTAGTTGGTTTAATTGTACTTTTAGTTCATTTTACAAATAATTTTTAGTTCAATTTTTATATATATGTATTTTGGGATGACAATTTCATTCCGTTGATAGTTTTTTTGTATATATGTTAATTAAATCGTTCCCTTATGTTCTCTATTTTTCTCTAGGTTCTTCTCGTTGTCTCGGGGGGATCGGGAATGCCTCTTGGGACTTGTCACGGGGTGGCCTGGGTGACTGGTTCAGGGTCGACTTGTGCAGTTTCATGACACTTTTCCACAACCGTTCATCGAATTGGTCATTATTGGATCACTGGATCATGATTTGACATTATTGAGTGAAATTCGAGTGAGATAAAACCACAGATTATTAGAGAATGTGTGAATGATCTAATGATTTTTTGGGGGTGGTTTATCAAGGAGTTTAACAATATGTGGATTATGGAATCATGGATAAGAACATTATTTTGAACCTGGATGCACCATAGTTCGCATAAGGATGATATGTGATATGAATGCAGCAACCTGATGCTGGAAATCACCAATTGATGTTGAAATCCTTCATTTATATCAATTTCGAGTGGTGAAATAGGAATAAAATGCTACAAATTTGGTTGATTTAATGTCTATATGAATTAAAATGTGATATTGTATAAAAAACCAAACTATGATATGTGTATCCTAAAAGAACACAAGACATTATGTCTCATTCATTAAAGGCTAGGTTTTCTAAAATAAGAAATATCACATTCTTTGTGTAAGACATACACATAAAGTGACCTTTTTCTGAAATATTGGTGTGTACCTCATGAGTACATGGGCATGGGAATGACCAGAGTACACATGGATGGTTGTAATATTATTGTTTACCCGACTACACAAGAACAACTATAATACATGATCATGGGATAGAGGACAGAATAATGGGGAAAACAATATAGGAATACCTGAGTATTCATGAAATTCCTTGTATACCCAATATATTCCATATACTTCCTAAAAAGGACTTCTTCCAAATATATCTCTTTTTTAGACTAAAATTAGGGAATGCGAGAATCATATCTTTAGTGGTATTCCATGTAGAATGATATGGTAGAGATCATTTTGGAACGATTTATACAACATGAGATATCATGTTAATGTTGATTAAATCATTGACACTTGGACATATGAAGTGATAATGAATGATATTTAGAGAGACTCTAGGGTCAGTACTCTCCTATCAAAGCATGACACTTTTCCCCCGAGAAACTTACATAGTTTGATTAGGTACTCCCCCTTTCTATAACGGGTGTGAGACCTCATTATATATAGTGATAACCAGTACTATAAAAATTAAATAGGAATTTGGTCCTCTACTATGGTTAGTCATACATGAGCTATGCAGAACAATGATGAGGAGAAGACCTCTCAACTCCAATTCTTAGGAGATTACATATATTACATGGAATAAGATTCTTCACATTGGGAGATTTACTATGAATCATTATTCTTATATAGGATATAGAGATGGAGATCCCCTATATCTCTTAACATGGGGTCTTCTGATCATATCTAATATTGGGATTCATTACCCTCTATCTATTTGTATTAGAATGACTATATTATTTCTATTTTTTACCATTTAGGTAAGCAAGGAATTCTACTGGGTTTATTTTTTCTCAAACCTACATGGACATTAGTTGCATGTGTTTTTCCTTATATAGATGGTAATCAGATCAGTGGTGACCATTGTGGAATATGTTATGGTGGAACATATTAGTTGTTGGGGCTGATCGAGTTCGGTGTCATACATTGATTGTAATGAGATATTTTCTCTCCATTCCTAATTTTTTTTTCAGGTTGTGTACTCCTTTTAGGTTGGGAACATATTTTAAACTATTGTATTTTTTTTATTTTTCTTCTGTACTTTGATGTTTTTCTTAGAGTTTTTTTCGTGCATGGTTTACACTCTAGATGCTTCCATAACATAATATATCTCTGCACATTTTGATGATGAATTTAATGTGTATTCAAACATATACATTAGGATAAGCAATTTTATATCAGTGTCATTAATACTCGAACAATGTCTCTCACTCTTGGCATATTAAATAATGGCTTGGGAAATCTCATTTTTCTTCCCACTAACTAGGAAGGCCTGGTTTATTGGGCCTTGAGGGTCTATATATATATATATATATTTATATTTACATATAAATTTATATTTAGAAAATAATTATTAAAATGTATTTTTAAATAATAATTTGAAATATGATTATGTAATCTATTAAATGATAATGATATATTTATAAAAATAAATTTAAATTTCATGTATTTATATAATATTGATGAACACATCCATGAAATTGTTTATATACACATGTAAACATTTATATTTCTCACATACAGACACAAATATTTATATATATTTATTTATTTACATATTAGAGAATATAAAAATTAATATATATTCTTTTTTTAAACAAACATCATTATATATAAACATCACTTTTATTGGTATATTTATATATCATTGAATTTTTATAAGGTGAAAAAGTGTTTATTATTTTATTCTAATTAAACTTAAAATTAAATATTTATTTCCATATGGTTTATATATATTACAAAAATTACATAAATAGTATTAAATATTTATTTTGAAAAATAATTTATTCTTTGTAAGTATATGAAAATTCATGTATATATTAAATTAGAAAAGCCAGTAAAATATGTATAAAAATAAAATTTGAAAACAATAATAACCATATGACATTAATAACTATTTTTAAATTCCATCTATCTGGATAAAAGACAAAAATTCCCCCTCAAACATGGTTAAAATTTCATAGAATGCTAAAAAAATATGGGTACAATGATATACAGTCAATTTTTGAGGCCTTCTCAGCAAAGTTAGACAATTAAAAACCAATTATTTGATACTTCCTTAATATCTAGTTTCTAGATTATTTTGAAATATTTTATTTGATATATGGAGGAGGCCAAAAAACAATCAGATCAATATTTATTCCTATTTTATGTTCAACTAATGTTTTCAGCATATCATTAACCATTCATTGATGTATTAAATTTGTAACCCATCTAATTGTAATTAAATTATTGTAAATCATTAGTGATTATAAAATTGGTAATTATTATTTGATTTAAATAATATTATATGTCACTTTTCCCTTAATCTATTGTGTCTTTATTGTGAAAACATATTTAGTCGTATATGAGTCATATTTAATATAATTTATTATGTTTATATCAATATACATTTGTTTATATATTATATGTTTAGTACCATAAAAATGAAATGATATAAATCAAAATGAATAAAATTAAATATATCATCATGAAGTAAAAATACAAAAAAGTACCATTAATACCCCCCATACCCAAAAAAAACATTGCAGAACAATTTCCAAATCATCGATCAAAATAAAATTCATAATTGAGAATGGTAATCAAGATACACCAAATTTTTCAATAGATGGATCTAATTTTATGACAATTATACATTAAGTAATCCAAAATAATGATAATCATTTTAAAATCTGATTCAATAATAAAATCATTCCATCCATGAAATTCATAATGCTATACATTGGTGAGAATTAACATATCTTTCTCCAACACTAGATTTCCTACATGATTCACAGCCTTAAGTTATAATGAAATTATGGTTCATATTTTTATTGTAAAACCCATTAATTTATCACATTGTTTAGTTATAAATAATGTTTTATATTAAAAAATGTAGGAAATATATTAAATGTGACTTAATGTTATCTATTTATAGAAAAAAATGCTATTAATTATCCACCGTGCATGGATTATGTAAAATTTATTAAGTGTATGTTGTTATCTTCTTTATGGTCCCATCTAGGTGAGGAGCGATATTGAAGAACCACATTTTAGTGAAAAATGTTATGAAGATCTTGAATCTAGTATTTTAAAATTTAGACATGCCCTTCGCATTTTAATCCATCTGTCATTTTTTATCACTCTCATGATCAATAAACCTTCCTATAGTTTCAAGTTCCATTCTAACATTCCTAAAATTAAACACCAGTAGGATTCCTACAACTATACATCCTTTCATCTTGTGAAAATGACATTGAAACCCCTTTAATCTCTCTTTCTGTGTATGTTGGGTGATATAACAATTATAATGATGGAGACACATTATAGTGAACTATCAGTATGAAGGAAGAGGGTCCTAGAAAATACAGTATTTCATAATGTTAATATATGAAATTATAATTAAATTGTTTTAATGTTGATTAATTAAGAGATTAACCAAGATAATAATTATCCATAATTAAAATCATAAATGAAATACACTTTTTGTGATTTTTTTTATATTTTGTAATTTCATGGAGATATTTTATTCACACTATAATACATATCATCTTTTTCAAACACTTGAAATGGGTATTGTCTGCACTAAAAACAGATAACAATCTATGTGTCATTAATGGTAAATAATTTGTTCAAATATGAAAATGTTATGATGAGAATTGTCTTTATCATAGAAAATAATGTACCCCTTTTTCAGTTCTTTTGTATTAGTACTGATAAAGGGTTAATTTGTCAATGCTAATAATGCGGTTCTTTCTGAGTTTTCCTTCTAGCACTGAAAAATTAATAATTTTTAAGGACCACTCAACCCCATTTTTTAGCATTTTAATTCTACTCCCACACTCCAATAAAATCTACACAATACTCAAAATTTTCTTCATTCAGCTATTTTCCTTTTCTTAACTACCTGTTCAACCCTACATGCAATTGGACTTGATCTTGTGACCTCCTTTCTGCTATTAGGACCCCAATACCACAATCCCTTTTTTTTCTTCCAAATTTTATGATATTTTTATTTATTAACATATGTTTCCAAAAAAATTATTATTCATATATTTATATATATTTATATAATACTTCTAAACACACTTATAAAATATACCTATATGTGTGTCCGGCTGTATGATATATAAATATAATTTTATATTTGAAAATATATTATAGATTAATATTAATTTATATATCTTCAAATATAATTATAAATTTATATCTTTTTATTAATACGAAGACATGTTCATATATAAACATTAT
Organism: Viscum album; assembly: GCA_963277665.1. Classification (NCBI taxonomy): domain Eukaryota; kingdom Viridiplantae; phylum Streptophyta; class Magnoliopsida; order Santalales; family Viscaceae; genus Viscum; species Viscum album. Next base: position 526,900,552 of record OY728161.1, on the reverse strand, counting down.
GTATACATTTGTATTTGTATATATATATATATATATATATTCATATATTTTTATTATGTAAAAGCAAGATTGGTATTGATTTAAGTTAAATGGATAATAAATAATTCAATATGATTTATATTATTATTATTCAATGAATTTAAAAAATATATTCATATTTTTTATATGAAAATACAAATTTTGTACATTTCATATATGTTAATATATATATATATCTTTAATTTTATATTAAGATGTTAATTTTTTATAATGTATTTGAAATAATTATTGAAAATACATTTTTATTCAATATTTAAGGACAATGAAATAATTTTGAAAATCACTATTTATATATGATGTATTTATATAACATTGAACCACACACATAGGAACATAATCATGCCCAAAGAGACACACATTTAAATTTCACACACACACAAAAATATATTAATAAATATTATTTAAATATATTATAATTAAAAAAATTATATATTTATATATTGACACACACTTTTTTATATATAAATAGTACATGTGTAGATATATATATATTAACACATTCTAAAAATTTAGGTAAATAGATTATTTTTTATTTCAAATAAAATCTAGAATAAATAATTATGATCATACATTTTATATATTAGAAATTAATATTTTTAATTATGTTAAAATATTAATTTTTAAATTAATTTGGTATATGAAAATATAATCAAATATGAATATATTTAATTATAAATAAAACATCAATATGAAAAATGATAAAATTTCCAAACTATGGCATATTTAAGAATGTATGAAATGTGAATAAATTCATTCAAAACTATAAAAGAAAAAGAAAAATATATTAAAATTCCCTAAAATCCCATTATATATAAAAATAATTATGGTATCCTAAATAAAAACTCAGTTTTAGGGGCCTTGAAAAAAAAATTAATCTCAAAAAATAGATTACGGATACCCACTCTTAAAAAGTGTGTATCTATTCGAGATATTTAATTTGATATGCAGTAGAGCTTGAATGGACACAAAAATTAAATGTTGTGGATTTATCAATTTCATGTTGTGTTTTAATGTTATCCTTGATCATTAATTTTTTAATTGACACTTTTTATCATATAATTTTTATTGAAAGACTATTACTAAATAATAAATTAAATTTTTTTAATTAATATTTTTTTAATTTTTTTTAAAAGATGTTTTTTCACTAAATATCTTATATATACTATTTAAATTCATACTTAGACTTCAATAAATAAAATTTTCAATGATATATTATATTTATATTAGTAAAATTTATATATATATTAATATATTATTTTTAATGATAACTATTTTATAAAATTTTCCTTTTATTTACAATAAAAATATTATCAAATGGCCTCCATTATCAGTAGGAAAATAAATGCGATGAAACATATAACCTTTATCATCCCTTTTAAAACCCTATTAAATGTTTAATTTATCAGTGATAAATAATATTTCGAAATACAAATTTTATGAGTGATAAAAAACACTGATTAAGGGTTCCATTAACAACTGTAAATCAAAAATGTTGGTAAGTTGCCCCTTTATCATAGATTTTGTTTTATTGCTGATAATGGTGTGATTTATCATGGAATTTATTAGTGTTAATAACGGCTAACTAATTGTGATTAATTTTAGGTTGTACTAAATGACACCAACAATTAATTTCACATAGTAAGTAGTACTGATATTTTTGTATCTTCGTATTTTCTACAGTGAATGATTTAATTGTTATTCTATTATATTTTTGTTCCCCTAAAATTATTATACATCAAATTTTAATAATAAATATATGGATGGTAAGACATGGAATATAATATATGAATTTAATTTATTATTTTTCTATTGAATTTTAGGTATTCCTTATAAATTCATGTAAATATTTATTATAATAAATTTTCATGTTCTTATAAATTTAATAAAAATTTATTCATGAATTATTTTTCTTATAATTAATTTATATAATCAATTCAATAAAATATAATGATGTGAATTTTTGGGAAGAGATGAGTAGTAAATACATATTATCCTACATCGATGAGACCGTAGATTAAAATATGGTTGGGCTATATCAAAGACACTATAGTAGTCACCAATGCAGGACCTATACGAGGTATATTAGAGACACTATAGTAGTGAAACAATTCCCCCAATTTAGGATTTTAGGAAGAATATTTGGGACTATGTGCCACAATTCCTTAGGGAATCCAATATAATTTTTTCCTTTTAGAAACTGATTCAACACCAATGGGTATATGATGGCATGGTTTGGGGAAATAAAATTACTCGGTATAATAGAAAGGTAGTGCATGTAGGGACTGATGAGTGGGTGGCCATGATAAAAGGTATAGGAATTTTGATACCTATCATCAATACTTATTTTCCCATGGTTCACTGAAGTGGGAGGAGAGGTTCCCTACCCCATTAATAAATAAATGATATCAGTATAAAGAATATTTGAAATATGAACGTCATGCATGAGATGGTTACACATGAACCACCGAGTGGATGTATCAATAGGGATATTGGGGTGATGAAGACTATCATCTAACCCTCTTCCTACACCGTCGGTGGAGGGGTTCCATGCCATCATGTATGGGGAGGTAAAATATACTCACATTCTTGTATCATTAATAATTGATTACTAAAAAGGGGAAGATTGTTGTATGATTTGAGATATAGAATGATTCATATTACTCAGCCATGCACATAGGGAGAAGAATAATCCATAGGACCCATGGTACAAGGGGTTATCTAATAATAGGAAAATGTCTTTTGGGCCTTCGGGTCATATAATAGGTTCCTTTCAACCATGTTAAAAAGATGGATATATTTCCTAATAAAAAATTATTCATGACCCCCACCCGTTAAAAAATATAATAGAATGATGATGCTGAAAAAACACCAATCTCTACATTCATTCAATCCATTTTTATTTTTGATTCATTAATTAATTAAAACAATGTAATTTGTCTTTCAAATTTTATAACTTTTATTTGTTTTATTACAACATTGGATCTATATAAACATTTTTAATAAAAATATGACCATTCAATTAAATATTGGTATGGTTGTTGTGGCCAGGATGTAATGATGTTAATATTAATTTATATTGGTGGCATGTTGTCATTGGTAATGAATATTGAGGATGATGTATAATGGTGTGATGACGATTGGCATGATATGATACATATTTTTATGTCTGTGTATTTATATCTATGTATATGTGATTCATTATATATAGGTATACATATGTATTTGTATATACGGTTATTTATATTTGTATTTTAATGTGTGTTTAACTATTCAATTGTATGTATATAGGCATACACATTTATTCATGTGTATAGGTGTGTATGTGTATGTGTATGTGCGTATGTCTATGTATGTGTATGTGTATGTGTGTGTATATATATAAATATTTAATTTATAGATATGTACATATATGTGTATGTAGATATATAAATGTATCTTTCTGTATGTATGTGTACAGATTCCAACTATAAAAAAATTCAAACTATTAAAAAGTGATTTATACATTGTAATATATATGTGTGTGTGTGTGTGTGCGTGTGTGTGGGTATCTGTATCTATTTAATCATACATTTGTAGATTGAAATCACATTTTTGAGATTTGGAGGAAACTACGTTTTTATAAAAACATGTTACATTCAATGGGAATAACAAGAGGGTGTATTTATGAAGAGATCCCCCCTTGTTTTGTACTGTACGACCCATTGAAGGATCCCCATGGTGAATATTCTTAGGATTTGTAATCATCCCTCTAGAATTCAACTTGTTGGAAATTAAAACATTGTGTTATTTTTAATATTGAATATTTAGAATTGAGGATCTAAAATAGTAAAAGGTATAGTAGGGATATACATAATTAGGTTCATCTGAGCTCCCAACAACATCTTAGGGTTAGTATTGGCCCGACACTTTTTAATTGAGAGGTAGAGGCTGGTATGAACCAACCTCCCTAGTGGAGATGAATATCATATATTAAAACAGTAGATATCATGGAAATAAACTAATAGTTCATTAACAACATCATTGGATTAATTATATAACCATTACATTATTTCCCCATAAAAAATATAATTTGTTATCATGGAAATGAGTGTTTTTGTTTTGAGGGTGGGATTCCATAATTTCTTCCATGTGTTGAGGAGTGAATATACAAGAGGATTATTTCTATTATGGATCTCTAATATTTAGAAAAAAAATTGTGAACCATTATTGTAACCATATTGTATAAATTATATTACAGTTTGGATTAACATTCTGTATTTTCATTGGGATCTATGAATAGCCCCATCAAAATCAAAGAATTAAATCATAGATCTATTTTCATTTAACCGAGTACAATTTCCCTTTTTTTAATTTGTTTTACAAGGCATCAATGAAATCCTCTATGGACATTAAAAGGGTGAAAATTGTAATAGATCACATGATGACATGTTCAATTTTTATAATAACCATTGTTCTATAGAACCTCATAATCTTTTCCTTCCAAGGGATCCATTCAGAGGGTATATAGGATTGTATCTGATGTAACATCGTTTTTAAAAGATTGATATAATTTCAGGATCGAATGAATGGTTTAACTTAATTCAATCCTAATACGTCACCATTTTATATCTAGTATATTCTAATCACATTCCTATCCTAGTTCATTTTTATAATATTCATTATATTATGAAAGTTTAATAAGAATTATGTTTTGAAATTATGAGTCATATGGATTAAGTGTGGTTGGTTGTTTCAAGGAATCCTATAAATTGTAGGGGGAAGCATTTTAGTGGTTGTCACTAAGAATATATGTGGATCCGCTAAGGCATATCTTTGGGTAGAAAATTTAATTGTTTATTTTTTATTAATTATGATATGAGTTATTTTATATATCCTTACTATTTTAATTTAGGATTAGAAGAACAAAAATCGAGAAAGTATGAGAAGAAATAAAACTATTTGGATCATGGTGAGCCTATGTGTGCAGTGAGAACACAAACATGGGTTATGTGTTTTATTATCCAAAGGAATCAGTCTCAAAAGTATAGACTTGAAATAAAAGTATATATCCCTAGAAACTATCCATAGAGGCTTTCCACGATTGGCTATGTGGTAGGGATATAACTCATAACGTAGAATAAACACTACCCACTATTGCATAGACTCACGCACACCCAAATAAATTACACATTATAAAAAATAACTAGAAAAGAATATAAATCACATAAAAATCCCAATTTGAACACTTAAACATATTTATAATGATCTGATGTTAATATTTTATGCTTCCTTATAGTGTGTAGTCATCCTAGATGAATGATCTAGCCATCTTTCCCTCATGTTCCAAATAAAACATGGATCCAACTAGTGGTATCTAGATACATAGGATGAAATAGAGTTTGGGTGGCATTGAAAGCATGGATTCCATCTTATAATCATAAATAATTACAAAAAAACCCTATTGTGGCCTCTTATAACTCTGTCGATAACCAAAAGTAAAGAATATCTCAAAATGAGTTCAAGATACCAGTCCAAGAAAGAAATAAATATATATCCATAATGGATTGTCATGGATAAGTCAGGCATATCATGAGAAGTTTAAGAGACGTATTCCATGTGGGTGGCATAGAATGCTTAGGAAAGTATCTTACCTTATGTGACACAACATGGGTGAATAGATGCAAGAACAAAAATGGATGATCGACATGACATAGATAAAATACTAAAAAAACTCACTCTAGAGAATCTAGTACATTTGGATTAGGGAGGTACACTATCATAATTAAAACAGGTTATTTCTAAAGAAAGGGAAATATACCAGGTAAAGAAAATTATAGTAAATTCAAAACCAATCAAAATTAATCAAATAGATACCGTAAATTATAATTCCATACAGGATCAAAAAAATAGCACAATATAGATAAAAAATATAATATGATCATATATGATGGATTTAACTAAAAATTATATGATAATATAGAGTATGAAATATCTACTATTTAATAAAATGAAATTATGAATATGATTCCCCCAACCATGATTATTGAATTGGGACTAAATTCATCAATTTCCAATAAAGAGAGAATTTTGAATATAGGACCTACATAGAAAATCTATTAGACAGATTGTCTCTATTGGGTGTCATTATACACTGACTATCTATTATTCTATAATACCCTTAAAAAATGAATTATAATTTTAATGTATTTTAAACTACCATGCACATAAATATTTTTTTGATAAATGTTATGAAAATTTATTTGAATAGTGATGTAAAATTCCATCAGTAGATAATGATAACTATGTAATCAAACCTTATTTCCGTATTTTTTACTTTATTTCATCTTTCCTTGATATATACTCCACATCAGTAGTGAATTGTAAAACTGAATATTTTATATTTCATTCCCAGAAGACTAGTACTCGATATTACAAAAATACGAAACTGTTGAGTGATATTTTAATATCAATATTTTAAGGAGAATTAGATCCATAAAAACCAGTAATATCATCATTAAAACTATAATTTTCCTTCCACATACAATGAAAAAATATAACACATTTAAATTACTAGAGGAGATATGTCAAATGGTTCTAATTAGGTTTACCATGTTTTCCCATAATCCTGCTCATTGTGCACAATGAAAAAAATAATGTCTTGAGAAGAACATTTCATTCATAAGACATCTGGAAACACAATCATTGGGGATATTATTCATAAATTCATCATCAAAATCATTCAAAGGGTATTATTTAAGTGAAAATTTTAAATATTGTCAGAACTGAATACTAAGAACTTCAATGTTCCTAAAGAGTTTCCATTTAAAAAATTTCTCAATATAAGCATATTGGGATAGGTATACGGTTTGGGAAATTGTATATCAAATTTTTTCTATACCCAAAACATGATTATCATTTCTTTATTTTTTTATCTCAAAGATATAATATAATTGTATCTTGGTAGAAATAAGAATCAATATATTTACAATTGTTAGCACCATGTCATCAATAGATTTAATTTTGTAGAATAACTAATTTTTTAAGTTTCAATGTATACACATGGAACAAATTTAAATATAAAAAATTATTTTCAATAATAAAAGTCTTAAATGTTTTATACAATTTACTATAATATTGGGTAAACATATATAACGTTTTTTAAAGGAATGTGTGATTATGTTAAAAAAGGTTTTAAAAAATCGTTGTGAGGTGTCATATAAAATGTTTCATAAGGGGAACCATGTAAAAACATTATTAACATGAAATTGTTCAATATTAAAATATAATCTCATAAAAAATAATTAATAATCCTTATAGATGATTTTTTTTATAATAAACTTAAAAATATCCCTATAATCAATACATTCACATTGATTGAAATAGTTAGCTACAAAAAAAATACTTATATTTTATTTTTGTTTCCCAAATGTTATTTCGTTTTTCGGGAATATCAATTTATAGAAATCATTTTTTCCATTAATAGGTTGAGATCAAATAACCTAGGGTTTAATTTTTAGGTGAGAACAAGTATCATCTTTAATAGAATATCAACACTACTTCTATTCATTGAGCATGGAAACATTCTCAGAATATTCAGGTTTGTCACTAAACATGTATTGAGATATATAATACAATAAATTTCCACATCATATTAGATGAGATGAGATATGTGATGAACTAATACTCTATCTTTATCTCAGGTATGCTGAAATTATTTAAGATTTTTTTATTTTTAGTTTATGGTCAAAATCTGAATCCGTATCAGATTCACATTGAGTCTGGTGAAGAAGATGGTTGGAGTCATCACTAAATTGGGTCTGGTATTTATATTCCAATTAAATTTCAAAATCAATTTGTGTAGGAGTTATATTTTAAGGCTTTTTATCCTTAATTTAATAATTTACATACCCTATTCATTTCCCATTAGAGAGACCATTTCCATGGAACCCTATCATGAATAATAATGCATTTATGACAACATGGTTTGAATATTTTAAGATGGAAACCCTTAACACCTTCTGAATATCACAAAAATATGAAAATCATCACCCTAGATGCTAGATTGTCATGTTGGGGTAGATAATATGATATAGATATACAAATCCTAATGTTTTAATGAATACGTGTTAAACTCTTCTAGAGTTTCTCATTTGTTATAAAGTAAATTATAGAATATGGATAATGATTGTTCCAGAATACACACAAAAATCATTTATAATCATAGAATTATTTTAATTTAGTAGATTATTACCCTAAACTATTATATGTTTGAAGATAATTTTTTTATCAAATTCACCTTTGTTTTGAAGATTTTTATTTCATAAAAACCAGTATAGTATCAGGAATTTGTTTTTGTATATATATTTATACTCACATGGAGTATCGATCAACAAATGATATAAAGTTGTTGCCTGAACCATGGGAGGTAACCCAAGAAGGATTCAAATGGTATGTGTGGACAAACTCAATGGTATTTTTAGACTTACTCATTGACATACTAAATATAAACATTTAAGATTCACATATATATAATCCACAGATAATGTTATATTATTAAGATTTAAATTAGTCAAATTCTCTTGTATTGTATGGTTTTCATAGCCTTTGATTATTTCATTCCCCATTCCTATATGATGAAGGAAGGAATTATCTAAACCTGTATCACTATAAGAATTGAAAAAAATTTATATGAATCCTATCATATAACTCATAGAATCCATTATGAAGTATCCCATTCCAAATAATGAGATATCCTCGAGCATGTCATAGTATTGTAGAGTTTGACCTTAAGGTGTAACCATTTTTTATCAAAGAATCCTAGGAAAATGAGGTTTATTTTTTTCATTGGAAACCATATAACCTCATTATGAGTATTAAAATACTTATCATGATGTTTTAATGAATCCAAGAATATCCCCATAATATGATAGCTCATATTCATTCCTAAGAAAACCTGATTCAATTAAACTTTGCTTAACTCCGAAAAACACACCCTCCAATGAGACATGTGAAATTAAAATCTAGAATCAAGGATCCATTTCTCAAAGATGGAAATATCAGATAAATTTAAACCAACAGTAGAATCAAAATTATGTTCGACATTCAATGAATGGTAATTAAAATTATCATTATTTTAATGTTTCATATTAATACAGTTCAATTTTAGGGACAATGCTATTATCATTGAATGAATTTTAATATTTTGTTCATCGATATGGCTATATCATTAATAAATTTACCTCAACACATCATCATACCCATATAATAATTTAAACATCTAATATTAAACCACTCGACCTCATTCTAAATACTATTATTATTTTAATGTGCTTTGGTAGTGAAAATTGAATTTACTTCCTTGAGTGTAAGAGTGTCTTTTTAAAGTATCCTATAATAATATATAGAATTAAATGAAAATAATAGTGATGTTAATATTGTTATGGATTTGTTCTCATCACAAAATAAAATTTACATGTTATCATGTTATAATATTATTTTGTTAAATTTTTCAATGTGATACTTGACTGAAGATCCAATAATCATTTCGAATTTTTATAATCTTGTTTTATTATAGAAACGTTCAAAAAGAGACATAGTCATATAAATGGATTATTATTTGGACCATCTACCACTGGATGATTTATCATATAAATCCTCTCTATGAGCCATATCTCATGAAGATAAAAGAATCAAACATCATGCTTTCGTAAGGATCATCTAATGAACAATAACACATTTGACTATGAGCTATATATTTTTGAAAGGATATAACCATTAATTTTAGGGAAATAAATAGATTAAATAAATTCTTTATAATCCACACCCTATAAAAATGAGATGGCAAAATTTCACATTAGAAATTATTATAAAAAAATGTATTAAATATAATTTACAGAGTAATGGGGGTTTAATAAAACTGCCTACATTTTTTTAATTTTTTAAATTAATGGATTTTTTTAAAACAACCAATAATTGAGAATATTATATTAGTTATATGAACCCAACTACACACAATCCCCTTGTACCCATGATCTCTCACCATTTCCCAACCCCCGATAGCTACCTCCCATTTCATCCCTAATTCCCCCTCTCCCTTACCCTCCAACGAAGACCATTTCAGTCATTCCCTATCCCCGAACCCATGATAGGGACTTTCACTTCATATTTCTGATTCATCCTCTTTCCAACAGTTGATATATACCGTCCATCTCATCCCTCGATCCCCCCTCTTACCAACCCCTGAATGTGACCACCTATCTCAGAACCAACCCCACCTCTCTCTAACCCCATACCCCTGATGAAGACCCCTCCTCATCGCGGACCCCATCTCCCCGATGTCGACCCCGCCAAAGCACTAATCGTAATTCTCCATAAAAACTACCAATACTTGCTTATCTCTCAGATTTTCTCCCCTTGACCCAAAGAGACAAGTTCTTATCTTTGGCCGCATAGCGAACCTAATGATCCTCATTTTTCATTAAGAAAAATATTCCTATTTTATTAATATTGAATAATTAACTATAAATTTGTATAAATAAAATATTATTTTATGTGGCATGATATTGGTACCATGGGTGTTTTTTGTATGTTTAATAATACATGAATGTCATAAATTTTAATGAACAGGTAGTTCAATCATTCAGTATTGTGTTTCTTCGGCATTTTTTAACCGTTTTATTTTTTTAAATTAATAATTTGACAATTAATGTCCACCTTAATAATATTTTCGGTTCAATTTTTCTTATGTTGAATCAAGTAACAAGATTTGTCAAAAACTAAAATGGTTGATATTTAATTTTGATTATACTTGTATGATGAAACATTTATATATTTATATATGAATTAATATGTATAAGTGTGAAAAGTAAATAAATATGGATATATGTTTTATTAATTTACCTTGAATCCCACCACAATATGCCACAGGTATGGATGAATCGTTAGATTATGCACATTGAAAAATGATAAATGGATGTTATAATAAAATTTCATTGTCCTGATTGTAATTTCATGTTATAGATGAATAGATACAATGTATATGATAATTTTATATTCAAATAGTTTATTACATGTTATGTATATTGGATTTTAAATTGTTAATATAATGTTATAGAACAACCATACGATTATAAAAATTTCCATGAAACTCAATTTGACCCACTATATTTGGATATAGATTTTTAGGATACAATACCCTTGATTTTAATAGATCAAAAGATCAATTAGTAGATACTGATTATTCTAATTCTCATATAATATTTCTGGAAAAAAGTTTATTTTAATAATGTACATGAACATGGAAAACAAGAACTATATAAAGGGTCTTCATTGTATTTGATGATTTATCTTCAACCTATGTTGTAACATATCAAGTGTCTCTATGGAATTACTAAAAAATCAGTTTATATTATTTTATAGTATATTTATGATCAATTTAGTTAATCTATGATCCCTTCAACATTCTATGTGACAAATAAAAACATCAAAAACATTCACATAATTATATAAGTCTTTATTCCCAAATGATAGAATTTATTACTATTGTGAAGTGTCCATAAAAGATGATGACATAATATTTCATACAATTAGATGGAATTCAATAAATGAAAATGATAGTATAAATCAATGTATCGTAAGGTGAAAATAGTGGAAGAATAATCTAGTAATGTTATTTAATTAATCTCTTATAAAACTGCATTTGTAAATATTATTCTACTCATATAATAATGCATAATAAATTAAGTGGAATACTCAGGATGGTATAATAAATATCATGATTATACATCTAAAAGATTCAATTTCATGAATGTAATTTGATTCATTATGTACAAATTTTTATTTATATTCATGGAATATACATTTGGGATTGTATTCTGATGGTCTGATCCCTTTTGGAATATTAGGTACAAATTATATCATTTGGATAGTTTTGTGATCCCATGATATCTACTAACATGGATGAATATGGAGAATACATCTTTTGTTGTTATGACGATTATTCATGGAAAGAAAATCCATTTAATTGGCATTGATGTCTACCATGGACCTATAATAATTTTTTTAAATTATTGTATGATGTTGTGTAAACATATGACGTATCAATGAGAAAACTATTCAAAATATGTGATTCATTGATGATGTCTAATTTCTTGTAATTAAAAAAGTATACTATTGGAATAGTCATACTAGTTTCCATTATCCAGTTTTTAATATTAATTGTGATCGTCATGAATTACAAAATTGTCCAAAATAGTGTTTTATGTTTCATCATATATTTCTTATTTCTTATCATAAATTCATTTTTATAAAGTCACAATTAAATGATGAAATTGAATTGAGGAAGCCACTAAATGTGTTATGGTGTTTAAAACTCATGGGAACGATAACAAAAGTCACTACATAATTTGCAAAATCTTATTTGTTAAAAGAATACGGGAAAAGGTAAATACAAACATTATTCAATGAAACTAGAACACAAAAGTGCATGAAAATGTGTATATTCATCTAAAATATTTATTGAGAGTTTAATTTGATACTTCATAATCATTACAATAGTAATATTTAGTAAAACGTATATGGAAGTGTAATTTATTAATTTCCTAATGAGTATGGTAAATCAAAGTATCACCATAATGCATATAAGGATTTTTAATAAATTAATATTATGAATGGTTTGTTGGAATGAAATGTATCCCTCAGAAATTTGAAAAATGAAACATTATGAGAATGATTTGTTCCATCGAAATTTTTCATAATGTAGAAGTTCTTGATGGATATTCAAGAACAATCTCATTGTGTTTTGACATAAACACCAAACATTAATTTTTTTACATATCAGGAATAAAAAAATATGATAGATAAGTTCATTCTATTGGAATTTCATAACATGTTACCTAGAAAATTACTTCAGTTTTAGTTGAGTTTTATACCTTTTTAGACATATCTATGGAATGAATTTAAATCCAAACATTCAATATAAACATTAGAGATGATTTTTTTGAATCATTAAAATTTGGATATGTTATTTCTAAATTATTTATTTGTAGTCATTTTTCATTTATTTCTTCATTTTGTTAAAGAAGTAAACATGGTGGACTTGTAAATTATCATCAAATGTATCCAATTGAGAGGTACATTAATATTTTTTGTATTAATACTATTGAATTTAAATCTATGAATTAATTATGAAAAAAAATTTCAAAGATTACTATTATTTCATCAGGTACATAGGTAATTTTTAATCTTATGTGAGAATAAATCTAAACAAGAATTCTATATTGTAGATGTTTAGAATAACATATAGTTCTTGAAATTATATTCTTTTTATTTTTATAGGATTGAATATAGATATATAAATTTCATACATGTTAAAAACATCTCCACTAATTGTCATTCTAAAAACTAATAATACATATTTCAATATATTAGGAAACTAATAAATAAGTTGTTAAATTTCAAACTAACTAAATTGGGGTTTCTACATGCACATAGTTATGTTCAAATAAATAGTCATATTGCAGATTAATTAATTGTATAATTGTAATTTCATACAAATAGGTAATTAAGGGGATGATCAAAAAATGAGTTTAAATTTAGAATGTCCTTTAATAAAGAAAATTTTTAAGGGTTCACCTATCATTTAAGTATATATTCATATTCAAATTATTGATATGTATTAATTTTTAATATTTCAAAAGTAACAGATTTTATCTTCTTGTATGGACAATGAATTTTGAAAATTGAGATGCAATATGAAATGAATTTAGGTTTTTTGTTCATAGTCCATAAAGACAGGATTAATGATTTGATGACTAAAAAATTTATTTCATCATGTTTTACAAAATATAACATGAAGAATACATAAAAACTGAAAATAGTGTGTAATTTACAAATGAATATGGGATTCAATGGAAATTTGGTTGACATTATTGAATTAAAAAATCATGATAAATTTTAAATTCATTTATTCAAAATAATCTCTGTAAATGTTGATACATGAATAATGAACGATTCCTTACATTTTTCATATGTAAACATCCCATGATTGATCCATACATATGAGTGTTCATGGAATGAACCATTTTTCATGGATTCATAATAAATGATGGTTTGTTATATTAATGTTGAGATACATGAATGTTAGAGAGATTCTGCAAAAAAGAAAGTATAGATACATATATGATATAGTAGATGATGATCAATTGGTACTTTGTGATAGTGAACCTAATCAAGCACATAACATTGAATTGTTTTATCCTTACTATAATTTAAAATGGAACTTTTGGGAGAGGGTGAAAATTAATCACTCCTCAAAATATATGTTCACATCAATTAAGACAATAATGATAAATATAATTGAATATAAAAATTTTAAATGATATTATATTACCATTGATCATTTATATGTGATTCGTACTATATAAAATGTCCTATTTTTTATTTTTTACAAATTATTATATTTTTTCCTTTTTTTATAAAATTATTATATATAAACTATTTGAATTTTTGGGATTCATATAATAAAAAAAATTCATGATCATTGATTATTAGAATCTTAAAGTACACCACCACTACCATCATATCAATTAGATTTGAGTGATTATTATGTACCGATGACATCTATTTTTCATGTCATTTCCCCAAATATTTTTGGAATCCCAACATACAATTCACCATTATCAATGGAGCAGTTGGCCACCCCTACATCCATGGGATATTGGGGAGTTACCCTTATTGGTATGTATTTCATTATAAAATACAATGTATTCTATTAATTTTTAATATATTTATCAATTAAATAAATATCACTAAAGATGACATATAAATATGTGCATGGTAGATGTATGGGACATAAAGTATTTTAATATAATCATTTAATTTAATTATTTTTTGGTGCCTAATATTGATGTTGGTGAAATATATTGACAGATTCTTAGGAATCATGCTTGAAAAATAGTGTTTTTTCTAGTTAATTATAAATATTTGAGGTGTTTACAAACCATATAGAAAAATGAGGACATTTATAAAAAAAATAGCTAATATGAACTTAATAATCCTTGATAACTAATTTAAAAGACATGAGTAAGATTATATAATGTATAAATAATGTGTTAAGAATTTTATTTCTAGAGGATTTTTCATTCTGATTTAGCTGACAATGTTTCATGATCATGGACTCTAAAAAATTCTCAAATAAATAGAGATATTTTAAATGGAGATTATGGTATGAGTTTCATTAAACAAATCTACGTTTCAGAATAATGTGTGAATATGTGCGTGAAGACATTTCACATGAGAAATTGAAGTTATTTTTCAATATTTGAATTGATATTTATCATGTGATAATTGTATATATCATAATATATTAAAAATAGAATCACAATAAAATTATATTTTTTATTAATTTTCCTACATTATTTTGAATAATTTAAAAAAATAAAGAGAATATTGAGATATCCACCATTTTTTCATTTTCAAATAATTTATTTTAAAATACGTGAAATTATAAAAGAAAACATTATATAAAAAAAATATTAAATTTTAATGAAATCATCAAAAAATTACGGTTTCATGATGATATTAAAACCCTCTCTTGCTGGAGAAGATAAAAATTATCCTCTGATATTTTTGTTGGAAAATTCAAAATAAACATTATTTTAAAATGCCAAAATGAGTCCATTCAAACCATTATATAAAAATACATGCATGTGTATAAAAGGAAATAAAACATTAATAGGATGTTTTAAATATTATTTTTGAAAGAATTGTTAGAAAACATATTCAAGGAATTAAAATATTCCTTAGTGGATACTTACTGTCAGAAAATCCCAAATAATTATGGTATTGTGAAATAAACCATACCCTCTTATAATCAATTCATCTATATGACACATGAAGTATGTACCATAAAATGAAACATTAGATACCATGATGTCAACTATATTCCAGACATAATATATCATTGTGAAGAATAGACACCACAAAATATTTATTATTGGTGCATAAGGAATATATCTCAGTAAAGTGAAAAGCGATATGAGAAACCATTATCATTCACCATCCATTAGTTGAAAATTTACTAAATTTGGATATAATGGATTGAATAATTTTATTAATTTATACGAGAATATATATGATATCATATATGATCCTATTATTTTATTTTATCACCTATTTATTAATAAAATATCATTATTACCCTTGTTTTTTGTGTTAATTACTTCATTTAATAGGAATATTTTTTAGTATATATCGCAGTTATTGTGAATAGTAAAAGTCATTACATATCATGAATGATATTAACTTAATATATGTAATATTTATTTATTATATACATATTTAGAATAACTCTTTAATGTTGAAAATTGAAAAATAATCACATCACATCTGGTAGAAGGTTGGTCATGTGTACGCATGATGGGTGATATAATTACAGTAATGGGTGAAATTGTAAGGATGTGGATGAGATATTAATTTATATATAATCAACATACTTTCATAATTATCATATATATTAATTATTTCTATCATTATGATAATCAATTAAATTTGGTTATGAAATAATAAATTTCATGACTGTATGGAGATGGTAAGTCGTATGTACCCAAACCGAGTGCTTTCAAATTTAAAAAGATAGATAAAAAAGGAATATTATTGTATAATAATAATTAAAATATTTCATAATATATATTATAACATATATAATGATGTTTAATTGACGCAAAACATCAAAAATAAATAAAAAAAGTAAAAAAATTGAAATAGTTAGAACATGTGATTACCATCTCTTAAATAATTCATCAATGGATATCTTACTTGGGACACTGGGGTTTGTCTTCTGAGAGGAATAATACCTATATATATTGAATAAGAAACAATTTAATATAAATGATAAATATTTTTGGATCAAGATGGAGCAATGTTCTGTGATGAAGTGATGGATGAGGATCTATTTTATAATTGAGGAGAGGGTCTCATTAGGAAACTGTAAAAAAATAATATAATGTAAAATAATTTTCAATTTATAGTTGATAAAAAATTATTTATTTAAAATATAATTTGATTATTGTTCAAAAATATATCATCCTATAATTTTGGACAATATTATGAAATATTTTTACTGTTACATTTTGCATTTAATACATTTTTAATCTCATTAACTCTTTCTATAAAAAAATGAAATTTACTATTTAAGGGTTTGTATAAAAAATATAAATGTCAAATGACCCATAAATTGATTATTTATGACCTCTTACCGATTTCAAGAACACTTTGGTCGAAAAAATATATTTTTGAGAAATTTATATAAATTAATTATATATTATTTATTATGAAATAACATTAATGTAATGTATTTTAATATTGAATACTTTGAATTTTTCGACATTCAAAAAAACAAGATAAATTCCAAAACAATTATTTTAAAACAAAATTATAATGTATAATTATTCAATAATTTTTTTATGAAATTAATTACCTCAAATTATATTCATTTTAATAAATTTAATATCATATATTTGAAATTTCAATTAATTAAACAAACACTGTATCGTCATTGTAAATGACATTAGGGTAATATTTATTCCCTAAAAAATTACCATGATGATGATAAATACTTTAGATTATCCAAAAAATATTTACAGTAGAAAATATATTCTAAATAGTTTTATATTATTTGTATTATAATAATTAAAAACATAACTATGACATCTTTGACTTCTCACTAAAATAACATACTATAAGGGGATTAATGTCATCAAATTTGATCAATGATGTCCTAACATTATCCCGAAGATAAAATTATATGACAATAACTCTTAAAATAGAATGATGAAATGTTTTATTGTAATTTCAGAATCTTTATCATAACATTTTCCTGTTAATTTCATGATTTTTCCTCAAAACATGATTTATAGTGCCCAGAATTATGATAGGCTATTGGAAAAAAGACATGTCAAGTTTTAATTATATTTCATCATTGAAGAGAAAATGATTTTGGCATTGAACATACTTTTTTAGGAAATAGATATGGAACACATAGTGTAAAATATAAATTATATGTATTATTTCCAAATGTTAATCCACATCTCAAATTATTTATAGAATTTTGAACAGCCTGATGTACTTGGGATTTATTTTCCCTTTCATTTCGTATCATACAACACTCTTCCATGTATTTACCTTTAAGAAAACATCATAACTGCATGAAATACCCAATATTTCATTTACTTATTAGTATAGATATTTTTACTACATGGGTATTCTCATGATATTTTATTGAATAGTCTATACCTTTCTCATTGCTTCCTTCGCATGTTATGGTAGTAAAATCTTCCTTTCCCATGATCTGTCTTAACATGATGGTTTACAACACCTATTAATATATATTGCTTCATAAATCACAATTTTAATGTAGAAATGAAATCTATGGTTATAGTAAAATTATTCCACATATAAATGCTAATCCAATATACATTGAAATTCTAGTGAGAATGTCCTCAACATATCTTATAAGGGTTGGATTGTCAATTCTGACTACCCAATAGATTGAAAGTGATTAACGCTGCTCAAATGATGTTCTGTATCAAGGTACTTCTGAATAATTTTCCATAATTTCATTGTAATTGGTGGATCATAATTGGTTTCTAATTAAACAGGTTCTCCATGATGTCCTTTAACATTATTAATATTGATTCACATAAGGTTACCTTGTGCAATATATTTCCTTCAATAAAGGAAATTTATAGATTTGGTATGTTGATCAACAATTAACAATATTGAATCACTCATTTTTATAGCCATTGGAAATCTAATGAAAAATTCCATATTAATGTCATCCCATTTCGATATATGTATAAATAGAGGTTCCATTAATCCTATAAATTTTTATCTATCATAAATTACTTTTTTGAAGACTAGGAATATTGACATATAGTGACTAATTTTCCCATTATAGTATCCCCCAATAAATATTCTCCAAAATCCCTATACATCTTATTTCTACAAAATTTTGTATTGAATATCTCAATTTGAGAATCATCTAATAATTAAAAATTTTTATCTTCGGTAAAGAGGGAACATTGTTCCTTATTCAAAAAATTAGAACACCAACATTATATATTTTGTCTACCATTTATTCAACATTAACATCATTATTTTACTTTTGAAAATTCTCATCATATGATATAGAATTTTTTATTTTTTCCAAAAAATATGAATTGTAAATAATTTGAAAAATTAGTGACATTTCCCATTCCAAAATAACTCCCATATCCTTATTTACAAGATATTTAATCCCACGATCCTTTCAAAACCCCATTCTTTGAAAACTGCATGATTCTTCTTGCTCAAAGTATTTGATACCATCTTTTTCTTCCCTATTTGGTAGGGGATCAGGATAAAATAATCCCTGAGTAAGTAAAACAATATCATTTACATCATATTGAGCTATTTCTATATGAATATATATTTCTAACGCCTATGATACTAATATATCTCACATCATAAAAAATATTGATAATTTATCCATATCTTTACCATAAAGATTACGGGTTCTAACCAACATCATTAGTTTGATAAAATTTGTTCACGATTTTTCAACTTTCTTGATTCAAATGCAATATCATTAACATTTTCAAAAAGTTAGGAACCCATTCTATTCGTAGATGCATCACTGTATATCAAAATCCCATCGATTCCTGATAGTATAGTAAAAATTTTAGATTTCACCAATCATCATATTAATTTTTCTAGAAATTATTCATATTGGTTTGTCTATAGGAACATAACAACATTACACATGAGATTGGATAATGGGTTGTCCAAACAAGAAACGTTTTGATCAAAAAACCAATAATTACATGCTAAACCAATGAAACTACATACCTTGGTTATGTTTTTTGTTTAGTTCATTGTTGGATAGCCATTTTATTCACATTATCAACTAAGATTCCATTCATAGAGATAATATTCCCCAAAAAATAATGTTATTATTGCTATAATTCATAGATGAAAATTACACCATTTAACTCCTTACATCTTATAGTCTTAAGAATGATCAAAAATTTATTCTCCTAGTTGTAGAAGTTTCTATAATATACTAAAATATGATCAATTATTACCTAAAAAAATAACCAAAATATTCCATGAATACTCTATTCATTAAATCCATTAAAACTTATGGGGTATAAGATAATAAAAATGGAACTACTATAAACTTGTAATGTCTATAACTCATCCAAAAAAGATAATTTTTTGGATGTATTCCTTTATTACACACAATTGATGACATCCATAATGAACTAAATATTATGGTCCCTGAACCTTTTCAAATAAATTATCATAGAGGGGCAGATGATAACTTGTATTTATCATAATAGCATTGACTTATATATAATCAATGAAAAACCGCATTGATCCATATGTCCTCTTAAAAAATTATAAATGTGCACCCAAAAGATGAATTATTGGGGAGTATAAATCCCTTAAAACAAAAATAATGATATATTTTTTCATCTCTGGTAACTAAATTGTTTCCATTTAGTGGGAGTCTATGATATTGGCCTTGCATAATGGATTAAATAAATTTAAATCTCAGCATTTTTATATGTCTATGTCTAGGTAATTCCTTCAAAGATACAGTAATTTATTCCTATACAATATTTACATCCTTATTTTTAGTGTCACCTAATTTATCCCTAGATGTTGTTTTATATTCCACACCAAATACATCATACAATAGAGATATGTGTGGTGCATCATTATAACAATTATATGTTGTTGTTTATTCTTTATATATAAGGAATTCTACATCTTCATCCAAAATCAAAATTTAATTCTTCTTATAATAATTTTTTGAAAAAAATTATAAATCCATTCCATATAAGGACTTATATAAAATAAAAACATATGTATGTTGTTTTTTTACAAAAATATCATTCCTATAAAATAATAAAGACTTCCAAACACATATTTTTTGTATTGATCCATCCAATATGATTTTTAAATGATTTTTTTTATTAAATCAAAAGGGAATTGTCTAATTTTATACGAATGGTTGGAATATATAAGTTAATATGATGATCTATAATAATGATTAAGGCATTAGAAAAATTTGAAAATATGATTTATATACATATCACTAAATCATTAGTAATTTCAATCTCTGTTATTCTGATAACATAATAGTGTCCATTATCCCTACAAATTTCTGGGGTCAGATTCCTTGATACATAGTATAATCATTTTCGTAGTGACTCATATCATTATAGTTGAAACACAACAAATTACATAATTTTTTTACCTTGAAATAATTTCGTTTGTGGCATTTTTATCCACATTTGTAGAAAGTTACCCTTCAAAATAGGCTTGTTCCATGATGTTTCATTTCACATTTATTGTAATTTGGAAATTACACCATTTGACTTTTTCCCAATTGGATTACTTCTATTTATAGAGTACTCAAAACATATATACTTATATTTCTTCTGTTCAAGTCTATAAAATAAGAGAATTGATTCTTTATTTTGAAAAAAATGATGAAATTTCTTCATATAATGTGAATGTCTAGGATACTACTTCCCTTAATTGAATGATCTTAATCCCCACAAAGAATTGAACAATATTTTTCCTTGTATTATTAGATAATCCATTACATGCCATGATAGCCTCATAATGTTTGATTCGTATTTAGAAACATTATTGTCCTCATTTTACCACATATTCATGAATTTTCTTTCCATATCTCATATCTATTCACAAGGTGACTATTTTTCTATGATACGTCCCTTAAAATACTTCCATTATATGTAGGTTATTTCTTCCTACTCTTTTGTGTTCAGAATAAATAAACACCATTAATCCACACATATTGAAAAATGATAATCATCCATGATAACATTATCCATTTCATTATATCCCAATGTGAGAAATTCCATCCCTATAGAAATAATATGTTACCCATATATAAATGGGTTACTAGTCCAATTGAATATTGGAGGTTATATTCTTATATAGTGTTCTAGCATTGTTCTTCTACATTGTGGATGAGGAAACTCCATATGGGTAAGTTTATTTCCCATAAAATGATTCAGATGTCCCATAATAGTAATATGATTTTCCTTGACAGTTGTAGATCCATATCCAACATCATTTTATGGAATAGGAGTGAAATCACTATATTAATTATGTGAATTATTCGATTTCCATTCATCACCCAAGGAGCCAAATATAAATAATAGAATACACTATATTAGGTTATGAATCATAATGAATAATATATAACTAGAAAAAAACATAGCATAAATTAAAAATTTATGTATATAAAATCTCAATAAATAAGCCTGGTCACTTTGGGAATGTTATCAATGTCTATTATAGGGTTTAGTTTCTATAATCTCTTTATTTTATAAATAATTTCCAATTTTATCGCATAACAATTTTAACCCAAATGGCCCGAAGGCCTTCTTTGAAATTTTATTATAGATAATCCCCCGTTTAAGGGTTGAAGGGGAACCTGAACATGACCCGTAGGCCCAAAGAACAAGGCCTCACATGACCCAAAGGCCCAGAGGCATACCACTCTCATTACATGACCCATAGACCCATTCCACTAGAAATTCCCCTCTCCTTATTCTGCATCATTGTCTCTTTATCTCCCCACCATTCATTGCTGATCGGCTAGCATTGCCCTATAAAAAGTTGCACGGTGCCTGGTCCCAATGGTAGTTTCCATACACTCTCATTCTTCCAATCAGGTTATCTCTTCTTCTGATAACTACTATTGTTGCTCTGATCCTCTTCTAATACCAACTATAAATACACAAACCGCATTAGCCTAGATTCAGTAGTTACTTTACAACATTGGCATAGATGCAAGGAAACACTTCCCAAAATATCTAATAGTTTAATGGTTCTATAAAACAACATACATACATGAATCTTACATTAAAACTGATAATTTAAAATTAATCATTCTAAATCCATTAAAAACATCATTATTATCCTAGATTTACCCATAATATCATTCGAAATGTACATCATGGAATCTATAGAAAAAAAGAAATCATAATAATGCGGTCATCTCAGATTCTATTTAAGGGAATTCATAAAGTGGAAACCATATTAAATAAGAATAAAATATTAGGTCAAATTAGATCACAGAGACACATGTCATGAAAAAATAAATTAATAATAAAATATCATGATTGAATGAAAATAAAATACTTCCATAATAACATGAGTTAAAACATATCCATGAATATTAAAATTTAATAAATAGTAACATGGGAATAAATAACTTTTCTTATTATAAGGGAATTAATAACTCCAAAAACTATAAAGAAACCATACATGGTTCATCCAAGATACAATACTTAAACTGGAAATTCGTCATCCAATAAAAAACTAGTTTTCCCCAGGATACCTACCACTAAGTCGAATTTATATATGGTCCCTACACATAACCATAAATGTCCAATTAATTTCCCAAATTATATATGTAAAACATCAACAATATAAATAATTTTTATTGTAAAACTAGAATACACAATGTGGAAAGTTTATCCATAAATTATGAATGATTTTAAAAATTACAGACATTGTGAAACTAGTAATAAAACATTATGAAAAATATTGAAGATGGTTTAATTGAGATCAACCTCAGTTAATCATATATGAATATAATCTTAAAAAATCTTTTATTTTTTTTAGATAATTACCCAATTTTCACTTTAGAATCATCTCTATAAAAATGTGAATATTTTAGAAAAGAAAAAAAATTATTTAAGAATTACATTGTAACATCGAATGTATGCTTCAAAATATTAATGTGTGATAATGACCGAATAATCTTTAAAATCCTAATATGTTAAAAAACATCCCTTTCATAATTTATTCTCAAAATACATAAAGAACCTTGATATGAAAATGAAAAAATGATTCAGTTAAAATTGTTTAATAAAAAGCCAAAATTAGTAAAATTGACTTTGAACAATAATACAAGAATAGTAAAAAAAAATCATGAAAACATATTTAGAAAACATGGACATTGAAGTGAAATATTCCCTAGTGGGTACTTTAATAGAAACATTAATGAATAATGTTGAGATTTTGAAATAACACATACCACCTTGTAATATAATATATCATATTCCTAATCAAAAAAATAACATCAAATGAAAAATTAGATACCATGAACGTTATGATATTAATGATATAATATATTAAAGGGTAAAATATACAAAAAAATAATAAAAATTAGTTTTGAATAAGGCTTATATATCATTGATGAAAATAATGTTATGAGAAACCCTTACCTTGTGCCTTCTTTTAGTGTAATTCGATTCAAATTCTCAAATAATATTTTAAATAAAGAAAATAATATACATCATAATATTTATGATATCATATAAGATCATATTATATTATTTTTTTAGTATCACTATCATGTCATAAATATCGTATATATTAATTTTTTTACATAATTATACACATCTCAGAAAAGTGGTGAAGAGAAACAATGTACACCACATTAAAGAGATTGTAAGTCATACATACACACATAGAGTGCAATAATTATTCATAGGACAGATAAAAGGTGTAATATTTTTGTCCCAAAGCTTGAATAGCATCTTAGAATTTATTTGTTAACGGATTTATTAAAATAACATGGAAAATGGATATAATGTTGATGAATAAATAAACATGAAATAGTTAGTAAATATGATTACCTTATTCTAAATTATTCACGTTGTATCTTATATTAGAGACACTAGTGTTGGTATTTATAGAATATAATAACCTCTAGAACAAAGATAAAAAAGTTATGAAGATAAATTAGTATGGATTTATTGAACTAAAAGGCTAAATATTGGGTTAACAAGTGAGGGATGAGGTTCCCTTTTATAATTGATTTTATGGGAACTTTTGGAAGCTCTCAAAAAATAAAATTAATAACAAATAATTTTAAATTAAAAATGGATAAAAAATGTTTTAATTAAAATTTATGTTCATTGTGTGTCTAAATCATCTCAAAAACATATTTATAGAAAAAATTGGTTAAATTTTAACCCTTATAATTTTGTTTTATCACCTATCCAATCCATTTATCTATTACTATGACATCATTTATTTTTAGTCATTAAGATTTTATATGGTTACATTAAAATACCATAATATGCATAAATTCATCATTTATGTCATTTTGTAAATTATCCCAATTTTTTTAAAAAAATATATTATTTTTAGAAATATTACATTATTTAATAATAAATTATTAATTTTACAATATCATTTTTTTCAATTTTGAAACTATTCCTTACATTGACTTATACATAAATAAATACAATAAGAATAAATTGAAAAATATATTCCTAACCCTCACTAACATTTTAATGTAGTCTCAATATTGTTTGTATGACACTAATAATATAAAATTGTAATTAGATTAACAATTTTAATTTCATTTATTTGATATTTCCAATTATTAAACAGTTAAAATAACATTTTTTTGCAAGCCATTAAGGTAATAACATCATAAACAAATGAAAACTAAATTCACATGATGAAGATAAATATTATATATTTTCATATACTATTTTTGGATAAAATTATATTCCAAATAACTCTATATTAGAAATTGTGTGCTTATTAAAAACCTATGTATGAAATCATGGAATTTATTTATAAAAAATTACTATAAGTATGTTAATGTCATATAAGTATATCCAAGTGGGCATAAATTCATCCCAAGTATTTGTTTTTTCAAAAATAACTCATACAATAATACTTAGAAAAGTTTTAGAGTAATATTTTATTATATATCATAATTATTTTTACCATTATACACGATTTACCCTTAATCACTGTAATAAAAATCTATAATTATTATTCATGATGTTAAAAAATTTAGGGTTCTTATTTAATAAAATTTACATCATGAGGAAAAATTTATAATCTATTTTTAAAAATTCAAAATACATTATCCATAAAGATTATTTAAAATTAATCCCATTTACATCGAATAGAAAGGATGGTTTTAAATGAAATTAATACAAAGTGTGAACTAATTTTATATCCAAATTTAGTATGAAAAATAATAGAACAAACATAATTATAATATTAGATGACTAATTGATCTATGTTTAATTTTACTCAAATTTAAAATATAATTTAACATTATCAATATTTTAGATGAAGAGTCACTATTTAAATTAAATGAAATATTTTTCATTATTCCTTGAAATATGAAACTAGTTAGAAAAATACCAAAAAATCACCCTTATATAAATTTGATATTATAATTTAAAAAATGTATTTTATTTATTCAAATTAAATAAATTAGAATTTAAAATTTTAGTTTAATAAGAAGCATTCTATCAAATAATTTCATAATTTCCATTCAAAAAACAAAAATTTTAATGAGTAAACGAGGATTTATTTTTATATAATCTCTATAAAACACATAAGATGAATGCTTAAAATTAGATTCAATGTATCATATATATATATATATATATCATTAATATAAATTTCTACGTGTAAACTATATTTTCATAATTCAGTTAATCAAATTCATACTTAGAATTCTAATATCTAGGTAATAATGGTGACATATAAATAATAATGTTTAGTTGTTTGATTAAGCTCGGTGTTGCATGAATCATAAGCTATCGAAGAAAATATTTTTTAAAAAATGACAATCAATAAAATAATTGGGTGTTATAGATCCATTATTGAATGACTTAATAATTTTATTGTGAATTTATCAAGATGACGTAAAATAAGTTCCATGATGAAACTATAGAACTGTATATTTTATATAGTTGGGAAATATTGAAAAGTATATTCTTGATGTAGATGAATATAATGAATGAATTTCGATGGTATAAATTTTATGATTCTAATTTTTACCAGGTTTCAAATGAAATATTATTTCGAATATGTAGAGGAATTCATGGAATGCCATTTTGAGTTGAAAAAAAAGTGAATAAAATACAATGAGAACTAAATTGGGTCTTAGTAAATACAAATTTTTTGCATGTATTAATTAACATTCAAGATATTTCATCATTAGATATTGAAAATTAAAATATTAATTTCATGCATCTACAAATGCTCATTTGAAATTGATGAGATCATGAGGGAAAATACCAAAATAAGAATCTTATGTTCATGTCTGGGAGTTTGAATACGATAATATAAGAGTTATGAAGCATGAGATTTTAAGATCATCATTTGTGAAGAAAAATAAGAACTATATATTATAGTGATGAATATGTATAAGATATTACTATCTTGATGCAACTGTTAATTTTTTGTATCGAATATAATTTTATGAGTCAAGCACTAGGAATGTTATGTGAGATGGCTATGATGATCTGCAAGGATGAAAAAGTTATAAGAATTTAGATGCATTTACTGATGTTTAATATATTTATGTATTCGAGGATCCAATAAAATGAATAAGGTGGTGCACTTTATGTATTTTTGTACATCCTTTTTCCCTCCAATGATATACTTCTAATGAAGAGCCTTAGTGGAAAAAATTCATATATATGGTTGGACTCCATATAACATGTGTACCATTGGGTATAAGAAATGATAAATGCGTGAATCTTTAGAAATTAAGATATTCATTATAGATAAGTACAATGTGATTATGGAAATAATTATTTGATGTGACATATATGCTAGTATTTATGTTTGAAGAAATAAACCCATTTTAATATGTTATTTGAATATATTGAAAAACCATTATATTATGTGTACTAGAAATCAAGGTATGGAGAAGGTCATTATTCCAAAAAAAATTATAACAAATTTTACCCCTTTACTTATGTGATGGATGGAATAGTGTTAATTTTCCTAGTTTTTAAAATGAATGATACAATTTGACTATTGGAAAATTAAGGTTAATTTGAATGTGAGTTATATAATCAAACATTAATTTATTATTTTTGAATTGATTTCAACACGTAATTAACTCCAACTAAGGTGTCTTTATTGGACCTATGCCACGTTAAAAAACATAGATACTGGAAATGATATTTTAAAATAATAACCAATGGATTATTAACACTTCGTAATCCCTTTAACACATGGGTAAAACTCTATAATATAATCATATAATATATATTTACATTTTTAAATTATTTAATATATATTTGTTAAGAATTATTTTATTCTATAAGAAAAAAATTAGGATACCCTAACGATTTATTTGGATCTAATGAATGGATATCCCAAAAATCAGCCACACATGTTTTCCTCAATAAATTTGATACATTCATGATTTAATAAATAATCATCAAATTGTATATTTTTTATTATGTACTTAAAACATGTTACGATCAATTGATATTTCATTATTTGAAAAATCATTGAATGAGGATTTCCAACAATAAAATGACGCTGATTAATTTATATAAATGGATAATTAATTGGAAATATATAATAATATTTCACTATTGAAACATATATCCAAACAAATTACACATTTCATACAATGGATTTTATATTTCTACATTAGAAAACCATAATTGTTATTATTACTATCTCCTATTGTTTATGGAAGTTACGATATTTCACGAACAAACCAACATCCAGAAACAGGTATTCTGAATGGAAATTACAATTTAATTTAAAATATTTATTAAATTTTATTTAATATTTATTTTCTATTACTACAGCTACAGTTAATAGTAAATTTATTGAAAGAGTAAGCTGATTTGTTTCTAATTGAATGTGATTCTTAAAAAGTGTACGAATTTTTACAATTATTAATAAGATGTTTTTTCCTATTACATTTATCATTATTGGTTTCATATATATCTTGAAGAGTTTGTTTATTGACTATAAATATAAAAAGAAATATAGAAAAAAGTTTTAGCATTGGAAAATTATGATTTATGAAAAAATTTATAATAAATATTCATCAGTATGAGTTAAAATATAAAGGATACAATAATTTCCAATTTAGAATCCCGCATTAGTTCAAATGAAGAACATTATAATTTAACATTGTTAGGAATCAATCCCTGACCACTATATCCATAATAAATTGATATGAATTAAATAAATTTAATCATAGAAGATAACTAATGGCCTCTATATAGTTTTTAGTGTCTTGTAAATGTCTCTATCTATTACCTTTCAGAATCCCACTACATCATAAATCTATTGTTCATGATTTTCATAGAGATATATTTTTATCCAATAATAAGATCCTTTCAGTATGTGTAGAGTCTTTTTTAATATTCATAAGAAAAATATTCTACGAAAAAAATTAGTTTTTGATGATTTCTTCGACTATGATGATATAATTCTGCACTTTTTAACGATTAGTCCATAATAATATTTATTCATTATTGTAGTTTATTATGTTTTGTAGTGATTAAATTCATTTAAATTTCCATCAAATCCATTCTAAATAAATTTTGATGTGAATATTTTTTATCTAGTAATTTTAAATCATGTTACCATGATTAAAAAAATATATTATTTAGGAAAAAATTTTCATTTGAACACATTTAGACCCATTCGTATGGTGGTACTTTTTAAATTTTCCTCTGAATCACTTCATGAATTTCCATTGCATCTTGAGTCTTCTTATTCTATTAAAATTACCTTTCATCTTAACAATATGTAGAATATAATCCAAATCACGCAAAAATGATTTAATTATCATGATATTTTAAGAATATAATCTATAATTTATTTAACATATGTGATATTATCAAAAATGCCACCTGACCCATGGTGAATATATGAAGAATTAAAAGTGAATTTTCATATAATGGTGATATTTTAGTATAAAATAGAAATAAAAAACTCAAATCTATGAAAACATTTTATGATAATCATATTGAATGAGGAAAAAATCCACTACATAGTTATTATATCTGTGAATGAAACTAATTTCTTTCTAAAAACAGTTTTACCATTATGAAAAAATTAGAATAGTAAAATTTATAAGTTATATTTTTGGCTCAAAAATGCATCAAATTTTTAAAACTATGAAATCATTTATGTATTTTAACAATTTATTATAAAAATATTCTTAATTTATTTAGGACATTTTGAATTAATTTAATAAAAATATGACGCATTATGTTTACAATATCCCTAAAAGTTCATGATATTTTTTAAAAGTCACATTTTAGTATAACATGTGCTCCACAAATTAAAATATAGAAAAAATACAAAAATTGTAATGATAGATTTGGAAAATTTTATATGATGGATTTTTTATGTGTAATAATAAACTATATGAAAAATAAACACATAGTGTGGATTGTATGAGCCAATGTTCTTGTTAGTAGTATAAAGTACCCATTTATCTTACAACGTGTTAAAATTATTTAAAACTAAGAAAATAATAATAAATATTGTTTTATAAATTATGTAAATGATCCATAAATCCTTTTTTATGTACAGGAATCAACCAAACCTCGATCTCAAATATGTGTTGGTATATATAACTCATAATGCATGTTTTAATATCAAACAAAAAAATTTATCCAAACTTCACATCATATATTTAAAATTGGGAAAACATGCTATTATTTTCGTGATTCACTAGGATGATGTACTGTGATTCATTTTTTTAGGTATAGAAAATAATAAGATATCAATTTGATTGATGGTGGTTTCATTCTGATGTGATGTACTGGTTTAAATTTAAAATTTATATTTAAATCTATAATAATAATTATATTATCAATATAAAGAAAATGTACATGGATTATATTGATTGATTAATTGCATTATCAAGAATCATTATTTATTATTAATATTTGTTTGAAACCTAATCTGATACGTGGGGTTTACATTATGATTGGATTCCTATTTTTATTTAAAACTGAAATTTTACATTATAAATTACACTATCTATAAAAACATATAAAATAATTTTGTATTCTTTTATTTATTTTGGAAAATTATTTTGGGATTATTTTTTAATATATTATAATTAATTACACATCAATCTAAAATTTGTTTTATTGATATGTTCTAAGACATATGATTTTTGAATTAGGTAAAATTATAGTTTAAAACATGATCAAATATCAAAAATAAAAACCATTAATAGAATGTCGATATTTATTTAGAATATAATAAATATGTTTTTTATGTTTAAGAATGAAATTAATTTTTTCCCTCCCAAAGTGTGTCTGTTACATCTCAATGTACATGTTTTTTTTGTAAAAAAGTAGACATTTGAGGTCACAACATGGGTCACAAACTCAAAACTCAAAAATAGTTATAAAAATGTCTTAATACAGTAAAAAATGATAAATGAATAATTATTTAGGTGTAGAAATATTTCAAACATAAAAAAGACTCACTATTTTGATGATATGATTCAATATGCATGATTTTTTTTAAAATTGATTTTTTTTCACAACTCATATGACATACTTAAAAAATAGTAAAATAAATCAAAATATCATGATACATTGGGAAAAATATTTCTGATTCATTTTTTATTAGTATACATTTACCCGATATCAATCTAGCACACATTCTAGTTACTATGAGTGAATGTTCAGGTTTTCAAATTGAAGTGATATTTTCATCCAAAATGGACATCAAATAATCAAAACAATGAAAATGTTTTCATGATGTATTGATACATTAGTATAAAATACAATGATTAATTTTTTATTTTTCTTAGTTATCCTCACACTAATCCAAAATATAATATGTATTTTTATGTATGAATGTGTATGTTTTATTTTAAAGTTAAATTATAGTTGAAAAATCAGATTTTACACTCAAAACCAAGAAAAAAACCCCAGATGTGTTAATATATTACGAAAAAATTCACCATTAATTTTAAAAATGAAAAAGGTACTATATATTATTCCAAAACATTGTGCCTCTAGTATGGATAAAATTTCTTGTGTTCATTATAAATGTAACTTATTAGTTGATAAATATAATTGTATTAGTGATTATAGGGGTTATGAAATTTTCTGTGGGAATTAGATACCTAAGGTAGTATTTTCATTTTCATTACATTATTTTGTAATAATTCATAAGGTGGAGATTGGATATTAAATATCTATGGCAGTGTCCATGGGTCATTTAAAGATTATTTTATCTATTAGTTGAACCATTTACCTGGGCGAGGGAGTAATTTTTCCTCTTACAGTATATTGTCTTTATCATACTATTCATTATCTATCCATTCCTTTAATTCTATAACATACGTATTCTATTCATAG
The DNA here is from genome assembly GCA_963277665.1 of Viscum album. NCBI lineage: Eukaryota > Viridiplantae > Streptophyta > Magnoliopsida > Santalales > Viscaceae > Viscum > Viscum album. Next base: position 526,868,306 of record OY728161.1, on the reverse strand, counting down.
CATATACAACACTGAATGTGAGCCATTTACTAGAATTTTATGTAATTTGGTATGGAATATTTAATAATTTTTTAAATAAATGATGGTAAAAATTATGTTGGTGATACCCCAATAAACTTTTTTTGATTTCATAAAAAAATATGGAATGTGTGAAGTTGATGATTTCCATGTTGTATTTAATAGTGAAAATTAACATTAAAAATTCATAAATAGTGGTGACCTGGCAAAACAATTCATGAAATATAGTTTTTGTGCGAAGCATCAGGTGAGGAATATGTTGAAATAAAAAATTGTGTTCTTTATTTGATATGAAGAAATTAGTACTTCCCTCAACAGAACTCACTAATAAAGTATAATATAGGATAAACTCAATTTTCTCTTTAAAATTATATTACAATATTCATTTTCAGTCATCCACATGACTTTTACTACCAGATAGCACATGGTCATCCATGATCATGGAGTTGGTAATTAGGTATAATAATGGAATTAACAAAATAAATTAATTGACCACCATCATATAAATTTTAATATTGACATATTGAGGACCCAAACATCCCATGAAATGAAGTACATATGTGGAGCTGGAACTGCAAACTATAATGATATTCCATGAATCATGATTAGTCAGAAAATATAACAAAGTTTATGGTATTCCATATTTATCCATGAAAATTTACCAAATTAAAATATGGTGTTGTTAATTGAAAAACATATATTTTTTAATAACTATTTATGCGGGGAATATCTAACATTATATTAAGTATATTCTTGAAAATTCGTTAATATTCTTCCTCTTATAAATCTATTGTTTGAGTATCAGTTACATAGTTTTCTTTTAAAATATCATAAGAGTGTGGTCTATATAAATTCTTTGAGACCATGATATTTTCATTCACTAAACATCCCAAGGATTTTTTGAAACATGTGATAAGATATAATCATAAAGTATATGTAATTGGGGTACCCATGTAATATATATTTATTGTAACACCAATGCTCAATATATATAATTTTTTTTATGATTGCTAGATTTTTGCAGTGACTCATCCCAATGATGGTTTTACATTGATGAAAAAAATTATAGTCGTGAGAGATATATGATGTATACTCATATTGGTATGAAAACTGAATCCTTGATATCTATATAGTAGATTGTTTTTCTTCACTAAATAGATGTTTTTATTGGATTTCATCCCAATGAACCCACTTCTGTCAGAAATTTCAGTTTAGATTACCATTTTATATATAATTTTTGGAATATTAACTATTTTTATTATCATATAATGATTTAGCCTTTTAACAATAATTTGAGTATGTACATTTGGAATTTACAGCATAAAAAGGAAATAATATTTCTCTAGTTTGATGATATCATAGAATTGAAATTACATATTCCCTAAATATCAATCTTATAGTTTGAATAGAAATCTATAACACGACACATCATAGGAAGACTATCAGGTTATATTATTCTTATGAGTATGAGACTACTTGACATGTAGATTTCACTTAAAAAACTACAATACATGATATTAGGATGGGATACCCACTGAAAGAAATTCTTTAAGTCTACACACCATTGGATTTCATGTATTTGAACAAGAGTATTGTCCTTTAACATTATGATTATTATTAAATTGTATGATTAGTTGAGTACATTGTTTTATTGACCCCAAACCATAATGACATATTATCATATTGAATTAGGATACGTTTTTTGTCTCACAAAAGATATTTTTATTAATTAATTATGTTATAATGTATTTATCTATTATTGTCTCTATAGAAGTTGAAATCTTAGATCATCTAATTAAGATATATCTATTAATAAAAATTCTGGTCCACAGTGTTCGATGATTTCATTAAATATTGAAAATCAATTATAAAACATGAATATATGGTTATGATAATATTTTCAAAACCATATTAAATTTAGATATTAGAAAAGAGGGAATATATTACAAAGTGAGAATTAAAATATGGATGGTGCATAAATATATAACATATTCATATTTAGGTTCCATGAAATATTGTTAGAAATAAATCATGTAATTTTGTAATACCCCTTTAATAAAAATGATATTGTAACCAAGAGAGTCACACACAATGTTTAATGATATCTCATTTTGATTTTATTTGATTTTATTTGATTGAATAAATTGTATTATCAATGTAGTTATTTATTTTTCTCTGTAATGTATTATCAAAAATAAGTTTTTATTTATAGAATAATACATTTGATCATATATACATTGGATTTTAATAAATAGAAAGGATGAACAATATGTTGAAATGTTCTTTTGGTGACATAAATTTATTTTGAATACAATTTGAAAATATTTTTTTGTATAGGATGCACACACCAAAAGATTAAATTAAAATAATTATATTTATATTTATAATTTAATATAATAATATTATAATAATTAACTATCCTGTGATATTTTAGGGTATTAAAATATTACTATGGTAATTAGGTAATTAAATAATATTTTACTCTTGTACTTATGAATAATTGTTTTCCTATTTTATGTCAAGATAAATGTGGCAAACATTTTTATAATGGAATTCAATGTAGGAAACCTTCATCTACATTTATGAGTTTTATCATTCAAAAATGAATATTATGAAAAAAAATTACATTACATACCCATAAATATGAATTCAATGTCAAATATTTCTCATTTTTTTCATTCCCTTTATCATTTATGTTTAAATTTTTATATAATTAGGAATATAAATTGTAAAAATTGGTGGACACCACCATATATTGTATATATTTACTTAGAAAATTGGTATTTTAGTGTAAATAAATATTTAATTTATGAATCTTTTTTTCATTTTATATAGTTTTTATGTAGAATAGTTTACCTTTCTATAGTATTTACTCACCCATGGATCTAATGAAACACATTTGAATATATGTTTGGAGCTAAAATTTCATAGTAAGGAATGTAAAAATAAACCTATTATACTTGTTAAAACTCAGAAAATCAAAGAAGGAAAGTACAATTTACACAATAAATATTTTATAACATAATTATAACATATAGATTGACAAAATTTACTACTTTCTCATTTTTTTTAAAATCCATTAGTAATCATAATAAAACCATAAAATCATTATTCTATTTGATAGTTGATCCATTTCCCCGGGTGAGGGAGTAATTTTTCCTCCTATATTATATTTTATTCATTCTATGATTCTTCTCCTCTCATTTCCATTAAATATATATCATACGTATTCTATACTTATCATGTACTACACTGAATGTGAACAATTTTATATAATTTTATGTGATTTGGTATGACATATTGAATAAAGTTTGAACAAAATGATGGGAAAAAGATGTTGGAGATTCCCCATTATGGTTTTTTTTATTTCATAAAAACTATATTATTTGTGAAGTTAATGGTTTCCAAGATGGATTTAAAAGTGAAAATGGACATTACAAATTCAGAAAATATGGTCACTAGACAAGAAGAATTCATGAAATACAATTTTGTTGCAATGCATCAGCTGAGAAATATGTTGTAACAAAATTTTTTTAGCATTATTCGATATGGAGGAATCAGTAATTCCCTCAACAGAACTAATTAACAAAGAGTAATATGGTATGAACTCATTATTCACTCAAAAATTATCATACAATATCAGTTCTCCATCAGCCACATGACATGTACTACTAGATAACACATGGTCAGCTCTGATCATGGAGTTTGTTATAGGGTATAATAGTTGAATTAACAAAATATAGTAATTGAAAACTATTATATAAATTTTGATATAGGAATCATGGGGACACAAGATACCCTTGAAATATAGTACATATGTGAAGCTATAACATCAGATGAGAATAATATTCCAAGAATCATGATTAGGAAAAAAAATATAACAATGTTCATGGTATGCCTTATTTATCCCTGAAAATTTATAAAATTAAAAAATAGTGTGAATTAAAAAAATATATATTTTTTAATAATTATGTATGTAGGGAATATCTTACATTCTATTACGTAGATTATTTAAAATTAGTTAATCATATTCCTCTTATAAATCTATTGTTTGAGTGTTGATTGCCCTGTTTTTCTTTTAAAATATCATAAATGTTTGGCCTATATCAATTCTTTGAGCCCACGTTAATTTTCATGCACTGACCATCCCACGGAATTTATGAAATATGTGATAAGATATAGTAATGGACTATATGTAATAGTTGTACGCATGTCATATATATTTATTCAAAATCAGTGTTCAGTATACTCAATTTTTTTTTGATTCCGTGATTTTTGAAGTGACTCTTCTCAATGATGGGTTTACATTGATGAAAAAATTATAGTCATGAGAGATATATGATGTATAGTCATATATGTATGACAACTCGATCCATGGCATCTATATATTAAATTTTTTTTCATAACTAAATAGACGTTTTTACTAGATTTGTATCAAAAGAACCCACTCCTGTTGGACATTTCACTTTAGATTACCATTTTATATTTAATGATTTAAATATTAACTATTTTTATTATCACATAATGATTTAACATGTCAGCATTAATTTGATTATGTACATTTGGAATTAATACCATAAAAAGGACATAATATTTCCCCATATTGAAGAGATCTTATAAGTGAAATGATATTTTGCAGAAATATCAATATTATATTTTGAATAGAAATCTATAACATTACACATCATATGATGACTATAAGGTTGTATTACTATTAAGAGTTTGAGAATAAATTACATGTATATTTCACATAGATGACTTCAATACATTGGATTAGGATGTGATACCCATTGAAAGAATCTACATAATTTTTCACACTATTGGAATTCAAGTATTTGAACTTGTGTATAGTCCATTAAAGTTGTGATTATTATTAAAACATATAAATATTTGAGGAAATTATTGTATTGACCCATAACTAAAATTACATATTATCATATTGAATTAGGATACATTTGTTGGGTCACAATGGATATTTTTATTAATTAATTCGGTCAGATTGTATTTATCTATTATTATCTCATTGGAAAATGAAATATTAGATCCTCTAATTATGATATATCTATTTAAAATTTTCCAGGTCTATGGTGTTCGATGATTTTATAAAAGAATTAAAATGAATGATAAATCAAGAATATATGGTTTTGATGAAATTTTTAAAACCTTCTTAAATTGAGATATTATAAAATAAAGAATATATTACATAGTAAGAATTCCAATATGGATGTTTCATCAATATATAACTTCCTTATATTTGTGTTCCCTGGCCTATTGCTAGAAATAATTCCTGGAATTTAATAGTTCCCCTTTAATATAACTGATAATGAGACCAAGAGGATCACAGACAATATTTAATTTAGGACAATTTTTTTTCATTTCAGAGTGGTTTTATGAATAATGGTTTGTCTTTCTATAGTTTTTACTCATCCATAGAACTAGTGAACCACATTTGAAAACATGGATGGACCTCCAATTTCATGGTAAGGAATGTAAAAATAAACCCATTATACTTGTAAATATAGAAAACAAAAGAAGTACAGTAACATTTAAACAATATATATTTTAAAACATAATTATAAGATATATATTGGAGAAATTATATCATGTTATCATTTTTTTAAAATCCATTAGTAATCATAATAAAACCATAAAATCATCAATGTCCACCTTATATCTCTTCAAATAATTTATGTAAAAACCAAAAATTTAATCTTTATGTGTTTATAATCTTTTTTTAACCAATGATACAATATAATTTCTATAAAAACCTTTTAGAATATAAGTATTTTTGAGAATTATATCAATAACCCATGATCTCTAATGTTTATACAATGTTTATATAACTCAATCTCTGTTAATTCAATAAGTGTAACAAATCATACGTACTCCCCCATTTTCACATTCCAAGAATAAATCAGTATCCAATTTATCAAAAAAATATATCGAGAAGATCAATCTTCTTGATTAATATTTGGAACTCCCATAATCACCCAAAATTATCATGTTTTATATCATGATACAAATGTTTATAATGATATCCATTTAAATCGTATATCCTATGAAATCCTCATTTGAACCCATAAGATGATAATTTTAAATTTATATACCAAATAAAGAGAAGTATCATTTTCTTTTGAAAAATATTATAAAAGATAAAAATAAAATGAAAATCAAGAATAATAACATATTTGAAAAAAATTAAATATAAAGAGGTATAATTATAAAAAATAATATATATAATGTTGGGAAATTATGTTAATGTATTAAAAATTAATTATTATTTTTTATTTTGTAATGAAATTCAAAAAGTTAACTTGGAAAAATTTAAAGAATATTCACTTTAAAAATAATATTAAAGAAGAAAGAAAAGTATAAAAAAATTTAACTAATAATATTTTTTGGAAAAATTAAAAAGCTAAAATTAAAATTAAGAAAATTGATATTGAGGAGAATGATTTCAATGGAATAATTTTGAAAAGGAATTAAAAAATCACTAAAATTATATTCAGTCTCAGTTTCTACCTTCTAAAACTATTGAATAATAAAATTATATTATTCAATTACATATTTTTTAATGGTTATCATGTTATTTTGATTATTATTATTTAATATGATTCATTTATTTATTTGTTTTATTTAGTTACTATATTTGATAAGTTCACATAAATTTTTTTGGGGTTGTTCAATATATAAGATCAAAATAACATTGTTGCATTGACTGTGGTAATAAGGGTTATGGTTCCAATACATAGATATAAATATTGATGTTTCAATTATCATAAATATACATTAAATAATAATTTTAAACCACCCCAATTGGGAGATCATGAAAATTTGATCATTTCATTTCAAGGGGATAGTAGTATGTACGTATTCATTAATTTGGTTTTCATTTTTCTATCACGTATAAAAAAAATAAAATCTATAATATTTTTATTTTTAGAATCGTATATATGTTAAAAATTAAAAATTTATTCATTATTTATATCCTTATGGGAAATTATATGATGTGGTAATGAAAAAAAACTAATCACATTGTGGAGTTTATAATCCACACGTACACACAACAGGGCTTATAATTTTACAATGGATGGAAGGGTAATACTATAGATAATATAGTATCTATAAAAAATCATAAGTATTTGAAAAAAATATAAAATTATTTAGTTTATAATTAAATATATCCATGAGAGAAGATATAAAAAGACAAAACACATCACTTCATAGAGGTGGTAGTCCATATTTAAACCTGATAGATGTTTTCATAACCCATATGAGACAACTAAGATAAAAATGTGTTATATCATAAAAATAATAATTTTTTATAATATTAAAGATTCATTATTTATTATTTTAGTAATTTAATGATGATTTAAATGCATTTAAAAGAATAAAATAATGATTGAATAATTTTAAGTGTTAAACCCCTCCATTGGAAATCCTTGTTTAGTTTAAACCTAAATCTATAACAGGTATAAATTTTTTGAGACAAGGATGAATAGAAAATTAGGAAGTGAGTTTTAAAACCATTTAATATAGAATTTAATCGTGTATAGTGCTCACCAATTTGTAATAAATATAGAGAGGATGTGATTTTTCATAATTTTGTGGTGTGTTACACTTATAAATATCATTACATTTTAAATGTTCTAATTTTATACCTCGTGGTAATATAAATCTAATTAAAATAATTTAAATATATTTTGATAAGTTTTTGAAATATTATTGTGTAAATAAAATAATTATATTTTTTTATTTAAATATCAAAGTTTTTGTACCTTCATTAAACCATTTTATGATTTTCTCGGGTAATGAAATTTTTCAATGAATCTATTCACTATGATCAAAGATGAAATTTATCCCATTATTAAATTTTTTATTATGGAATAAAAATAATTTTTAGGGTTCAATTTACTTTTTGGGTTAAAATTCATTTTTTTATAAGAATGAAAAATAAAATGAAACAAAATTTGTAGATAAATTCCTTTTTTAATCATAATAAATAATTAATTTAGAAAATACAACATAATGACTATTTATATGGATGTACATTGATTTATTATGGAATAGGTGAATAATATTACTTTAAAAGCCATAAAAATTTAATTTATATTTCTTTAAATCATGATAATTAATATATGTTTATATAAAGGTCATTATTTATTATTAATCACCCAAAACTCTATATTTTTTTAAAAAATACCCAAAATTCAACCAATGAGAAATTGAGTATGATTAATTGAAAAAAATGATGTCTCAGATATATTCAAATTTTAAGGACACTAAATAGAAAATTTAAATTATATAATATAATAGAAGGAAAAATAATTGAGATATAATAAAAATATTCAATTTTCGATTGAATGATTTCAAATAAAATATTTTATAAAAATATGATTTATGTAAATATAAAAATTAAAATTTATAAATATTTAAATTTAATCGTTTCTTAGAATAATGGGGTTCTTATATCCTACAAATTTAAAAAATTCTCCCTATAAATTTTTTTCATTATGCAATCAATTGATGTAATTATTACTACATAGTTTTTTAAGATTCCCATTTTTGTTCCCCAATCGAGTGATTTTTTCATGAAAACTATATATATATATATAGTGTATCAACCTACCTTGCAATACCTCCTCTCTATGATCAAAGATTTGAACTAGATTTTCCTCCTATAAAAGACAAACTGCACTATAAACTACCTCAGGGATCAAAATATGAAGTGCATCATGTTCATATTTTTTTAAAAGTAACATATGAAACACACTATGTAACTATGATAAACTCATAGAAATGAATAATCAGAATGAAACTAATAAATATTATTATAGATTTTTATATGGTCTAATAACCCAAAGAAATAACTTTCTCTTTTTACCAAAAAAAAATTCATCATCCAATGGATATATTTTAAGAAATACATGATGACCTACATCAAATGAGAATTAATTAATTCTATTACTTTAATAACTATTATACAATCACTAAGATACCCTCATATGATTATGAATCCATATTACCTTCTCATCTATTTATTCTAAAAATTTATAACCTAACCACTTCATTTCATGAACATGTCTTATATAACCTAGAGTTAGACACCTCTATCCATATAATTCATCAAGTGGTTCAATTTCTATAGATGAATGAAAAAGTGATTATAATGATATTTTACTAATATAATGTTCATATCCCATCATTCATAATAATATAATGAACAATTTCATAGAATATCATTCACACTTATAATAATTGACATCATCCATCCATTATATAGGATTAAATGGGATACAAAAATTTAATTCCATACCAACTATATCTTGATATCATATATATAAAGTAGAGGTAAATCAAGGATCATGAATAGATGCAACATATATTGGACTCCATATAAACATACTATGTATTTAAGATAATGTCTAGAAATATGGACCATATATATAATATATTTAAAAATAAGAAACTACATATATTTAGTCCATCAATAAACAAGAATAAAAATATCAATTTTCCCTCTTTATATATTTGGTAAACAACCCATTAAAAACATAGATAAATTATCCAATATTAATTTTTGCATTAGCAATAGCGAGTACATCCCCTTCAATTATTTCATCTAAGATTTAACATATTTCCACGTCAAAATATTTCATGTTAAAATCAATAATATATTTCTTGAATTAATCATAAAAATAATAATATCAGTGGTCACTATATATATTAATTATTTCTTGATGAACATAAAGTAGTGATTTATGTGCTGCAATAAAAAATTACCTCTATAAATGGGAATCACATGGAACACATAACTGTCTTCCAAATCATAAATCCCTACTTATCTAATGATAAATTTATCAAAATCAACCTTTTTAATAAACATTAATCTTTCAATAAAACTATGATATACTTTCCAATAATATTAAATTCCATCAGACAAAAATTACTACACTAAAAACTAAAATAATCTGGGTGTTCATTTATAAAAAAATATCTATAAAACATTTCTTAAACCATTATCCAATTTATCATGTTAAAAATTTATTATTTTTAGTGATGAATTAAATTTTCAACTCATGACTTCAACTACATTGTTTTCATTATGATAATGATAATAAATAATGAAATTATTATCCTTTATTTGATGAAACATTATTAGCTACCTCATTTTCTTCTCTTTTTAGTGAATAGATAATATAAACATTTTTTGTAGTTTTATTCCACATTTTACCACATATATAAGATTCTACTAAATTTTTAATGTAAAAAATAAAACTAAAAACTAACAAACTTCATAAATATGCATAAATTTATTATACTCATTGTTTTTTAATTAACATAAATAATATAGAATCATCCATTTATCCTACATCAAGACACAATCAAGGAACTTTAATCATGAGTCATGGAAAATATAAATTTCAATGATTATATCATTGTATAATTAAGAAATATTCAATTTAGTTCGTGAAAAAATCATCACATTCTAGTGTCTTGATGAATTTGGATACTATTTGAGATTACATCATTTGTGGGATAGATAAACATGAAATTATTTTTTCAATCCATTAATAGTAACACCTTAATCCAAGGAAACACTAAATAATAATTAAACTTCTAGGTGTTGGACACTGTTCCACAATATTATATTTAATATGTTCAATATATATTATATAAATAGAATTAATATTCCCATGGAATTAATCCTACCGTAACCAAATTTAATATTTTCAAATACTTCATTAGAATTTAATTTAATTTAATATATACAGAAAAAATCAATAAATGATCCTTAAATTCCAAAAATCATTTAGAGTATTCTAAAATGTTATTTATAAACACATCTAAAATTTATCTAGATACAAATGAAAAAATATATTCATAAGACCCATAAATATAATGAGTTCATTAATCATCTGAAATTGAATAATTGAAAAAAAAAATGGTCGTACATTGTAAAATATATCATTCACAAAATTTCTTCCTACTTTAATTTTAAATTGTGTATCTTTAAAATTAGACCGACCTTCAAAAAATATTCATCACCTAAGATATGATAAAACATATCATTGATATGAGAAGAAAATACAAGTTTTAACAGTAATGATATTATGTTCCCTGTAATTAATGTAATTTTACAGGGAACTATTATATATTTAAAATATATGATCACCATGAAGTGATGTTATGTGATTAATGAAATAATTATTAAGAAACACATGTAACTTATTTTTAAATTCCCAATGTTTAATTAGATAAATTCAAAAATGGGGTTTTGAAATTCTATTACAATCATGTACTATGATAACAGTAAATTAAACTTCATTATTATGAATAAGACCTCAAAAACTATTATGAAATTCAAAAAATTATTATTTTACTAATAAAATTTCAATAAATTGACTAGTTCATTTCTTTTAAAAAATAATTCCATGATAACCCATTATAAAAATAACTTATTTTTAGTTGAAATCTATCTTATCCTAATACATTTAAAGGAAATCTATGCCAATAATAAAATCTAAATATATAATGGAAAACATAATATAGTTTTGATGAATAATTTGAAAAATGAGAACATATAGATTATTTTAAATTTTAATTGCGTTTATAATACCCATGTATTTATTTTCACAATTTATACCCTCATTTCATAAGACTATATTTCCATTTAGAGGAAAATATTCCAATTAAAAAATAAATTTTTAGATTCCAAATCAGTAAATTTTTTATCAAAATATGAATAAACATGTCATGTATCAACTGCCACTTATTTTGATGGAGTCTCATCTACTATAGTGGAATAGAATGTCATTCCCATGCCCTAGTTTTAGTTTATGATGATTAAAACCTTTAAAAACCAATATATATACACATAAGTTTAATGACCAAACTATTTTCAATAAATCATCTAACAACTGGACGATTATTTGATTTCGCATTTCTAGTCAGATCAAAAATCTTTTACATATAGTAATTAGATAGATGTCCAATAATACAAAAATAGTTACATATAATGGATCCTATAAATTGTTCCACAAAATTACTTTTACAACATTAAGAACATGGGGTGGGATTACCTATAGAATCATATTTTACTGGTTTTACTTTAGTCTCCTCTTAAATTTCTTCACACTATTGTTTTCATATGGTATTTCAAGGTCATAAATCATTATCTCAACATTATTACTATATTAACCATTTCCCATGAAACTTTTAAATACAAGATAAGTGGTTTCTCTTTGTATACATTGTTTTGGAACAATGTAAAATTTATCAATTATACTATCATGGCCAAGAATATACATTCATGAATAAGTCGACGATCATGTTAAAATTTACTATTAAGAAAAAAATATTCTTCTTACAACTTCAATTATATAAATATCCATCCCATTAAATGTCAATGATAAATAAGAGTGTACTTCTCATGAAAAGAACATTTAAGACGTTCCATAGTAAGGCAATAATATCATCTTTTTCTAATTTTTAATTCATAAAATATCCCTATAGATCAAAAAAATATAAAAATTATATACTTAATGAATTAAATTTTGATGTTATGTATATCCAAAAACATCAAATTTCTCCTCCAAATCAGTCACCCCAGGATCATCTTTAATTATCTTTGAAGATCCACTGAATACATGATGATGATATTTTATACACCACCCCACTATAAAATTGTTCTTCTATATATAATTAATTGGTTACCTTTCATGGGTTCCATCATTAATAAATTTTATCAATTGAGTTAGAACTGATAAAAATGTATCCCTTCCATATATTCCCTATTGTTGATCTAGATTTTTATTATCCTCTTAGTGGATTCCTTCTTTAGATACCATGTTTTTTGTATAAAAAACCATTTTGAATATACATGAATTAGATGATGAAAAATGGAAATTAAAATATATATTTATTTATAATATAACAATGAATTTTATCATCATAAGAGTTCCTTTTAGCATTCCCCTAACAGCTAATGATCTCAACTAATTTCTATAAAACCAACTAAAAAATGTTGATACATTAACAACTAATAAATATGCTTTTAATAATAAGTATTTTACATTTTTACATCCTTTTTATCATTTAGGGTAGGATTTCTTATAATTAAAAATAATTTTATAACAAGGTGTATAGTTCCAAATAATGAAAAAATTGATAAAAATAAGGAGGCATATTTATACCCCTCTTTAATTAAAGTCATTTGTCTTCATATTTTGTGATGATTCTAAAGTAAATTTTTTAAAATTTATATAATTATTAATCCTTTTTAGATCATATTCTTTTTAAAAAAATATATTATGAGTAAATGTAATTACTACATGAAATTAAAATAATGGAATAATATTAGTCTGTTTAAAAAGATTAAAACACCTGAATTTGATTAAATTTATCAGAAAAAACATTAGTCACATGAATAAAATATATTCACATTTTAAAAGAAGATATTTATCAATGTAAGCCATTTAAAACCATTAATAGAAATAGCAAAACATGAGTTCATCATGAGGCATGTGATTACTTATAGAAATATTTCTCTAAAAAATAAACCTTTAACCATTTAATGTTTGTAAACATTCATTACCAAATAAATCCTATTAATTTCATTGAAAAACACAATTCATGAAGAATTAAAGTAACATTTAGAATCGTATTCACAACATGTGTTCATCTGTGTACTACCCATGTCAAAATAACAAAATCCATTTTTTTTCCATACGAGTAATTGAACCAATTATCCCCCTTAGTTTCACCTTAATAGAATAAATCATTACCCCTGGAATTACATCTCTATATCAGTCTCAAACATCATCATGATTTATATCTACCACACAAATTATAATTTAAAATATCCATATATCATTTAATTAACTTCTAAAATTTATAATCCTGCTATTTTTCATCATAAAACTATTTGAAAAACCCCATTTAGAACCTTAATTAATGAATTATACCATTTATCACAAAAGTAATGAGGTTGGTATTTTTAATTTAAAAAACATTTAAAAAAATTTTCTAGAAGAGAATGAACAATCAATATTTCAAAAAATTAATAATAAATATAGATTAATTCTGATATAAAAAACAACTATGACGATATAAAATTTTTGTAAGGAAGTAAACATTAAAAAAACTATTTTCAATTTTATAATATAAGTAAAAATTGATTACATGGAAAATCTAAATAATATTCTTATTTAACAATTTCAAATGAATGTAAAAATGAATTTAATAAGTATATTAACAATCATTTATGTATAAAAGTAAATTTTGTGAATCATTGTTATGAACATGTATATGGAGTAAATTTATTTTAAAAGAATAATTTAAAAATACTTATTAAAAACATATATTACCTCAAATATGATCTAGCTATGTTAATTATATATCAGCGGAATCATAAAATTATATTAATCATTTAAATTATTAGGAACTATTTTCATGGTCATTCCATTATCATTAATCATTTTATTTCATTTATTACCTACTTTTGTTTCATTATAAAAACTTTTATGCTCGCATTATATATCTTATTATCATTTAGTTTTTAACCTCAACCCAACATCAGGTCATTTAATGTGGTCAAAAGAATTAACATTACATTTATTTTATAATATTATGATTTTAATGAATATATCATTTAAACATTTACTAAACATTTTAAACCATCAATGTGATGTAGATTGACAAAATGAATGACATAAATTTCTAGAAATAGTAGTCTTTACATATTTATGAAAAAAAATTATTTTATCTAATGGGTGTAAATAGAATTAATTGTATATATTTGTTATTTTTCATTATAAAAATTATTATGTTAATTTAATAGTTATATAATTTATAATATCTTTTTCCATCCATGTCAGGTCATAAGAAAATATTAATCACATCCTTTCATAGTGGTAGTAGTGGACATGTACTCATGAGTGATGTAGTCATTTTCCAATAGACAAAATGGTATGAAATTATATAATATCATAAATATAGAGAATAATATTTATTTCAAATAGATTTTAAAAATTTATTAAATCAATCATAACAACCTTCCATGAGAGGCGTTGATGAAAATAAAAACACCTCACTTTGTGGAGGTGGTATCCCACACATACACAGATGCTATATTTTCATTTTAAATAAAATGGACAAATATGAAAAACTGTGTATGAAAAACCTAATAAAATTTCATCGTATTTTTTAATATTATTTTACATATCATATTGGTTATGATGGTTTGAAGGTTATATATTATGAAAGAAACATAAAAACACAGTTAAGAGTTATATCTTCTTTTTAGAGAACATATGAATTATTACATATTAGTCCTCATTAGCTTGGTTTTCAGCGATTCAAGGACATCTATGACATGTGGAATAAATTTATTAAAATATATTTATTTCATATTGGTGGATATAGTGTGATCAAAGCTAAAGAATAAGTAACGAGAGGAGGTTCCTTTTTATGTGGTGAGATTATCAAAATTGTAAATATTATCGAATTCTTAAATTTCTAAATTTCTTAATCATATTGAAGTTCCAAAACAATAAATATATTTTAGAATCTGAAGTCATTTTTAATTACATAACCTCCTCAAATAATAATTAAGATAACATTTTGTGACAATAAATGTAAGTTTTGAACTTAATAAAATCATTTAAACCATTAATGTTTTAACTATTTTTGTGACATTATCTATTCATTATGAATAATAATAAAATTTAAATAATTTATAATTTTGAAAATCCAGAATAATAATATTAAATTCAATTTTTATGAATCACATTTTAGTTTTTGATGATTTTTTTAAATATATAATAGAATAATATAATGAGAAACTGTTTTATTAGAAAATATCTTTCAGAATCGTAAAATGAATTTATATCAAAGTGATTTTTAGTGATGTTTTTAGTGAAACATTTGTATTTTTTTTATTTCAAGTGTAATATTTTTAAATTAAAATTATTCATATATAAAATTATACCTTTTAAATTCATGAAATTGAATCATTTCTTTTTAAAATATTAGTATTTTTCATTGTTCAAAAAAAGATCATGATTTGTCAAAAAAACTAAATAATTTAGGCAAATAAATATTTGATATGATGAATTAAAAATTATTTCCTTTTTTTACGTAAATTAATAAAATCAATAAATTAATATTTTTTAAAATATATATAATATAATTGTTTTTAAAAAATAATTACTATTTCATTTTTTAGTATATATATTGAAATTAATTTTATAAAAAATCTAAAATGTATAAAAATAAATAATATAAATATATATGGATCATAATAGTGATTATTTTCTAGAATTGAATATGTTTTCATGAAAATAGTGAGTTATAATTAGGAAGTATAGTGGTTGAAATCACCATCCATCTTATATTATATAGTTTTTTATATAGTTCTTTGATGTTAAAGGGATTGGGATTGAGACCAAGAATAAAGGACATAAGGATATAAACATGTCTACATGAGAAATTAGGGACCAAACAATGAAATTATGAGATCAAAGAAGACATTTGGATCACCTATAGAGGTGGTTTGTTATGGATCTGCATCATGTAATGATAAATGATTATAAATAGTGTTTATATGATCAATATCTACCTAAAATAATGTCAATATGAATGAGGGTGTTCTTATTATTAACTAATTAACTAATTAATCGAATAATAAAGATAGAATATAATTTTATGGAATTATATTTCACTTTTATTTGATATATTATGTAGTCATGAAAAATTTAGTCTTTCACATTTTTCATAACACATTAAATCCGGTAAAACCAAAGTTAATAATAAAACTAGTAGGTGATTTAATTTCTTATAGACCCTCCATGTTTTATTAAAACAGAAATAAATCATAATTATAATTATTTAATTTTCTTTAAAATTTATCAAAATTAATTTTTTATCTTTTATTTTTTATTATCTTTTATAATCCGTGACAGTGATATATCATCTTCATTGTTTATCATATTACATTGAACCAGAGATGAATACGTAATGACTGAATGGAGATTATATATGAAACAGTTGAAGATCCAAGATAAACATACATATTACAAGAAATATTACATAATTACACATTATATATATTGGTTTAACAAATTTTCAAATATTATGGTCAAAATATGGAATGTGGTGTTATTACATGGGGTTTGAAGAAAATTTATGTCATGTACTTGTGTGGAAAATTGTTTTCATCGGTATACAACATATACCATTAATAATCAATATAGAAAACTCATATAAAGTGATCGTCATGTAGTCAATACACAATTTTAATTAAATTTGAAATAAAAAAATATAGAATTCGATGTAATTGATGAAAAATTTAGTAACATGGTCCCCCCTGTGATACAAGATTTTCATTTTTAATACATGCTTAGAATAATAATAAATTCCATGTAGAATACATATAGTCTTCTTAGATGCGTAATGTAGATCGACTAAAATTTATTAGATGTTGTGTAACCAATGTACATGATGTAAAATCCATTCTATATCATTAAATGATATGGTTTGACATATTCATAATAGTAAATACATTTGGAATGATTAACTGATTTTTTATAAACCAAAATAAATTACTTTTTATTATTGAAATAATGTCTACAAAGGTTTTTATAGAAACTGGGTAATTTTTGGGTGATCAATTTGAATGGAGTAATTAAATATTTATTAACTTGTATTTTACATCATACATACCGGGTATATTTTTTATAAACACCTTGTATCCTATGGTTGTGAAAAAAACCTTAATGTGTAAATTAATACTATTCCATATAGTCATACATGTCATAGTAATAACATAATATCACCCATTAAACTACAATCCATGTTATTAATTACAAACCTTTCATTCTATCAAACAGTATAGTTAATGAAGAGATGGTACATAAAACATATCCTCCCGTATTTATAGTAATTAAAGTGGATGTGAATGTAAACTATCTCAATATTTCATATATTAACGTATGATATGGTATTAAATAATATATAACACCATTAATTATCAATTCAAGAGACTATTATCATAATTAAAAGAGATATATGAAATTAATTTTTTTCCTTATATGAATGTACTATTTTTTATATATGTGACTGCAAAATATCATAGAATAAATCATACATATGATAGATTCATTGATTTACTAATTATTACTGGTTTTCATAACAACTTAATGATAAAATATATTAGTGGAAATATGTTTCATCCATACCTAATTTTCTATACAATACAGGAAGTTCCATTAGACATTTATGCAACCCACAAAGCAATTCTTATTTTCCCCTCTTTATTGTGTGCGTTAATTTCATAGATAATGGAATTAATTCATTATTATGTGGAGTTTGTTAAATAAAATGTTCATGAGAAAAAACCAATAATATACATTGGTAAATTTTTTGATGATACAAACTCATGTCAAGATGGGATAGTGGCTTTTTACATAGGATCATATATAGATTTATCATCCACATAATATATAAATAATTTGAAAAAATCCTAATTATAATATTTTCTTTAATTTATATTTTTTACATATTAATATTCATAATTTTTATCATATAAATAAATAGTTAAATACATGTATGATATAATAATAAGATATTTAATGTCTCATTATTTATTTATAAAAGGATAATTAGTTATATAAATTACAATATCTATTTACACGGAATTTGATAGATTAATTGATAAAATTTACACATAACTAAAAAGAACCCCTCATGTTAATATAATGTCGTCCAATCCTTCTATAATAGGATTATTCTATGTGACCATAGATCTATGTGTTAGTATCCCACATCAATATAGTTATTTTATTTGTGGAGTTATTATGTCATTTTTTGGATGAATTAACTAATTTTGATTCAATAAATGTAGACCATTATAGAATTATTGTACAATGAACTCCTATATTATGGAAATTAGATAATGGATTTTATGATATGGGAAACCACTAAAATGGAAATAGAACAGTATGGTAATTCAACTAGCTAGATTGTGCAAATAAAAACTTATATGTAATTCACTAGACTTCTGTCTAGGTTATGTGAAAGACAATATGGCTACCTTAAAAAATCACATGATAATCCATTCAAAGTTCAATAGTATGGAATATTTCGACTTGATAAAAATGAGAGAGAAATATTATAATTAAATATTTTCGCTTCAGATATTTTGGTAAAAATTATCAATGTTACAAAAAATTGAATTAAATTGGAATGCTTGATGAACAAGTTTTCCCTATGATCAAAATAATAGAAATAAAAAATTCATATCATTAAAGAAATCCTATAAAGGTATAAGTTTGTATGTATTATACTATTCTAGGCAAGGATGTTATGTGTAGTAGTGTACTTGGTGCTGGATGAGCCCATAAACAAGTTGCGTAAGGTCGTGAATGACCCAACATGATGAAAATGATTAAATCATATGTTTTACAGTGATTATAGGTTCCATCCATTTTTAATGATTTTAAAAAACATCAACAGGAGAAGAACACATATTAATTATTTTCAAATCTCTGTGAATTAGATCCGAAGATATATTGACAAGGGTTGTATGTGATTTTGAAAGAAACATGTATGTTAAAACACGGAGTTGTTTCACTGATTTGGTCTAATGTAGTAAAAATTATTTTATATATTTGGTGTATTGACATTATGGGATTCAAGTATCCTATGATGTTATACAAATATGAAACGTTTTTCACAAAACCTCATTGTTTTACAACAATTAATCTAAATATTTAAATCAATTGTATAATACTTTTATAAATCAAGGATACAACCCCATGATTCTAGGAATGGAAAGAAATTTATTTGGAAATAGAAATAATAGAAATATATAAATGATTTTTAAATGTATATATGGTTCATTATAGCAGAGTTTCATGAAGTTCTTGCTTGTAGGTAATTGTTTCCCCCCTCTAATGTGACATGATGTACTTTTTTTCACCATAAAGGAGTGTGATGGATCATCTAGTCCCAAAAATTAGGTCTCTTGGGTATACAACTTTCCATTAACAACTTATAGCTAGCGGTAATATGGACTATGGCTAAAAACTCATCATAGAGACCTGATAGCCAAACACATTGTGTTCATTGGATAAATCCATGTCCTAGACACCCTATATCCATGAGAATCAACATCCATAGATGTATTCCCTTCCTCAAACCCAAATTTCACCACATATCATCTCTCATTGCTTTATACATTCCACTAACACCCTATAACCATGTTTAATAGGTTCTTATGCCTATAAGATTTCATTATCCACAATATATAATTACATGCATCACCCATGGAGATACTATATAGTCATGAGTGTCACATGTGGATTCATGTTTAATAATTAGATAAATCCCATGGAAATGAAATGTATCCAGAATGGAAAAAACCCATGGTTATAGGCACCCTATATACATGGCATGATTAACCAAAAGATATTGGTCATATAACATTATTACTAGATTATTTCCACAGTTTTAACCTATGGAAATACGGTTTGTGCTCATGACATTAGACAGACAATTATAATAATTCAAATTAAAGGCATGATTACAATTCATATGGATATAAATAAAAACTATGGGAAATTATATAATACCATTACAGTTATTAACATAATTTAATGTTTTATTTCCTAAAAACACTTAATATAATCCTAAAAGATCATGTGTCCTATTTTCCCTGGTAAATAATATTCACAAAATAAAAACATAAATCATTGAACATTGAAATTATTTAAAACTACATAAAATTATTTTATAATTCCATTTCCCCACTAAAATTGCATGGTATAACATAGAGACGTATATTAAAAATATATGAAATATAATTACTTGTATGGGAATAATGAAATCATAACATGAATAGAGTAGTATATATTATTAATGAGGCATATGAAGGTAATATAAATGGGGTAAGAATAATATATATGAGAATTTAATCATTATATATTTTTAAAATTGAAGGAAAAAATAATTAAGATATGACAAAAAACATGAAATTCATATGAATAATTCAAGGCTAACCACCAAGACTTCATAACATAGATTTTTTAGGATGACCTCTCATGATCAATATATATCGTCTCATGAGATAAAAAATTACCCAATTCTGTGGAGGTAATTATAAATCCAATATCTCATATCAAATTGATATCATGGACCTGAAATTGAATTCCACATAGATCAAAATAAAACAAACATTGTAAATCACTTCTAATACCATGATTATGGTGTGGGGTTAAGTACATAAAACACCATAATCAATTAATTTTATAAACAATTTAGATATTTCCGTATTGTGGAGAATGGGATGGAAATTAATTACTCAAATTTCTGTCATATAAAATCATTGGTGAATATCATATCCATAAGAGGTGATCAAGAAGACTCATGAATGGAATTAATGATAGTAAATGGTTCGCTGTTATTACATGGAAATCAAATCGTTACTAAAAGTGACGTGTAAAAATATATTCCAACAAGAATAAACTAGAAATAAAATTTTATAATAAAATTATTTTTATTTAATAAAGGGGAAGAGATAACCACATATATGATAGTGGAATTCAATAATATTAGGAGGAATTTATTAAGGTCATGGGAAAACATTTAGAGGTATCTATAGAGATATAGAGTAATTGTTTTTGGAATGGGTTTTGAGTGACGAGTAGTGGGATGTTGGGTGGGTATTTATATAAAATGAGGGAGGATACTTTAATAATTTATATACATTAGTTTTTCACTCTATATATTAAAATAATAAATAAATAACCAAAGAATAATTTTCAATTGGTATTTTCAAAATTTTAGTGATTTTCAGAATTATATAAGTCTAAAACCCGAACTGAATAAATTCAAACCATTGGTGATGGTGATGTGATTCAGGTTCATTAAAGGATTATAACATTGATCAAATAACCTAAAAAATTATTTCTAAGCGTAAATATATATTCATTCATGGATCCCATTAATGAATTTATTACATCAATTTTGGGCTATAATAATGTTATAATACATAAAATATATTTATACTATATTTAATTTTCACATAGTATATCTAACACAACTTCAAATCACAAAAAATTACTAATGGATATTTTTGATGTATTGATTTAAGAATTTTTTTATCAACCAAAAAACATTTCTAACATTTATGATTTACATTGATAAATAAAATAATTAGTTTTTTGAATATAAAATGTTTTATGACACTAACGACTGTGTGACACTTATATACATTATATTGGACTTCATTAAATTATGTTATAATTTATAATAACAATAAATATTACTCAATAAGAATATATCATGATAACAAAATTAAATTTTAAATTATTGAAATTTTCCAAATATGTGTTTTAATAGAACATACATATTATTTTAAAAATTCAATTTTAGTGTAGTCATATGAAAATTTTATTTTAATTAATCCAATTATTCAAAGAAAATACATATAGAAAAATGTATTAATATAGTAAATTATAAATTTATAAAAATTAAAAATTCAAAATATTATGGTGTATATACAACCCCTTATTGATCCATCATTAACCCTATGGGAATGGTGTGTTATTAGAGATCCTTTTTGCGGTAGTTCGTGATAATAAATTTGGGTTGTGATCTTTATTAGAATGAAATTCTCTCGAAAATGGTTTTGACCGTGTTTCAATTATTGAATCCTGGATTTTTGTTAGACAAGGGGAAATCCCAGAGAGTCCATCTCCCAAGGAATATTATATAAAACGGATTCATAGGGAAAGATACTTATGGTCATGGTCGTCCTTTCTTATGCCTATGTAAATCAAACGTTATCATAACCCCTAAAAAATATAATTAAAAATGATCCCTATAAAGAGTAAATATTATCAATAGTAATGATGCTTAATATTCTTTTAATTTAGACATGCTATAATGGTAGTAAATAACCAAAGTCGGTCATGTGACATCTATAACTACATTACATGATAATGAATTTATTTCCTTGGAATGTAATTTAATTTATAAATTTTAGGTCCTTAAATTTTTCCATTATTTTGAAATTTCTCCTCCAAAATTTCATTTTATATAATAAAATATATGATATAACATCAATTTGATTACCTATTTTTTTTTACCATTTCACCACTTAAAATGGTGGGTTCTACCACTACACATTAACATGTTGAGTTTTATAGTTTTTTAGATCATTTTTTATGATCTAAAATTTGTACCAGTTACTCCTCAAATAGATGATAATTTTCTAAAGGTACAACCTTTGGATTAAGTACATATGATGGTTCTGGTATTTGATTCAGCAAGAGTGATTTATAGAACATGTTATATACTTCATATTTTTGGGAGTTCTAGTTAATAATATACATATTATATACCACAAAAGTCTTCTAAGGATCAGTTATCTTTAACTAATCATTCCATTATTCTCTAACATTGTTAATTTATTCTATAATGATAAATGAAGGAAACCTTAATCTATATACTCAAACACTATGTCTCCTTAATTTTTGTCTATATAAATTTTCTCTTGAAATTGGAAATATTTATTATGAAATTTGAGGGTTTTTACCATCTCAAACAACTCTTGTAAAATAACACACACCTTATGCATCTTTTATCCATAATCATCCAGACATGTTGGAGTACTAAACATCTTCCCATTCAAAGCCTCATAAGGATATATTTTAATTATATAAAAAATAATTTTGTTATAAGATAAATCCATAAGGGGATTTTGTTGATCTCAACATCCTTATAAATAAATTCAATATAATATCCACATATAGTATAGAGTATAATTGTTATATTAGACTGAACATCCTTATGTGGGTGATTAGAAGTATTGAAAAAACCATTATATTCCATGGTTTCTAAAGGCTTATCAAAAAACATGAATTAAACCTAGTATATCAATAAGATAAGATGAATAGTGGAAATCCATGGAGTATTAACACTTAGCTTATATATATATTAGTATGTTTTTAAGGAGATATATATTCATCAATATAAATGAAATAATATGTACTTTTATGGAAATAAACTACCAAATAGATGGCCTTTTAACATTAAGTTGTCCTGTGAAATACATTGTTGAAAACTATGGTAATGTTTTCCAATTTAAAAACAACAACAGAAAATATTCGTATCATAACCCTATATTTATATCATTAATCCCCGACATTTTATCATACCAAGATTCAACATATATTTTATGAAATATCACCCTTCATTATAATAAATTTTTATTCAAATCTCTAATTTTTTTTTGTCTTTCCTGGATGAATAGGGACGGATATGAAATTATTATCATCCAGAAGGTACCTCATAAATTCAGGTATTTATTGGATAACGATCCATGTCCCAATACTTATAAATCCATTTTTATTAATTCTTAACATGAGAATGTTCACTAATTTTTTCTCTATCATGTCATCATCATAGTTTACCTCCATAATCATCTATAGAATGTTTGGTTATATTGATATTTTAAAAAAAATTATGATGTTACATTCATGATAAAAATTTCAATATATTTCTTTTTCTTATATACTGGATCCCATTAAATCTATATCATGGATGGGGTTGTGGTATCCTTTTTACATAGAGCATCTTCCACATTTTTAACCTTACAAAAATGGTAATGGATTGAATAATAAATATCATTGATTAGCTATTTTCCACCCTCTATGGAACACATTAAGCTCTTTTTGTGTGAATATATTCTTTAGTATTTTAGGATAAATTTTTTTACGCTATTTCCATAGACATAATTCTGTAAAATCAATAATATGAATATCATTGTAAGAAATTGTAGATCATGAAGAAGTTATTTATTATCATGGATAATTATTTTATAGTATGAATTTTATATCACTTTTATATCATACATTAATACATATACATATCTATATAGGGTTGAAATGATATAGATCACAGTTCCTTACACTCTTTTCGTAGATATAATCACTACATCAGTGAGTAGCCTCTTATTTTTGGATTAAAAACTATATTCCTCTTCATCAGTCAAAAACACATCAATCCCTTCTATGTTAGGATGTTTAGTGTCATTTATAATAATGATGAATTTAATAAAAATGTTTGTTTAATACATATGAAATAAAAAGATACTACGGATCCCTAAAAAATATTGGTATAAGAGATGACCCAATTAACACTATTTTTGTACAATCCATTGATATCCCTTTTCTATTGATAACATTCCCCAGGATTATAAATTTCTCCATACAAAATCACTTTTATTACAATTAATAAATAAATTTTATTTTATCAATCTATTCATTAATACATTTAAAAACTACTAATGTTCCAACATTTATTATATTCTTTTAGAATATTTTATAAATTGAATAGAATGGTTTTATTTAGCTAATCAATAAGGATTATATTCATTATATATATGGAGATCGATATGGAATTAGGGATTCCAATTAAAATAATTATAAACTCATAGTTCTCATATATTGCTTGAAAATAATTTTTTGGGATATAATCCTTATTTAATATTACAAAATAATATACTGAATGATGATCCACTATTGAGTTGCATTTATATCCACATTGTTGATTGACCATGTTATCATATCTAGGAAAATTATACCTATTGTTTATTTTGATCCTTTTGAACTCAAAAAATCATTACATTAGTGCATTAAGATTTACATATTATTGAAAAACATTTCTATCATGCCACATATTAAACCACTTATGTATATAAAAACGTTATCTAGATTATTTTGTAGATTATTCTTCATATCTTCTTGTTTAATAGTATAATTTCTATTTGGAATTTTCGATATTAGGAAACATAAATTTATACGTTTTGATGAGAAATCAACCTCTTGGCATGGTGGAAGTCCCATGAATTATTTAGGAAACACATTAATTTATTCCATCAGAATTATCATGTCATCAAGGTTGATCTTTTCTATAGACTCAATCAATAGTGATATATGGGCTTCCTTGTATGGAAATAACATCCATTCATGGGATGATGGTTCTTATATTGTTACATTCTTCTCTATTAAATTATATATTATATGAGAGTGTTTTTTATATAGAGGTTGATTTCCTTCTCTCATCAATTTATGTTGGCTCAATATAAGGAATTCTGATCCCTACCAATAATTTCATAAATTTCACTAAATGGAGTATAAAATGTGTGTTTGGGATGTTTAACAAATGAAATTTGATAGGGGATGAATTATTTACATTGGATCAAATAATTGAATAATTTAATAACATCACTAATAACAATATTTAAATTATTTTAGGTTTTTATTGAATAATTCCTCTAAACGTGCATGATATGTATTAATTTGAAAAACCTGAATCAAGTAGTAAATTTTATATCCATAAATGAATATCTAGTATACCTACCACCACTTCGTTTTCTGGATCACCATGAGCAGTTTTTTTCAAGAACCCACATCCTTTCTCTCTATAACTGGGAGATTCATGTAGTCGGTTTACAAAAAACCTTTCCTTAGTGCATTGTTTCAAATAGATTTTTTTTTCCTTATAATTTAAATAATGGAAAACCCGATTTGGGTTAATATTCTTATTTTCCATCACATTAGTGGGATTCTCCTATAACCATTCACTAGAGAGGTTCAGTTCCTTACAAAACCTAATACATTTTATTTTACCTTTTAGAAAATTTCAAAAATTAATCATCTAATAATTTTTGACAAGGTGGGTTTTTTACCTTCTTTCGCAATGATATTTCTCCTTCACACTATCAGATTTAATATCCATTTTCTCTTCCTATATCTTGACCAATGAAACCCATGAGATTTAATGATATCTATTTCAAATTTTTATATTACATAATTTAATTTTCATATAGTTATCAATTTATATAATCACAATAAATTTGATAGGTTAAATTATATCCCACTGTTCATATAGAAAAATGTACTTTTGGTTTCAATAAAATTGTTGTAGGTGCATCGTGAATGTATTGTGAATTCTACCTCGTAAGTTATGATTGATTCATTGTCCATTGTTGAGAGGTGATGGAAGACTCTCTCAATTCATAGTCGGAGAGAATGTAAAATATATTTATAAAAAAATCCATAATTATTTATTCTCCATCACATTGATATCCTCCTTCGGCTTCATTTTCATAATTAATCTCTACAATTGACCATTTTCTCCCTTAATATGAAAAATATTTATCAAGAATGTCTCTTGATAATAGAAATTAAAAATATATAGAATATTTTAATTATATTTTATTCATTTTTCCAAAATTATGTGATTTTCATATCCACTAAATTTTTAATGAATTTTTATGATAAAAGTATAATTGGTAACATCATTTTTCCAAGGGGTAGTGGGTGTTACTCATGATTCATATTTATATTCAATATATAATTAAATTGAGAATGATTTTTCAAGAAGTTTTCAAATCCTGCACCAATCTGGTAAGGCATATTATTTGGATCTTCATCACATTATACAAACATTGGTTATTTAATCCATACCTAATATTTCTTGTCATTGACTAAAATAAATGAAAAAATATGGATTGTAATTTTTATACTATAAAAATCATAAAATGAAAACTATGATAATTGAAGATATAACTCTTAAATAATATATTTTCCTCAACCTAGGAATTTCTCGGATTCATTTGTAATTATCCGTGGCCTATTTGGTAGGGTAAATATTTTATAGACATTTTTTAATCTCATCATATTGTATCATATATATTTTATGAATTTTAAAAATAACATCCCCCTGGAGTGTCAAACATGGTGTGTGGAAAGGAATCTATTTCAATTACTGGGTGGACATCATGCAAGTACAAAATGGAACCTTTTAAGAGTTATTACACCTTTTTCAAACTATGTTTGATCCTCATGCACATATGCTATCCAATTTATATTTTCTTTCTTGGAATCCAATTACTCAATACACATCAAAATGTAAGTGATGTATTCTTATAATTAGTCATACCCAAAGTGATTTCAGTAATGTTTTATATTACTAATTCCCATTATTAACGAAACATTCCTCTAATACCATCAATGAAAACCCATAACTTTTATAATCATTATTACTAGATTTATTATATAATTAAACTGCTGAAAATGCTTTTTTATTAAATAAACAGTCGGACACTCTACATGAACCAAAAAATCACGGAGGTCTAATGTGATGAATCTCTAAGGCATCCCCATGAACAAAAAAATTACATTCCCAGGTTAAAGATCCA
Source organism: Viscum album (assembly GCA_963277665.1). NCBI lineage: Eukaryota > Viridiplantae > Streptophyta > Magnoliopsida > Santalales > Viscaceae > Viscum > Viscum album. The sequence goes on along the minus strand of OY728161.1, from coordinate 526,840,018 downwards.
AAACATTAATAAATCACTAACAGATCTTCCAGTCTTCCCCCGTAAGACAGAGAATCCGCAGAAAAATTGGCTTTCCTTGGGACATTCCGAAACACATAGCATCTGGGAATCTCTAAAATGCAGCTATGAACCAGATAAATCAGAGACCACGGTACCTCTCCGTTAGCTGTGAGCGCCCTGACCAGCACATCCGAATCATATTCTAGGATAGCTCCATCCAGGGAGAATCTATTAAACAGTTTAATCCCAATGGTGAAAGCACATACCTAAGCCCCCAAGTATCACCCATTCTTGTGGTAGCTACTAAAGGCCAGAAGAACAAAAAATTCCCCATCCCGGACCAGCCCTCCTCCCTGCATAATTCCCTAAAGAAGATACCTGTCCAGATTCTGCATTAGACCAGTAACTGAAGGTTCCTAACAGATCCAACATCCTAGTGATCTCGGAGACGCCACTAGACTGTTGAGCAAGTAGCAAGGAGAGTGAGAAAACATACCTTTCATTTACATATTTCCCAGCTCATGAACCAGGCTTCGCATCCTCAGCTGTAGTAGGCAGAGCTAGGGATGGTTCACATGTATATCCATGTTCCTAGCTTCCCAAATATACCAGATGAACACCATGGAAATGATGAACCAGATTTTTGATTCCACCTGCTCCTGTTTTGTCCTTGAAAACCAAACCGAGAAGAGCTACTATAAAGATTCCCATGCCAGGACTGAAACTCCCCCTCTAGTCATACTGGACCAAAGCACATGCGCCAGTAACTCTGGCAGAATATGTGAGAAACTAACTATGCATGTGGAAACAACAACAAATATAATATCATATCCATAATTGAAGGATAAATTCCATGAAATAATAACATATAGTGATTATGATAACATCCCAGTCACCATATGTTAAAACACATGATATAAAAGCTTTATCCAATGCATTATAAGACTATATAATTATTGTATAACCATTCACATTCATTTTATGTACCATTATTTGTGTTCCACATATATCATACTACAAAATAACATATTTAATAACTTATTATTCCACTTTAAAAAAGTGTTTCCAAAATAAATTTTACAAAAAAATATATTAAGGATATGTACATTAAAGTAAGTACAAATGAGATGAAATGGGGAAGATCATCACTATAGTAATGACTAGAATCATAAATCATTATATAATTTCTACATCATAAAGGGTTCTCATAATGATTCAAGGAAGGGTTTAATGGGGGTGAAATGTGTTTATTCATTACATGGAATTCAGATGGAATATAAAAGGGATGTTTAAAAAAAATTCCAATATAGTCAATTGGGAATCAAATTGTGTATCAAAAGGAATGTTATTGAATAAAGATGAGTGCATAATAAAGTACCTTGAGAGGGAGATTCTAAAATCATAGGGGGAGATATTTTAGAGCTCCAAAAGACCTTTTAGGGTTATAGAGATGTAATAGTAAAATAAATTCATCTACAATGGTTTTTAGTGAAAAATATTGAGTGGATAAGTGGGTATTTATAGAAAAAGAGGTGAAAATAAATATTAATCTGTAAACAGAGTTTTTTTACCCTGTATAACAAAATTATCCAAACAATAAACCATAAAAGGATTTATACCATTGATTCTTCCAAAGAGTTGTGGTTATCAATAAATTATAATCTTAATATCTAAACACATCAATATAATAAATATGGTGATGAATAATTGAATCATACTCAAAATGAGTTGATTTTAAAACCAGATATATTATATAGGTTTTGGAGGATTAATTAATGGATTAGGAAATTAGTTAAATAAAATTAAAAACATTATGTAAAAGTGAAAATCTAAATCTGGTATTGGATTCCATTTATATCAATTAATACATCCCCTTTGGTTGATTATTATGTCATAATACATAATATATTTTTATAACAATTTTATTTTCTAAATGAAAAATTTGACTATATTATAATTTTTTTAAAAATTCACAAAAGGATAATTTTGAACTGATAAATTCATAAATTATTTTTTTTACCAAAATAATTACCATAATAAAATAATTTATTCTATTAATTTAAAATATGATATTTTACAAAATAGTAGTTTTTAAGACACCATCCTCTTTCCAAAAAATTTAAAAATAATATTGGACTTCATTAAATTCTATTAATATTCATATTTCAAAAAATATTATCTAAAAATATTAATTCACGAAGATTAAATTTATCATTAAAACGATTGTATTTATTAAAAAGTGTGTTTTAATTGATACTATATATTACCAAAAAATAGATATTTATTTTCATCAAATAAATATATAATTTTTTTCATTATATATATACTATAATCTATATAATTTTATATAAAAATAGATAAATATAATGATTATATTATTTAATATAAAAAATACACAAATTCATACTACTAGGGTTAAGATACATAGCCCCTTATAAAACCAATGTGTTCTTTAAGGGTATGGTGTGTGTTGGGGGTTCCTTTATGTGGTGTTTTGGTGAAAATGTATTGGGGAATGATCTCAATAATATTTAAAATCAATAATAATACCATATTCTCATCTTTTATTTGTTGAATGTATGATTGGATATTTTTAAGGTAAGATCACATTGATTCCGTGTTACTCAAAAGCACTGATAATTATTTATTATATTGTACAATCCTATTGGTTGAGCACATAAATTCTTTTATATCTGTAAATTATAAAATATCATAGCCTATAATATATATAAAATAAAATTTCTATGTAAAATTAATATATAATTAATCATTATTATTCTTCATGATTTATAATTTATAAATGATATAATAGTCCAAAATAACCAATTTTGTGAATGTGTTTTCTATAACCACATCACTTCATAAAATTTTATTCATTTATAAGTGAATATCACTTATAAAAGTTATTGACATTACATACTTCTCATATAACCATTAGAATATATCATGGATATAAAATATTTTTCAACTTATTTAGAGATGGTGTTACTGAATCTCCATATATTTATTTTCTGGGTAGATATGGACATGATAAATAAAATTCCACTACCACATATAATGGCTACGAAAAAAGAAACGGAAAATATCAAAAATAATATCATTAAAAATAATGATTTCATGAATCCGTCCAAAGAAAAGAATATCATTGGGGAGGAAAGATGGAAAAAGGATATTAGTTTTTAATGTGGAATAAAATGCAATCCAAAACAAGGAATAAAACATTAAAATAGAAAGGGGAAGATTTATGTGTATTCATTATCTAGTGAAAATTTTAAATTTCTATAAATCATTGGATACATACATAATTTTGAATCCACGCATATATTAGAATGTTTAAACCAATAAGATTCTACAGGATATAATGATCTGAGGTATATATTTGATCACCCCGTAGGGAACATATTTGTTTCATTTCCTAATTATACTACAAGATCACATTGCTGATGAGGATGATTTTTATATATAAATATTGTTATTTGGTTCATAATGTTACCATGAAATAATTTTTTTATCCAAAATGGACATTAATATTTGCAATTATTTTTTGGAATAATTTTTTCCTTTATAAAAAATACTTGATTTAGATTCAAGTATATTAATAATGGTGTTTATGTTACACATTATTTTATTCTTAGTAATTGATAATTAATCTAGCTAAAATAGATTATTTAACATAAAACCATGGAATCAATGGTGTTTTTTGTAAATGAGTTAAATTGTGAATAATTAAACCAAGGTGGTTATTTGGTTTCATTTTATCTGATGAATTTGGTGTAATTCATTATTTTTTACAAGATCAAATGACCAATGAATAATATGTTGTAAAAGGTAACAGGGTCACACAAGATCCAATTATTGTTTGAACTATTGTGTGTGGAATTTTCCATGTAGGCTAAAGGGGTGTAACATCGTACATCATAAAATTTACTACAAACATGTATAGATATTAATATATCTATATAATAAGCTATATGTCTTTTTACCATATCAAATATAAGGTAAAATTAATGGTTATTGTAAATTCCATAATATTTAAATAATGAGAACCATCATTAAATATTGTAAATAAAATAATTTGAGTTCATTTTTAATTAATTAAAGATTAGGATATTACCTATAATCACTCTTCTATATACACCGTGATGAAATAGTGTAATTTAAAGGATGAACTATACATTGTTTCGTATGGTAACATTAATGATGCATCCTGAAAGTACGTCATTAACCATTCCTCAATAGTAATTACATAGAGAAGTATACACTGCACTAGGTTATAATAAATGTAATAAATAATATTTCATATACACACTACTGTTGACGTAAATATTTTTTATTACATATGTTTGTGGGAATGTTAACACCAATTATCATTTAATTTTAGAAAAAATAGTTACCACTGGAATAATGTGTATCTATATCGGATATCCAAAATAAATGATATGATATTTTATATATGACCCAAATATAAAATATTAATAATTGAAATATAGATCAACTTCTGTGAGTGGTATCACCTTAATATAAATTATATTAAGAGAAACATATACTTATATAATTTTTAAGATCAATATACACATGATATAGAAAAACTAATAAACATCAAATCCCTTTATAAGAGGATATTTCAAAGACCTAGATACAATTGTATAGTGATATGGGGGTTATAGATCCTAAAATAAATTATTTTCTATATTATGAAGAATTTGACACATTTTTAGTGGATAGTAATGAGACAGTACAAAATAAAGCGGCATTTAGTATCTTAGAAACATTAAAATTTCAAGAGTTTATACATTCATAAATAAATTTTATATAGACAAACAATTTTTGGAATTTGATAGATCCTATAATCAAGGAAAAATTAAAATGGTGAAAATGGTTATTCAATAATTAATTAGGCATTGATGTCCATTTCAATACCTATAAAAAAGGTTTGGTTACTGATGTGTTTAAATAATTTAATGGAATATAATATGAACAAATATTCTCACCTCTTGTTATAATGAAATCCATCCTAATTATAATATCCGTAGAAACCATCAATCAATATGATATTTTATAAATTGATGTTAAATATATTTCTGTTAAATAAAGTCATCATAAATATGAATTTATCGCTCACCTAGAAAGATTTTTACACAATGTGATGAAAAAAATATTTCTAATTTCAATGATTCATTTCTAGATTGTGAAAAGAATCCATTTCATGGAAGATTCAATTTGATGAATCCATGTTTGAATTTACTCCTTTTATCAAAATAAGGTTTTATTTTTGTGGTTTTGGGGTTGTTATATTTGAGATATGGTGGTATTTTTAAGAGGTGTGTCCTAGATGTCAGTTCTTTTTTGGACCTATTGTGGAGAAACTGGTCTTAATTTTCATGATTTTTTAGTTTATTTGTTTGATGCATGATGATATCGATCATTGATGAATGGGATTCCCAATTTCTATTTTTTGTAATTCCCTACAGTGAAGGTGGATTCTAATGAATCAGTTTATAGTTTTTATGTGAATCCATTTATTGAAGTCATAAATTTTTTCGAGATATCTATCAATGATAGGGTCGATATGATGAATATGGTGAATGGTGTGTAGGTTGTTATGCACAAGGGTCTCGGATATTATTGTGCCTTAGTTTTGAATATTTTTAAATTGTTTTGTGTGTGTTTTTTACTTTGATTTAGAAAATTATTATTTTTTAATGTGTAGTATGTGTTTGGAATAGTAGATTTTGTGAAGTTAAAACATCAACCGTAATAGTGGATTTATTATGAAAATGAAAAAAAATGAGATTTGGAGTTGAGTTAAACCAAATATAGGTCTTATAGTATATGAAGACATGTTTAGACTATTGATTTTCAAGAAAGGACATATACAATGATGTATATACTATCATGATAAAGACATGTCTTTACAATCCAATGATGCATCTTTGGATATTTAAATTAACATATTTTCAATAGTATATACATAGTATGTATCAATCCAATAGGGTTTTTATACCCACATCACATTAAATACACCACAATATGAAAATGAATCCTCAAACATAGGATGAGAGGTTGATAATTTTTAAAATATCATTTGATTCTCTGACTGGGTCAATAATTAATGCCTAAATATTTACCTAGATGGTTGTATCATGTAATCCTAGCATGTGTTGAAGATATCATGCTAAATTAAGTTATTTTCAATGGATGGTAGTCATGATTATATTATTGTAGCTCAGATGAAATAAGTATGTATTCCATGTATATATAAGAGATGATGAGTTGTCATCTGAGAGGTGATATCATATTATTCAAAGATTTTATAGGGGTGATTGTTGAATATATATTGTCTAAATCCATATTTTAGTAGATTCACATATATCATATAATATCTACCAAACGTATAGTTTATTATAGTGGCAATCAGTGAAAGTTTGAGTCTGTGGGAGTTGGATCTCTAGAACCAACTTCCATAGTATATTGAACACTAGATTCTATATTGTTATGCGAAGCAGTAAATATTAATTTTATTTGATAACAAATAATAATTATCTCTTATAAAAAAAGTTAATGTGAATATTTACTTGTGGTATATTCCAGAAAATGAATGCCGAAGATGAGACTCCCTAGACATGCACTTCAATGTTTGTTTGAAGAAAAACATTCTTTTTAAAATTAGCCTTAATACTTAATTATATTATCTATATGAAATTTTCAAAAATTATACCTTATTTATAAAACTCATAATGTTCACCAAAAACATAAAGAACATTTTTTTATGAAATTTGAGGATGATATTATAGGAAACATACTAAATAAAAATTCTGAACTCTTCTCTATAAATTATCTATTCGATAATTATAATAGGGAACACACATATTTTACTTTGGGGATAAAAAAAACTAAGAATGGTGTGTTCTCAAATTCATATTAAGGTTAAATAACATATCAATTTTTAATCAAGTGGTGTATGATAATCTTGAGATAAAACACTAATAGAGAATAATTTGTAAATAAAAACATGGAAGAATTAGTGTCTATCGCATGTAATTATTTATTTACATGTGATATCTAATGAACAAACATATTAAATAGAAAAAAGATAAAAAATAAACTAATTAAAAATATTATCTATAGATTATAACCATATTAATCTATAAATATTATAGGTATTCAAATCAGAACATGAAAAGGTGTCAAGAAATAATTAATATATTAGATAATTCACGTAAAAATTTATCCTACATATCATTCACTATAATACTTTTGAAAAACGATTCTCACTTATTGGTCACAATGATATAATGTGAGAAAATTATAACACATATAATTCAAACTAAAACTTTTATACAATTCTTCCCATATATTATTCACATAATAATGTTCTGAACAAATCATTTCATATCTCTTTAAAAAATATTTCATCATACCATATAATAAAAAATCATAAGAATTGAATTTACCCAACACAAAAAAAATACAATAATATGTGTTTCATTTGAATATTATCATTCATCACATCATATAAATCCCATGAATAGAGATGTTGGATTCATAGGATATCCAGAAAATATCTCCAAAATTGACCAAAAAAAATAAATACATAATACCAAATATTCCCTAATAATAAAATTGTATTTCTTAATAAAATATTATATATAAATATATATAATCATTTCAAATAAAATAATTCCTTTATAAATAGATTTAGCATTAAAATTTAATTTTTAAAACAATTTTTAGAAAATAGTTTTATCTATGGCATAAAAAATGATGTTATGGTAACATTGAAATTTTATTTTCAAAATATGGTGAAGTGAATTTTTTTGAAATAATTTAAATAAATAAATAAGAATAAATAATATATTTTTAAGAATACATATTTTTTTATCAAAATTCAATATAGTGAAGAATATAAGACATTTTATTTTGAAAGGATATTAAACAATTTGAATATTTAAAAATATTTTTTGACCAAAATCATAAATACTGTTATTAAAATTTAAATTTGAACATTGGAAAATTAAAAAAGTAACAAGACATGACTAATGATATATTAGTATTTCATAATTATAAATTAACCATTTTTTCTAGTATAATTAAATTGGAAGTTTATAAAAACTATCATTAAAGGATATCTGTTTTTCCTTAAAAATAATACAATTTTATTAAGCAATTTTCATCTGGTGCATAATAATTTCATTTAAAATAGTGTTTTTACACAATAGATAATAGTAAATATCAATTGAAATTTATAAATATACTAATTTATCTATCATATAGGAATGATTCTCAAGGGGTCATATTTTACATGAATGAACTGTTTTTGAGTGTATAAAATTCCTTATTGAGATCATAATTTAATATGAAAGATACATTTAGAAGTGTTTTATGTATATTAATGTTAAATATATATTAGAAATATATATTACCCCTTGATAAAATCTTATATCATACAGTTCCAAACATAAGTGCAATAATATTAAGAATAACTGTCAAAACTCAAAAAATAAAAATTGATTTTCTAGAAATTTTGTTAATGGCATTACTTTTATATTAGTGTGACCATGAAATGTATATTAAAATTTTCTTAAAGGTGTGATATTTATTTTTTATTAAATAAATAGAGATTTTAAATCATAATATAAACTAAATGATGTTCCAAAATATGAGACAAGTTTCCTGAATTTTAAAGTGAGAGAAACATTTACATTATTTCCCCACTTAGAAAATCGTTCTATAACCTCTTATAAAAATTATATAATTATAAAAATATTAAATTTCATCACAATGTAATATTATATTGAATATATATATATATATATAAATTCATATATCTAATAATTAATATATTAATTAGTTGTAACATTTTTACACATAGTTGTATTTAACTCTAATTGTTTCGTGTATGCTATATGTCATAGATTCCATTACCCATTTTTTGATACAATGTAAAAATTTACAAGATAGTTTATAAATTATAATATATAAAATATATCTATATACAAATATATTATGTAATTAAAAAAGTATTTTAGTTCTTCTATCAAAATGTGGAATCAATTTCTACATAATTAGGTAATTTTGGAAATTGAAGTTTAAATATTATTATGAAGATATATAAATAATATTACATTTTTTGAAGAATAAAACGATCATGGTTTTATTATAAACATATATTACTATTATTTTCAAGTCTATAATCATATATGATAGAGTTGTATAACATTGTTCATGTAGGTGGTTATACCCACACAGACATAATAATTAATGGATGATTATAGTTAAAAAGTTGTTTTTTTTGGAATAATAACATTATTAAATAATAATAATGATATTATTTAAATTTTTATAAGATTTTAATAATATATTAAATACGAAAAATAATAATTATCATTAAAAAAATTTAAATTTTTTTTTTCTCTATGGTGGTTGTTCGCACAACAGAATGATAACGCTTTCATTTCACAATGAAATAGATGGAAATAAGAAGAATTATAATTGATTTATTAATAACCATAATTATATTATATATTTCATAACTGTTATTAATTTTATTCCTTATAATTTGTTTTGATAAGTGGTTATGAATAAAAAATAAGACGCCGCTTTGGGAGGCGGTAGTCTTCACAAATACACAATTTGTGATAATTTATTTTCATAAGTTGATGTAAAAGAATAAATAAATATAGTTCAGTCAATACTGTGACACAATAGTTGAATAATTTTATTATTTTCATTTTATTATTGTGCCTATGTTATGTTTGGAATATAAATATTAACAAGTATATGATAAGGATTAAGTAATAGTCAATTTGGGACATTGAACATTATCTTGATAGTCTCCTAATATATATTTATGCGATAATTTTATTTTTAAATAAAACATTAAATACATAGAAAATCTATTTGTAGAAAAATAATATAGCTTCATCCAACTTCTATTCTAAATCGTATTTATTATTAATTATTTTTAGAATTTGTGATAATATAATTAATTATATGCCTAAAATTTATATTAATTTAAATTTAAAAATTTGTTAGTTTATTTTATTAGATAATAAGAACACAATATTAATGAAAAAAATCATTGAAAATAAGAGTTGAATAAATAACATGTTGATAACATTAATCTTACTAATCATAATTTTATGCCAAAATAGAAATTTAAAATCATAAAATAATATGATCATTTTGATTAGAAAAATTAAATTCATATTCATTTATTTAATATCTATTACTGAGGAAAATTAATTTTTAATATATGTGAAAAAATATTTTATTGATTAAAATAATACTCATTTTCAAAATGTTGACAATAGGTTTGAAAAAATCAAAATTGTAATTTTTTATTTTTTATTTTTATTTACAAATATAAATTCTTGTAAAATATAGTTGAATCTATTAAATAATTGAATCTTATGAATATTTAAAAAAAGTGATGATATAAGAAAAATTTATATTTCTTATAATTTACCTAAATTCAATTATTTTTGAAAAATCTAAAACAAATCAGCCTTCGATTATTTTTAAATGAAGAAATTCACATTTTACTTCATTTTATAAAATTATAATTCAAAAAATTATTAAATTAAAATTAAAATAAAAAATTTAATATAAATAATGATAAATTTATTTCATTGATAAATTTGTTTTTAAATATTTATATCATACTGGTCATATTTTTGTTACCATTTTCTTAATAAGTTAAAATGTATATTTTTAGTAAAAAAATTAATAATATTAAAATATATTAATAAGAAAATATATATTTTTTTATTCAATGTTATGTGTGAGGAATTCCTTTATAAATAGTGTTATTTTTAAAAAAAATAAAAAAAATTGGGCAATTACTTTCTACTGCATTAAATAAATTGCATCCCTATAATTTTAATTATCACTCGTGGATGTAATTATGTAAGGGGACTCTAAACATATTTATCATTCAATATAAGACTTCTAACATAAAATGTACCTTAATCATTTAAGCTATATCTTGTTTCATCTATTTCTTAAGTCAATATTAATCATTCATAATGTCATATACTGAAGTATATATAAACATAAATCATAAATTCACAAAAAAAATTCCATTCTTAAAACCACTTTAATCTCAATAACATTAAACCACAGTAATAGTATAAATATACTTTAAGAATTTAATAACTCATTACCCTTAAAATGTTATTAATCAATATTTCGTTAAATCACACAATAGAAAATATATAAAACATCAGAAAATATAAATAAATTCAACAAAATAATCTTTAAAAACTTTTAAAAAAATGAATAATCAGTTCCAAGGCTATCGATAAAATATAATCATACTTTCAAAAAATAATTTGACATTTATAAGAACAACATGAAATTTAATTAAACCTAGGTGTTATCTATTCCTAAAATCATGTAATATTATATAGTTTAACATAAAATATAACCTTTTTATAGAATAAAATTTAGGGATACTAATACCATTTTCTATATTTTTCAAAAACTTTAAATACAAAATACTAAAATAAAATCCGTTTTTGTTTTACATAATCCTCATACCTTTTTCAATTTTACAAAATATTATCAATAAATAACACTCGTTAATGAAAATAGTTAAGAGTATCGATAATTAATTTCTATTAAGATATCAACCTCACTACCTTAAGTAAAACTATTAAATTAACCATTTAAATAATAAATAGAATACAATAACACTCCATGCCATTTATATATTACCAATTATTCTATTATTATACATAATTTTCTCTTGATATATTGAATTCAAACATTTTTTTGAATTATCCATTTTTAACAAAATTTTGGCACCAAAATAGTATTTATATACCCAATATGAAATGATAAAATAATTTTATTATATCATCCATTATGAAATATTGAATTTTAAAATATGATTAATCAAGTACAACTATCTATGGTAAATCCTATATCTTCCATGATATTTTTTTCTATTAGGTTCCTTAAAATAATTAGATAACCTCAAACTAAAATCATTAATATTGGCTCATAATAGGGAATGAGAATAATCTAAATTATATCCCCTAGAGTTACAAGAAATGTGTGTAGTTAGGCTATATTTTCAACCTCTATATGATGGTATAATTAATATCAAATATATCCTTTTTACAGTTATTACCTCTAGGAACATCTATTTAAAATCCTTTATTAGTTGGTTGTATCCATACAAGGATGTTTTTTCTAACCAAAATACACAATATATAATTTAACAAAATTTTATGATGTTATAATATGAATAGATTTTATAAAATAAATATTTGTATGTTTTTTTAGTAATTTTGTATCATCCTAATCATAAAACTATCTTAACTAATCAAGAATATTATCTAAACTCTTTAATGAAAGTAGATATTGTTTCCTATACCCACACTCCCGGGTATGGGGATAAAACACATAGATTTATAAATTAATGTTGATACCCTCTGATATTATCAATGAAAAACATATAAAAATATAACAACTATGTTACATCTCAGAAAAATCATCTACGACTCAGAGAACCTTTTTTGTTTAGTTTCTTTTTGGGCTTAGTACATAGGAAACTGATTTTACTAAACATGTGAAAATTTCGTTATAATTAATATATTTATGTCTTCATTATATAATTACCACAGGTTAAAATCATCTTTGTAACCACGATAATGAAATAAAATTGAATTTGTGAGATAAAAATGGTTCATAAGGGTAATTAACTCATAACCATATAATCATGGGTATGATCATAAGAATGAGATAAAACATTACTAGGGATAAATTTCATATTAAATTGAATAATTAACAATATTATTTTTTCAATACCCTTGATAGAATTAATTATTTTATCAAATGAAGAAACACATACAATGGAAAAAGGCATTGTAATTAAGATACTATTACAATGATCCTTGGATAAACGGATTGGAAATTAAAAATAATGGAATGTTATTAAAAAACATTTTATTGAGTTATGGAATAATTATAACCATTGATATATTTTCATAAAATCATACTTCATGAAAATGACATATTAATACCCTTGAACCAAGATTATTTTGTTATGTTCACAAAAAACAATATGATAAAATCGTACCCCTTCTAATTTACACAATAATAATGAAAAAATGCTTTACACATCTCATTTAAAAAATAATTTTTTTTAAAAGATTATTGTCTCTCATTCATGAACATTTTCATCATATCATATTACATGAAAACCTTACCAATAAATTGGGGAGCCATATAGAAAAACCCATAAAAATCATAATATATTTTCAAACTGAAAATAATTATTCATCACAATATAATGAACCAGTTTAATGATAAAACAAAATTACAATATTTCCAGATGGTACCATCAAAATAAACCTGATGAATGTGAACATTTGATGCCTAAAATTAATTCATCATAAAAGAGTATATCATTATATCATTTTAGTGGGTGATTTTGGTAAATTAATTTAAAGCAAATAAATCCATTACATATGAATTGAAAATTTGATGTGAATTTGTAAAACATATACTACAAATGTTTTTAATATATTGGGTACAAGATGACGTTTTCGGCACAATTAAATTTTATCTTCAAAATGAATAAGTGAAATGTTTTTATAAAATTTTATATTAAAAATAATCTTTATAATAAAATAAATTAAATGAAAAAACATATAAAATTTTTTTTATATGAATTATAACATAGAACATATTATTTTAAAAGGATAAAATACATTTTCAATATTTTGGGAATAACTTCTGCGTAAATGGAGGAAAACATTATTTTAAAGGAGAAGTGATTTATTTTTTATAAAATATTAAACCTCTATAATAATAAAAATTCATTCAGAGTGAATATTTTATTTTTGATAATAATTTTAAATTATTATCCAACATGAAATGTATTATAAAATAGGATGTATAAGATATTATCAAACTATGAAGAATGAAATATATGTGATCACAGTTTGATCAATGTTAAGGAAATTATTATTAACAAAATACCATATAAATATTATAATTCATGAGGGAAGAAAAATTTAGAAAGTGATTGATGTTGTAGAAATTTAAAACCATTGAAATAGATATTAAATAGAACATGATAAATTAAAAAACGGAATGTGACTAGCTTATTAAAATTTTATACAAGAAGATCCATTATTACTCAATTATTATTAATTATGTATTTTAAATTACATTAAAAGTATTGATAATATAATATAGTTGAAATTAAATATAAATTCAAATACCAATAAGTGAAAAAAATTCATTATTACTGAATGTAATTAAGTATTTAACAAAAAATATATAATAAATTATAATGTGAAATTTTAGACATGTTTCATGGATTTTAGAAAGAGAAAAAGAAACTATTACCTTATTTCCCCACATAGTTGAATAGTTTCTATCATCCAATAAAAACAAGGAATATTAATATTCTTTTTAATTGGATTATTGATTTACATTAAAATTTATATTATTCATTTATGATAATTTATTATGATTATATTAGTAATTTTTCACTCATTTTTTATCTGGTCATTGTAATTGTGATGGGTCCATGCATGCATTATGATACCGATCTTAGTATACATTCCATGATACCAATGTAAAAAACAATATAATTTCATAAAATATAAATTATTACTTTTATTGATTTAAAAATCCCATCTAATGTTCCTTATGTGTTTTAGTTATGTTAAATGATATTTTAATCAGTGTCATTTTATTATGGTTATTTTTGGGATTGGGGATGTAAAGGCCCAAACCTCTTTGGTCCCTTCCATTGTAGAAATATGGTGTTTGTGTTGTTCTAGGAGGTTAATAAGCCTTATCCACAACACTTTTCCAAATTCAAAAATTTTTTCAGGAAACATTGTCATGAAATAGTGTCACTTTTCAAAATTTCCAAACTCATTCTCGAATTTTTGTGAAAAAATGGTGTAACTACTTTTTCCAAATTTAAAACTTGTTACTTGAAACTATGTAAAGAAATGATGTCACTAAATTTTCCTAATTTCAAAAATATTTCATGAAATTGTGTTATGTATCAATGTCACTTCATTTTTTAAATTTCTATTTTAATTTAGGAAATTATGTCATGAAAAAGTGTAACGTACTTTTACACACATCTAAACTGTTTCATGAAAATATGTTCTGAAACAATTTCACTTCAATTTCCAAATTTCAAAACAATTTCATGAAACTGTGTCATGAAAAGGTGTCACGTGCTTTTCAAAATTTCAAAATGTTTCATGAAACTATGTAACGATACAGTGAAATAGAAATTTTTGCACAAAAACAGTGCCACCAAAATAGTTTCACATAAATAGTAGAACAAAAATGGTGGATCAGAAACTATAGTAAAAAAAATGGTGGCACCAAAATGGTGGTACAGAAATGGTCTCACAGAAATGATTGAACATAAATGGTAGCACAAAAATAGTAGCACTAAAACTGTGTCATGAATAGTGTTTCTAGAACTCATTTAGTTCCTTTGTAAAATTTCTATATTTTTTCATATTTCTTAAAGTTTTTCACTTTTTATATTTCCTATGAAGTAAAATGCATCAAAATCCTTATTTTATGTTATTTAAGGAAAATTAAAATCCCATAACTCATATCTTAATATTTTCTAATAGTCGAGAACCCTTTACTCAGTAAAAATACGTGATCTTTGATAGATTTGATCTTAATAAAAAATACAATTTATCTTAAAACAAATCTATATTATATCTTCTAAAGGGACTAGATATCTCCCTCTATTATTAATCCTTATTTTTTCTCAGTTTGAGATGCTCAAAAATATCTTTCCTTCCTGCAAAAGTCATTCATAGTATTGTTTCCTTGGATTGTGTCTTCCATGGGGTTTCTTCATGCTGCTTGTACACACTCTATTTTAGTAACACCATGAATTGTCAATATGTATTTGATAAAAGGTATGTTCTACAACCTTTATTTTGGGTTCATATCATTACATTCCCCCATTCCATGTCATGGAATGTGAACTTTATATTTATAATAGTGTTTTGTTGTGTATTGGTTGGTGTGGTAGTGTCTCTGAGTCCTCATGTGGATGCAGTCCTCCAGTATAGGTGATCGTGACCTATTGTTTTGGATTCTTCTCATGGACATAACATAAGAAACCATTTTAGTTATCAGATTCATGGATTCTCTATTATTACCACATGTTTTCAAAATATTGTGGTATATATTATCTCCTTGTTTAGAATTTCGTTCCTGAATAAAATTGGTAAATATCATAAACTGCAATTAATTGTAATTATTTTTCCAAGATAAAGGGGCATGTAAATGAATTTAGTTGTTGTTGTTTTAAATTGGTGATAAAAAAATTGATGCAGTTGGCATGTTTTATTTATTTTTGCTAACTAATATAGATTTTTTATTTAGGTCTCCCATATTGAGAACCAATTAATAAAGATTCCACATTTTCATGATGGAATAAAGAGCTATCGATCGATAAAATTTAATAACATGTGGGGTTCTGATTTACCCTCATTCTTGTAAGGTTGGGTCCCATCATACTTTGGAGCCATGAGAGCACGTTGCATGTGAATGTAGAATGCCATGTTTATGTCCATGAGCCATGTTTGTTTTTTATTTCCTATTTCTTGTTATGTGTTTGGAGCCTGGATGAATTTTCTAAAATGTGGGGGTTGGGAGGCCCATTTATGTGGAATTATTTCACACATATAGTTGTGAAATGCATTGGTTTAGGCATGTGGGTGTTGTGGATGACACTATAGATAATGAAACGGGTTGTTTGTGAATTTTGGATGCTTTTTTATTTTTGAAATAGTTTAATTCTTCTACTGATCAGGGCAGATGGTATTGAATTCCCTTCATGCAGAAGGGGCCAGAACATATAGTGTAAGCCAGGTGATTTCCATATTTAGTTTCTTGAGGTAGTATGGGTCTACACATCTATTATAAGTGGAAAAGACTTGAAGGGTAGTTTATCTCATCACCGCATTGATACCTTTTTTTAATGGACAAGAATTGTTTTCTATAATTACATGGAATATGGGAATATAATAGTGTTGTTAACAAATGATTGAATAAATAATGCTAATACATGGGGTCAGAGCTTGTAGGGATTCAATTCTGATGTAATATATTTTAGAAGTTGTTGACTTTGTTTGGTTATGCATAGAGGATTGGAAACTTTGGTGTGATGCAAATAAAATGTAATGTGTAAATTGTAATGGTTAATTAATGGATAAATAATTGAATAATGTAATGTGAAACTGATAATAATGGATAACAAAATTGAATTCATCTCTTTAAATTGTTTTGTTCTTATAGGATACCCTGTATTATTAGTAGAGGCTAGGAGTCCAAGAGACTTTAGCTGCTTGTGAGTATAATACTAGGTTATGCACATAGTGTTGATATGAGCTATAATATAATTTGTATTTTTTATGATTTTATAGTATACTCCACCCCATCAGTTAGAGCCAGTGAAGCCCCATAGATTCTGAGCTCTAGGGGAGCTTTCCCCAACATTCTGGTGGGAGGAATGATGGCTGCGTAGCCTCTTTGGCCCTAATCTATTATCTTGGTAGTCACATGTGATGGTAGGCATAAAGGATAGTTTTCCATCATATATGTCTGTATATGTATGTAATGGATTGTGGTTATTCACCCACATTTTTCCTAGATATCGTCTCATATTTACTACTATAGGTGCAATGGGTATAGGTTGTGATGGCTAGAGGATCTGTACAAAGTGAATGTGATGTGACAACTTGAGTTATAATGCCCGATGTATGATACACGTTATGGAAGGTGGGGTGGATCATGAAAACTACCTTTTTTACTTTGGTTACAGGGATGTGGTCGTAATTATACACGAGGTGTATGTGGTGGTGAATTTCTCATGTGTTTGTGGGAAAGCCTTTTTGTAGAGAGATGCTTAAGATGTGCTACATTGGTGAAAAGTGTTACACCAGTGGGGATGTGGTAGTTAGGTACCCATGATATTCATTATAATATTATATACTCTTGTATGAGATTCTTCTTAGTGTATCCATGGTGAGGATGGTAAACTAGTATACATATTAGGTGAAGAGTTAGATTCAATTTTTTTACGGTGCTTTATCATGAATTCATTAATTTTTTCACAAGAGGCTCTGGGGAGGATCGTACTGAGTATATATATATACTCACCCAACAAATATATAAACAATTTTTTAGGTCACTTGGAGTGGATAGGAGATCAAACATGTTACTAAAAGCATGGGGGTTGGTGGAGTGATTCACGATTTGTGGTTTCTGTTGTGTTTAAATTCCATTAGTACTTGTAGTTTTCCATTTTAGTTATAGTATTATTTTTCATGAAATTACATATGTATACATGGGATTCCATTTATATTACAATCTGATTTGGATTAAAAAAATTTATGTATTATCTCTATATTTTTCATTTGTTCTCATAAGGGGTAATGACTATGATTGTTGTGGTTACAATACCCTCAATGCCATTCGCCAAACAAAGGCCTACTGGAGGCGGGACATGGGGGTCTCTATCATCCTTCTGGGGTAAAATTTGTGGGGAGGGGTCATTAAAACATTTTATCAGAGGTAGTTTGAGGGATAAGATTGATTTTGGTTTTAGGTGTAGTTGAGGATGTATATTTTGGTAGGGAAATATGTCAGAGAAGTTTAGAAAATGATGTAGACACTATAGACCTGCTACGAGAGAGGCATTACGGTCCCACTGTTATCTTATGGACAGATATTTCCGTATATTGTGTCTACTAAATGAGGTGATACTATTTACAGGGTAGAAACCTACGAAAGGATCATGAATCATTCTTCTTTGTACCTGTGTTTCAATAGGTAAGCCTTGGGATATATTAACCTAAAATGAATAAAAATGTTTAATTAATTAATATTTAGTCTTCCATATTCTAGGTATAGGATCTATGAATATTATAATTTTTCAGTTATGGCTCAAGGTCGATGTCCTTATCAGGTTCACACAAATGATGTTTCGCAGGATGCTCCAAAAGATCTCCATTGGGTAGTGGATGATGACGACATCACATGGAGGAGTAGTCTCTGAGTGTTTTAGTGTCATAGTCTGAAAAAGTAAGAGGGATCTATTTCGGATGTAGTAATGTAAGAATTTTTGGAGGAGGTTGGGATATATTTCAGCTCAATCTATTCTTTGAAGGAGAAATAGTTGTTTCTGGTTGGGATGATGATGTGTGGTGTAGTGAGGCAGTGGGGGTTCTTGTTCCTCAGGGATCATCAGAAGTCGACGTTCTTGTTTGAGGTGTTATGAAAAAATTTCAATGTTGTGAATATTTCATTGATCATGAAGGACACCAATCTTAAGAATCATCTTACCCTTCAATAGGGGAGCTCCAGTGTGTGATATTTCAGGATCCAATTTTTGAATCTTCTACTATATGCTTTAAAATTGATTCCATATGAGGAGGCTAGGGAGAAGATTTTCAGGGAGGCATTGCATCCAAAGATAAAGAGCCTGGTCACCCCATTTATAATGAATACATAAATTGAGGTGAAGAAGAGGGAAGAGCTCCTAGAGAGGAAATTATCCTTAACCAGATCATCATGATAAGGGAGTCCTTAGGATTCCCTACGAAGTAGAGTGGTGGTCTGAGATTCCCTGTTTTTAGGCCAGAAGAGTTTTTTCTCGGTCGAGGGTACATCCTATCCCTCAGTATTTCATTTTCTATAAGGGAAGTGTCTCTCAGTATTATACCACGGTATTCGGTGCATTAATTATTGTGGTTGCAAATTTCATTAGTAGTGAGAGTTCCTTACCATTTCAACATTCATCATGTGTTCCGCTTAAGGTCCCATCGTTGAGGTAGTACCAACTAAAGTAGGAGGAGCAGGTTGGACAAGATTTGGATTAGTACAGAGTTGATGTTAGAGGTAGGGGAGAACCCTGGGATGCTCCTCGTACTCATAAATTAGATTTTGTCCATGTAGGTTGTCATAATCAAGGTCAGAGGGGCCATTGAGTAGGTTGTGGTTAGTTTCTTACTTTAGTGTTACCAGCACTAGGCAAGATATATTTAGATTGAGGTACCCATTGATTTTTTTTACTAGGGTGTATGCCTCATTTTATTCAGTATTGGTGCACTCCTTCATTTAACATTCCCTTTTCCATTCTATGGGATTTGAGGTTGAGAGGATTCCAGAGACCTTAGTGCTGTCGATTCTAGTTGGAGGTCGAGATGAATTTTTTAATGAATGTCAAGAATGTGAGCTTGTTTTGTGGAATGAACACTTATGAAGATATTTCCAATGTTTACGCATATGGCCACATAATGTCATCCTCAGCATGGATTGGTTGTATTTGGTGCAAGCTATTGTGGATTTCTTCTGAGTTAGGTTGTGTCCGTCGATGATGATAGAGAGGCATCAATGTTTTTTGAAAAGAGTGACCCTTAGATGGGTTAGAGGTGGGTTTCTTCCTTTTCATCCTTGATGGTTTAACTGATTCTATGTTCATTGGTGGTTCAATAATTGGCATTTCCCTGGGCCGTATACTCATACCATGATTTATTTTGAGAAGAGGTTCTAGAATTACCCACTCAATGTGAGATCGAGTAAGGGATAGATCTACAACTAAAAGCATCTTTTGTCACTATGTATCCACATAATATTGACACTTATGAGTTATGGGAGCATTGTAAATTTCGTGATAGTCTGTTATAGAGAGATTTTATTCAGATGAGTCTCTCACTTTGGGGTGCACCAGTTTTATTCTTGAAGAAGGATGATGATAGATTATAGATGTGTATCGATTATCATCTCTTAAACAACTCGAGGATGATGAATTCATGTCCCCTTCGACATATTGATTATTTATTCCATAAAATTAAGGGTGAAAATTGGTTCTCAAAGATCAACATTGGATTGGGTTTTCATCATATTCATGTGATGGATGAGGTATCATGAATACTACATTTTGTTGTCGTCAAGGGAATTATGAGTTCATTATAATGCCATTTTTTGTGAAAAATGCCCCAACTGTGTTCATGGGATTGATGAAAAACATAATCTGCGAGTTCATAGATATGATAATGGAGGTTTTCGTCGATGAAATCCTTGTGTACTCCAGGTCTGAGGAGGATCATGCATAGAATATGCATGTCAATTTGTGAGTTATTCATCATCAATAGCTATTTACGAAGTGGACAAAGTGTGGGGGGTTTCAATGAAAAGTCCATTTCATTGGGAATTATGTATCCCAAAAAAGATTTGTTGTAGATCCTTTGAATATATAAGATGTTTTTTCATAGTAATCCACCAAGACATTTGAAGCGGTGGAAAAATTCTGTTGTCTCGTAGGCTATTATAGGAGGATCATAATTGATTTCTCTCAGGTTGTGAATCTTATGACAGCATTGACCAGGAAGGAAAAGTCATTCATGTGGACTGCTGATTGTCAGGAAGATTTTCAGTATCTGATGGAGATGTTGGTTAGTGCTTTGGTTGATTGTCTTCCATCATAGAGATTTCTGTTTGATGTTTTATATGATGCTTCTCATTTAGAGTTAGTTTGTGTTCTAATGTAGTAGTGATAAGTTGTTTCTTAAATATGTCTATATTCTCATCCCCACGAATGTAACTATTCCTCCAATTATCATTAGTTTTCTTTAGTGGTGTTTTTCTCTAAAGGTGTGCTGACATTACCTAATTGGTGGGCACATTGTGGTTTTCACCAATAAGAATATCCGGAGGTATTTTTTTCCCATCGTGACATGAACATGAAAAAACAATAGTTGATGGATTTCATACAACAATATGACATCAAAATCTCATATGAACATAGATAGGGGAATGATGTATCTGATTTTCTATGAAGGAAGTCATGTAGTGTAAGAACCCAGATCGTCAATTTCAGGTACGGATATCTTTTATAGGTTTTTTTAAGGAAAAACAGAGTTTTTGGAAAATTTTGAAGTACATGCCAGGTACTTTCTGAGTACAGATCGTGTACTGTTTTCCTCCACGATGCCGTGTGCTAGCCATGTCCGGGCCACACACATGCTGTTTAGGGTTGACGTGGAGGCCAATTTTGGTAGATTACTAAAAAACCCAATACATGTCGTGTAGTTTTTTTATATCATTAGTCGGAACGAGGTCACGACTTAACCCTGTTTTCATCTTCTTCCACACCTAATTTTGTCCAGAGTGTCTGAGGAGGCTGATTCTTCTCCGAGCCACCGATCTGTCACCGGTTGTCTGAATCTAACTCTGTTGATTGCAGAAGAATCATAGCGGTGAGTTCTTTGTTCTTCTTTGGCCTCATTTCTTGATTCTTTGTCTCATGTGAGTTATCTGGGGTTTAACGTTTTAGTAATTTTTTTAGATCTACTCCGTTCTAGGCCAATTCACGGGCCGAGGTTCATGTATATCGATCTTCGAGGATCGAGGTAGGTGGTTTGGTGCCCAACGTTGATGTTCACTGTGTTTTGGTTGCAAAAGTGTTGGATACCCATGTATCAGTTATTCCGGTATTAGGATTATGATACTAATGTTTTTTCCCTAGATTTCTTATTATCTTATGTTAAATTACTGCTAATATATTCTTGGTTGCATGTTTTAGGTTCACCACATGACTGTTACTCCCCCTGATTGTCTGTTTATTGCCGTTTGGCACCTTTTTCCTTTGTGGAAAACCCTATTTCATTTTCTAGTTTACTTGTTTCACTAATTTCATGTGTTTCATTATGTTTAAATGCTTTTGATGAATGGTAGCTATTAGAAAAGTAGTTGTTGAACTTTCTTAGGCCTGCTGACAGTTTATTACACAAGACTTGACTGCTTAGGGCTGTGAGAACCTGGTGCAAGAGATCAAAGAGGGAATAGACGATTAAGTGCTTCCCTATAAGGTTTATTGGTTTTAGTTTTGTACACAGGACCTATGGGAATAGGACATTGTACTTTCCAAGAGTGTTCTTAGTTTACACATGTATCGAGACCAAAAGAGTAATTAGACATAAGTGCTTCCTTAGAGAGTCTATAACTATCATTGCATGACTATAGGGGAATTGATGTAAAAGCATCCCAGCGTGTCTGTGCCTTTTTTGATTACTGGACTATAGGGGCCTGGTAGTTTGATCCACCCAGAGAGTCAGTGTGATTTTTGTTTGGTTGGTTGTGAAGAGTCCACCAAGCCAAAGAACAAGCTTGGGTTTAAACTGCTTGTGGGTTTGGTAGTCTTTTAGTCACCTGCTATGTTACTTTCATACCATGGAATAGAATGATTTTTTAGATATTCCCTGGATTTTTACTAAAATGAATGTGAATGGTAATTGGTAGGTTTATTTAATGGTGTACTCCTAGTTCATCATTGTCTTTATTTACCTTTAGTTTTTCTATATCACAAACTGGCAGTAGGTCATAAATCTTGTGGTGGTTGCCTACTGGGATTAGTCTCACACCCTGTTTGGGTCTTACTATTCAGCCCAAATAGATTATATGGTTGTAGGTGTAGGAAGGGATTGTGACCCTTCCACCTCAGGTACATGATTTCTTGTTGGAGCTGGAGAGCATGGGACCAGGCTTGGGCCCACAATGTTGCTGGGGTTGATGATTACATTTAGTACATTGGTTTCAGTTGTATTTCAGAACGTTGTTTTGTTTACCACATTCAATAGATACATTTACCATTAAACATCATTATTATATCAGACATTACTTCTACATTTAGTTCAGTTGGTGCAAGCTATTTATTTCTTCCGCTATTGATTATCTTTATTCTTCCGCTGCATACTTTACCAAATGAGGGCATAGTTTCCCCACTGACTCACCAAGGCCCTCGCTGCTAGTCGGCAGCCTCTGGCATTTGGGGAAACGCACTTGAGGTTATGTGGAGAACCGGGTACGGGTCACTAGTTATGTGGATACGGATTCGGGTCATTACAAAGTGGTATCAGAGGGAGGTTCTTCATTTCTATTGCCTTACTGTTTTGTGACAATGGACAGAGATAGGATGAAATGGGTAGTTAGTACATAACTGTTCCTGGGAGTAATTAACCCGTATACAGGTAAAAGCTATATTACCTCGTAATTTAAATTTAATGTTTTTGCAAGTGCTACAGTTTATTATATTTCACCGTTATGTGATACACATGTTTGTGCTATTACCGTTTATATGACTGTGGATCTATTTTGTTGCAACTCGATGAGATGAGGGTGTGCCATCTCATGCATCATATAATCACTGTGTAGGAAATCACATGTCTTGAATTTTACCATTCCATCTAGGGTGCATTAGAATTTCATGTTGTTGTGTTAGATGTCATGATAAATTATGCATTTTTTTGTGATAGTTGCTATGACAGACATATTTTCTATGTTTTTTACTTTATATATGCATTTTTAAGATGCCAAGCTTTGATTCGTGGGGAGTATAGGCCCCCATGGATCGGAATTTGGAACATTGATGTTTTCTTTTCAATGTTTATGGCGTTCAGTGCAGTTTATGAGCTATTGCCCAGAAAAACCCAGAATACACGGCATGTACTTTATTAATACACGTCGTGTATGTTTTAAACCGTTTTACTGACTGTGTGAACAAAAACATGGGGTATCAGATAGTCTTATGGAACATGTCATGTACCTTAAGTACACATCGTGTGGTAGTCAACCATGTACCCATTCGTGTCACTTACAACACGGGTTGGGAAAACTCGTGTAGTACATGTTGTGTGTTATAAGAACATGTCGTGTAGTTGTCTCCTAGGTACCCGGCCGTGTTACGAACAACACAGTTCGGTGTTATCATCTCCTATACATGTCCTGTTTGTTCGGAACACGTCGTGTAAGGGGTTAGCCAAGTGACCATCCATGTAACCTGTTACATGGGTCGCCGAGCCTATATAGTACACGTGGTGTGTTATAAGAACACACCGTGTAGTTTTCTTCTGGGTTCCCAGCCATGTCATGAACAACACAGGTCATTGTTTTGTATAATTATACATGTTGTGTTTGTTCGGAATGCGCCATGTAAGGGTCAGCCATGTAGCCAGCCTTGTAACCGCTACACGGGCCGCTGAAACCATTCAAGTACACGTCGTGTCTTTAGTGCACATGCTGTGTAGTTTAGAATTAGGAGGACGATGTAGGTTAGTCGTGTAAAGAGACTCGTGTAGGGGAGTGGAGTTCGAGTTCCCGCCATGTTTTGGGACAACACACCTTGTAGTCTAGGATGTTACACGACTAGTGGTGGTGGATATACACACCCATGTAAATGGATTTAACAAACACACCGTGTAGTTTAAATACAAGTCTTGTAGTCTTGTTTTTCAATCTTAAGTGTTTCTCTCTTCTGTTCTCGTTTGTTACTCTTGTGTTTTCCATTCTTTTAATCCTAAATCTGAGGCATGATTTTGACCTTTCAGGGCTATGGAACCAAGACATCCTCCCGTTGCACGCCAGGAACCAAGCGGTGACTGTACGCCTGATACGGCAGACCAAGTACTACCTGTAGTTCCACAGATCGTTCCGGACATGGAACCCGTAGTGATTCCAGACACTGGTGCCGACGCTATGTTCCAAGATGGTTTCATGATGTTCATGCATACCTTCCAAGTAGCTCAACACCCAGCCCCGTCTATGGAGTGCTGATGTGAGTCTTCCAACAGCAGCATCCTCCTACTTTCATAGGGGATGGAGGACCCCAGGCTTCTGAGTCATGGCAAGAAACCATGCTTTCCATCTTCGAGCATCTGGAGACACCCCCATACAGAAGGGTGAAGCTCATTACCTACATGCTAGTAGATTCTGCCAGGAGATGGTGGGATGTAATCTCGAAGGCAGGGCACCTGCAGACTATGTCTTGGGACGAGTTCCAGCGTACGTTCAACGACTACTTATATCCGCTGACGCTGAGGGACAAAAGGGCCAGATAGATCATGAACCTGTAGCAGGGTACTCTTTCGGTTATGGAGTATTCCTCTCGCTTAACTGAGTTAAAATGTTTCACTCCCGTTCGGGGAAATGACAAGCTGTTTTTGGAAAGGATGTTTGAGGAAGGCCTCAAACCAGATATCAGATCACATGTGAACGTCTTCCAGTTGACTCTTATTACCATAATAGTCAACCAAGAGTTGATCACCAAATGAAATCTGAGGTAGACTAGAGCTGTTGACCAGGGCAGTTCAACATCTAAGGCTGATTCATTGCATACTAACAGCAGGAAACAGCACTAAGATTCTACTCGAGGTGACTTGAGGAAATGATGTATTACTTCTGGTAGGCTAGATCTTCCTTCTAAAAACCTGGTGGTGTTCAATCAGTGTGGAAAGAGAGGGCATAAAAAGCCACAGTGCCCGAGAGATCCTATGGAGTGTTGAGATTTCAGCAAGATGGGTCATCTGTATGGTTTTTGCAGGGTTCTTCTTCCAGCAGCTAGTGAAGGAGGATTGGTTTCTACTCCTAATATAGGAGCATGATTACCAGTTCCGCTACAGACTATGGGATGGCGTCCTTCAAGTCATTCAGGCTAGGGTCGAGGTTGCGGATGTGGTGGTCAGGCTCAAGGAGGATCAGCTCAGGGATATCATGCTGCTACACAGGGTTGCGATACTGGCTAGATGTTTGCAGTAGAGAAGATTCATTGGGAGAAAGATCCTAGACCTTCCACAGTTCGATATACGATCTTAGTAGCCTCAGTATTATCTTCTGCACTTTTCGATACCGGAGCTTCTCATAGCATTATTTATGTGCACACTATGGAGAGTCTTAAGAAATATTGTCCTTACTTCTAAGGATAATTTGGCATTAGACACTCCTTTGGGACATAGAACTACTAGTGTGCGTCAGTGCAAGGAGTGCCCCCTTGATTATGGTGGGTGTCACTTATTGTGGGATCTTTATTTCCAGAGATGACGGGTTATGATGTCATTCTCGGAATGGACTGGCTTGTTCCTTTTTTTGGCCTCTGTCGATTTTTATCGCCGTAGGGTGAGTTTCACGTCACCATAGGGTGGGTCTTTTCTTCACAAAGTTGAATGGGATGTCCAAGAAAGAAGATCTGGACCAGAGCACCATGGGTTGGGTAGTGTTATAAACCAGATTTCTAGTTTATATCTGGATGATCTGGGGACCTCTCAAATGGTCTTCCCTCCAGTAGTTGACCACATTCATGATGTCTATCCAAATGACTTTGTAGGGTTGCCACCAGAGCTAGAGGTAGATTTCTCTTTTAAGATTGTTCCAGGAGCAGAACTGGTGTACATGCCACCTAAAAGGATGGCTATTCCTGAGTTGAAAGATCTCAAGAAGCAGTTGGAGAATTTGTAGGCTAAGGGTTTAATCTGACCCAGTACTTCCCCTTTGGGTTTGCATGTACTTTTTGCAAAGAAGGCAGATGGTACCTTACAACTTTTTGTGGACTATCGGAAGATGAACCAGCAGACGGTCAAGAACTGATATCCCTTATTGAGGATTGATGATCGTTTTGTTCATCTTATAGGATCTAAGGTATTCTCGAAGATCGACATGAGATCCTACTATCATCAATTGCAGGTAAAACTATCTGATATACATCTCACAGCCTTCCAAAACAGTTATGCTCTGTATGAGTATCTGGTTATGTCTTTCGGTCTCACGAATGCACCTGCAGTTTTCATGGCGCTAATGAACATAGTTTTCCATCATTACATAGACTCATTCATCGTTGAATTTGTATAAGATATCTTGTTGTACTCTCACACTTGACATGACCATGCTACCTATCTTGAGATTGAATTGAGTACACTAAGAGAGAATCAGTTATATGATAATCTCTCAAAGTGCCACTTCTGGATGAACGAGATTCACTTCCTGGGCCATGTCATCTCAAAGATAGGAGTATCAGTAGACCCAGAGAAGGTGAGGGCAGTAGTTACCTAGGAATAGCCAAAGAATGTCTTCGAGGTGCGAAGTTTCTTGGGACTGGCTGGTTAATACATGCAGTTTATATAAGACTTCTCACGTATAGCAGCGCCGTTGACGGGAATGACTAAGAAGGGTGTGAAGTACGTTTGGTCGGAATCTTGTGACTCAGCCTTCCAGGAACTGATGGGTACATTTACATCAGCACCGATTCTAGTTCTTCCAGAGCCGGGAAAGTGTTATACAGTTTTTTGTGATGCATCTCGCATCGGGATTGCAGCAGTGCTTATGTAGGAAGATCATGTTGTTGTGTATGGATCTTGGCAGTTGAGGCCACATGGGAAGAACTACCCTACGCATGACCAGGAGTTGGATGCTACTGTTCATGCATTGCGTTGTTGGAGGTACTATCTCATGGGAGATCATTTTGTGGTATATACTGAACAAAAGAGCCTCAAGTATATCTTAACGCATCATGAATTGAATCTGACACAACAGAGGTGGGTCTAGGTCCTACATTCTTTTGACTTCGAGCTCGCTTATACGCATGAGAAAGGAAATTCTATAGAAGACACACTGAGTAGGAGGACTTAGTTGTTGGCAGTTCAGGAGGCCAGCAGCCAGTGGCAGCTAATGGCTATATTCTTTGAGATGCATTTGGAGGTGCATGATAGACAGGGACAGAATGTTCTTTCATCTTTAGCTATTACCTCTACTCTTTTATATCGAGTTCTAATGATGAATATATGAGACCCAAATGGCCTAGTCCTATTGGAGGGTGTGTCAGATGGAGACCCTACTCAATGGTGGACAGTGGGCTATGATGAGGTGCTACATTTTAATGTCTGCGTATCGGTTTTAGCGGACATATGTGGGGAGAAGATGCGAGAGTTTCATGCTTCAGCTTGGGAAGTTCATCCTTGTGTCACCAAGATGTATCGATATTTGCATCGTCAGTATTGGTGGCCAGGAATGCAGAAGGATGTGGCTGATTTTGTTATGCGGTGTTCTACCTGTCATCAGGTGAAGGCATAACATCAACGACCAGTAGAGATTTTATAGCAGTTACGCATTCCTGAGTGGGAATGGAATTATGTCACGATGGATTTCATGATAGGTTTACTGAGATCACCTTGAATAAATGATGCGGTTTGGGTTGTAGTGGACAGGCTCATGAAGGTGGCACACTTCTTGCCGATCAAGGAGACCATCACTGTTGATGAGATGGGATAGTTGTACATCTGATATATTTTATGTCTGCATGGAGTTCCAAACTCCATTGTTTGAGACAGGGATACATGTTTCACTTCACTCTTCTGGAAGGGGCTACAGAGGGCTTTGGGTACACAGGTACTTTTGATTACCGCATTCCATCCCCAGACTGATGGCCAGTCCGAGCGTACAATGCAATTGCTTGAGGATATGTTCCGAGCTTTCATTCTATACTCTGGCGGTACTTAGGAGAAGCATATCCCTCTGGTGGAGTTTTCCTAAAACTTTATTTTTCAGGAGACTATTCCGATGGCACCTTACGATACATTGAAAGATAGGCCATGTCGATCACGTTTATACTGGGGAGAGGTAAGGGAGGAAGCTTTGCTGGGACCTCGTCTTTTTCAGGACACCTCAGTGCAGATTGATTTGATTTTGAAGAGGATGCCTACAACACAATCTCGGCAGAAGTCTTATGATGATCAACGGTTACCCCATTTGGAGTTAAAGGTTGGAGATCAAGTTTTTCTGCATGTTACCCCAAGTTTGGGACATAAGAGGATGACGAGACAGGGTAAACACT
The DNA here is from genome assembly GCA_963277665.1 of Viscum album. Classification (NCBI taxonomy): domain Eukaryota; kingdom Viridiplantae; phylum Streptophyta; class Magnoliopsida; order Santalales; family Viscaceae; genus Viscum; species Viscum album. The sequence goes on along the minus strand of OY728161.1, from coordinate 526,810,344 downwards.
CACCGAGATACGTCAGGCCGTTTGAGGTTCTTGAGAGATTCAAGATGGTTTCTTATAGGTTTCAATTATCTCAGAGGTACTAGGCCATGCATGACGTCTTTCATGTTTCTCAGCTTCGACGGTATTTCTATGACCCATCTCATGTTCTTCATCCCAAGGAGGTTCAGCTGGGGCAGGATGCATCTTTCAAGGAGCATCCTATCAGGATTTTCGATCACAGTATAAAAGTTCTTTATGGCCGGTATGTTCCTCTAGTACGGGTGCTATGGCAGCACGGGCAAGTACAGGACGAGACCTGGGAGAGGGAGGCCAATTTTTGATTGAAGTGGCTAGAGTTGTTTGAGGATTCTTCTTCTATACCTTGTTAGGGAAATTCAGGGATGGATTTCATTAAGGGGGAAAGTTTGTAAGAACCTGGATCTTCAGTTTCAGGTATGGATCTCTTTTATAGGCTTTTTAAGGAAAAATGATGTTTCTGGAAAATTTTGATGTACACACCGTGTACTTTATGAGTACATGCCATGTACTCTTTTCCCGCTCGAAGCCATGTGTTGGCCATGTCCAGGCCACACAAACGATGTGTAGTGGTGACGTGGAGGCTGATTTTGGAGGATTACGGGAAAACCCACTACACTCCATGTACATTAATATTAAAAATAGTGTACTTTTTTAATTTCTTTAATTGGACGGGGGTCGTGACATAACTATGTGTTCGTCTTCTTTTCTTCCTAATTCCATCCAGAGCATCCGAGGAGGCCGATTCATCTCTGAGCCACCGATCTGTCACTGGTTGTCCGAATCGAACATCGTCGAGTGCAGATGAATCACATCGGTGAGTTCTTCGTTCTTCATTTTCCTCGTTTCTTGATTCTTTCTATCGCTTGAGTTAAATGTGGTTGAACATTTTACACGTTTTTGCAGATCTACTCCATTCTAGGCCAATTCAAAGGTTGAGGATCAAGTAAATTGATCTTTGAGGATTGAGGTAGGTGGTTTGTTTCCCTACATTTATGTTCTTTGAGTTTTGGTTACAAAAGTGTCAGATACCCATGAATCGAGTATTCTGGGTTTGGTATTTTGATCTATTTGTTTCTTTTCCTCAGATTTCTTGTTAGATTGTGTTTAATTGAAGCTAATATATGCTTGGTTTCATGTTTGAGGTTCACCCCACGGGTGTTTCTCACCCTGTTTGGTTGTTTTTTCGGCGTTTGGAACATTTTGCATGTGAGGTAAACCCTATTGCAATTTCTAGTTTACTTGTTTCACTAATTTCATGTGTTGCCTTCTGTTTAAATGATTTTGATGTATGGTAGATATTAGACAAGTAGTTGATGAACTTGATTAGGGCTGCTGACAATAGATTATGCATGACTGGACTGCTCAAGGCTGTGAGAACCTGGTGTGGGAGATCAATGAAGGAATAGACTATTAAGTGCTTCCATAGAGGTACTGTTGGTTTTAGTTTCATATGCAGGACCTACGAGAATATTACGTTGTGCTTCCTAAGAGTTTTCTTAGATTACACACGTATCGAGACCACATGAGGAATTAGACGTAAGTGCTTCCTTAGAGAGTCTATAACTATCATTGCAAGACCATAGGGGAGTTGATGTAAGAGATTCCCAGAGTTTCTGTACATTGTTAGATTACTGGACTATAGGGTTCTGCTAGTTTGAGCCACCCGGAGAGTTAGTGTGATTTTTGTTTGGTTGGTAATGATGAGTCCACCAAGCCAAAGAATAATCTTGTTTTTCAACTGCTAGTGGGTAAGGTAGTCTTTTAGTTACCTCTTGTGTTACTTTCTTAACTTGGAAGTGAATTCTTTTCTATTTATTCCCAGGTTTTTTATTAAAATTAATGTGAATGGTAATTGGTAGGATTATTTACTGGTGTACTACTAGTTCATTATTGTGTTTATTTAACTATACATTTTCTATATCACTCACTGGAAGTGGGGCACAAATCTTGTGGTGGTTGCCTACTAGGATTAGTCTCACACCAAATTTTGGTCCTGCTATTTTTACCAAACATATTATATGGTAGCAGGTGTAGGTATGGATTATGGACCTTCCACAGTAGGTACTTGATTGCTGGTTGGATCTGGAGATCATGGGATCAGGCTTGGGCCTGTAATGCTGGTGGAGTTGCTGTTTACAGTTAGTACTTTGGTTTCAGTTGTATTTCAGCAAGTTGGTTGGTTTAGCGCTTTCCATAGATACCTGTACCATTCTGTATCATTATTAAATCATACATTGCTTCTACTTTTAGTTTAGTTTTTTCATGCTATTTACTGCTTCCGATATCGATTATCTTTATACTTCCGCTTCATAGTTTACCAAATGAGGGCATAGTTTCCCCACTAACACACCAAGGCCCTCGCTTCTAGTCGGTGGCCTCTAGAATTTGGGAAAATTTCCTTGAGGTTATGTGGTGAACCGGGTACGGGGCACCAGTTATGTGTCTCCAGATTCAAGTCATTACATTTAGTGATGTAGTGAAAGAATTTGGTGATTCCTATAGGGTAATGGAAGAAATTTCATCATTACATCTAGATATGGGAGATGTTAGGGGAAGAGGATGTGTTTCCATATATAGTGCAATCATCTCTAGTGTAGATGATTGAAGAGCCCCATTTGGGGGATCATGAGGTGGATGTCTAGAGAGACTGAGTTTTATATTGTAAGGCACCTATTGGTTGTCCTGAGGATAAAAAACAATGGATTTTTTATTAGGGAAGGATTTTTGTTCATTTTCCGATACTTGATAAGGTTCTCAAATATTTCAATAGTATACCTTTAGTGGTTTATCCGGTCATGAAAAAAGATGTACCATGCCTTGAGGAATCTGTTTTGGTTTCTTGGGCTGAAGCGTGTAGTTGTGGAGTTTTTGCCATGATGTTTGGTCTACCAGAATTTGAAGGTTGAGCACCATGTTCCACGTGGTATGCTCCAATCATTAGATATTTCTGAATGGAAGTGGGAGGAAATATCTTTTTGAATTTTTTACCTGTTTACCTCATTTTCAGGGACTTTGTGATTCTATATGTGTGGTAGTGAATCATTTAATGAAATCATAACTCATCATAGATCTCATGGAATCAAGCACATTTTATGTTCTTTCAAGGAAATATCTAAAGGATGTGGTGAATCTTTATAGAGTATTGAGGAAAATAATTACCAATCAAGATCCTTGTTTTACCTCAATGGTATAGAGTGGTCTCAAGAATGATTTTAGTTCTCATCTTTTCCGCAACACTTCTTTTCATCCATAGGCATAAATTTAGACAAAGAAGACCATCTAGACTCTTGAAGACATGTTACACTTTTGTTTCATATATTTTGGTGGTTCATGGATGAAGAACATAACCTAGGTAGAGTTCACCTAAAATAAAAATTCAACTCTACAATCAGTATGGATCCATTTTAATCCTTGTATGACCAACCTTTTCGATCTCCATTGTGATGGACTAGGGTCAAAGAGTCAGCAATTCTCGGACAGAAACAGGTACAACAAACGATTGAGATGGTTCAGGTGATTCATGTGAGGATGAAGGTAGTTAAGGATCATCAAAAATCATATTATCACCATAGGAGGATACCTTTGGAAATTTATGTTGGGGATAATGTGTTTTTTGAAGGTGTCTCCCAATTATGGGTAGCGATTTTTTTTTTCATGGGAATAACCATTATCCCCAATATTTTGGGCCTTTCAAAGTGGTAGCATGAGTTGGAGTTGTGGTGCATCAGGTAGCACATACCCTATATATGATCTGGATACATTATGTTATTGATGGGTTGTAGCTCTATTGATATCATCGTGACGACAATCACATTATCAATTGGGGATAGAACGATGTTGACAATGATGCAACCTTCAAGGAGGATCATGTATACATTTAATATCGTAAGGGGAAGGTGTATCATGGGCATGATATCCCCTTGTCCTATTTCTTGTAGAGACACGGTGGCATTGAGGAGGTTACATGGGAATGTTAGTCACTTATACATGATATGTACCCCAATGTTTTTATTTTTTAGCCTTATTAATGATGTTTGTTTCATGATTGTAGATCATTCTTGGTTATGAGATTTCCTTCTGTTGTTAATTGTAGGTTTATCTCTTTTGAAAGGTATCTCATGTATATTATGTTTAAGAGCTAGTTGTGTTTATCTTTTGGTTTCACATGCCCATTTTGGAGGTGGGATATCACGTTTTTGTGAGAAAAATTATATTTATAACTAAGGGTGGTTGTTCAGACCAATTTTTATGTGTATATGGGTTAGTTTTGGATTCTCGAGAATGAGAATGTTTTGAGAGGTATATGATGTAATTTTCAACTTGTCTATGGTCTAATACATTTCTGAAATGTGGTGTTTGATGTGTTTTTGAGGTCATGGTGACTTATTCCCAACACTTTTCCAAATTTCTAAACTATTTCATGAAATTAAATCCCAAAATGATTTCACATCCTTTTCCAAATTTCCAAATAGTTTCGTGAAACTGTTTCCCAAAATGGGGTAACTTCCTTTTCCAAGTTTTTATACTATTTCATGAATCGTTTTCATCAAACTGTGTCACATTCATTTCAAAATTTCCAAACTATTTCATAAAACAGTGTCACGAAATGGTGTCACATCCTTTTCGAAATTTCAGAACAATTTCACAAAAATATGTCACAAAATAATGTCACTTCCTTTTTCAAATTTCCAAATAATTTCCTGAAACTATGTCACAAAACGAGTTCAGTTTCTTTTCCAGATTTCCAAACTATTTCATGAAACTATATCACAAAACAATGTCATATTCATTACCAAATTTCCAAACTCTATCTTGAAATTGTGTCACGAAACGGTGGAACAGAAATGGAGTCATAGAAATAGTGTTACAGAAATAGTCTTACAAAAATGGTGGAATAGAAATGGTAGCATGGAAATGGTGGAAAATAAATGGTTGCACAAAAATGATTGGATAGTAATGGTGGAATAGAAATGGTGGCATAGAAAAGTTTTCACAGAAATGGTGGCACCCAAATTGTAGCACAAAAATGGTATCACTATAATGGTGGCACTGAAACTGTTTCATGAATAGTGTTTCTAGGACATTTTCATTTCATTTTTCAAATTTCCATATTTTTCCAGACTTCTTATAGGTTCACCCATTTTAAATTTACATTTAAATAAAATGCATTAAAATCCTGGTTTTTAGGGATTTGAGGTTGATTCATATCACATAATCCAATATTAATTTTTCCTAATAGTTGGGAAGACGTTAATCAGTCAGGGAATGTTATCTTTGATAGATCTAATCTTAATTAAAAATCCAGGGTATCATAATCCACTACTCTGTATATTTTTTAAAGGGTCTTGGTATCTTCCTCCATTATTCATCCTTGTTTTTCCTTAGTGTGATATTCTCGAACCTTTCCTTCTGCCTTATAGGATTCATGTCTAGTTTAGTATCATTAGATTGTGTCTTCCTTGGTGTTTTTTCCTACTGCATGCGCATGCCATATTTTGGTGCAACTAGGAATTGTCGATCTGTCTTTGATATGAGGTATGTTCTACTGCAGTTCATATGGTTTCCTATACATTCATTCATACTTTAAATTTTATGGTTTGATATCGATGTTTCTAAAATATATTTCATGGGTATTTGTTGGTTTTTCGGTGTCTCTATGTCCTCAGGTGGATGTAGTCTTCAAGGTAAGGTTATCGAGATTTGTTTTTTTGGACTGTTCTTGTGAAAAGAACATCAAATAACATTTAAGGTTGGGTATTCATGGATTATCTATTCTATTTATGTGAAATTTTATAGTTATCATGTCTTATCCCACAATATCACAATGGAATTGACATAATAAATACTAAAAATGATTAAATAACTTGGTATTCATCAAATGTTATTGCCTCTTGTTTTATAGATAGTGTGATATCAATTCTTCCCTTGTTTTTCATGTCATTATTGATGGAAATTAGTAAAGAAGAAAAATTGGAATTAATTGTAATTATTTTTCAATGATAAATTGTCAGGTAAATGAATCCTTTTGTGGTTGTTGTAAATTGTTGATAATTAAATTGATGTAGAAAGCATGTTTAATTGATTTTTGATACCTATGATAGCTTTCTATTTAGTTTTACCATAGTTGGAACCTATTAATAATGAATCAAATAATTCATGATGGATTAAAGAGCCATTTGATCTGTAAATTTTAATTCCATGCTGGGTTCCGAGTAACCATCATTCTTGTAAGGATGAGTGGCTTCTTGGTTCAGAGTCATGAGAGCTCGTTGGGCGTGAAGTAAGATTTCCATATTTAGGGACAGGATCCCAATTTCATTGTTATTTACTAGTACATGTGATGTGTTACGTGCTCAGATAGTCATTTTGTGATTTGAGGGTAGGGGTCCCAGTGGTTGTGGCCGCAGTTCAAGCCTAGAGTAGTTATATGCATCAATTTATATATCTGGTTGTTGTAGAGGACACTAGATATTATCGAACAGGTTGGATGTAAATATTGGATGATTGTTTAGTAATATTGATTTGTTATCTACAATACATTCTATACTTCTCAAAAAAGTTGTTCTTGGTTACCCTATTTTAAAATGGGGCGATGAGACGTGGGGAATCCCACATACTTTCCCTGTTTAGCATCTTGAGGGAGGATGGTTTTTTGATCTAACTATAGGTGGAAAAGAATGAACAGGTAGATCATCTACTCAACGCGTTGATCCCATTGTGTTAAGTGTATTATATGGAATTTCTAGAATACTTGGAATATGATAAAGTAATAATGCTATTAATAAATGATTGAATAAATTATGAAAACACATGGGGTTGGAATATGCTAGGATGTAATGCTAAGGTAATAATTCCGAGAAGCATTGAACTTGGTTTAGTTATGATGGGAGGACACGAATCATGGGTTTGATGTAGTTTAAATTTAATGTGAAAATAATAACTGTAAATTAATGGTTAAACAATTAATTTATGTCAATTTAAACTGATAAAAATCGATAATGTAAGCTAATTTATCAATTTAAATGGTTTTTTTCTTATAGGATACCACGTTTTATAAGTGGATGTTAGGAGACTGGTGGATGATATATATATTTGATTCTAAGATATGGTTATTCAGATAGTGTGGTTTTGAGCTATAGTATATTATGCTCTTTTTTTTGTTTCTGTAGGATTTTCCACGTCTCTAGTTTGGGAAACTGCCACCCAAGGGATTATAAGCCTTGAGGTGTGTTTTACCAAACATTCTAGTGGGAGGATGGATGGATATCTTCTGTCATTGGACCCACTCTTTTCTCATAGAAGTTACTTATTATAATAGGAATGACGATAATTTTTTCCCCATAGATTTCTATAGACTAATTTAATGGATTGTGTTTATTCACTAACATAAATATTATATATATAGATACATATTTACTACTATATGTGTAATGTGTATAGGTTATTATGGCTTTAGGATCCTTACTCATTGTATGGGATGTAATGGCTTGACGTATAATTCTTGACGAATGATACACATTATAAGAGATGTGGTGGATCCTGGAAACTAACATGTTACATTGGTTACATGGATATGGTGTGAATGTTGTGGTTCTTCGTCCGGGTGTATTCAGGCAGGCATTATTGGAAAGAGATTCTTAGGACGTGCGATGTTGGTTAAAAGAGGAAAAATAGTGGGGAAGTGGTATTAGGGTAACAATAATATATATTATTATATTATATACTATTTTATTCGATACTTGGAGAGAGCTTCCTTAGAGATTTATTGACTACCTAGACTATAAGGGTAATTGAATATAATTGCTTCTTCAGAGAGTCTTCATATACCGAACCAGAGGGGTTAGGCTGAGTGCACTGCCAAAAGGGTTGCTTGTACTTCTTAGGTAGGACAATAGGGGATGGTGGTTAGTACTTCCCATAGGGTTACATGTTTGTGTCAGCTGTTTCTTGATATTGAAACTGTGGATTGTTTACTATTGAGCACTTTCATATTTACTGGATTTTGTACTTCTACCTACCATATATTCACTGACTATTAGGCACATATCATATGGTTGTTTCCTACTGTTATTTAGTCTCACACCATGTTTGGGTCATCCTTTTGGGCCCAAACTAATTATTTAGTTGCTGGTATTGATAAGTCCAAGGGACATTCTATTTCAGGTACTTGACTTGTTGTGGAGCTGTAGAGCATGTGACCAAGCATATGCAAGGGATTATGAAGTGTTGTTTATCATTTATTTTGGGATTTGGTTTAGTACTATTTTTTCATGCATTGTGATATGATTGGATACTTTCCTAGACATATGTATCAGGCATCAATTATATATGTGCTATAGTTGTTTTTATTATTCCATTATTCCATTGTTTACTGTTGTTGGATATTTACTGCTTCCTCTGTTGAATGTAATTTTTTTAATTATGTTTCTTACTCTACCAATGAGGGAATATTTTCCCCACTATCACACCCAAGGACCTTACTGTTATTCAGTAGCCTTTGGCTTTCAGGGAAATGCACATGAGGCCATGTGACCAACTTGGTACGGGGCGCCCCTAGGTGGCTTCTAGAACCAGGGCATTGCAATGTTGTATTAGAGGAATTATTATATCTTGATTTACTGTTTGGAGCCTTTATCCTGGGATAGGAAGGAATAGGTACTTGGTAATAAGTTGTGCCCGGGAGTAGCTATCCCATGTATACGGAAAATCTAATCTACTTCTTTAATTTAAATTATTACAGTTGATTTGATTTTATCATTGAGTGATTCACATGATTTTTGTTGTTTCTTCTGATATTATTGAGGTTCAATTTCTGTTGCAACCCGATGATATGAGGGTATGCCATTACATGCATCATATTGTCACTTTCTAGGGATGACATGTCATGCATTTTTGTCATGTCATCTAGTATGAATTATAGATTGCATGTTTTTGTGATAGATGATGTGTAAAATATGCATGTTGTTGTGAAAGCTACTTAGATAGAAATATCTTATTTATGTTAGGGTTTTTTTGTAATGTTTTGCTTAAATGGATGCCATACATTGGTTCATGAGGAGTTATGGGCCTTCATGGACTGTAATTTGGTGGATCATTGCCTTTTTTTATTTCTATAACATGTATAAGTTTCCATACATTGATTCATGGGGAGTATGGCCCCTCACAGATCGTAATTTGGCACTTTCAGTGTTCGTTTCAGTGTTTTCTAGGTTTCGGAGTATTTTCTGAGGATTACTGTCTGGAAAAACCCAGAATACACATTTTCTAGTGTTAAGAAAACACTATGTGTTCTTCTTTCCTGGAAGAAACTATTTTTCTTAAGTACATCTTGTGTAATTTATGTATACGCCGTATAGGCTCTGACTGTGTCGTAGGCTCTGTGGGAAGAGATATGGGATGTGGAAAGTTTTCTTGGAACACAATGTGTCCCAGATGAACACGTCGTGTAGTGTCGACCCTGTGTCCGCCATTGTATCCAATAACTTTGATGGATAAGCCCTTAAGTTATACACACTTTATCGACATTGAACTTGTCGTGTAGTCTGACCCAGGTACCTGACAGTGTCGTGAACAACACGGGTTAGTGTTAACCTTTCACGTACATGCCATGTCCACCTTGAAAACATTGTGTAGTATGACCCAGTTACCTGGCCATGTCACGAACTACAAGGGTTAGTGTTATCCCATCTCGTACAAATCGTGACTATCTAGAACACTCAGTGTAGTGTGAGTCGTGTGTTAGGATGTTTCACTAACAACACGGGACAAGTGAAGCTTGCCCAGTACATGTTGGGTCTACCATGAACACGCAATGTAGTTTTTTCTTAGGAAATTGGTGTTTCTTAAAAATATAGAAGTACTCAGGCAATGCAATAGAATTCTAGTACATGTCATGTTTTATGATAATACGCCATGTGTTTGGGGTGTTACACGACCAGTTTAGGCAGGAGTACACGCCCATGTAAATGACTTCAGAGAACATGCCATGTCAGAAATATACAAGTCATGTAGCCATGTTTTGTAAAACATTCGAGCTTTATTTATCCTGCTACCTTCTTGAAATCCTTGTTTTTAGTCCTTGATAATATTGATCTAATGTGTGTTCTTGACCTTGCAGAGTTATTCCACTGAGGAATCCTTCGGTTGTGCACCAGTTCCCATATGGTGATCAGAAACTAGACATGTCTAATCAGGGACTACTAGCAGACCCTCTAGTTAGGACGTCCTTGGAACCAGCCATTTTACCTGACATATTTGTTGATAAACAATTTCGGGAGGGATTTTGGAGGATGATGAAGACCTTTCAGGTAGCGCCGCCTCCTGCCATGTCAATGGTTGTTTTGACGCGGGTCTTCCAGGAGTAGCATCCTCCTAAATTCTGAGGGGATAGAGGACCCCAGGCTACAGAGTCATAGCTTGAAGCCACACTGAAGTTTTTCAAGCATCTCGGGAGACCTCGAGAAAAGAGTTTGAAGCTTGCTACCTATATGCTCAGAGGCTCCACCAAGAGGTGGTGGGACTTGATCTCACTGGTGGGATGCCATTAAAATATGGAATGGGATGAGTTTAGGAACATATTCTATGATTACTTCTCTATGGAGACATTGAGGTTCGATCGAGCCTGAGAGTTCATGATTCTGAAGTAGGCTACTTTTACTGTTATGGAGTATTCTTCTCACTTTACAGAGCTACAACATTTCACTCCTATTCTAAGAGGTGATGAGTTTTTCTATACACAGAAGTTTGAGGATTGTTTGAGTAATCGAATCTGATCTCATGTGAACATATTTAGGTTGATTTAGATACCTTCGATTCCCAACCAGGTGCTGATAACAGAGAGAAATCTGACGGATTCTGGATCTATGAGCCTGGGCGGTTCGACATCCTGAGTTAGCGCTCCACCAGCTGATAGAAGGAAGTGCCACAAGGAGGCTACATGAGGAGATTAGAGCAGGTAGGATGCATCTTCTAGTAGCCAGGTGGTGTGCTACTACTGTGGGAGAAGTGGTCATATGAGGCCACATTTCCTGAGAGACCCAGTGGAGTCTCGATCTTGTGGGAAGATGTGTGACCTTCAGCGCTTTTGTCAGTTCTCCTCATCAGAAGCTTGTGACAAGGGTTCTTCTATGACTCCACATTCAGGGGTAGTGCCACCATTTTCTCACCAGTCTGGGAACATGAGTTCTTCTGGATGTTCGGGCCTTTGTTGAGCATGATGGTTTGGGAGGAGTTATAGCCATGATTTATAGTTTATATATTGATGACCAGGGGACATCACAGTTAGGCATTCCTCCAGCGGTTGATCATTTCAGAGATGTCTTTCCAGATGACTCTTTTTCTTTGACTCCTGATCTTGAGGTATACTTCTCTATTGAACTTGTCCAAGGAGCTGCACTATTGTCCATTCCTCTATATAGGATGGATACACCAGAGTTGCAAGAACTCAAGAAACAGGTGGAGGTGTTGCAGGCCCAGAAAATCATCTGAACTTGTACTTCTCCTTGGGGTTCTCCTTTCTTATTTGCGATGAAGGATATTGGTAACCTTAGGCTTTGTGTGGATTATCAGAAGCTGAACCAGTTGACAATCAAGAACAGATATATCTTTCCTATGATTGATGATCTCTTTGATTAGCTTCAAGGAGCCTGGGTGTTCTCGAAGATTGACTTGAGATCTGGTTATCATCATTTTCACGTTAGACCATCTGATATACCTCTTACAGCCTTCCAGAGCAGGTATGGTCTATACGATTATGTGGTTATGTTGTTCGGTCTCACAAATGTGCATGTAGCTTTATGGAACTGATTAACTGAGTGTTCCATCCGTACATTGATTCTTTCGTGGTGGTCTTCATGGACGATATCTGCTCTACTCTCACACTCAACAAAAAAATGTTAATGGGACCAAACTTATTATATAGTTGCAGGTATAGATAATGGCAAGATCCCTTCTACTTCAGGTAATTGACTCGCTGTGGAGAAATAGAGCATGTGACCAAACATATTCTTGTGATGATGTGGAGATGTTAATCTTTTATTTTGTTCTTTTGTTTAGTACAGCTTTTATTCCAACATTGTGACTTGTTTTGATACTTTCCTAAACATATATATCATACATCATTTATATATTTTCTCCATTTGTTTTTATTATTCTAGTCTTCAACTATATTTTTTGTTGGATATTTAATGCTTCCGCTATTGTATTTAATAGTTTACGTCTGCTGTGTACTCGACCAATGAGGGCATTGTTTTTCCACTATTAAACACAAGGACCTCACTTCTAGTTAGCAGCCTATGGAGTTCGGGGAAAAGTGCTTGATGCCATGTGTCCAACTTGTTATGGGACACCTCTGGGTGGCTTCTGAAACTGGGTTGTTACAATGTGGTATCAGGGGGAGGGTTCGATCCTCCTACTAGTGGGTCATCTTATCTTAGAGGATGAAGTATCACTAGAACCAGAGAATGTGAGAGATTTAGTTTCTTGGGAGAATCCGAAGAAAGTATATGATGTGTGAAGTTACATAGGGATATCTGGACACGACAAATGTTTCATATAAGACTTTTCACGCTTAGCAGAACCAATAATAGGTCTGTCTAAGAAGGGTGTGACAATATTATGGTCAGATTCTTGTGAGTCAGCCTTTAATGAGCTAAAATGGAGGATGAATTCAGCACTGATACTAGTCTTTTCAGGGCCAAGAAAGAGCATTACAATTTACTGGGATGTGTTAGGTATCTGGATGGGATTTGTGCTTATGTAGGGAGATGGAGTCATTGGGTAAGAGTCTTGGTAGTTGAGGCCACATGAGAGAAATTACCCGACACACTATCTGGTTTTGGCTGCTATTGCTCATGCCTTATGCTGTTGGAGACATTATCTTCATGGAGAGAATTTAGTGGTTTTCAGCAACCATAAGAGTCTCATGTACATCATTACTTAGCGTGATCTTAATTTTATATAGCTGAAGTGGGTCGAGTACCTACAGTCCTTTGACATAGAGCTTGCCTATACACTTCGGAATTGAAACATGGTGGTTTATGATTTGAGCAGGAGGACTAAGGGAGAGTGTGTCAAGAGAAGACCCTATTTCTAGATAGACCATAGATGAGGATGCGATCTTGCATTTCTAGGGGAATGTATGGGTTCCAGCAGATGTATGTGAGGAGATGATGTGGGACTTTCATTCCTCATATTGGGAAGTTCATCATAGTGTCACCAAGATGTATTGTGATCTAGACCATCAGTATTAGTGGCCAGGTATGAAGAGGGTCATTTCAATATTCATCATGAGGTGTTCCACTTTTCAGCAGGTGAAGGCGGAGCATCAGCAACCAGTAGGGCTTTTATAGTAGTTAAAAATTCCCAAGTGGAAGTGGAATGACATCGCGATGGTCTTCATGACCAGTTTTCTGAGGTCGCTTCATGGGAATGAAGGTATTTTGGTTGTCATTGAAAAACTCACAAACGTTTCCCACTTCATTCTAATCAAGGAGACCTTCAGTTGTGATGAGCTGGGACAGTTGTACATCCGAGAGATTGTACGCCGTCATGGAGTTCCAGAATCCATTGTTTCAGATAGGGAGCTGTGTTTTACCTCATGGGTCTGGTAGGGGCTTCAGAAGGCTTTGGGTACACATGTAATTTTGTGTACAGGTTACCATCCGCAGACAAATGGCCAGTCCAAGCATACGATTCAGGTTCTTGAGGATATTCTCTAAACATGCATTTGGGATTTTGGAGGTTCTTGGGGGAATCATATACATATTGTCTATTTTTCCTATAATAATAGTTTTAAATTTACTATTCAAATAGAACATTATGAGGCTTTGTATGGTTGTCCATCCCGATCACCCTTATATTGGCTGGAGGAAGGAGATGAATCATTTCTTAGACCTCATCTTGTTCAGGTGACCACAAAGTAGATAGAGTTGATTTAGAATAATATGGCTACTACACTGTATCGACAAAAGTCTTATGCTAATCAGCAGAGATGAAATATGGAGTTCGAGGTTAGGGATCAAGTGTCCCTACGTGTCACACCGAGGTTGGGACACTAAAGAATTAGGAAAAATGGTAAGCTTCCACCAAGGTACATCGGGTCATTTGAGGTGTTGGAGATTGTTGGGCCGGTTGCCTAGTGGTTGCAGTTATTCTAAAGGATCAGTGCTATGCACGACATCTTCCTCTTTTCTCATCTTTGATGTTACTTCTCAGAACCGTCTCTCATATTCCAACTTGAGGATGTTGAGTTGGAAGTTGATGCATCCTTCGAGGATCATCATATCAAGATTGTCGATCACAGTACAAAGGTTCTGTGTGGCTGGTCTATTCCTCTAGTATGGGTGCTTTAGAAGCAAATGCGAGTACAGGACGAGACTTTGGAGAGGGAGGCAGACGTACGATCACAGTGGATGTAACTGTTCGGGGTTTCGTCTTCTATTTCATGATAGGGAAATTCATGGATAGATTTATTTAAGGGGTATTTTTTTAAGAACATGTATATTCTTTTCATGTATGTTTTTCGTTTTATGGTCATTTTTGATGAAAAATTAAATTCTATAAATATTCTATGTACATACCATGTACATTATGAGTACACTCGATGTACTTCCTTGTTGTTGGAGGTCGTGTAGTAGAGACACTCATGACCATGTGTGAGTGACTTGGAGGCCGCTTAAATCGGAGTACAGAAAAGGCGAGTACAGGCCATGTACTTCAAAAGTACATGTTGTGTACTTTTTTTCATTAAACGCACCGGGGTCGCGTCTAGTCACCAGAATGATCTTATTTTAGGTCCCATTGGATAGAGAGCTCGGTATGGCCATTGATATTCGATGAATCTCTGAGCCTCCTTCAGTCTTTTGAATAAAACACCATTGGTTGCATTTGAATTGCAATAGTGAGTTCTCTCTTCTCGTAGAGCACCATCTTCTGATTTTTCTACTCTTGTGAGATATCGTGGGTTGATCATTTTAGAATTTTTTTAGATCTTTAGCATTTTAAGGAGATTCATGATTTGAGGTTCACCTATATCATTCCTATAACCATGAGGTAGGTGTTTAGTTCATTTTCACTCAATGTCATTGAGTATTATGTGCAAATTCACCAATACCCTTGAACATGGTATTGCGTGTTTAATGGTTTACCACTGTTGTTTTCCTGTCATTCTTGTATGCTTGCGTAGATGAAATTTGGATATTAATAGGGTTGATTTCTATGCTTTGGATGTATTGCTCCTGAATGTTATATTTACTACTGTTTGGTCCTATTTAGCCAGTTTGGCTGCCTTTCCTGTTTTCCATGCCTGTTGTTGTCGGATGGAGAGTTTATGTTCAGACATGCTTGTTATGTTGTAGAATTTTTAGCTGTGTATTTATATTGGATTACTGGGACATATTACACTGATATGCTCATTGACGTACACATGTCCGTGAGAACCAGGTGTAGTAGACTATAAGAAGAATTGACTGGGTGAGCATCCTCAGAGAGTCTTTGAGGCCTTTTGGATATAAGGGGGATTTAACAAGTGAGAATCCTCAGATATCATAGAACAACTTGGGGATACAAAAGAAGTTGACCAATTCAGATTCCTCAGAGAATCCTTGGTTTATCTAGATTATAAGGGGATTCCCCAAGTGAGCTTCCTTAGAGAGTATTTGATTTTATTCCTGAATAGTTTAGACTATAAGGGGAATTGATGGCTAGTGCTTCCTCAGAGAGTCTATGAACTAAATGGTATATAAGGGTAATTGACAGAGTGATGTTCCTCAAAATGTCATTGACCTTAGGTCTATAATAGAAATTGATTGCGTGAGCTCCCTTAGAGAGTTCTTGACTATATAGACTGTAAGGGGAGTTGACTGTGAGTGCTTCCTCAGAGAGTCATCATATACTAAACTAGATGTGTTAGGGTGACTGCACTTCTCAGAGGGTTTCTTGTACTTATTTATTAGTATGAGAGAGGATGGTTTTGAGTACGTCCCAGAGGGTTAACAGTTTGTGTTAGTTTCTTATTTAGCAGTTGTTGGATATTGAAATTGTGGATTGTTTACTTATGAGCACTTTCATGTCTACTGTTTTTTGTACTTTTACCCGCCATATAATCACTGACTATTAGGAAATGATCTTTAGGTGGTTTCTTCATGGAATTTAGTCTCACACCTTGTTTGTTCTATGATTTTAGGTCTGAATAGATTTTATTGTTGTAGGTATGGATAGGGGGATACACCCTTCTTCTTTTGGTACTTGACTTGATGTGGAGCTAGAGATCATGGGACCAAGCATATGCTTGCTATTTTGAAGAGTTGTTTATCTACTATTTTTTTATTTGATTTAGTAATGTTTATATTCTAGTATTGTGACTTTTTATGCTTCTTCCCTAGAAATATGTTTCATGCATCATTTATATATGTTTTCCTGTTGTTTTTATTATTCAATTATTCTGATTATTACTAATGATGGATATTTACTGCTTTCGCTATTGTATGTAATTTTTTACTTCTGTTGTGTACTCTTTCAATGAGGGCATAGTTTCTCCACTATCACACCCAAGGCCATCACTGCTAGTCAGCAGCCTCTAGAATTCAGGAAAATGAGCTTGATCCCAAGGGAGCGGGATGATTTCTTGCCTTGAACATGGGGTCATATGAGCATCACAACACTCTTTGGAAAACCAATCCGGAGATGGATCTAGCATAGGATCAAGACTCGTTATTGAGGGAGGATCTTGGCGTAATTTGTTTGAACAAATGAGACCAATAGAGTAGGTGATCTCATTTTGATAAAAGGATAGATCATAAAAACCAGGGAGATGATTTCAAAATACATGAAAAATCGCATCGTGGATTGACCATGTAGGTAAGATATTACAAGGATTGTGAGATTTGAGGGGATATTGAGAATTTAATAAATCTCCTAACAAATGGTGGAGATTGATCAAAGCATATATGAGAGTTTATAAAATATAATTTAGATAAGAAAACTCATAACCAGAGTAAAACTGAAGAAATTCTATAAATATGGGAATTTGGAGAAGCATTACTCGCCATTGGGTGAACCACAGGTGGAGAGAAACCGTTTGTTGAGCCATCCATCAGTAATCCACTATTCAATGATACCATATGAGTTCCATCATTTCCATTCCATCATTTTCATTCCATCATTCATATGACTCACTATTGGATAGAATGGATTTCTTTGAAAACTCAGAAAAAATCACTTGTAAACCCTAAGAACACCCTAAAATTAAATATTTTCACAAAGTAATGGATGAGAGAAATATGGATGATTACATTAGAAAACTCTCAAACTATTACCATCCTTCATAATTCATAACTACCCTTGGAGAAATAAGGGTCTGAATAACTACCCCATAAGATACTTCTTATGGATAAACCACCTAGTAATGTTCGAAATTTTAGTGAAAAACATAACATCTAAAAACACCACACCAATATCTACTACCCGACACAAAAACCCAAGGTCACACTATCTGGACAAATAGGTCAATTAATTCCCTCATCCATTCAAAGATACAATCCTCTTTGTGAGGCACTGACTCTCCCACATAGGTTTAGTCGCATCTTCATTAATGCATCCTAATTAGGGATCAGGTCCCCCCATCCACACAGAACATGACTTTTCACACACATTAAAAGAAAAAAGAAAGATCTCATCTCACACGAGATAAGGTCGAGCATTACATCATGAAAAAATCACACCAGATAAAATCAAAATAGCTATTGGCACTGAGAATGTATATGTGGTTATCACTCCCAAGTACTCTCCTTTAGGCCACCATGCCTCGACAACACATGATACAGAGGAATGGTATATCCACAAAGAATATTCTCCTTTGGATCCTAGATTTACTCTATCCCAGGTCAAGGGGAATCCTTCAGAAAATCATTTTCTCCAACCTCAAACTCAGTGGGCCTCCACTATGATTAGTATATGACATTATTAAATCCTGAAATTCATTCACCCTCTCATAAATTAGATGAACCTTCTCAATTGTGATTTTCACAACCTTTGTTCAATGAACTTCAACATCCCCATTTTTTTCCAGAATAAGGTTGAATGAAATTACCACCAGTAAAAAGCTTCTAATTGTACCATACCAATAGAAGAGTGATATGAATTAATGTATGAAAATTATACCAGTGGTAAATTTCATACCCATTATCATCTAATGTCTAGAACAAATTCTCGCAACATGTCCTCCAATGTATGGATAGTCTGCTCTATCTACTCATCCCTTAGGGGGGGGGAGATTCTTCTAAGGCATAGTTGGGTTGAAAAAGAACGGTATAATCCCCTACAGACGTGTGAGGTAAATAATGAATCCCAATATGATATTATGGACCTCAGAACCTCATGTATATTAACTAACTCTTCAATGTACCTCCTTGTTATTGTATCCATTATGATCAACCCCGATATCAATATGATGTGAGCTTATTTCGTCAGCCGAACCACCATCACCTAGGTATCATCATAGCCTCCCAAATCCCTGGGTAGTCCCATGATGAAATAAATCAATAATTCATCCCACTTCGACACAAGAATTTATAAGGACTATATCAAACCACAGGAAAAATATTGACATGCCTTCCATGATAAAAATGATGAAATTTGGGACAATCTCTACTACTTGACGTTTCACCCCAGGCCACCAAAACCATTCCCTCAATCCTTGGAACATCTTCGAAACTCAAGGTTATGCCGCTATTTTTGAGATATTGAAATCATGTAGAATTCAATCGTGCATCACAATAGGGATTAAGTGATTCCCATGGAACATCATCTAATTATGGAAATCCTCTGACTATCCCTCTATAGAAACACCCCAATAATAACGATTACATATCACCTAATCCTCTAAGTCTCTACACTAAGAATCCACAACAAAAATTAACCAATAATACACTTATGTCATCTTAAATAGATATCCTCATCCACTATCCATCCCGTCATCCAGGTGCAATGCCCACCAACTCCTTTATCATCTTCGAATCTTTTTCATATTCACGAACCAAATTCCTCCATGACTTATTGCTCATGGAATCAGCTAGAAAATTCCATTTTACTGATATGTATGAGATCACAATGTCATAGTTCTAGAAAAACTCCATCCACCACAGCTACCTCAAGTTCAAGTACGACTAGGAAGTGATGTATCTCAAGCACTTGCGGTTATAAAATACCATACAGTTTTCCATGATGCGGTAATGCCACTAAAAAATCAATGTGAACACAGACACTACAAGATCAAGATCATGGGTGGAATAATTACATTTTCTGTTGAAATAACTATCTAGACCCATATGATATCACTCCTTTTTGATGAATCAACACACATCCTAATCCAAGTCCACATGTTTCACAAAACATCTCATGAATCAACCCTTCCTCTGTATAACTTAGCACATGAGAACTGACTAACATCCCCTTTAGATCGATGAATGTTTCCTGAAAATACACACTCCACAAAAAGGCCTTATCCTTTATGTTCATACCTATCAACAAATATTGATCTCACAATAACATAGTTGTGAACTTCGAGTAGTATACTTCTAGATCCTAGAAGCTATGGACCCCCAAGACAATCTTGGATTCTCCCCAATAAAAAATGCTTCGACCTTTTATCCTCATATGGCTTTGACTAAATCCATATATCACTGGTAAACACAATGTTGAACTGTTACAAAAAACTCATAGAAGATTGATTTCATGATCCCTATGAAATAAATGTAACATTCATAGCAATGAATGACATGAACATGAAGAAAAAGTTCCCATAACAACACCCGAATGGAGGCTTAGGGATATCACCCTCCTCCACCCTCATCTAGTGATATCCAGACTGCAGATCGGTCTTGGAGAACCAACCTACTCCCATCTTCTGGTTGAAAATATCATTAATCCTTATATGGGGGTAATGGTTCTTGATTGTTATGTTATTATGTCGCTGGGATTCTATGAACAACATTATACCACCATAAACCATCATTTCAATCTAGACAAGGTCACCCCATGGTGACACAATAGTGCAAATAGTTCCCTTATTAATCAGATCATCAATATGAATCAAATACTCCCTCAACTCAGATGTTTCTAACCAATAAGGAGCCATCGAAATTGTATAGACACTGTGATATAATTCTACCCCCAAATCCATGTCATTTCGTGGGGGTAAAGTCACAACCTCATTAGGAAAGACATCCTAGAACTCCCCAATTACTCCTAGAACATCCAACAACTCAACATCTATCATTTCTAATAATGGATTCCCAATCATAGAATGAAGATTCAATTCACACCTACGAGCACATGAAAACATCCCATTCCAATGAAAGCCACATGTTGGCTACCCATTTTTGAAATAGTTCACTTCTCTAGAAGTATTCTACAATGAAAGTCACAATGAGAAACCAATCAATTCCAATAAATACATTATATCACTACATTTGTAGTAGAATAATATCCCCACTTGACTGGTGTAGGCCCAAAACTAGTCTACATCCCCATAGAACTAAAGAAAAATGGTCTCACCCCAAATTTGGGTGCTCAACATCATGGAAACAAGAAGTATCTCTACATAAAGACCTAGTGCATGGAAAAGAATAACTACAACATAAGAGTGTAAGTCTCTCAAATCCAACATGTAATGTAGAATAGTACTATGTAAGATGACTATATCTGGAATGACCTCAGCTCTGCTGTAACAACTACCTCCAGAGCATGCAACATCCCACACAATGATAAGATGTCCCATGTATGTTGGTCGCGACCTAGACCACAACCAGGTTGATGTCCCTGAGGATCTTCTTGATGTCAGCATCCTCCGGCAGCATATTCTCTTATTGGAGTAAGAGTCTCCTAATACTACTCGAAAGGTCCGACCATTAATAGTTGTTGTTGAGGAATTCACTAAACATTCCCACCTCTACTGTCTAGAGATAGAACTGGTAAATGACTTTGGATGTTCCTAGTGATTCCACAAGAAGAACACCTTGGTCCTGTGAACATGGAGAAATGACAAGGACCGGTAGATCTGAAATAAAACTACTAGGCCCACTCTCTACTAGAAAAAACATGGATCTCCCTGACACCAGAGATCTATTGTTGACTGTCTTACCCTTTAAAAAACTCAGATGGATCCCCTCTCGAAGTACACCTCTGCACTAGTTCATCTTATCAAACACCTCATCATTATTATAAACCTCTATGTATGCCAGTAGAGTGAAGGGGTAACTAAAAACCGAAGTTATGGTCAGAGTTCCTCCTCTATGCATCTCTCCTGAGACTTCTCATCTAGAAGGTTTTCTATATCAAATAATAGGAGGTTCATGAACATGATACCCAATTCCATCCTCTTATAATATCATCCCGAAACTCATTATCAATGTATGACCTTGAAACATTAGTCTCCTACCTCTCTCCAAGGTAATGTTTCCAGCACCAACGTGTTGCTCCCCTAATCTGGATCACCACCGAAAGAACCATGTACTAACTCAGATTATGGACCAGGGTAATGGTGATTTCCAACTCTACAAACTCGACCTCCTTCTATAAGACTGAAATGACTCCTTCATACTTCCTTATGGTATTTTGATTGAAATTATGACGGGTTTTCTTCTACATGTTGTCTTCCTATTCTCGATCAATCCTCCACTGATTAGCCAACTCAGTTTGTTGGGCCTTGACATCCTGCTCAACTCTTGGTCAATGTATAAGTTCCATTGAAGAAAAGAAAACAAGAAACTCCTATGATCACATTGTATGAAATTTTATTTTCAATTTATTTCAACGCATTATTCTTTTAAAATTTCAATAATTCCCTAGTAAAACTAGAAAAAGGGTCATCTTGATGCATGTAAATTTCCTAGGGTATCTACCCTACAATCACGGTAGACTCTATTGGTAATTTATTATTCATAGAGTCCTTTCATTGGATCATAGGGGGGCCAAAAATCTTATGTCTTAGCTAGTCTTCCAAGTCCTATGTCTGCCCTAGTCTCGCCTAACACTGTATCCTTACCATCCCATGAAACCATCACCTTTTCAACTCGAAACTCCATCTTATTTCTCATCTATCACCTCTAATACCATTCTGTCACAATACTCCTTCTGAAATAGGATTGGAAGAGGTGGAGATGTTTCGCAACCTTCCTTCTTCAAGAGAAGTATAGAAAATGACCCTTGAGTCCCACCTTCAATTGGCCACAGTGTGGAGACTATCACCAAGGGTATTGAATCTCCTAAAAATGGAAGGAATAACCCTTTTATAGGAATAAGATCAGGTGTTAAGATATTAAATCCCAACATCTCCAAAAAATATATAATGAATGGAATTTAATGAAAAAACAGGTCATGAATGCTTCAACAAAACTACCAAAAAAATAAAATGCAGATCCAATGTAAAGTACCAAAGGGAAAATGAAACTAAGTATCATGCATCAACTATCCCTACAACTAAGCTAGTAAGGTCCAAAACGGTACTCGAAGTCATCCTGGAAACACGAAAACAGTTGATATATGTAGGGTGAGTATATAAGTATACTCAGTATGAAAACTAAGTCCATTCATGCACAAGTGTGGGAACATACTAATGCCCATGTGATATAACAGTAGAACCTCATTGCACCTATGAATATGTAATAACCATCCCAACCTCACAAAGTGACACTCACTAAATAACGCAAGTCATGTAAAGTAGTATTATATGTGCATCGTCATTTGGGTACCATGAACCACATCCCATTGGTAAACTACACGTCCCAAATGGATAATGTTATGATGCTACTACCCTTCCGAAATGTAGTCACACTGCCACAAACATTCCAAACATACATTGAGCACAAACCATACAAAATTAATGCATGTCGACACATGGTATACAACAACCAAGAATATCTCCCACAACTACCAAGGCCTCATCATGAAGACACATGGTAGAAAATTCTTACCCACAAACACCTTAGACACTCATCCATAACAAAGACTACCTGAAGGATCTTGTGCTATTGTAAACCTCAATCCATTATAAACTACCAAAATAACTTGAGTGGTAGGGATGATGGAGTATATAAGATCCAATAACCAGTCATCCAACCTCCCCCAGGATGTGGGGAATTACACTTTCCCCCGTGAAATGGGGGTGTTCGGCACATGGTTGTCAACATGGGTTGGAAATGTGTGAAAATCAAAAGGCACTAATTTTTTACATATAGGTAAAAAATAGTCATCCCAACCAATGGTTTTCCAATAAGCAATCAGGCCACACCAAACCATATTTTCTGCTACCCCTATATGGACAACCACACAAATAGTCACAATAAAGGCATAAGAAAAACCCATTTTCATTTAACCGTTTTCCATTATTTATTTAAGGAATACATTGTAATCATCACATCGCTACCCGAGGAATCTACAATTTATATTCATACACAGCATAACAAGAAAATATGAGATATAGTTCCACTGCATAAACATTACCACCACATAAAGACACTACAGTCCCACAGCACAACAACACATAAACACACTGCAGTCCCGCTGCGCATCATTGTTTGTTGGATACATCACAACCAATGGCAGTCCCACTGCCTACATGTTTATCCATTTCACAATAAGAAAAACCCACTTACATGAATTTCAAGCAACATCTCTTGTACTACCCCCAACACAAATCGACTGTAAAACACCAAAAAAATAGTACTCCTGGTACCCAAGAATAACATACCCAGACACATATAAACCATTATTTCCACCCCTTTACAACCAACTATGCTAGAAATTAAATTACCAAACAACCCTAAGAAGGTAAAAATACATTCAAAACAAATCACACAGCCACACCATCAAGCTAATCATAATCGTATTTTCAAACATAGGTTCATTTGTAACCCTCTAATAAAAAACTGTGATCAAACAACTGTTTTGATCCTAGTGAATCCATTAATTTAACATTTTTTATGTGAATAATTTGATTTCATGTTTAAATAAATTTAAAAAAGAATATCAATAAGTACAAAACACCATCAGTGAACCATCAAAGACCACCAACATCCATGATTTTTATATGGTTCATAGTCCATAAAATTCAAAACAATGTAGATGGATAATAATTAAAATAGAATATGTAACATC
The DNA here is from genome assembly GCA_963277665.1 of Viscum album. NCBI lineage: Eukaryota > Viridiplantae > Streptophyta > Magnoliopsida > Santalales > Viscaceae > Viscum > Viscum album. The sequence goes on along the minus strand of OY728161.1, from coordinate 526,786,173 downwards.
ATCACTAACATATCGTTTCTTCTTAAACCCTTATTATCTTTTGATCATCATCCTCCCCCATCATTTATTACTCTTTTAAATGAAAAGGATTTATCTGTTATCTTTCAAGAAAAATTACAACACCAAGCCCAAATGATACTCATTTGAATAGAGTTAGAAGAATATATACATGGTATAACATTTTACCAAAACTCCATCTTGTGTCGAACATGAGGTCCCACAGAGAACATGAAACTCTAAGGAAATATAGGTAGAAGGGGACTCCAGTATAGGTGCACATATCTTCTAGAGAAGAAGGCTCTAAGAACACAAATATGGAACAAAAGATTCCAATGGAGGAGGATATCACAGCATAATAAAAGGCCAAATCATAAAAACTAGGGAGAATATTTCAATATACATTAAACATAGATACAGTTTGACCACACGAGTAGGATGTTTCATGGAGAGAAAGATGTTATGAGATAATGCGAATTTAAAAATTCCCCAAAAAATTGTTGGAGATATATCAATGAAAATCTACATGTTTATAGGTAATCTACTAGCAATAAAAACTCAAAACCAGGTGGAATCTAGAAAAACTCGAGAAAGTTGGGAATTTGGAAAAGGGTGGCTCACCGTTTGGAAAACCACAAGTGGTAAGACACTATTTGGTGAGCAACCATTTGGTGACCCACAATTCAGTGCCACCATTTTGGAGTGCCACCATTTTGTGCCACTATTATGGTACCATAGATTTGATTCTACTATTTTGGTGCAACTTTTTGGATGAATCGCCATTGGAATGAATGGATTTTTTAGTAAACTACCAAAAAACCCCTGTAAACCACATGAAAACCATAAAACCAAGATTTTTTCACATAAGAATGGCCCAATGAAATCTGGGTCATTAGAATATAGATATATCATTAAACTATAATATATGTGTGCTTATATATAATATATAAATGATAATATTATATGTTATAATAAAATATCATTGCGATGGATTATTGTTTTCTATGTGATAATATGTTGATGTTGTTGTGTGGATGTGTATGTGACGTACTGGTAAATATGTACCCCATGACATAGATCAAATGTCAAAGTCAAGATGTAAGATATTGATGTCAGGGTGTCTAGTTTAATGGGAAATTTGTTGATAGGTACCAATTATATATATATATATTTGTATATTTCTTTGTTATGATACCAACGTCCATGATTAATTTTGAGAGTATAAAAATGTGAGTTTTTTTTAATATATTACCATATTAGGAGAGGATTTATTTCCCATATTTATTTATTGTAACATTCATTATCTTCATTAATATTTTCATGGGAGGATTTAGGGATGTTCGTATAAATTTGTGGCTCTATGTTAAACATAATAAATATCAATATTCATGGTGCATAAGAGGAAGTTGGTGATTGAGATAAACATTAATAGCATGTTGATATTTTTTGGGGGTTCTAATAAAAAAATATTTTACAACATCTAGGAAACATAGTTATATTTTTTTAATGATTTCATTATATGTTATATCATGTACTATAGTTAATTTGATTATTTAATATGAAAATGTTTTTATTTAATTTATTACATTCATATTATGAATATTTAGTGAAATTATCTACAAATATGTTTATTTTATTTTTTTAGTTATAGTCACCATCTTATGGCCTATTAAAAATTATTTTATTTGGATATACCTATATTAACTACATAACCACTGGTGGTACTAGTGTTAGTAGTAAGGGATAAATGATCTCAAAATAAAAAAACGATTTTTATTTATAATAATGAGTTTATATACATATTTACATAAAATAAATCGATGCATATATTCAATAAATTTTTATTTATTGTAAATTAATTTCATTGAAAGATTCCAATATATTTAATTGTTTTATAAAAAATTTGAAATTAAATATAAGGAATTAAAATGAATTAAAATGTAATAAAATGATGAGTTTTTAATCTCAAATTTTATTTATGATTCATTGATTTCTATTTTTATAAGTGTTATAAAATATTCTATGTGATTAATTTTATTTTCTGGTAAAAATTTTATTTCTAGCTTCTCCATCCCTCAAACAAAAGGTAATGAAGAAACCATGCTATTCTAAGTTGGTATTCCCACCAAGAACATCCTGAAGGGGATCTATATAAGTAGTAGAGCCTAGTGGATCATGTCGATGCTCATACTCCATCAGGAGTCAACCATATAAGGATGAATAATAGGCTTCATGGGTTATATGGGCCACCTGTGTGTGTCCTATATATTGAGTGTGTGAGTAGATGTGGGATCCAATCCCAGATTTTGTTGTTATTGGATGGTCATCATGTTCTTTGGCTAATAATATAGGCCACATGTCTCTATTCATTATGATGTTGGACAATGTTTTCTAGTAACAATAAAATCTATTGAAAAAAAATGATTACCTGCTACATAATATTATAATATTCTTGTTCATTCTCAATACTTCAACAACTCCTTTTTAAAAAATGATGAGCATCGATTCAAATCTGATATTCTGCAATGTCCACCGACAAGAATCTTAGAGTTGAACTAATCTACCATGCATAAGTCTGGAAGCACCATTTTTTACACTCATACCCCCATACACATCCATGTAGGTTTCATTTGGAAACTTCATAGGCCTGATGAATTGAATTGTTGAATTAAGATGCATCCATCATCACCGTTACTACATAACATTAACATACACATTAGCACCACCATTAAACCAAGACCATTAAAGGGGATATACTGAATGTTGTATGATTCCCAAATTGCTTCATTGCCTATTGAAAATTTTGCAACACCTGGGATCCTATAAAGGTTATTGAATGTATTTTAATAGGTATCTAGATATTATTTTATGAGGAAACAATATTCATAGTTGGATGCTATTTCTCTAATCCCATCGACTATGAAAATATGTGTTTCAATTAACCAAGAGAGTTGAATACTATGGAGGGAGTGCCTAAAAAGGGAGCTTCTACTACCAATTCAAATTCCTTTTTATTGATTAAAGATATTTTTTTAAATCATTAGTTTTTGTAAAGAATATTATATATTAGTTTAGTTAATAAAATATAATACATGTATTATTTTAAGTGTTTCATCCACCAACAATTCTTTTCTTCTTCTCCTTACTTATCATCATATTATTTTTCTCATAATTTCTTTCATACATTATATTTCATTTATTTTATTCTTTTCTCTCTCTCTCTTCATCATATCATTTGTTTTTATTATTCTATCTACCTATCTCACTACAAAAATATTTTTAATTGTATTATATAATGTTACATTATTATCTCTACATTTAATAGTGGCTATTGGCTTAAAAAATTACGGTCTAATTAGAGGCTTGTCCTAGTGGTGGTAAGTGGTCTTTCAATTTCATTCTACACACAAGTTGAGAGGATTTATTTATGTTTGTGCTTTGGAAAAGTAAACCGAATTGGTGTGGAGATATCTCACTATGAAACTAAAAGAAATGTAATTTATATAATTTTACTGAATTACCTTACACCCTTATAGTATACATTAGATATTAATGTGTTGATGTTTATTCATTAAGATGATAAATAAACATATGATGGAGTCAGGTCATGGGAAGTGTTATACTCTCGATTGAGGTATGCCATCATAATTGATTAGAAGAGGAGGATGAACAAAAATTTAGAATGAAATTCTATATTTAACACCATTAAATCAATGAATAGTATAAGGGTTAGTTTTATGTTTAAACAATAAAAATAAAATTATAAACTAATAAGGAGAATTATAGAACCCCTTACCCAAACAATAATTTCCATGTTCTTCAGTTACTAATCACATTATTTTTTTTCATGTTAGTATAAAATATAAAATTTCATTTGACTTTTCAATTATCATTTCATTAAAAGAAAAAACAAAAAACAAAAATATGTAGTGTAGGTGTATTAGATTATGTAGGTGAACAACTGAGAAAGATCATCATGTGAGATGACACTGGTCAGCATCTTTACATCATTATGAAAATAAATTTTCTTTTCCAATGCCATGTGCTAGGTGTTCATATCCTATATATATATGTATGTATGTCTGCCTCTTTGTGTGTGTTTCTGTTTATATACATTGATATTATTAAAAAATTATGTGTATACAAAAAATTCACACATTGAATTTTAAATATAAAATAAATTGTATTTTTATATTTTTAAAATATATAGTATATAGAGAAAATAATATGGAAATTTTTACATGAAACTTAATAATAACTTTTTAAAATTTACATTGTGAGTTTTAGTGAATAGATAATGATGGAATTTCATATAAAATTTTACACTAGAAATATATAACAGTTATTTTGACTTAAAAATTACATTTCAAATTCACATAATTTATATATCTTCTATTATATTTTTGACGAAATTGTAAACATATATTTACATAAATTGTTAATAACATAATATCTTTTGATGATAATTATTGTAATATTAAATGAAAAAAATTAATTTTTTTATACTTATACATATATTAATATTATTATTTTATTATTTTATTATATATAATTTTTAGTATATGTTTTCACTAATCAATTTAAATTTTATTTTAATTTTTAAAACTGAAATTTCCCTTGGAATTGATGGGTTTTCCTTTAAAAATTATTTTTATGGAATAAATTTATTTTGATAGATGGAAATTTCCACTATGAATTTCCACGTAATATTTCAATATAAATTATATACTTTTTAAGTAGAATTTTTATACCTAATTTTTCAAGAAAAGTATCAATGAAAATTTCTATATATGGTTGTGTATATATTACTCAAAAAATATGAGGGTAATGTTTTGGATTTAAATTATTCATAAATATGCATTGTAAATTTTCAAGGAATTTTTTAATAATTAAATGTATATATATATATAGATATATATATTCATTGGAAATTTTTAATTCAAATTTCGAATTCTGAAATACATTGTAATTTCTGAATTTTAGAAAGAGATATATGTTTTTATTTATAAATTTAATCTTAAAACCACCACCAAAAAATTATGGTGTAACATTGTAAGGTATATTCAAAAATTAACATTGATTATATTTATTAATGTTCTTATTTATCTATTTTAATATATAAAAATAATATCTTGAAAATCATTAGATTAATTTTTTAACTTAATATTATGGGTTAGAAAGAAATTCATTTATATTATTTTAATTTTCAGTGAAAATTTTAATTAGTATTTCAATACGTTAAATATTCCTTGGAAATTTTTATTTTATATTTTTAATAAGTGTTTTATTTGGAATTTTAATAGAATATTTTCATAGAAAATTGTCTATGTAAAGTTTCAATGAGAATTTTCAAAGTGAATTTTTTATAAAAAAATCAATCACAATATTTTTGAGTATTCATCTATGTTTATAATAATTTGACATGGAAATTGAAAATTTATGGTTGATTTTTCAATAAAATTATAATTTCTAAATTAAATTTGTTGAAAAAAAATTGTATTTCCTGCAAAACATTCCATTAGAAATCCAAAATTTCAATGTAAATTTTCATTTTAAACATTTTTTTAATAATCTAAATGTATCATATCAACAATTGAACTGAATATCCAAATATCAATTATGAATTTCAAAACATTAATCTAAATTTCTTATTCAAAATCATTGTTGATTAATATTGTAGATTTCAATTTCAATTTTCAATTTCAATTTGGTAATATTCTATTTTAAATTAAATTTAAAATATATATTTTCATTATTGAATGAAAATTATCATTTTTTTATATATAAAAAATTTTATTTGGAATTTATAATTATGTATTATAATTTTTTTGAATAATATGTATGGGTAGAAAAAAATTTGACATTAAAAAATTTTACTAAAAATTTTATTCGAGTTTTTGGTTTCATGATAAAAAATTATGATTCAGGTAGATATTTATATAGATAGTTTAGATGATTCACTATATTTATTCATTTTAAATTTTTATTTTATTATATATTGTTTTATTTTTATATTGTTATATGATAATAGTTTTCCATTGATAAATACATAGGTTGTAAATATAAATACGTAATAAAAATATATATAATTATTATGGAATAAATATATTTTAAAATAAATATCTTAATAAAGTCTATATTTATATTATATTATTATATATTATATTTAATTGTTTATTTTATAAACATATATATATTATATATAATTATATTGTAACAAGTGATTATTTATATATTCATTTCACAATAATATTTATATAATTAATGTTAGAGGATATTAATTAATTGATAGTAAACATAAAAAATCATTTATCAATCCCTAGTTGTTCCACATTAAATTATTTCATGTTCCTTTCACAACTGAAAGAATCTTTCTAAGATCAGATGGTTTCCAATTGGGGTTATAAAGTGAAATTCTATAACAAAATCCAGAACCTCTAATTTTTTTCCCTCTAAAAGTTTTAATAGAATTTAATTTGAGGATACCTAAATGTCTTCAACAGAACTCTCATTAGGAAACCTTGTAATCATCGATGATAGGAGAATATTAGTACCATAATTATTTATATGATACTTATATATATAAGAAAAAAATTCAAAACTTTATTTTTAATGACATATTTACCCTTCTCTGAAACTTTTTTTGTGACATTGATAATGAAGAAAAATGATTGCATTTTTTTAATACATTTATTGTGATAAAATTTAATGTAAATCTTTTTTGAAGAAAATCATAAAAATATAGATTGTTTTAAATTAAATTAATGAATGGATTTGGAATTTTTAATCTACATTAGATTTTACCGTATGAAGATAAAAATTGAAATTAAATAATCCAATATGTAATTTTTAATTTTTTTTCTTTAAAATATACATAAAGAATTTATAGAGTTATTCCCAATTATAATTATAAAAAATAATCATTATAATAAATTTATAATGTAAATATACACTTCAAATTAAATTTTTAACTAGATTTAAAATTAAATTATGTTTTTATATATAGTGGATACTCCCAATATGATTTTTAGATGAAATTTATATAATTAATTTACATTAAAATTTCATTGAATACAATACCAATATAAATTTTTTCCCTCAAATTTACTTTAATATTTCCGCAACAATTTACACTAAAAATAATAATTTCAATATTGAATACATACATGGAAAATTAATATGATTTAAATTTTTTTTCCTAATTATGTGATTTTTTATTTTAAAATTAATTGATAATATTATAATAAAATTTTTCTGAATGACCTATTATACATTATGGTGGTGGATAATTCATGATGGGATTTGGTTCATGGTGGAATACATTAAATTTTTTCAATTAAAATGAAAACATTTCTTATTTTTTTAAGGAATTTTTCAATAATCAATTTCTATATGATGTTATAAAAACTTATGGGTCTATTTTTCAAATACAAAAGAAGTGAAATATTATTTTAAGATATATTTACATAGATAGGCTTTTAATGAACATCATAGTTTACAATATATGATAAATATTTTTTATTTAGGATATTAACATAATATTTGAAGATGTTTAAAAATTGAATTACAAAATTTCACCTCCTCTGAAAAATAAATTTCTGAAGGTTTATTAGCTATTAATGTATGGGATATAATAATGTGTTATTATCAAAATCAACGAAAGGGTATTAGAGTGTGGTTTTGTAAAAACTCATATCATGTTAATAATAAAATAATTTCATATATTATTAATTTTATAATTAGATTATATGGATTCATTTTTTATATACTATTTTTAAGTTATTTTATAATCCAAAAAAGAATTTGTTCTATTTTAACCGAATTTGTTTCCATGAAATATCTAATTTAATTATAATCTTAAAATATAAAATTATCAATTTTATTTTTATAAAATAAATTTATTTCTTGATATAAACATATGAAATAAATTTTACTAGTTTTTTGGAATTTTTAATAATTTTATTAGGCGAATAATAATATACACTGATTTTTATATAAATATCTCAAACATTTTCATGTATTTAAGAATTATTATTTCATTTTAAATTTAATTTTATTTATAATTAGTTCCCTTTATTATAATTATAGAAATTAATTCTGTAACGCCCCGACCCTATTTACCCAGAGTCGGTGCATTATTACGTAACATTGGCAGGATCCCAAAAGATCAAGTCTCGAAAAAACCATTAGTTTAGTAGCCTTGGAAACAATAGATACATTCATAAGTCATACATTACATCATAAAGTAAAACAAAAATAAAAAAACATCATGTCTTCATATCCCCTCCTACTATCCCTACAGGTCATTCATAATATACATCATCACATCCTGGTAAAATTAAAACATTGAAAGGGGTGAGCTCAGATTATCAGTAAGGATAAAAATATCGCGGAAGATTTCATAAATAAAAATTAACATTTAAGGCAATGTATAACTAAATCAAAATACATTTAAATTTGAACTTCAGTATTATATGAAAAAATAAAATGAAATAATGCCATTTACTTATTCACTTGGATAGTCTACTAGTCGAATAATTAAATGCAATCTCAATAACCACTTTCATAATGATGGAATGCATAATTCCAGACTATCATAACCACATATCCAAGGCCTCATGCCAAGACTACATATAATATTTTCTCAAGGTCTCTTTACAAGACACTAGTTTGTCTCATTAGACCTCCGATGCATCGAGGAGCTATAGCGGGCTCCTCCCATCACTTATTAAGTCCAATGCATTCCTTATATGAAAACGTTTAAACAAATCATAAACCATAACATAATCGTAACACATAAAACATGCATAAAGGAAACATAACATTTCACTATTTCAATCACAAGATATAAATACGACACATTGCTATAATAAAACCATTTTCAATACTAAAAAAATAATTATAGTAAAACATGGTATTTATTTTTCATTTAAAAAAAGTTATGGCTTTAAGAGGAATCCAAATCTCAAATAATGGTCACGGCAGCGGAGAAGTCATTGTTTCCGCATACATATGACAAGAAAAACATTACTTTTTTTTGTTTAGTAAAATGATTCATAAAAAAGATTCCTTTTGATTCAATGTAAAATTCAAATTGGTTTATACACCGTATAAAAGAAGTTTGTGTATAAAACAAAATTTGCCTCAATGAATGGAGATTGAGACGAAGTCCCTTACAAAGATCATTTTTTAGATAAAATAGATCTATTATGTGTATTCGCTATATTTATACATAAAGAAAGTATAAATACCAGATAATACATAATAATATCATGACATAATTTGAAAGTAGGCGATTAACCCAAAGAATGGAAATTCAGTTACGAAGTTCCCTTACCTCGTGTCCGACTTGACTTGATCGTTATTTAACCTCTTGGGTAATAAACAAGAGTTAATTTATACTTTCATAAGAACCTTTTTCAAGTTCATTATTCATTTTATATAACTTATTACAATGTTATTAAAATTATGTAATTATTTATGTTAATAACGGTTGTTTTGTCGATCTTTGGTAGTTGAGTCAAAAATAAAATTCTTATAATTACAAGTTGTCCATGTGGTAAAATATCTATTATATCCAGAATTATATTCATGATGTAGATATCATATATATAATATATATCTAGTATATACATTTATTAATAATATTACGTCACATTTAGATATAAGAAATGAAATGCACCATTCATGGAGACGGTAAGCCGTACGTACGTCTGAACGCTACATTCATTTCTATTTCGTGTTTAATGGAATGAAATCGTAATGATATAAAGGTGTTTTATAATTCCAGTATGATATCATATATAATATTATTTATTCCATCCTTTATACGTCCCATATATGGAATTAACGATTCAAATCACTTTGAGGGGGCGGTAGTCCGCACTTCCTAAAATGAAATTATCACATTTACCCATAATGGAAATCATAAAGGTATGCCATAAATGAGAAATACATAAGAATAAGGAAAACATAAAAATAATATATATATAAATCATATATGAAACTATTGTCATCATAATGTACACCATGAGAGATGTTAAAAGAAGATTTAACATTCATCGTTTCATGAGGCTGTAATTTGCCACCCACAGAAATAATATGTTCTTTAACCATTAGATGGAGGTGTGTGTAAGTGTAGCTTGAATAAATATCATAAAAAAATCCTAGTATATTTAATATACTGGTGTTGTTACAAAATAAAGGAATAAAAAGAGTTTAGGAGGCTGGAGAAAAAAAATAAAACAAAGTAGAATAAGTGAAAACATTACCTTTAAATCAGGTAACCCTTTTTGATTTGAGCCAATGGCTTCCTTGGGAATACATCTTCCCATTGTGAGGCTCCTAGGAGTAATAGAGGAAAGTTGAGAGAGTATTTGGGCAGAGTTCCACTGAGCCAAATGGCATGAAGGTGTGAATAAGGTGGTAGAGGTGGGGGCCTTTTATAAGATGAGATGAGCGGCACTCTTGGAAAGTCATGAAATGTGACATTATTTTGAAGTGCTTTTCGGATTTAAAAGGTACCAAAATTATATATTTTGAGGACACGGTGATAAGGGTTATAAATATACTCATCCAATAGTTTTTTTACAAGTGTAAGTCTTAGATTTTACGTTATCTTTTCATTTTATTTAAATTGTTTATTAATGAGGTAATCGCTGCATCATCATGGTGTCATAAATAAATTTAATTTTAATGCCTAAAAAATATAAAAAAATTACCATTATATAGGAAATATTTTTATCTTTCCAATGAATATTTATAGTCGAAATTTTAACTTATATAACCCCTTGTAGTAATTGTTTTTGTAAAACAACACATGTTTCTAAAAATTTTATTTTTATTTTAAATAAAAAGTTATTAATGTCATTTTCATACCCAAGTGGCTCCATGGGGTCCCCAAGTTGACCCATGGATTTTCATGGTCGGCCATGACTCATCCAATAAGGTTAGGACAAGTGTAAAGGTATTTTCTTATTGTTCTAATATCATTTTTACCTTAAATTTCACAAATTACCTTTAATCGCGATTAATAAGCCTTAAGAATTACTATTCACCAAAAATTACTTACATCTCATTGAACCAAATTCTGCTTCCTAATGACAACCATGTATGTCCAGATTTTGAAATTCAATTCATATAAGTGGTAAAGATTCATTTAAATGAAAAATTAGTTCATTAACTACCACATAGTGGTTTCACTATTCATCAAAAATTGATGTTTTCAGAAAAATACCAAAAATTAACCCTACGATATATTTGATATTATTAATTCAATAATTATGTCAATTTTAAAAAATTCAAAATATATAAGTTTAATTAATTAATTTAATAATTACTTCCCCTTGTAACAACAAATATCATGTTTTTAAGAAACAATATATATCAAAAGATTGACAATTGTTTATTTAGAATTTCAAAGTAAAATTAATTATAATGACCACCATTGGATAAAATGGTAAAAATATATTATAATTATACATTAAAACCACTCAATAGTGCAATTTATCACTATAAATTATATAGATTAAAAATTTTGTTTTTGAGTATTTTCTACTATTAATTGAAAATAGGAAGTTCTCAGAAAATTATAAACAATTCAACATAGGATAATTTCGATATTTTGAATACAAAAATGAAGTCCATTTTGAAATATGAGATTTAGATTATTTCAAAAAGTGGGTATTACTATTTATTCCAGCTATTTTGATTTTTCGCGGTGTGTTAGAATCAAAAACTTGCGTATAATGCAAACTATTTCATTATTGAAAGAGAAGCGTATCGTGGAAGCTTGGGATGTGACAAGTTCCAAATGAAACCTTAATATAGTCCTTTTTGTATAATTTTTTTAATCCTAAGAAACACATTTTCCTAGAAAAAAATTTACCATTGCATTTTTTAAGATTATATTAAAAGTACTTTCCAATTATTATAAAAATTTCTCAAAATATGGAATTCTTATTTTTAATAACGAGGTTTAAATTTAGCAATGATTTGAATTTTATTTTTAGTTATAATGAATTGATATAATAGTAAAAAAAATTACTTATCACACTATTGTGTAAAACGGGTTATTTATTTTTTAGTATTTGTGAAAAGTTCATAACATCTCCTTATAAATCATATTTAACGTGGTTATTTGAAAAATAATGACATTATATTATATAATTCTATTATTTTTTTAACATTTTGGGGAGTATGAAATTTATAATATTTAAATGTTGTGAATAATTACACATGTTCCACTCGCCATCCATAGAAATGGTAACCTCTTGTCAAAGGTTACTCAATTATTTTGATTCATTTATATAAACAAATAAATACCTAAATACCTATTATATATACCTTCCCACGTTCTATAGGTTATGTTGTCCACCAAATTCAATCTTATAAGGATTAATGAATATAAAAAATGAGGTCTTCCCTTTAAGAGATAAAATTTTATATTCATTTATATTTTGTTTATTTCAACTTATACCAAAGTGAAACCCATAAAAAAATTATTATTTATTAAACTAAATGTATATAATAATACATTTTTTATGATTTAACTATTTTTCATGTAATTTTTCATCCAATGAGAGAAGAAAACATCTCTCTTGCATATGTGTGTATTACCACATCCACAAACTAATATATATCTTTTTCCATAAAAAACATAAAATGGCAAATATATATAGGGAATGAATGACTATATGATATTTTAATTACATTATAATAACATTATATTGATTATATATTACATTATATCTTACCATTTCATGTGTTATAAAATTACAATATCTCTCATGTGTACTTTTGAACTACCTCCCCAAAAAAACAATGTGACACATATTCCATGATCACATTGAATTAACATGTTTAAATTTTTATATGATGTATAAAAATTAAAATACTTCCATTTTTAATATTCTATTTCCACTAAACCATGAACCCTTTGTCCATGTTAGAAGAACCAATTTTATTCTATTGTTATAAACTAAATGACCACAAAATGACCAAAGTGAATATAACTAATTTAGTGACTATATAAGAAATATTAAAAAAATGAAAAAGGGGATTATAATATGGTAATAAACAATAAATAGAACATTATAATGTATGAAATTAATATAATTTTATTATTATGTACAGTTAAATAAGGACATAGAAATTTACATTACAAGGTAATAGATTTTTCCAATAATTGATAGTTTTAAATGTATTAATATATTTTTCATTTGTATCCATGTTTTTTAATAGTTTCATGAATGGAGTTATTTATACATAAAAGCTTTCTTATGTCAATTTTCAACTACATTGTATTTTTTTCAATTTTTTGAACAATATTAATTTTTTTCCTAAACTTATTGTTTGACATTCATTAATAATGTGTCAAAATAATTTCGTTCTAATTTATGTGATATTGATGAAATTTTCCATAGTCATGAACATGATTATTATATACTACTAAAATAACATTACTATGGTTTTTTAAAAACAAAATATTTCATGTTCATTCATGATTTCTTCATTTTAGGAGTTTTTGATGGAAATTTGATGTTTATCCATATTTTTTAATGAATCCTAAATGTTCTTATGAATATGTATTAAAAACAATATCATATAATATTTTATAATGGATTTGAAATATATATTTTTTTATAAATATATTTCATGTACATTTTCTATTATAATTCATGAGCCTGATTTAGCTCTGATAAGTGCTGAGAGATATATAGCCCTAAAAAATATTGTGTAATGTGAAAAGGCTAATAGGAAAAAAGTAACTCCTAAGGAATATATTATAATTAAATTTGATGGTTATTTAACTAAAATCGGTCTTTTAAGGATTTATATTATGGTAAATTCCCATGATACATATATGGTTTTTCAATTCATGGAAAATGTTTTTTATAGATTTTTTGATGATAAAAAATGAACTCGTTATTATTAGGAAGCATATGATCATATAATGTTGAGAGGTTTATTTTTCAGAGTCTAATGTACTCTAAATTAGCATTTCTGATTTTATAATATTCAATTTTTGTTTTGAAAAAAATATTTATGAATTAAATGGCCATTCATTATGAATCCCTGACTATATATTAATTATTTTTAGGGAAATAATTATTATGTAAAAGGAATATATCATTACTATTATTCAACGATTTTCAAAAGTAATAATAGGTTTTTTTATTTTTAAATAACTTACTATGCCATATTATTCTAATACCTTATTTTGAAACATTTTTTATTGGGATTGAGGTTGTGTAGATACTATAGAAATTTAAATGGTGACACATCCTGGATAAAAAATCATTCAATGAATAAAACTATTGTGTGAAAAAATATCCACTATGTAATTTAATATATTACATAATTCCCTGTAAATATGTACCTAAAATATCATAGAAATATTTAAATTTTTATACCCTATTATAAATCCTGTAATTATTGGTTGATTATGTAATAGCGTTTTACTGATTGTATTAAATGAAAATATATAATAAAATTATAAGTTTGAATGGTGCAAATAGACAATTCTTAAACATTCCATTTTTTATACTATCATAAAGAATTCTATTGAGTATTTCATTTTTATTTATATAATACATATATATTCATAATGGATTTTTATTGATAAAATAGTCAAATGATGTATGATGAAAACAAGAGAATGATATCCTATGAAATAATAAACCAAGAATGTTTAGAGATGGAACATAATTGTTTGTTGTTATGTATAATCATTTGAAACTATATATAAATATTGGAAACCATATAGGTTAATACCATATAATATTTAGATAAAATATTATATTGTTGAATATTTCATGAATCCATACATTCTGGATTTTAGAGGATCTTTACAACTAGTGGTGGCTAATGGATGGATCAATTCTTGGGATAAGATATTCAATGTTTTAGGATGTTAAAATCCTAAAAATTTAACTCACAAGATATATTATTTTGAATATGATGATAAATAATTGTGGTATCTAATAAAAAATACCAAGGTGAATGATAATATTTGTTCTATTAAGTGGAAAACACTCACTTATACATTACTTCATCAATAATGTCTCAACATTGTTGAAGATGGAATGGATAAATATTCATGTAATTGGTATTGAAGGAGGAGAAATTAATAGTTTATATGAAAAATATAGTACTAGATTAGACATGTATAATCACAATTTTCTAATTTAATTCTTGACCATGATATTAAAATTGATCAATTTTACATATGATTGAAATAACTGTTTCTAATTTATTTGGATACTCTTGC
This sequence comes from Viscum album, assembly GCA_963277665.1. Lineage (NCBI taxonomy): Eukaryota > Viridiplantae > Streptophyta > Magnoliopsida > Santalales > Viscaceae > Viscum > Viscum album. Next base: position 526,770,905 of record OY728161.1, on the reverse strand, counting down.
GATTATATGTTTTGAGTTAATTGTTTGATCATATATAATTTTTTAGATGAGGTTTTTTATTTATATATCAATAATTAGGAGAATTTTATCAGGGCCAAATCATTGGGGAATAATTCATCAAAAAATTTGAATTTAAGAATACTATGACTCACATATATGAAAAGTGCAGAAAATTAAAACATCAAATTTGAATTTTGAAATCCCAAATGTATAATAGATTTTGTGTATTAGGAAATATTTCTCATTATTACAAAGAAAATATAAATTTAAATGGTCAAACTAATTATTATATTTTATATATATAATTTTTTATTTACAATGAGATTTCTATAATGAATGTGTGTACCCGATGAAAAATATAACAGATTGAGATCATCAAGGTCATTAGAATAATTGTGTGGGAAAATCATTAATAAGTACCATTGGAAATAAAAGACCATTGAATGATGTGGTGAAAGGTACAATAGTTTATTACTCATATAATAATAATGTAATATTATTTATTTATTTATATGAATTATTTTATTTTTGGGGTTTTTCATTGTAAAATGAAAATATCACCTCAGGAAATTAAGATTGATATTTTTGAAAATGCCTATTGAATTATTAACATTACATAGATTTATTGGGAAATTATTATTATCATATGTGGAATGGTTTTCACATAAAATCATGTTATTTTATAATTAGTGGAAATTGAAGTAATTTAATTTTGCATAATAAACTAGTTTATCATGGTATGTTATTTTGATGAAATAAATATTTTATATTAAATAATATGAGTTTTTTCAAATTTGTATAAATTAATATGATTATATGAATGATAAAATTTCAATAAAAAATAAATTTGTTTAATTCATGGATAAAGAGATATATAACATGTCATTAAAAATAAAGGAATCATTTTTCATTGGGATGTTTTTTTTGGTAAATTGAATTTTTTTCCATGATAATATTTTAGTTGATATTCCCAAATGAGAGGTTTCATTTTGTGTAGAATTATTTTCAGAATAAAAAACATTTTCGAAACCTCTTTATTGAATGCCTAAAATAGAGCTATTGTAATTTAAAATAAAATTACATCAATTAGAAGATAAGGTTTTCATAAACATCATTTCATCAACATAGGGTGAACTAACATTTTTAAAAAAAATAGTGATTGTTTTATGAGGATTTCCAAAAATTATAGACCACTCAATTGCATTGGTTTTAAGAAAATAAATCCAATGATTTATATCATGGTCTTGTTTGATCAAATCAATTATTCTTACTATGTGTATAATATTTAACATAGATATTTTAACAATTATATTAATGTGAAGGAGGTCTATATTTATAAGATTGTATTTTATAAAAGGAAAAGAAAATTATTGTTTCAGGTAAATCATTTATGGATTATGATTACACCTAATGTTCATATGGATCATATTAATATATATTTCATGAATTTTTAAAATATGGTTTTGTGAATTTCATTTAATATATATTGGTATGTAGTAAAATACATGAACATAATTAAAAAATTCACAGTATTGATTTTAAAACCTTATTATAAATGTTCTTGTATGTAAAATTTATTAATTGTGACTTCTGTTCGTAGCATATTTCCTTCCTGAGTATATAATTTCTAAAGATTTCATTAATTATGACCCTTATAAAACTAAATTTGTAGAATAATTCCCATGAAATTATTGAATCATATAAATTCATTGTCACTATAGATTAACAGGTTATTTCATAGTGTTAATCAAAACATTCTCTATTATCTACACCACTATTTAATTTACCATGGAAATGAGTTACATTGATTTTGATAATAGTATATGATTAATTTTTTCTTGAATGTAAAATATTATTGGTTAATACACTAGTATTATAATATTAATCTAGATATTGATATTTAATAATTTATAGTGATATTTCATTAAAATGATTTGGTTGTTTTTTATTCAATATTATTAGATAATTTCATTTTCATTATACAAATTGAAACATGATAAGATGAATTATTTAATTAATGATAATGATATTTTGGGTGTTTTTTCTTTAATATTTCAAATTAATATTTTATGTGGTATATAATTATAAATTTAAACTCGCTATTACCTTCTTAAGTATATATTAACTAAAACATTATTAATCACGCAACGAATATGTTTGATGGAACTGATGATGGATTTGAATTGGATGATTAAAAATCATCCAAGTAATAAATAAAAGGTATTTACGCATTAATTCAAAATTATAATTCATCATTTACCATAATATTATTGTTATTATATCATTTAGTCGATGATTCAATGAATATAGTTATAGAATTTTTGTGTTGAGAAATATTTTCTCAAATGGATCATTTATAATTATAATCATCTATGGTAGAAATAATGATTATTCACAATGATAATGATTATAGCATACCATTCAATTTATAATTGGATATTGATGTTAATTTTCATGTCATTGATATTGATAAAGAATTTATCAATAAAAATTAACATATTGTTTGTGTTCCAATTGAATTTTATCATACGAATGAATTATTGAGTGAGGTTCACAGATCTAAATAGTATATTCATCAAGGAAGCACCAATATGTTCCCACAACATAAATAAAAATACTTTTGGGAAGGAATGTAAAAGGATACTAGTAATTTTATGGTCGAATTTTTGAATTTTAAAAATGTAAAATGTACGAAAAAAATAACAAACAGTTTTCTTCAGACTTTTATGGTTTCTAGATGCAAACGGTTGTATATCTCCAAGGATTTCGTTAAAGGATTTCCAAAGGATTTTTTAGGTAATTATCAAACATGGTAAAATGTTGATCATTTAACTAAATCAATTCATTTAAAACTGATTTAAGACATATCATATCCAGATCAGCATGCTAGAATTTATGATAGTGAAATATTCTAACCACAATGATCCCATCTCTCTATTGAATCTAATCATAATCCCAATTTACCTCATATTTTTCAAAGGACACAAATAATAAATGGAATGAGAATTAAATTTCAATAAAATCATTCCTATAAAATATTGTTTACAATCATTATGAAAAATAATAATATAGTAACATATTCTTAAGTATTTATCTTTATCCTATTTGGGATGTTGTGATTTGAATAATTAAGTGGTGGAAGTTTCCAATAATAATGGTATTAATTATAGTCTACACAGTTTTTCTATTAATGAATTATATTGAATGACTGTTGAACTCGATTATCATGGGATGAATTGAATGAAAGGATGTTTTTATTCATTAAATTTGTAGACGATGCAATTGTGATGGAAAATTTGATTCACGATTATATTAGATTATCATAGAGTATAAATGTAATTTTTTAATAGGTAATCGGAGAAATTATTTCTACTCTGAGGTTTGATATCATGTATTTTGGGAAGAATAACCTAGGGAAACTATGTTTCATTTTGGAAATATTATAAAATTATGCCAATATTATATTGGTTTTATGAAATTATAGAAAAATTGAGATGATATTCATACTGAGTTCCCTTGCCTATGATTTTATCATTAGAACATGAAGTTTTAATGTTGTTTGACAACTAAATATAAACATAATGAATATCATTTATTATGTGATGATGTTCTATAGTTGGAGAGAATAGTTCCTTTGAGGAAATTGAAGTTTATATTTGAGATAGTAAACAATATGTATTATGGAATGATTTATATCCTCTGGATAAAGTAATATCGAAAAACCAAATGGCTGAAGATGTAGCATGAAAATCAGAAACACTTTTGTGGAGAAAATAAACACATTTGTTAAAGCAAGGAATGAAATTGTGATGAGGAAATTTATTTTTGCGGAGTATAATGTTACAACATAGTTAAGTTCATAATAAAATATTTTAATTTATTCTTATAATTAATGATTTGATCATTTAGATTCATATTTACTAAATAAAATTTCTAAAATTTTTCAATTAAACAAAATGATTTTTTCCAGGAAAATAGTTTTCTCTGTGTTTTATTATTTTATTTAAAATTTGATGTCAATATCATTAGAAATTAAATTTTTTTAAATGAAATAAATTTAAATATTCATATAAAAATATATATTAGTTTGAATATTTTGTATTATTATGAAGAAATTATTTTTTGGAATATTAGTGAGGAATACATTTTTTATAAAATATATCACATCATTACTAATATTTAAAAAATCATATTCTAGTTTGGATAGTTTTTAAAGTTAAAATATTACCATTTTATAAATAAAACATCATATTAATTTCTTTTAAATTAAAATTATACATTATTTTGGTATATATTAATTTTTAATCAGGAAAAAGCATTATCCTAAAAAACATTTTTTTCCATTTTACATGCTTATTTAAGAAATTTTTTTACCACTAATAAAAATTGAATCTGAAAATATAGATTTTAAAATAATGTATTATGATTCATAAATTTATTAATGATTTCAAAATCAATTTTTTCAAAATGAATAGTTAATGTAGTAAAAATAATTTATCACAATAAATGATAAAATTGGTTCATTAATGTAATAATACCATGATAATAACATAATCGCATTATAATTCTTATTTGAAAAATGGGATTTTGAATATTATGAAGATATATTAAAAAAAATTATTTCCAATTTCACATGACTAATACATGTTATATATTTCAATGTTATGAATAATTACAATTTTTCCAATCCCCTCCCCTACTAAAGGCCAACTCCACTCAAATATATGTCATATACATTGAGCAATTTAGAATGAAAAAATAATTCCAAAATACCAATAAAACATACCTCACCAGATCATAATGTTACTTTCATATCTAAAATTCGTACATAGATAGATTAATAATTATTCTAAATGAGGATTTATATTCATCAGTAATAAGTCATAACTGAGATCTTTCATGTTTATTTAATATTCAATATACTTGAAAATATTTATAAAATTATATATATAATAAAATAATTTTATAAAATAAATATAAATTTTACTATGATTATTAGATATACTTTTTTATTTTTCTTTTCTATCTAATGGGAAATAAAAACAAATATCGTGAGTACGTGTGAATTACCACAACCCCGAATCAATATATTTCGTTTTCCAACACCACCTCTCATAGATAGTTATATAAATATTATTAATTGATATATATTATGATTATAATTTTTTATGTTTTTCTAATGGTAATATTTTATAGACATTCATACACTTACATCAATGGAAAAATGATTACATCAACCATTTGTATGTGTGGACTACAACTTCCATGATGTGATGTGATTCGTTTTCCAGGCCCTCCATACCTAAATGGTTAAAATGTTTTAAAAATTTTAAAAAATGATAATTATAACATTTTGATGATTCATTAGATAATTTGGTAATTACCCCTTTGACACTGGACACAATACCAACATTATTTTGTCGTAATATACCGAATGACCATAAAATATCCAATGTGAAATTAAATTATATAAAAACATTGTATGAAATTGTAAAAAATGAAATAAAATAAATTATGATTAAATAATAAACCATTAACTTTTTTGTAAGATAATAATAAATTATCTCAATTTTATTATTCTATATTTTAAATGCGTTCTATTGTAATTTAGGAGACAAGCTAAGGGATTTTTTATTTAAAAAGTAGTTTAAAATAATTTAAACTCATTTCCCACTATGAAAATAATTTTTAAAATTCATAAATAATGTACTTATTTATATTAAAAATATTTCTAAAGTTCATTTTAAACTAATATTAAATTTATCTTCAATGTTATATAAAATATTATTTTTATTTTCTCAGAAAAGTTTATTCCTATATTTTTTAAGAATATATAAAAGGAATATTTTGTTAAGATATAGGGAATGAATGATTTTTCTAATGGACAAAAATGATTTTATCTATGGGGATTTATATATAATTTTTTTAAGAATATACCATTTATAATTAATTTTTTAAATTTTCATATCTATGTTTTAAAAGGAAATGGATTTTTATCAATATTTTTAGATGAATCACGAATGTGCTTCTTCATATGTGTAAAAAAATATTTGATGAGATTTTAGGATAAAAAAAATTTATTAGGTTTTCAACTCATGATATGGTTATTGTAGAATTTATATTATAACAAGTGAACGTGATATAACTATGATAATGGGTGATCCTAAAATAGATCTTCAATTAATTGATTGAATTGATTGTGCTAAGAGGAATTATCTTTCAACAAAATGATATCTGGGGATTAACATTGATTGTTATTCCTTTTTATGGGTTCATATAAGGAAATTTTTTATTAGTTTCAAAATATAAATACACAGTGATTATTTTCACTTGGATGAGTTTTTATTGAAATATTTTGATTCAATATTTTTTGAAAATTAACTCACGTTTAATGTAATGTTTAAAATATTCAAAAGATAAATGGTTTGTTATAATGAGTTATAATGTTTTCCCAAGAAATACCCACCACTATAATTTTTATAATATTATTTAAAAAAATATATTACAACATTTTTCACTTGATTTTAATTCCTGATAATGTATTTATTATTTTTAAATTAATTTCTATTCTATAAAATAGAAAATTTCCATATGAGTTTTCATGAATTTTTTAAATGTACTACAAAATATTTTTAGTTTAATATCCATTATTTTTCGGTATTTTTATCACCATAAATTTTTAAATGCTTCTCAATAGATACAATGATATATTTGGGTTATATCAATCTCAATAGAGACACTTACTAAATAAATTATAAGTGATTTGAGTGAATTAAGAGTGTAAACATATGAACCTAATTTTTGGGAAATGATTATAATTTGTGGAAATTGACACTACAATTTCAATTGATTTTATTAATTATCTACAAATATGAAACTAAAAATTCCGGAAAATATATGAAATTACAACCATTTTTATAAATTATTTAATTATGAGTTGATTAGGTTTTGATGTGAAATCAGTTTTATAGAAATCTAATCTTTGATTTATCTTTGTCATTGTTAAATATTATTTTTCCTTGAATATAATCCGTATATTAATTTTAATTAAATAGCAGAAATTTTCAAAATATTAAAAATAAAGGCATATTTTATTAATTATCTATTCATGGTTCATTGATAAGGTCAACAAAAATATAAATCATTAACTCTACAAAATTAAGTTATTATGTAATAAATATTTTGGAGAACCATTCAGTGTTACTTTTTCTATCAAATTTATTATGTTACATTATATGTTTCTTATATTTACCATTAGGATATTATTATTTGAATATATGATATGAAAGATATGTATTAAATGATAATTATGTGACATTCCATTTTTCAGATGGTTTATATATAATGTATATATTTATCTATAAATAAAAAATAGAAGAAAACATTTATAAATTAAATGTAACAATTATATATGTCATAATATATATATATATACGAATACTATTACTAAAAACTTCTGTTTGTATCATTAAATAGTATTTAATTCTTCTTTCAAAATAGTTACATGCTACATAAAATCCCTTGAATGTTAGGGTTTTTTTGGAATTTTGTATCCAATAAACTTTTTTTGTTATTTTTAGGGATGATAGAAAAAATAATATTATATAATACATTAGCTTTCACTACTATGAAGGGGGAAATCATGAACACTATTTTAGACAATATTAATTTATATAAAATGGTACAGAGACTAGTGAATAAAATTTTATTATTTAGTATGTTATTATGGTTTATGTACGAATTGGAAAAGAATGACACTACTGAGGAGAGGATTATTGTTAAAAAAACATATTTCAATGAAGAATAAATAGAAAATGATTTTAATATATCCATTATAATAAAAAAGATGCATGATTAATTCTAATGGAGAATCATGTTTTTAAATTATAAAAACAATATTAATCCTAGAATTACAATGGTGTCTTATAACTCAAGTATGAGGTCAAACTCATTTATATTTGTAATACATAATAATAAATCTTAATTGGGAAATCTATAATTATGATGATAAAAAAATTCAATAAAAGGTAAAATACATTATTGAACTATAAAAATAATTATGTACAAAGATTTTATATTTATTATATTAATATATAATTGAGATAATTATATTTTTAGGTAATAGTCTTTATTGAATTAGAAATTATATCTAAAAAATTTAGGCTTTTTTGGGATTATTCTCTAATAAATTCCATATTTATTATGACCATATAAATTAATTAATCTATGATATAGGTGAAATAAAATAATAATTAAAAAAGAATACATGAAAACTGAGTATAATATAAAAATAATAAATGCATTTAATCAATGCATTAAATAAAATTTCTTCAAATAATTAATATTAATCATGTATAAATAAGGAATAAGATGTTAATGAATAAATTAAGGAATAAACTCAAAAATAATGACCAATAAAAAGAAAATAAATCAATTGTTTAATAATCATTAATTATATAACTCTAGATATAATAAATTTTATCAATCCATGTTTTCATATAAAATAATAGATTTATACCTATTTGACATGAAAGAGGTAATAAAAAACCCAGTCTAATTTATGACCACAACCATCTACATAAAAAATATACTATTGATGTTCCTTCTATTTTATATTGAAATTTTATTCCTAAAACTCATTAAAATAATATAATATTGATAAAATCCATCATTAAAAATCATTATATCACATTCACATAATTCTTGTAAATTTCATTTAATTTTTTATTAAAGGTTCTGTGAGGTGCACCAAATATTTCCTTGTAGTATATATAAATAGAAATTCATTTTTTGTATTATTTAAAAACAAATTTAAGGTAATTTTGTAACCATACAGAAACATTCCCTACAACATCACACAAAATCATCTGTAAAAATGTTGAAATTAAATATTTAAAATTCAAAATATTCAAATAGAACCAACATCACCAAACCTAAATCTGTATTCACACACCCTATTCAATATTTTAAAAAACATACTATCATCAATGCCTCAAGCCTATAGCCTTGATCCATAAACCCTACGTCAATAGTTTTCATGATAAGTCTGTTTCATCGACTACTGCATCACCACAATCATCACATCAATTCATCACCAGTACAACATCACCATTCTCTACGAAATTTTAAATCATCACCATCACCTGGCGATAACAAAAACGTCACCAAAACCCAATATCTTTTCCATAAAACAATCAAAACAAGAAAAAAATAGATTCAATAGAGAACAAAAAATCATAAAGATCAACCCAAGAATCCACCACCATCCAAAACTTTTCATGAAGAAATACAAACCATATTTAATTTTAAAATTAGAGTATAATTTCTTTATAAATTATGTAAAACTGTAATATTCAGAAAAACTATTACATTCCAACCATTAAAATAATGTTTCATCTTGAAACACAAATAATTTTAACATATTAAAATATTTTATGTAATATTTTATGTAGTTTATGGAAAATATATTTCATTATTTGATTTTCATTGTAGGTGAATAACTATGATAAATTAAGATTCATATATTTTGTTAAATGTGTTCATGTAAAAACATGAATCATTAATATCTAATAATTGAATTTATCTATGGATAATCCATCATCATTGACAGAATAGTGAAATTATGATTATTCCTGGGGTTGTTTAATTTTAGAATCAATTAAATTATTTAAAAATTATGATGATGTTAATCATGAATTATCAACAAGACGCACTATATGTTGTAAATTTTCATTTTTCATTGATCTAATACACAAAAATAAAATTAATTTCTATTTAATAACCAACTTCAATATGATCTGAGTACCATTATAAATGGTACTCCCTATTATAATTATGATTATGGATTCATACTACCAAGATTAGAAGATGACCAGGAACCATGGTTTCAAATATGTAACCTGATTAAACCATTTTTTTATATTTTTTGATAAATTACTATGTATATAAGAGGTACATTAAAAGGGGATGTTTCCCACTAGATTTAATTCTTCATAAGATATATATTAATGAATTGGTGATGCGTGGAGGTTTTGTTTATGAGTTATTTTAATTTAATAGAATATTTCTTTCAAATCATTCTGAAATGATGTACTGAATATCTAAATGTAATTTTCTATGGTTACAGAAATTAATGGATATGGGGTATCAATTTATTAAATCCATTATATGGATTTTATATTCTGAAAGAATGAAGGTGACCTAAATTGTTATACAATCCTGGATGAATGAATTTATTCAAATGTGCATGGATTTCATTGAGAAAAGGTCTGAAGTGGTAAATTAGAGATGAATATATATATATATATGATGAATTATTTTTATTTAAAATTAAATCATAATTGTTTTATGTAATTTAAACAAGTGTTTCTAAATATAATTTCCATTCCAAATAAATATCTCATATTTAGGATAATATAATGTATCATAAAACCATCATAGGGTTGAAATTGGTATAATAGGTATAGAATAAAATCACTGGTTGATATAGATGATATATGGTAAAACCACAATACAAGATGACATTGGTTGACCACTAGAGTTGGAAGACATAATGGTTTTGTTTAAAAGATTTTTAGGGTATAAGGAAATACAAAATACTCATTATTACATGGTTTAACTCGATTGGGGATAACCCATCATACATGAAATGTTCATATTTAAAGAGATGTGTGTGGAATGAAATGAATGACACCAATTCGGTTCATCTTCAACCTATAACATGAGGTATTTTCAATGGATGGTAAATCAATATTTTAGTATCATGTCTATTCCAAAAGACAAACCCATTTTAGTATAAGTATATTGAGTAAATTCTTATATATGCAAAGGAAGAAAAACCTTGACATAGAAGAAATACAGACCATATGATGATATATGTTAAGAAGGGTTTTGAACACACATTTTGTGTGTCATATAGTTTTTCAATTTTACTTAATAATTTTAGTGATTTCAATGATTTATATTGTCAAAATTTATGAAAAATTAATCGGAGTGATGATGTTTTTAAAAATGTTGAAGAAAAATATACCATGTCATGTTTTAAATTGAATTAATTATATAGTTATTAGAAGGCAGATTTCAGAATATTGTATATTGATGTTGTTTGTTAAATTTTATATTACTAAAGGAAAAAAGTAGTTTTGTTAGAAATACAAGGTTTTTTTATAATTAATAAATTATTATATGATCATTGTCTTGTATAATTTAATCTTGATATCGAACTCAATGATGTGTAACTTCTGGGGATGCATTTATTCATTATCCTAGTATTTATAAAAAATTATATGCTTCATTAATATCTATAAAATGATTTGATTTTATGTTTTAACCAAATATATATTTATCTCCAAATTATCTATCCATTTTTGGTGTTATAATGAAATTTCACTATAGTTTTCAATTTGGTAGAATATAGATTTCAAATGTTTTAGATGTTTTGGATGAAATTTTCATTACCCATGTAATGGTAAATCCATTTTCATGATTTCTATGTAATTGAAATGTACATAAAAACATGTTTCATGTTAACTTCAATGTAATTGTAACTCTATATTTTTTATTAAGGAAATTTATATCAATTTATTATGTAATGTACATCAAGAATTTAAACCTTTAATGTAAAGGTAACCTATAAATCAAGAGACCTTTAGATGTGCATTAAATAGTCTTCATAATAGTTATTTAATGATACACATACATGTGTATGGTTTAACGTGCCTATTTAAAGGTTCTTTCTTTCACCATATAAATATTATATGAGGAAAATCATGGGTTACATAGAATATTATTTTCCTACCTAAAGGTAATGAAATATATATATATGATTAATATATTCTAAATTAGGAAGAATTTACGTGATCATTCCCAACCATTATATTGTTATGACGTCCTGGAGGACACTTGGATGAATTAAAATGGCACATGAAATATATAGGTTACCAAGGAATAGTGAGAATTGTTCCACAATAAGGGTATATCATATAAAAAAATTTAATGATACGTTCCACAAATCAAGTCTCTATTTCCTGATTATGAAATCATATCTGCTCTTTAACTATGATAATAATAGGTATTACAATTTCATTATGAAAATATGATGATAATTATTATCATAATATTGAATTTTTATTTATGAATTTAGAACCACAATGATATGAGAAGAATAATCTTAGTATACCCATGTCAAGGGGTATAAATGGATTCCTTTATGAGAATATGTGAACTCACATGCATTATAATGTAAGTAATATTATTCCCATACCATATTCATTTCGTATATTTATAAATTTCAATAATGATTATATACAAGTGGGTTTTATGGATAAAAGATGATGACATCCAAAATATTTGATGGTAGAAATAAGAATAAAATATTCTTTTATATCATATGTGGTCAATGCATTACTACTTGACTATTATAAGTACTTATGATGAAGGTGAAATATTTATTGCAGATTCTATATCATATATTTTTTTAAAATATTGTCATTTCTAGATCTTGGAAAAGACAAGGAAAAAAATATCGAGGGATTTGGAATATATAAAATCATGGTATTTCAAATCATGTATACATGATGCTGTGTTAAATAAAATAAATAATATACAAATTCTAGAAGATGTTTTATACATATATATATACATGTTATAGATGTTTTTTAAAATAGATAAAATTCAATTCCTTATATATGTAATATGATAGTATCAATGTCAAAAAAAGTGGTTATAACACAAAAAAATTCATTAATAATATATAAGAGTTGAACATATAAAAAAGAACATTACAAGGTCATATAACACTAGGAATAAGATAAGTGAAGATGGACGATGAGTCATAGGTCGATCTTATTTTTTGTACACATGTGTGATGAAAAATGGATGAAGTGAAATTTAATATTCTACTAAATAAAACGATTTATAGATGAAGATATAATAATGTGGGATGTTATATAGTTCTGTAGCATAATGTAAGAGTTCTGTGATCTCAAATTTTTATTGACAAATAATAGAAAAGAATTTCATTTTTTAAATTGATGAATAAAAAGTTAATGAATACATTGTTGTTAATATAAAAAGAATATGAATCCTTATAATGTATAAGTAAATATAAAGAATAATTAAGAAACAAATCAATGGAAATACAGATTTAATAATTGAATTTATAACATCTACTTTTTACCAAAAATATTTTTGTATGTATGTCGGATGAACATATGTAGAAAAATAATGATACAATGACTTGTGGGTCAAGATTCATACACTATTTATAAATAATATGGTAATTCTCATAGGTTTTTATTAGTGGGTAGTGTTATCCTAGTTTTTTTCATTTACTCCATGTTTTTTATCATTTCATATTAAAATGTGATCCATGTAATATTTTTTCTCTTTATGTACCATTATTTGATTTTTTTTAAATTTTAGAATGATCTTGATAATAGATAATGTGATTAAACTCACCATAACAAATGATATAGGTAATATATATTTGGATTAAATCTATAAAATGGATTAAAATTAACTAACACTAATCGAAACCATAACCCTCTTTATGTTGTTTACTTCCAAATGGGATACCACAATTACCGAAAGATCCCAATTTACCAGAAATTAGATTTTCAATATATTGATGTTTTTTTTGATTTTAGGATTTTAGATTCATTCATTATATTTAAAAATGGTGTTTATGTAAAGATTAATTTTTTTATAATTATATTTTTGATTCAACAATGACCCTAATGAATATGATAATGATAAATAATATGAATATAAAATTCCTCATACCAATTTTTTAATGATGTTGATTATTCATTCCCTTAATGTGATGAAAAATATAAATCATATCACAATAGAGAAGAGTTGGGGGGTTCAATATACCACATAAATAGTGTGAAACTTTAATATCATAGGTGATAATTGTTACTCAAATTATAAAGACATATCTATAAATTCTTATAAACATCGTTGTAATGATTTCCAATACATTTTTCTGAGTGATTATATAATTTTTTTATTTAAAAATATATATTTTCGAGTAATAAATGAATGATTCATTCATATCCAAAATATATTTTTACCTTTATTTTGTGGATCATTATAATATTGAAAAAATAGATCAAATTTTTTTTGCTGGGGTAGATGATACTAGAAATGAATTTTGATGAATCTTCTATGCACTATATAAAGAAAAAAATTTATATTTGATCCAAATAATAACAATAATGAATCGACAATAAATATTCAATAAATATTAAGAATTGTGGGAAAATATTATTTGATAAAGAGGCCAGACTATAAATATTGTTGTGATGTATATCCCTGAATAATTAAAATATATTTACCTTATGAATGATCAAATGGATGTAAAGTATGAAATAAATAAGGACAATAAAACACATTTTATAATAATTAATAAAATTTCATGATTAATATGTACATACAAAGATAGATTTTGTATATATATTTAGTTATACTAATGATTAGAAAATTTATCTCAATGTGAAATCTATAGTTCATGATATTTTATTGACAAATACCTAGTCTTATAATTAAATTTTTACAATGTGTTTTTTAAGATGGGGAGGCACTTCCAATGATTTTTCCAAGGAGTATTTTCATGTTAAAAATCCTTATTTAGTGGAAATAAGAACATTATATATTCTAATAATCATTATAAATATGGTCTAAATAATAATATAAAAATAATACACAATTTAATAATTTTCCTAAGTCTTATTTCATTGAAAAAACATGTTTGAAAAAATATATGTATCAAATGGTTGAATGAAAATGATGATAAATCATCCAATTTTTTTTAATAGATTATAAAATGAATGATATGGTTTTCATATTTTAACCACACTAGAGGATAATAAATCCCCAAAGCAACATCACTCTAATTCGGTCTAGTATGTGTTTTTAAATAAAAGATAAATATTTGTTGAGAAACTTTGTGGCGTTAAAAATATCTAGAAATGTACATTGTATTGTTGGCACAATTAATCAATTATTGATTTAAAATGGAATCCCATTTCAACGGTGTGAAATATGGAGAAAGAGTAACCTCCATTGATTAATACGATTGCATCTAATTTGAAATAGTTTGAAATAAATGATAGTATCATTGATGAATGCAGTGGTTGTTGTCTTTGATGTAGTTCACATTTATCTCAATATATATCAGTGTGGAATGAAAATATATGACTGAAGATGTTGTGGAAAAATAAAAATATATGTACGGAAGGATGTGTGTGTATGAGGAAAGGATTGAATCTGTTAATATTCTATCAATGAAGACAAATGAGAGATCTTTATAAAAAATCGAAAGAAAATATTATCCATATAATTTCTAAGATTTTTACGTAGACATATTGACCTTATAGGATTAATGATAATGTTATAACAGTCAATAATCCATGTGGAAATAGATGAAAATATGTATACATTCCAAATGATTCGTTAATAATATTACAAGATGATATTATTAGACCAAATAAGTGGTCATAAAAACAATAAAAACATATTTAAAAAGGATATGTTGATCCACATGAATATCATAAATGATAGAAGGTGAAATCAATAAATGAGGGTTCTAGATTAAAATAAAATGATTATGGATGTTTCAATAAGGAAAGACTATAATTAACCAATGATTTATGAATAAAAATCCAATTCATTTGATTTAAATGTATTCTTGATATTAAAAAAATGAACATGGTTTGTTTTATTATATTAAAATGCATTTAAATGACTGTTATGTGTCTTTAAGGTTGATAAATAGATAATTAATTGTGATGAAATGAGTGGAATAAATATAGGGTTTTATCAAATTCAAATGGCATAGAAAAAATCTGTGATGGAATCAACTAGTTGGATCATACCCTATGAGTCCCACTTATTGGAGGTTTCATGGGAGATAGCATTTCTGGTATTTCCCCTAGACAAATCCCAAGTTAAGATCCAACAACATAATGATGATAAAACCCTTTCTGGGAGAAGTTCAATCTCATCAAGAACACAACCCAAACCTTGTTCACAAAATATCCCCATGACATCCCCACCATCACCAAGCTTACTCGTAGGAAATAATCTGGTCTAATAAGAGGGTATGTATCAAGACCTAATCATTAAGAATATGTACATTATATTTCTCATAGAATTGTGAATATACAATCATTTTATTATTGTTACATTGTAAATTATTTTAATGCACCAATAGTATTTTTATTGTTATTATTAAAATTTAATTATTATATATATTTAGATGGATTAATTTATTTTTAGAATATATAATAATTTAATAAAATAGTAATATTAAATATTTTTTATTAAATATAAACATTCATTTAATTTTATGATGTCATCATTATTTTTTATTAATGTTCAAAAATAGTTATTTTTAAAACCAATAAATTTTTAATTATGATTTATTTCTATTATAAAAATAGAATATTCACATATTTAGAAAATGATTTTGATAAAATGATTTCAATTTTTGAAAAAAGAACATCGTAATTATCAAAAGGGTATTTTTTCATAATTTGGGCAGTGTCGAATTTTTTGGGTATAAATTAAAAAACCTATATATAAAGTGTGTGTCTTATTACATCATAATGATCCAATATTGATGTAATAAATACTAAAAATTATCTTTTTCCATATATATATTTTAACAATAACATAATGTTTTATTGTTTATTTGATTTATTTTATAAATCCTTAGTGAATTCTCCAAGATGTATAAAATATTTTATTATTTTAAAATAATTTGTTTGAAAGTGTGACTCACCTCCATATACTCTACGGAAATATTATAATATATATAGTCCTTGTCCTTATAAGATAATGTATTCCATTTATCTTTTTGAGAACCATGGTGAAAAACCAGGGGATTGCTTGTGGTTTTTAATAATTTATTATGTAGTGTCCAAAAAAATAATCACAAAATACATATCCATTGATATATAATCTCAGCCAAGATACAATTCCTCTTCAATAAAAATCATTGAATCTAAGGCACCCATATAAAATCCCCAAACTGGGACCCACTAGTCTGGTGCCTCCAATCGGGTTTCCACATGAATTGTAAGCTCTAAATGCATTTCAATTTGATAGTGGTAAGTCATAGACATGAACACATGGGAACCATGTGCTTTCTTAAATTATTCCACAAGAATGAGATGAAATATGGATCACGATACGAAATTATGGTTCTTAGAAAACCATGAAACCATACTATTTCTTGAACATACAATTCTCCCAACTAGTCGACTATATTGGTTTCCTAGATTGTTAATAAATGATGTACTTTTTTCATCTGATCTACCACCATGAAAATTGCATACTTCTTCCAGGGAATAATTAAATGGACCACTACAAATTACATCGTTATGTCATTCCACTTCTACTATGGAATAGGCGATGACTACAAAAACCCACAGGGATAATAATGTTAAGCCTTAACCTTTTGAAAAGTGAGGCATCATCCCAAAAAAATCGCTATATCTATATCAATTCCCAACCACCAAAATTGTATACAAATATCACTGTAAATTTTAGTGATGACGATATTAATTTACGAATTTGACACTTGCAACTCGCACTTCTAATCCTCTTATACACCAACTAGAACCACAATAGAACTATGAACATAAGAAACCCCATTACCAGTGAATGTCCAACCATATGCTACCTCCCCAACTTTATGATTTATCTTCATAGCTGAACACACTAGGTCTACCATCTCACACTCATTAACTTGGCTAAAATGTGTGTATTCAAATTCTTTTGATGCAAGGGTCATCATCTCATTCCCATCATCTATGTCCAAATGAATCTCGTCAAACAAATCCATCAACTTCAACTATGAACTGGATTCCTAAACCATAAGATTATGTGTCTTCCGACTCAGATCTTCAGGGAAACTATTCTGTTTCCTGGGTGTGTACACCAAATCAGAATCAATATACTATAGGTACTTTTCCCACCGACACTATAAAAGATTCAAATCTTGTTGAGAGAATATGTACCAGATACTTTTAATAGTCGGTGAATGCTCTGAAAGGTTCTCCCAAAATTTAATGCCTCCATCATATTAAGGAATGATCCCCAACATCTAGCTCCATGTAATGAGTAAGATAGTTTCTTCCATGTGGCCTAATCGTTTTTGACCCATAAGCTACAACCCAATCATCATGCATCTACAATGTCCCATGATCAATGTTGGCTGCATCACAGAACAAGTTGTACCACTTGTAAGGTTCATGTAAGACCTAAATCTGTGTGGTTTTCCACCACTTCTTCATCTCCATAATAACATTATCAAAATAATTTGACGAATCAATCATAACCCTTTCTTGGATAGTATTGTGTGGTCTGCTTCCAAATGAGATAATTCTCTATAAAACCATTGGTAATAACCGTCCAAACCCATGAAACTAGGAAAATCAGAGGCATTCTTGGGATGATCCCAAGTCACCATAGCCTACACATTTTTTGGATCAACTAACCCACCTAACTTAGAAATGGTGTGTCCCGGATAGTGCATCTGGTCAATCAAAAACTGAAATTTTTATAGCATGTCATAATGGCTATTCTCTCTTAGTATACTCAATATGATGTCAATTGTTTGTCATGATCATCATGATTTCTGGAGAACACCAATATGTCATCAATAAAGAAAACTAGAAAATGATCAATGTATGGGTGGAATATCATGTTTATCAATGACATGAACTCATCTGATTTGTATGTCAATCCCAAAGGCATCACCAGAAATTTATATAACACATACATTGTTTAGAAAGTTTTTCGGGGTATGTCAGAAGGTCTCACCAACCTCTTATGATATCCTTCTCTGAAATCAATCTCAAAAAATATTAAGCCACCTATGAGATGATCAAACAGGTCATAGATTCTAGGATGAGGTTATCAGTTATTAACCATAATTTGGTTTAGCTTTTTATAATCGACACATAGCCTCATGGATCTATCAGCATTCGTAGAAAACAACACAGGAGTCCCAAAAGGTTATATTCTATGACGTATAAACCCCTTATTCTCCAATTCCTCTATCTAAAACATCATCTCCTAGATCCCTTCTGGAAAAATTTGATATGGTGGAATAGAAATGGGCTCCGCTCCCAAAAAAAACTCAATCATGAACTCAATGTCTCTCTCAGGTGGTAACCCTGATAAGTCCTTAGGAAACAAATCATGAAACTGGCCTACAACAAACAAAAATATTGACATGAAATTATCTCTATCATCCTACAAAAGGCATGCTATTTGGTCTATGAGTTCTGAAAAAATTTGACATAACATCCCAATGAGGCCTACTCGAGTATCCCACTCACAACAAAGGACATAATTACCTCCATCAGGAGATGTGAATGTTACATAATGTTAGTAATAGTAAATATGGGGTTGATATAACCCAAACTAATCCACCATAATGATTAGGTCAAATCCAAACATCTCTAGAACAAACACATCCCACATAAAATGATATACACCTCTAGATCAAAACCTTTACACTTCCTAATGTCCCCTACTCATACCCTTATGGAGGGTCAAGATACATTATCCCACATGATGTATCCATATTTAAACCCAACACATCTATGAAATAATAAGAATTAATGTAATGAGTAGAACCTATTTCAAATAAATCCCTTAGAAGCATGTAAGCTATAGGAATCGTACCAAAAACAATAGATGGTCATCCCTCACCATCTTCAGGTGTAGTCTGAACTTCATGGAGATGACGTTTCCATTTACCCTAGGCACCGACCTATGTAAACAATATTTCACTTCAATCTTAATAAGGACGATATTTCCCCATAGTTCCACATAATTCACCTCTTCCATTACGAATCGTAGAGCTCCAACTGCCTGCCTCATATGGGTTAACTAACCCCTACCAAATATCAATATTTACCTCAGACACTAGACATTACCTATGTATTGCAAGATCCTACAGAACCTCTTCACATTTCATAGCCTATTATATGATCGACACCTGATCGACGGACGATAATACTAGGTAGGCTTGTGCCTCATGCTGCTACACTGATAAAAGAATACATGTTATCCATCCTAAGAGACTGGCCCACTCTTCTGGCTACTCTGCATGCTTCCACCCTATAGAAAATTTCCAAAACTACACTTCTTACTATCGACAACTTAAACACTTGTTTTCCCATCTAGTTTACAATGTTCACTACCTGAAGCTCACTTCAAGTTCCCCTCCGATATAAGGGATTGTTCTACCACATCTATAAAACCTTTCAGATGAATGATATTCACCTTTGACCTGATCTCATGTCTCAGCTCGTCCTGGAAGCATTCCTACATGGCTCAATCATCTCATTTATGTGACGGAATGATGCATCACAAATTGGGGAAACAACTTTCAAAGTCAATTACAAACACATTCTCTGGAGTTAACCTCATAAAATCTATATATTTCTCATACCTCGTGGTTTTTGGGTAGATGTTCTCAAGAAACATCTCTTAAAAATCATTCAACGTCATTCCTTCGACCTGCTCCGTATGAACCATGATGTCCCACCAATGATTTTCATTTACCTCTCCCCATGTTTGTTTCTAAAATTACTCACATCTCATGAAGAGTCTCTAGATGTTCGATATTATTTTGGATGGACTCTGTCCAGAACTCTACTACCTCTGGCCCACCCTAGCTCGTAATGGTCGGAGGGTGCTACAGATGAAACTTCCTGGAAAACACAATCATACTCGATATAGATAGCTTTGGATCATGTTCCATTATTCGAATAAAATGAGAAATGTTCTCATAGAAATTATCTTCCTAATATTATTGGATCACCATGTTCTCTTGATCCAATATTACAAGATCATTCTCAACAATGTCATCATGTCGCCCAACAAGAACCCATCTTTGAGGTGTCATTTATTTATAAGGCCAAATAGTACCTTCAAAATGAAACCATAATGCTATTACAAAAATTAAAAGGATATAGGTAGGGTAATAAATTTTTATATCCATTCATGTTCACATACACTACACAAACGAGACCACTCACAGCCAGAACACTACCCTTGGTTGTCTCTCCTAATGAAATGTCTTACATGGGTATCTAATTAACACTGTTACATGACTTATATTTTAGACCAATTGAAAACAATTTCTATACTGATATTTACTCTTACAACAAGTTAATCCACTTTTAATTATCTATTAATAACCACTTTCAATCTTATAATTACCATTTCACATTCTTTTTTACCGATTCATACCATCCCATTGTGAACAATTTCATCAATTTTAAGGGAAAAAATGCACCCTAAACTTTATATCCCAGACACTCATCCCTTGTCTGTGCCTTCCATAATTCCTGGTACTTAGCTACATAGGTTCCTATAATGATTCATTAATGCACATCCTCTTAACCTTCTGTCCACAAGATAAATAAAAAAAATCATCAAAACAGAAAACAAGTGCATCTCCCAATGTTTTAATATCATCAAATATAATAACACACAATGAGTATGATATTCCCCTACTAGGTTGACATGGGTTTTCCTTCGTACATGGGTTATCTTATCCCATGAATGAACTCACGACCAAGGCCTGACACATTCCTAACACCCTCTCTACCATCCCTAAATAGTATGAAATAGAAAATAACTACCTCTGATACCTCTCTGTAATGTCCCCAACATGAGAGCCACTAAACAGATTCCCTATGTCGGGTCACCACAAAACCTCAAGCATGACTCACCATATTCCAAAGGTTTCTGACTATCAGTGAGGGAATAATAGGACATGTATTGAGGCTATACACACCTTACCATAGTAATCTACATCCGAAGGCAATTTAAATATCATAAAAAGTATGAAATAATTAATAACATGCATAAATAACCTACTCTAAAACTTGAGTACAACTACATATAATATTAAATATGGAAAGCCATGCTACCTTTCCAACTAAAGGAACCCCAAAAGAAAGAAATAAAAGTAGAATCCCCAAAATGGTATGGACTCAATGTTTGGAACCTCGCCAATACATGCCCTATGTCCGACTCATGTCTCTAGAATATGTAATGTTCCCTTTTCCTGACTGGGATGCATGAATCATTATCAGGTACCCAACATCATCCTGACAAGGGTGTGAGAATAACTCAATAGGATGCCCCCAATGGTGTTTAAAAACATCTAGTAAATGCAGATAGTTCATGGAAGGGATAAATAATTTAATTTAAAGGTAAAAAAATAAATAATCCATTCAAGACAATGTTCCATTAAAATTTACCAACCTTGAATCCAGGTTCACTATTTAGGCATCCAATGGTTTAATCATCCTTTTCAATGTTTTCAATGTATTAGGAAAGTTAAATACTCTCATGAATATGGGAATAAGATCATGTCCTATCTAACTAGGAATCACATTATAACAACCTCATAATCCTTACCTCTAAAGCTCAGTCCTAGAAGATTTAAACTGTTAGGGGAATTGAAATCCATCACCTTCCATAACCTGTGAATTTGGGGGTAGAGTTAGAAATTATTGCAACTCGACCCATGGGTGTAGAACCTCATGTATATAACCCACATTATCATTCCATGTGCATATGATTATTTACCATCACCAAAATTAACCACATCACAACAAGCATAAATATTATCATTTTCATCATCAAAATAAAATCAATAAATGTGAAATTAAAATTTTTACTCAATCCATTAATACATCCATCATTTTTAACAATTAACCATTTAGTCCATTTTCCATTTCCCATGCATTTATCATAATGAATATTTAATTGTAATCATAAATAATTATCATATTCCCCATAATTCCATTTTTCCTAATTACATGTCAGCCAAACAATCACTCTATCCTTTAACCACATTAGAACCA
The DNA here is from genome assembly GCA_963277665.1 of Viscum album. Lineage (NCBI taxonomy): Eukaryota > Viridiplantae > Streptophyta > Magnoliopsida > Santalales > Viscaceae > Viscum > Viscum album. Next base: position 526,748,001 of record OY728161.1, on the reverse strand, counting down.
AATAACCAGAATCCATTCTAACTCATTTCATAATATAATTATCCTCTTTAAAATAACTCTACATCATCATGTGTGAATTTTGTGACATATATTTTTTTATCCCCATTGGTAGGGATGACGCACCCCCTGGGTAGACCAAATTTGGACAAGTCATCCTCCATGCATCTGATGGGGATCAAGAGGGGTTCAATTAGTCATTTATACACCTAATAAACCCCATATTTCTAATGTTACCAATTCCAAATCATGAATAGAGACATTAATGAAGACCTACAGGAACAAATCTACAGTAAGACAAAGGTAAATAATATGTAGACCACCAATCATTAATCCATTGGAAAACACACTCCTAATCAAGTCCTTATATCACAATATAACTACCCATTGATGTTTCAACCAAAATATCACTGAAAAAAATGTATTTAGAGATTTATATGGAGATGAGGAAGAGATGAAAACCCTAAACCAAAAATAGAATCAAGAATGAGATAATCTTTACCTAGATCTTCAATCAGCAACCAACATCACTCCAAACAACCAAGTGTTTTGGTAGAATCACCATTGGGATCCCCTAGTATTATTCATTAATTCCTAGGGTTGTAGGAGGAGAGGTTAAAAATCCTATCTGGAACCTAGAAATCCTATAATAAAATTTTTATAATTTTCCAAATGATATTAGGCATCACAGCTTACCCGCACGATTTTCCATTCCACGAAAAAAATTGTGTAGAATCTATTATCGAAAAATACCCCCCACACGTTTTCCTGGGATTTCAACATGGTTTTATTTAACTATGCGTGAACCGTGCAGCATGCACAACCCCCCCCCCCCACCCCCTCATTTTTCTTCTGTTTTCATGTTTCGAACCACCAAAACACCCGTAGGTCTTCACATTCAATTATTAAAACAAATATTTAACCAAACTATGAAACATTAATTGGAACATGAAAAAAAAATATACCAAATGGATGATCTAGGATCTTACAACCCCCATGATTCCAATAATCTATTCCCAATCCCTTAGGGCACACATCCATGTAAGGTGTCTACACCTTCCTCCCTTCCTTTCAATTACAGAACCTTGTTTGAGTTTAGACTTTTTAATTTAAATTGGGAATATTTTAATCCTTTAATAATCTATTCCATACATTTCATTTGATTTTTATTCAATGAGTTATCATTTATCCTCCCTCATTTGGAACCATTTTTAAGCAGTTACTATTCCAAAATTCTATAAGTAATTTCTCCCCCTCCTATTTTTTTTAAGTACCAAAAATTTTATATTCTCTATAATTTCTAATTAAATATGTTATGATACATACATATATATCTTCTTTACTGTCCATTTCATGTATAATTGAAGAGATATCCCTTTTCTCTCATCAACCAATTTTATGAATTTCTATTTCATGTCATCATGCTGGAGAAATTAGACGAAGATTTACCATTGTGTGGTGAATACAATACCAATTTATCTATCTAGGGTATTCACCTTAATGTTCCTATAATTTTAGATTGGGTAAATACATGTATGTATTCCATATTCCATAATCATGAAATAACTTATGATGTTGAATGAATCCAACTTATATGATTTATGTGTCACTCAAAAACTTGATATTGAAATTATTATGAACGGTGTGTCAGGATAGTGCTCAAAATAATTTCATAATGTTTAGTAACATGATAAATCATTTGAAATGGGTGTTTTATCATGATACTTCATGTTTAATGGGGGTTGATTGATGATTCTTCTTGTGAAATGGGTGTTGAATCAATATCCTTCTTCTAAAATGGGTGTTCACTCCTGCTACTTCATGTGAAATGATCTTGACTCATTCTCCTCCATGTTAAATGATCCTTGACTCATGATAATATCATGTTGTATGTAATTTACACATTTCCATGTTATGATTATCAATATTTAACTGGCCATTATATCCATGTTCTTTTTATGAAACATTGATATGTGTATTTTCTGTCATATATTTTTATTCAACCTATTATGATTTGTTTACTCCATTACTTGGATTTATAACTCCCCCATTTCACATGTATTCCCTAGGATATCCCATGATGTTTTATTTATAAAGGAGTATTATGAACATGATAAGGAGGTGTTCAATAAGTACGTTTTATTTCATGACATATGTTGTTATATAGTGTACGGAATTTAGAAATACTCTATACCTCTCGATCATTTGGAATTTTATGAAGTGTGATATCATGTAATTAATCATGAATTAATATGTAATAAGATTATGTTTTTTATCTTTGGTATCAGAGGAAGGTGCAATTTTTCTGTGGGGTTAGGATTTTAAAAACCATGTGAAAACCCATAGGGATTAGAATATGTGTAAGAAAACATCCCCAAATTTTTCTATGTATATAGTAAGTAGTTTATCAAAAAATACATCATTATATGGATACTGGGAGTGGATGTGGTTATGGTATAACTATACCTAGGAGTAACAACTCCAATAATGTATTTTGGGCTTGACTGGGGGTAACGTAGTACATGACAATTGGCCACACATTGCACATGGTTTAACACTCCCATTGGATATGCGTTGATAAATTCATAAGCTCATCACGAACCATATTAAGGGAATAAAAAAATCCCACAATAATATACATTAGGATATAGATCCTGGTTAACAAATAATGAAGACTATAAACTCATAAGTCAAGGTGATAAATGAAATTTAAAAGTTGTCACATCAATGTAAATGGATTCCCCTTTATGGGTCAAACTATTTTTGATATTCATCCCTAATTTTTCTTTTCTTATAAAAAATTTCCAATTATAGGTGGAATCATGCTAACAACCGATGGGATGGGAATTATGAGTATTTCCCCAATGAGATGCCCAACATAACGGTAGTAGGAATTGAAAACATTATCAGGATAATGTCCATGTTATATTGTGTTCTAAATAGAATCCTATAATCGGACGAGCAAAAAACCACACCTAAGAGATAGAAACCCATAGTTGAAAGCTTCAAGAGACAAAGGCCTCCTAATTTCAATGTATAATTTGACCACTTAATCACTATGAAATGGATCAACTCTATTGAAATAGTATTCCCCATCTTCTAATGTTCTGAACACTATATGTTTCTTGTGGTGACTTATCGTATGGTGGGTGAAGATAGTCTGTGATAGCCATTGATAAAAAATATGAAGGATGAGGAATAGATTGTTGAAATGGTGTGGAAGGAATTCTAGAAAAAAAATATTGATAAATATATTATCCTCACCCTCCACATTAAGATGGAAAGATATTTCCTTGTACCCATGAAAATATATGATGAACTTGTTGGGGTGTAAATGTTAAACCTCACTATACTTTTCTGATATGCCCACATCTTTTACCCCATAATGCACGGTTGACCATTTATTTGGTGGAATAATTCCTAGTCTATGAAAATCCTTGGAAATCCTTGACATTGATAGCTATGTGAAAATCCCATGATGTTCCCCTTATGTTTAGATGGATATTGGTGAATCACATGGGTATCATGAGGATTTTTAAGAGTAAAGAGAAATTTAATTTCGATTTTTTGGTTGATAAATGAAACAATTAAAATAAATTAATGCACACCACTTGTCAAAGGTGTTGAACGAAGTTCCACTGATATTTCCTAAGAAGATCAAGGAGATTCTTTAGTTGTGGAAGATAAGTACACCCAGCCAGTAATTTACTAAAAGAGATACCCACCAATTTGAATGTGTAATGGAATGCTCCGGTCGACCCTTGATGCGTTTTTCATTTCTAAAAATGTAAGGAATCATGGAACATTGTGAACCAATTCTCTAATATAAGGGTTTATTGAGGCATGGAAATCCTCCAAGGTAGCAAGGGATATATATTTCAAACACCATCAATGACGGGAATACTATAAATTAATTGGTTAATGATAAGTTAGTTATTCATTTAATAATAGAAAAATTACTTTTCTATTATGGCTCTACTCAGTTTTTTAATATCACGAATGTTTACTAGAACAATCCAATCACGACTAGAACCCATGGAAGTAGATATGTATGTGATAAAGTAAAATGGGGAAATTATTTCATCCCATGTATATAACACCTCACCTATCATAATTTTTGGATATAATATTCCACTAAACCTTATCATACTCCCTTTGGTTTAATTTTATGCAAGTATAGGCATGGATTGGCATTCCACATATAGTGACAACATAAATTTCCATGAGAGGAAAATCACACTCTATAAGGTTAATTATCCTATGATTCTATACATGTTTAAAGAGGATGACGAATCATATTCTGAACCATCATCCCATGAATTTATATTATTTCCATATTATCATGTGTATCTAGCTGAGATTATTAATTATAAGGAATGAACCATCCTTGAAGGAGATTGTGAGGGAATTAATTGATTTTTTTCTTGAGGAATTTTCTGATCTTCATCCCAACAGAGTTGTTGAGTATTCTAAGGATCTTATACTTTGGTCATTTCTAATATCAACGAATCTAAATTGGATACTTGTATTGGATCATTAAGAGCTAAATAAAAAAATACATGAAAAATTTGATATATGGTTCATATGACCATGGGCATCACAATGGGGTGTATTATTCATCTTCATCGTGAAAATGGTCGACTTAATGCACCATTGAATTAATTATCGTGACATCAACAGGATCATTATAATGAAAAAGTAAATTTTTTCAAATTTTTTTTCTTTTTCAAATTGTTACGTGGAGTACAATACTTCCCCAAGGTGGATCTACAGTTGGGATATTTCATTATAAGGGTGAAGGACTATATCAACAAGACTACTTTTCATAGAAGGTATATGCACTATGAGTTCATAATAATGCATTTTGGACTCACTAATTATTCAATAATTATCATGTACATGATGAATAGAGTCTTTAGATATTACCATTAAATATTTTTGGTAGTATTTATAGATGATATTATAATATACTCAAAACAAAGGATGAGAATTCAGATTATCTAAGAACTATGCATAAAACATTGCAATAGGAGAATATATATGCAAATTACTGAACATGTGAGTTATCGTTGAATGATGTTTCAATATTATACTATATAATCACATACAATGGGAAACCTTTGGATATGTCAATGAAAAATGAAATTGAGGGGTGGTCAAGGTGCTTGTTTGTGACGGATATTCATAGGTTCCTAGGGATAACACTACTAGAAAAATAACCTATAGCCACAGACCTACAGCCACAGTTTAATTATTCTGTGGTTATAGGTTAAGATATATCCATGATTATTAGAAAGCCATGGTTTTATAAAAGATAAATCCACGATAATAATGATCATGTGGAAACAATGATTCCTCCCTCGTCGCGACTCATCTAAACTCATCTCCCTCATCGCAACTCATCTCCCACTCGTAATCCCCCCCCCCCTCATCACGACTCATCTCATGTCCCACCGATAATTCCCTCCCTCATCACGGCTCATCTCATCTCCCACCCGCAAGCCCCTCCCTCACCGCGACTCATATCCCACCCTCAAAACCCTCCTCCCTCTTTGCTGACCGATCGATTCTCCCTCTGTTGATCCTCGCTGAATTCTCCATTTGGTTCCTCCATCCCTCAAGTGATCCCTCCCATCCTCTTCATCGCGCGTCCCTCTCCTCCACTACCTTCGTATGGCATTGCTCCTCCAATCGGTGCGTTGGTCGAACCTACAACTTCCATGAGCGGAATCCATGTGAGTTGACACATACACATTATGTGAAGATTTTTGCGGGTACTCCTTCATGACATCTTCTTTTCAGAGTAATTCATAATATCTCTATTGATCGTTCAACCATAACCCTACAATCGATGGTGATTTTCAAGGTTATTCCCCCTACTACAAACGTTTCAATTGCTAAAAATACATTTATTTCATATGCATAACTATGTTCATGTTATTTTGTATAAGTATTTCTTTTCGAGTGTAACTCACACTGCTATTCAATTCCTAGGGTTTAAATGGGTAAGTCCGCTGAATGAAACATTATTGTATATTTTTTTCATATAGGACAATAATTATATTACTGCATTCTGTATACATATTGGGAAGAAAAAAATTATTTCATTTCTTTTAGATTGGTTATTGATCATATTACTATATTTATACACTGAGCATAATTTTCACCAATAAAAGCCACTTATGTTGGTGAATTCCTCTATTTTCTAGTATTACTGATCACATATATCAATACTGATTTGTTTTAGTATCTCATCATAACAAATATTTCTATGATATATTCTAATTTCACACCCATGAAGGCGATTCATTATTCATTAATAAATCAATGTGAAACGTACTCACTGATTCTGATTAGCATGGGACCTAATTTTTCTCTCATGAAAATGATCTACAGTTCCATTTATTTGCTTATTCTGAATGGTATTTATGAAAACATTCATTTAAGTCCCGATGAACATAAAATTTCATGATCATTGTCTTCTAAATTTTTTGGTCTCTTGATGCTAATGATGCAAGTAGTTGGCCTTTAATTGCACCATTACCATCATATGGAAGTGGGAGAGAGCTTCCCAGAGAGAGGTTCACAAGCTTTATCCATGTAGGAAAAGTTGAGGATGTGATAATTACAGGTGAGTACATACAAAATCCCTGAACATGGAATTACCTTAAGATGAAATAATTTTAGGAACGCATTTTATTCTAATCGTTGATCAGTATTTGAACAAGATATATTCACTACAATATAAAGAAATAAATCAAACCCAATGTATGTTTTTTTAGGGTTGGGTTTAGGGTAAATTAATATATTCAAGTATCACTTAACCCTACCCTTGAATTTTAGTCAACTATTTGGTGGGTATCATCATCATCTCTTCTATATGGTTTGGTATTCATGAAGAAGGGTACACGTTTAATGCTTAGTTAAGGCTTCGTGATAGAGTGATTACAACACACCACTTATGATAAGATGTTTAAAAAAATAAGCTGTGTTTTTTCTATTTCTCAAACTATTAATCACAAGAAATAATTGTTGTAAATAGTTTTAGATTTTTTTCTCAAACAGAGCCTTAAATAAGTTACGCAAAAATATTATTCAGTATGTAATCTAGAAATACTTATACAGAAGCATGTATTATAGGTGATAAGTGCTGGAAGTGCTTTTCAATAAATTTTACAAAACTCTATTTAAATGGGATGCCATATATTTGATTTTCACACATGATGATGCATGAAAAATGTGTTCTTGACGTATCATTCACCTCCCCCCTCTCCTCCTAGATTTAGGTTGATTACTTTTTTGAGTTTTAGGTGAGAATGTGAAAATTGATGGGCAGGGCGAACATGTGATGGAAGGATAGGGATTAACTCAAGCCTGAAATGAGAGATATTATATGTCTCTTAGATATAGAAATGAAGAATTAAAGGGATTCATATGCTAAACTCCAATGATTAATAGATCACAAAAGAACTAGAGATTCATTTTTGAGAAGAATAATGAAGAGATGATCTGGAAGTGATGTGAGACTATGACTATAAATAATTATTGTTTTGAAATTACAATTGAATCAAATCAAACATGAGGAGATCATCTCTACTTATTAATACTGAATTTTGAAATAGCTGAGAATATTAATACGAAGTTTTTGGATAAAGAGTATATTGAGAAGATGAAATAATTTCTCTCACTGGGAGACATAATTGGCCAAGAAGAGAATAAAAATAAAAATAAAATGGTATTTTTGGAAACCTAGTAGAGATAACCATTAAATAAATCAAACAAAAAAATCAAATGGGGTAAAATATTATCATGAGAAGATATAGTTGGTGTGCCATGTAATACCCTATTTGGTTCGGATTATAGTATAGTGGGAATGGGTTTAAAAAAATATTTTTCTACTTCACGTAACAAAGATCTTGATAGTATAAAAATATAATAAACAAAAAAATTGTTGTTATGTGTTGGGTGTGCCATGTGAGCTGTGAGAGAAGACAATAGTGTTGTAGAAGAGTTGGTTGTGTGAGTTGAGGATTTTGAATAATAAGAATCATGATCCACTACATACTATATAATGTAATAAGAAGGGTGTGTGGAGATAGTGATGATGAGTTACAACCTACCTAATTTCGATGAAGAAGATAAAGAGAAGAAGAAAGATAGGAGGAAGCTTTCCTTTGAGTTTTAGAATCCAATGAATAGGTTTTGAAGAATTGGTAAGTGAGAATAAAAATAGTGACCAAGTTTGAAGTGTTTCTTTATAATTGGGTGAAGACTTTGTCTGTGGAAGAAGATTATTTTTGTGATATAGTGAAATCTTTGATATTATTTATTATCTACTCCAAATATAGAAGTAATTTGAGATGATGATCTAGTGTGATGCTAGTTTGAAGAATGTTGGATGCAGTATAATGGTTCGTTCACCTGTTTTATGGAACATCTTAGGTTTTATTCAGGAATGGAAAATCTTTTTGTTTATGTTTTTTATCATCTGGTTGATCATTTCCAGATTTTGGGAATTTTGGATATTTGAAAGATATAAAACATTGCTAATGTAGCAACACATTATTTGAATGAGGGGTTCACTCACTGAATGCTCGTGGATTCTCAAGAAAAAGAGCTCTGAGTTTGGTAACCACGGTCTTAAGGCTTCTTTAAACATCCTCATTCACGTCAATGATTAAAATGAACATCTCCCACTTAATGTTAGGATTTTATTTTCTCACTCAAGAATGAGAGAGTATTAATCCATACCATTTCAATGAAGCTTTTCATAGAACCATCTAGAATTCTTATTTGCATGATTTTAATAGGTTATGGTAGCTTCTCAAGGTTTTATGAAACATTCTCCCCCATAAGGAGAAACTGGGAATTATCATCATCAATATGGATCTATTTTATAGATAGATTTTAGGATATACCATATTGAGAATTCACTAAAATGGATTACTTGAACTTACATTCTTGATTTTATAGATTGTACTATTTCGTGAGTACACTTTGAGATCAAGATTCACCTTCAATTCCAATCATGGTTAGCACATAAATTCAATATGAAATTGAATAAGGTGTTACTATTTGTTCCATACTATGACCAACAAGTTTGAGAATGTTTTGTAACCAAGTTTCCCCTTTCTTAATGCTTTCACATTTTTTTTCGATATTTGTTTTTTCTTTTTGGAGCATGGAGTTATTCACTTTCAACATATTTATGTGAGATTTTCTTATTTTCATAAACCTTCAAGGCACATGAATCACATAATGTAATACTTATCTAATATAGGGATTTTTCTTATACTAGTAACCTGATTAAGAAATTGTTGGTACTATATTCATCCATAATACTTATTCTGCAATATTTGTGTCGATTTCATGCCAAAAACCATGTATGTCTTAACTTATACAGAAGTAATCTTCACGATATGTCATTCTCATCTTTTGTTGAAAAATTGGTTTCCCAGTAGTCTTTCTTGTCCAAACTAGTACATATTTGGTTTTAGTACCTGCATTATTAGAGGCAACATGTTTATTTTGAGATTTATTAAGAGATGAATTAACCAGCCTTTTTGGACCCTTCTTTTCACCAGAAACCTTAACTTCCTTGTTTCTCATATCTTCTTCAAATCATTCTAAACATCAAGATACTTTGATTATGCCTTTTTTAGTACTTATTCTCTCAAAGAATGTTTCTCTTCAAGGTTACTCACTATCTTATCCTCATCAGCCGCATTCAATTTGAATTTTTTGATTTCATTAATATATGTAGATTCCCACTTGATATACTGCTTTCCTTCGATCATCATTTCAAATAATTTCATTAGCAGCCACTTCTCCTTCATGAGTTTTTTTTTCTTCTCAGTACATGCTTCCAATTCAGATGGGGTATGGGGTATGCTTCATGGATGTGTTATTTCTATTGTTTTTTCATGTACTGATGCAATGATTATTCATATTATGATTAAAAATGTGTGTTTGTAGCTGTTTTTTGTTGAAATGACCACCATAAATTATCAGTCCAATGGGAGTGACTAAATGATCATATTGTGGTAATAATGTAAAGTAATTATAGAATCTATAATGGTAATGGATTCATGTATCATTTATCCTCACTAATCACATATATATAAGAATTTTATATATCTCATTTCTTTTCCCACTATTTTCATGCATGAGGTTTTTTATGATGAGGCTGGTTATATCCACCACCATCGATGACAGTGAGTTCAACATTGGATTTGGGTAATATTTATTTCATTTTTATTCTTTTGCCAAATTTTAATTAGGGCTATTGTGATTTTTGGGTTCTTTATATTTTTGTACTGCTTTCTGGATCTCGTTGAGGTGGATTTGAGTTGCCGTTGATGAAGTCTTACATCTGTATGCATAGGTAGGCATATATATATAAGGTCCACCTTTATATATATTCACTCATGGCAGTATGAAAATATATAGTGTGGCTAGCTGTACTTATATATAGATCTGAAGAATGCATACATGTGTAAGTGTAAAAAGGTATATGCAAGTATAAACATATATCTAAGGACCCCCTTGTGCATATTTGGCAATAAAAATATGTACATAGGGGCTAGTTGTCCTTATATATATGTTATGTTGCATATGCGTGAAAGCCGAAAAAAAGAAAGATTCAAGTTTTCCATAAAAGCAGTGCCTTGAGGTTGAGGTAAGTTTCCTTTTCCTAACCCTTTAATTTTACTTCTATAATATCTCGTGTATTTAAAAAAAATCATTATTATATAATGTGTATATGCTATTAAAATTTGTTGTGGCTCTTTACAATGACATTTTCACCTGTTTGACATGATTTCCCTATGCCTTCAACGTGGACTAGAAGAATGTTTCAACCAAATCAATAGTAGAAAATGAAATTTCCTTCACATTAGAGATGAAAATGTCCTCATTTTGAGAAAACATCAACTGAGTATTCTCATACAAATCAAAAAAAATAATGAAAATATTTATTTTCATTTCATCAAACAAAACAACTGGCTTGGAAAACATGATACTTTCTCCAGTAACATCATTGTGAAACCCTTGACCGAGAAAAATATATAATTTAACCTATTAAAATAAATACATCTAGGAATGATTCACGGTGTGTCTAGGGGTTTCACACCATGAATCCCTACCCTTGGGAATTTCATGGATTGAACTGATGTTCACAACAAGAAATATTATTTGTTCATTGTTTGTTATGGATTCATGTATCATTTATCATGTACAGTTGACACACTGATCACATATATATAAGAAGTCATTATATTTCATTTTTTACAACTATTTTTTATAGGTTGTTTCTTATGATGAGGTCGGTTCTATCCACCACCATCGATGACAATGAGTTCGACATTGGATTTGGGTATGGTTTTTTCTATTTTTATTCTTTGGCCAAATTTTAATTTGGTAATTTGTGATTTTTGGGATCCTTATATTTTATCAGTGTTATAAGATTTAGTTGAGGTGGATTCGAGTCGTCCTTGACAAAGGAGTACATGTGTATGCATAGGTAGGCATATACATATATATGTTTGACCTTTATATATATTCACCCATGGAAGTATGAATATATATATCGGGGATATGTGTTCTTATATATGGATATGAAAATTGCATACATGTGTAAGTGTAGTGGGGTATATACAAGTAAAAATATATATCTAAGGACACCCTTGTGCATATCTGTCCATGAAAATATATACATAGGGGATAGGTGTCCTTATATATATGTGATGTTTCATATGCATGCAAGCGGATAAAAAGAGGATTCGAGTTGTCGTCATCAAAAGAAAACATGCCTTGAGGTTGAGGTAGGGTCCCTCTCCTAGCCTATTTAATTCATGAATGTTTTAAATTGAATTTAGTTTCATTCTTAATTCTGTATTTTTATATTAAATTAAAATTCTTGAATAAGTGTCAGTTAAGATAATTGTTTGGTTTGATAAATAAGTCATGGTTTTGTAATAAAACCCCACCAATGGAGGTGTGATATCTACAAAAACTCAGAGTGGTATACCTTGTTTAACATTATTGCATTGATTTATTCCTTATACTTGATGTCATTGTTAGTCATAAAGCACACATCGTACTTGAACCTTTTTATATCCCTGTAGGGGATTTCCTTCTTTTTATTAAAACGGTTGTCTGAACCGAGACACTCTTTAAGTGTTGTTAGACTTTTATGATGGGTCCTATGTTGTGTGACCATGTCACAAGGCATGTGATATTTAAATCCAACCAAAAGCCCAGTTGCATAGCCCATGGGTCCCACAGTACAAGTAATGTAATATTACAGGTTATGTAACCTGTGATTTTACTTATCCCATGGGGTATTAATTCCTCTAGGTATTCATACACATTTCTAGATCTCCAAACCTCACCGAATTAGATATATTAGGGGTCATCCAATCCTCTATTCATCACAGATTAACATTCATTTATTTTAATCATATGCGAAAACCTCCTCTCATGAAATCCATATCATTTTATTTGAAAATAAGTTGAACATATACTTCAATTCCATTATTATCCACCTCCAAAATCCATGATAAAAATGACATAAACTGTTGTTATAAAAAACAAGGTCATGGAAGGCACTGATTGCCCAGTGGAAAACCACCAACCGACCAATGGCCACAATCTTTTTGGTTCCAACCATCAACCATCCAGTAGTTTGTCTATAGCCAACCCTCCCCCACTATGACTATTAATATGTTCATGGTGATTTATAATAGCTAACTAGTGGCACCATCTACTGCTTTTTAGGAACACCACATACTTATTCCCCCCTTTACTAAATCCGTCCTACTGAAACAAAAAATATCAATAAAAAAATCATTTTAATTAGAAATCACCAAAAATAAATTTTAAGAACCCAAAAAAGAAATACTTAGTCATTACAAACTATCAACTATACAATTTCTCATCCATGAGAAACATTACTAAGCATCACTAGTGACTTCAGGATTCAGGGGTTTGGAGCTGCCTTCGAGCCTACTCCTTCCTTTTATAGTTTTCCATCCTTAACCTTATCTATTAATTGGTACCTTGAAGTCTCATTTACCTTATTCCTCTATGTCTTTTTTCCTGGGGTTCGACATGCATCAATTTTGAAATCACTTCTTTCAAGATCGATCACTAGTATTCAGGTTAACAAGAATGTTTTAGTATTTTTCAAATGTTTTCCAGTAGTCGAAAATTATTCCCTCAAATTTTCTAATTCTTTACTCCCCTAATAGAAGAATTGATCCTCCATAGGTTTATCGATCTCAGTTCTCATTGATTGTTTCTCAGGTTGCATGAATTGGTGTATCTGTCTTTGTCTTTGTCCAAATATTCATGTTCTTTCAACTATTATCCAAGTTTCCTCTACCAGTGGAACCTAATTGTTCACTCTAGGGGAGAATCTCGGTTTTTATCCCAATATATTTAGTTTATCAGATTGCATATGCCTTTTTAAAATCCTTCTTTTATTACTATTTGCAGCAACATTCTTCGAAATATTTTAGGTTGATCAGAAGATGATTAAAGGGAAACATCTCATTCATTATTTTTTTGTAGAGATTGACCTATCTAAGAAACATCTATAGTTTATTTTCCCAGCCTCCTCTTGATCCCTTCGATCCTGGCCAGAAGATGCTGCCCCGCGGATGTCGATGGACCGGGACAACATGTTGTGGTCATGCCGCGGTCACGCCGTGATTTGGCCCTACTCCAGGATGACACCTTGTGGCAGTTCTCAATGATAGTGTTACATGAGTATTGTGATCAATGTTGGGACTGACTAATCAAAATTTCTTCTGGTGGGGTGATGACTAGAATGTTGCCCCACCCCCTCTCGCTCCCTTCACTCTTGCCCAGAAGATACTTCCCCGCGGATGTCACTAGACCGGGCCAACACACTGCGGTCATGCCGTGGTCACGCCACAGTCATGCCGCGGTCACACCATGATATGGTCCTACACCAGGACGACACCCTCTGGCTGTTCACAGTGATAATATTCCATTAGTCTTGTGATCAATGTTGAGGCTGACTAATCACAATTTCTACTGGCAGGGCGATGACTGGAATGTTGCCCCACCTCCTCCTGCTCCCTTCGCTCCTAACCGGAAGATTCTTCCCTTTGGATGTCACTAGATAGGGCCAACATGCCGCAGTCACTCCGCAGTCATGCCGAGGTCACGCCGGGGTCACGTCGTGGTCACACCGCGGTCACCCCGGGGTCATGCCACAGTCACCCCGCGGTCACACCGCGGCACGCCAGGGTCACGCCGCAGTCACGCCGCAGTCACGCCGCGGTCACGCTGCGGTCACGCCGCGGTCACGCCGCGGTCACGCCGCGGTCATGTCGAGGTCACTCTGTGGTCACGCTATAGTCATTTCGCGGTCACGTATGCCCTATTTCATTTTTAACATTAAAAAATCCAGAAAAAAATAGATAAAAGATTGTGTGGATTAGGTAAATTTCCTCCCATAAAACTAAGAAGCTACACAAAGTCATGGCTCAGACTCTTGAGCACTAGAAACCAGCCAAATCATATGGTGCCTCTCTCTGAATGTAAAGCCCCATTCCCCTTTGAAGACAACACATCTTGAAGAAAACATCAAATTTGGGATGTCAAAAATGAGTGAATTTTGTCAGCCACACATGAAATGACACCAATATTATATTCTTTGACACAAAAAGCTCTTGATTCACCTTCATGAATGTGGATACTCTCACAAATTTCAGATAGTTCCTTGTGGACAAACCAAAAATTTTTGCTCCTATACTAACTAATTTTTTTTTTAAATGAATCCTACGCCAAAATGCCCTTATAGACTGTCCTGGAGACCCCATATTAAGGCCTATTAGAAGGACCGAAGTCTTATGTAACAACCCTTAGTTCATCTGTACATAAAGTGTATACACAAATTTTTATAGTTTTATATGGAAGACACACTCAAAAATTGTAAGCATGAGGTATCACATAACTAGTTCCCACATTGAACCAAGTGAAGGACAACTAAGTAGTAGTTGAAGCATGTGTAGTCCATAAGCTGTTGAACAGTTCATAATGTACCCCTTGCTACTGTTGTTAAAATTGAAATCTTTAAACAGTTGTTAGCTCATGACACAAATATCATTAATGTGTTGTCCAAGACTTCTCCAACTGGTGTCCAAATCAATTCTTTTTTCAGAAACCATGAGTCATTATTTTATAGAGATTTTTGTTTCATGTGATGAATATTTAACTTGATTTTAATCAACACATCTTGGATATAGTGATTTCTGTTGATTTATTGTTTCCACAATCAACAATCTCCGCTTCCATAGGTAATCATTATTGTTCTTCTGAAGCCTCTTTCCAAGTTCCATTCTTCAGTAGAAAAATTTTATGTTTCAACAACACTATACCCAACTCCCATGGTTGCATAGAATTCACACTAACAAAATCTCCACCATTACAAATGAATTACTTCAGAAAATAAGGTTCAACTATTGGATGATGAGCTTCATGGTCTAAATTAACTTTCTCCTTTCTATATTCTTCTCATGTCTAATAAGAGGTATGTAGATTATTTTCTATTACACAGAGTAGAAAGTGAGTTGTTCACCTCCATTCCCCACCTTCTCTGTACATCTCTCATAATTTTCATCCTCACAAAATTCACAATGGTAGGCTTTTCAATCCATTCTAGAAAGGATTCTGGTTACTCCTCCATATAGAAACATTGAATGGTTAGCTGTATAATTTTTCGTATTTCCTCATTCTTAAACTATATCTCCTCTCAACACTGCCTCTCATCCATATTTCCACAAAACGTTGATAGAAGGTGGTACAAAGTCTCAATTAAACTGAATATATTAGTTTTGAATTTTCTGGCATATTTTATTGTACATGTATCACATAATATTTGTTCGGTAATTCTTCGTTTTCCTCATCCTCTCTACATGTCATTCGAACCAGATCATCCTCATCCTCTACACATGTCGTCTGAACCAGATAAGCCTATTGTGATGGAAATTCAATGTTTTCTTTTGTCAGTTCTAGATGAAATTCCTTCATTAATTCCCTCATCTAATGTAACACTCATTGGAGGAGGATGATCACATCCTCCCCGGTTGATGGTGCGTCCAGGTGAGTCTGTGCTCCAGTGCCCGCATAGCAAAATGTAGGTACAACAGAGAAAGAATTTCTTGTACTTTATTCACCTTTTTTTCAAGTTGAAATTTTATAGCACATTTCATCTCCCTTTTGTGATTGTAACACTCAACCAAACAGATCTTGTCATTTAGATCTCCCTAGCATGCATCAATTTATTTGGCATGTCCAATGAACATCCACCTCGCCAAATAGTTCTACCTCATTGAGTACGCAATGGACAGATTCTATTAATGAGGGCACTAATTTTTTAGGTCTCACCCTAACAAAGAGATTGAATAAAAGGAGAAGAAACATTGTATTGTAAAAATACCAGTAGGTGTGTGGGCTACTACATTAGATGATATATTCATTCCATTCAGAATAACTTCTTAACTACACATATGGATTATTGTAATGACATCATATATCTCTTCATTCAACATCAATCAATGTTGGATTGGTGTTGCCCAATTCGGCTGTGTTGAATGCTTGTGGCCCGTCGTTCACTGTAGCGATGTGGACAACATTTTCAAACACTGATCATCTTCTCTATTGTTTTATATCCCATTTTTGTTCTAGGGATTCAAATGAAAAATCCTTTGTAAATTTGTGCTCCCAAATAGTGAATGCCCTGCCTCTCCCGTGGATGTTGGGAATATTCTCGAACCATGTAAATCATCATGATCTTACTGCATTATTTCTTTCGTTTTTTTCTCATTTCTGTCGTTGTGCCTCATGGCAATCCCATAATATTCCGTACATAAATTTTGTTGGGAACCATAGTTCTATTCAGCTTCAATGTAACTTAAATATCATTTTGACATGAACTTTGTACAACCACTCATCAATCTCCCATGTTGTCATAAGATGATTAAACTGTTATTAAAATGGGGGGGGGGGGTTGTCCAGAGTGGGATTTGTAGGGGGAGGAGGGGGGATGTCCAGAGGAGGCCTTGCAGGGGGGTGGGATGTCAAGGGGAGGCTTTGTACGGGGGAGGGTTTCTATCCATGGGAGGATTTGTAGGGGTGGGGGATGCATGGGGGTGGGTTGTGCATGGGAGAGGGTGGGGGCTATTTTTTGGGGTGGAGGGGGGCTGTCCAAGAAGGGGGGGGGCAATCCAGGAAGGGCTTTACAGGGGGGCGAGGTTGTCCAGGGGGGCTTTTCAGGGGGGAGGGTACTGTAGGGGTGGTTTTCTACTTCAAGGTAAGTGGGGTGTGGGGGGGTGTCCAGGGGGGCTTTACAGTGGGTGGGAGGCTGTAGGGGGGAGGGGGCTGCAAGGGGAGTGGTCGGTGGGGGGTTGTGTAGTGGGGATGGGGGTATTTTTTTTTTATTTTCAGACCCTATATCCATAGTTTTAAACCGTGCCTATTAGTAAATTTCCACTGTTTTTAACCGTGGATATAGGTCTAATTCCATGGTTTTAAACTGTGGCAATAAAGTTTGCATGTCCTCTTGTATAACCACGGTTTAGAACTGTGGCTATAGTGATATTACCACGGTTTGAACCGTGTCTGTATACCTAGAGAAACGGGTCAAACCGTGACTATAGATCTAGAGCCATGGTTCAAAACGTGGCTATAGGACTAGGCCTATAGCCATTCCAAACTTAGCCATGGTTCCTCAAACCATGGATATTATCTATAGCCATGGTTTGAGGACCTATAGCCACGAATTATAACCGTGTCTATAGCCTGAATTTCCAATAGTGTAACCAGTTATTATCGCTGATTTGTGGGAACTTTCACATGATTTTCATACCCTCTTTACAAGATAATGGAAAAGGGAGTATTGTTTTCATGGAAAATTGAAAGTGAATAAGATTTAAAGGTGTTGAAAATAAGTCTTATAATTACCACTTTTCTCAGACTACCCAAAAGGGAGGAGCTTTTTGTAAAATGTAGTGATGGTTAAAAGGAGGGATTTGGATGTTTGTTGATGAAAAATGAAATTGGCATTACCTACGAATCAAGGTAGTTGAAAATCACGAGAAAAACTATCCCACAAACGATATGGAGTTTGAAGATGCAGTCCGTGGGTTGAATGTCTAGTGGGATTTCCTCATTAGGGATAAGTGTGAAATATATATAGATCACAAAACACAAAAATATGTATTCATATATAAATTGGTGAATATGTTCCAACATAAATTGTTATATATCATTATGGATTATGTCATTTCAATCCACTACCATCTTGGGAAACCGAACAAGGTGGTGGATTCTGTATGTAGAAAGATCCCAACAATCCAATCATAATATGAATTGAAAAGAACATAATCTTCATGAATCTGAAAATTATGGACATGGGAATCATAAAGAAATAAAAATCATTAATCTTTTCACAAAAAATTAATCCACTTCCTACTTTGGAAAGGTTAATAGATGCTCTATAAGATGGCATGATAATTCAGAAGAAGGTGGAAACTACAAGAAAAGGTAAATCCACTGATTTCAACGTTAATGAAGAAAGAATATTGTTCTTTGGGTCTATAATATATGTCTAATCAATACCAGGGTTAAAGAATGTGACATTGGATGATGGACATTGTTTGAATATCTCCATTCAACCGTGAAGCAAAATGATAAATTGAGATCTCTGAGTGTTCTATTTTTGAGACAACAAGAAGAAGGTGATCTTATAATTTAAATTAAATTTTTTGGTATGTTATAAAGAAAAGGATGAAAGGAAAAGGTATAAAAGGATGATGAAAACATTACCCATGCCAACATGGAAGTGGGAAACATCACCATAGACTTTTTCACCATACATACAAAGACATCCAATGAAAACAATGTTGTCTGCAAGTTTTTGTATGATCATACAAAGATTTAACACTTCACATAGATTCAAGAGTTTTTCTAACTAGATCAACTGCATAGATATACATCAAGGAATTTGAATGGCTACATGGATCACCACTATCAATTATGTCTAATCAAGATCCATGACTAACCACTATGTTTTTTGAAAATTCTCAAGAATACACTAAACACTATAATGAACATCACCATAACATATCAACCTCAATTAGAGGGCCAATCTAAGTGGACTATCCAAATACTTGAGAACATGTTGAGAGCATTCTCAATGAGATTTAACGGCTGAAGTTACCAACATCTTCCTTTTCTAGAGTTCTGTTACAACAACATTTTCCAATCAAGCATCTAAATGGATCCCTATGAATACCTTTATGAGAAAAGGTGTAGAACATAGTCATGATGGGATATTTTTGGAGAAAAATATAATGGTCTGGAAGTGGTTGATGAAATGGTGGATAAGGTTATGCACATTCCACATCACATCAAAGCTGTTGAGAGTCATCAAAAGATCTCTACTAACAGAAATTAAAAAGACCTAGAGTTTGATATTGGATTCATGGTATTCATCCTCATATATTCATGGAAGAGAGTGATGATATTTGGAAATAAGGTAAAGCTTAGTTCAAGATACATCTCCCCTTCTGATATCATTGATCACATTGGTGAAGTTAACTATTGAATAGTACTCCCACCGAAATAGTCTAAAGTGCATGATGTATTCCATGTATCAAACTTGGGGAAGTAAATTACTAACCCATCAGATGTACTAAATCAAGAATTGGTACCATTGTAGAATTACCATTAATATGACAGAATCTGGTGAAGATCATAGATAGTAGGGAAATTATTCTACAAAATAAAACATTGTCCCTCATCAAAGTTTTATTTTTATACAACATGATTTTAGATGGAATGTGGGAATTAGAGGAAGTGATAATGAAAAGCTACAGTCATATGTCTTAGTGTGGGAAAAAGGAAATTTTTGCGGAGAAATTTATTAAGGTGGGAAATTTGTATTAACCTAATAATTTTTGAATAAAATTCCATTTATTTTTAATTTAATGTATTATTGATATAGAAAACAATTGAACTTATTTTTCTTTTTATATCTAATTAAATTTCAATGATCGTTATGTATCTTTACCATTGACAATATAGTTATTGAATGAGGATCACATGACTAGTCTAAATATAGGGTTTTATAAAATCCTTTTGGCATTGAAAATGGAATTGATTACCTCATCCAGTATGATCGTACCCAATAAGACCAACTATCAGAGTTTACAAGGGATATACACTGTCTGTCCTTTCCCCCTGAACAAGCCCAATCTTAGATCCAATAACTAAAGAATGAGCAAAACAATTTAGTAAGAAGATTGAACTCATCAATATCATCGACAAAACCATGTTCACCAAACAACACCATGAATGACACACCATTGCACACTGTACTCTTTGGGTTTATGTAGGTTTAATAAAAGGATATGTATCAATACCCTAGAATTGTGAATATGTAAAAAAGATATAGAATATTGAATTTACATTCTTTCAATATTAGTTACTTTGTAGATGATTTAAAAGCTAAAATAGTATGTTTTTTAAATATTAAATATCAATTTTGAAATTTATTTTAATGAATTATTTAATTATTTAAATATATAATATATTAATAAAGATTTATTATTAAAAAAAATTATTAAATATAAATGTTCATAAAATTTTTATGTAATTAAAATTTATTTTTATTAAGATCCAAAAACTATTATTGTCCAAATAAAGAGATTTTATATAATATTATGAATTTATTTAAAAATTTGTAATTACCATATTTAGAACATTTTTTTAGGTAAATGAATATTATATTTTCAATCCGGATTTTGAACATTTCCATGGGCGATTTTTTCATAATTTTATGAGACAATTTACTTTTTGTGTTAGAATTAAATACCATATGAATATATAGTGTGTTTTATGAAATCATTATGGAAAAATAGTTGGGTAATAAATAATATAAAACTCATATTCTGATAAATATTTTTTTTCATTTAAAATAATGTGATTTTTGGTTTATTTGATTTATTTTATAAAGAATCAGTGAATCCTCCAAGACATAAAAACTATTTTATGATTTTAATTTTTTTTTTCTGAAAGTATGAATCAACTCCACATAAACAATTGAAATATTTTAATATATTATACCCCTAGAAATGTAAAACAATATATTACACTACCATTTTTTTGAAACCATCCGATAAAACTACTATTTTGTTTGTGGTTTTGAAAATTTTATTCTGAAGTGTGCAATACCAAAATAATAATGAAGTCCCTCTCACTTCCTATATAAATACCACCATATCCCATTAATATTCACTCAAACTATTTGAATATTGTAAAAATACATCCCTATACTATTTTGTGTCCTCTCCATATTCCCCCGTGCTCTCTAGAATCCTATCCCAAGACATTGGGGTCACACATCCAATTAAAGTATCCTCATCTTCTTCTCTTCAATTCAATTAAAGAACATTGTTTGAAAATAGTCTTTTTAATTTAAATTTTTAATATTTTAATACCATTATAATATCTTACCTACTATATATTTGATGTTTATTAAAATAGGGACATTTATCATCTCCCATTTTGACCCTTACCTTAGCCATTACAATGTTTAAATTATATTTTTTATTTGTCTCTATCTCCATTTTATCAAGCACATCCTTTATTATATGGAATTTAATATCAAATTTATTATGTTGGGATAAATTATTAAATAAAACCTTACTATACATTTTATGTATAAATTATTTGAAACCCATTTGTATCTCTTAAACCAATTTTATGAATTATTATTTGACATTGTTTTCCGAGCTAAATTGCACTATGATTTTCAATAGTGTTGTGAATACCATACATATTTCACTATTAAGGGTATAAAACTTTATTCTCACAAACAAGTGACTGGGCACTTAAATGAATATATTCGACTTTCCTCGATTGTGTAATAAAATATTATGTTGAATGAATCTATGTTATATGATTTATGTGGAAGTTTTAAACCTGACATTGAAATTTTTATAAAGGGTGTTCCCTAATAGCACTCCAATTCATTAGATAGTGTATAGTATCATGATACATCATGTGAAATTAGTGTTAACGCGTGTTACATAATTTGTAATGGGTATTGAATCATGCTCCCTCATGTGAAATGGGTTTCGACTCATGCCACATCGGGTGAAAAGGTTGTTGACTCATGTTACTTCATGTGAAATGATCATTAATCATGATCCTCAATGAACAATGAGCCTTAAATCATGATAATATCATGTTTTATATTGTTTCCACATTTTCATGTTATAATTATTAGGATTTATAATGAATTTATATTCATATTCCTTTTATGATGCACTGATAATCTTATTGGATAACATGTGTTTTCTTCTTCATGTTTTTCCTTGTTTAATATATTACTTTGAATTATATGTCACCCTTTCCACATGTTTTCCCTTGTATATCCCATGTAATTTTATGTACGAAGTAGTATTATGAACATGTTAACCATGTGTTGAGTAAGGTTGTTGTATTTCATATTACAAGTTGTTATGTAATGTATATAATTCAAAATTACATTATACTTATTGATATTTTGTGGTTTTATTATTTTTGATATCATGTCATAAATCATGAATTAATGTGTAATAATATATGGCTTTTCATATAGACATGATAAAAAGTTTATTTTGATATTTTTTCCAAAATAATAATATTTTATTATTAATATTAATGTTCATATACATTATTATTATCGATTATAATCCATATATAAGAAATATATCAACAAATTAAATTTAATTTCTTATAATTACAATTATATATGATGAAACCCCATTTTAGAAAATGATTTCAGGGATGTGTGAACAATGTAGTCACATGGATAAGAATAAAATTAAAAAGTTTCTATTCAATTTTTGGAGAAAGAAGATCCTCTGTATTATTTTGTTCTTATTTCTAGAAATAAGGACCATATGGGGGTGAAAAGTCGTTTAAAAATTATTCGGTCAAAATAATGATATATAATAAAATAAATTTTCAAAATGAATTATCTGTATTTGATATGATTATTAGTTGAAATAAAATATAAATATCATAATTATTTATAGTGATTTGGATCAAAATTATCATTGTCCACTCCTAAATCTTCTACACTACATTAGATGATATATTCCCACTACAATATTCAATTTTAATGTTTTCAGAACCTATCACAGATGCTTCCTATTACAAATACATAAAGGCACCAAAAACAAATTTTAACTAAGACCAAACCAAGTCACTGACCAAAATTTCAATCAGGAGCCATTGCCCAAACTTCTTTTGTTGTGGTGGAATAACTATATAATACCTTAAATGCTTCTAATTGGTAAAATCTTAAAACCAATTTATGAATTAAAATTATATGGATTATAGATAAAATGAATAAAATAAAATTCAACGAAACCAATATGTTGTTAGTTTGATGAGGATGATAGAGTTTGATGATCTTGATAAAAAAGAAATAAATATTGTACATTTGAATTCAAAATGTGATCGAATATTGGGAAACAAAAAAGTCATCAAAGAAATTTTATTCTTGTAAAGACGATCCAAGGTGTCACAAGAAATAAAAATCACATCAAGAGTCAATGTAAATGTCAAAAAAAGTGCATTTTTTGGATTGATCAATTTTTTTCACCAATGGTTCTTATTATTCACTAACACTAGGGATTAATAAGATTATGAACTCCATAAAATCATTATATATATTTAAAATAATAAATCACATCATTACCTATTCAAAAAACATGTTTCAACAATAATAACCATTAATTTTATTCATTTATTTGATAAAATTATTAATATAATTTATAATATTACTTATAAAATAATTTATATATTTCAATTAATTAATGTAATTAAATCTCATATAATGGAATTTATTTAAATAAAAAAATTATAATAAAAACAAATAATAAAGTGAATAAACTAAAAAATAATTTTCATACAAATTTCAACCATACTTTTAATTACACATATTATAAATTATTTCATTAATATATTTTTTCATTTTAATAATCAACTAATTAGTTAATAAATTAAATAAATTTATAGTAATCCTTTTTTACAGTCATGAATTTTAAATATGATATAATAAAATATTCATCTTATCAAAAAATATGAAAATGAAAGAACTAAGTGTTTCCCCTATGTCCATGTGGCCGATATTTTTACCGTCTAGTCAACATTTAATCAATTAACTTGGGGTTGGCATATTGAAGGTGTTATTGACATGAAATAATAATAAAAAATAATATATGTGGTAAGATATATTCCGTATAGTTCTTTAAATACATGTTGTATGGTTCATTTTATATCACATTAATCAAGTATGGTAAGGCTTACAGTAGGATAAAAAATAGACATATGGTAAGTTGAATAAGACATTATGCTGAAATTTAGAAACGGAATCATGTGTTAATTTTGAAACAATTCATTTTTAAATGAAATTATTCTCACGATAAGAAAGAAGCCTTTATATTGTATATTGAGTAAACTCAAAGTCACTATAAGACTTAGGTCATGATAAGGCTAAATAAAATATAGGGAAATATATAATGGAATAAAATCAAAACATATATGTATTTTTGTTCTTTTTAAATGAGAGATTTAGATAAATTCCTTGAATCCATAATTAATAATTAACTCATTTAATTTAAAATGGTTCGTAAACAACATCAATTAGACATGGATAGAATGAAATATCATCAATATATATTTAATAAATGTTCTAAAAAATAAATAAAAATGTTAAGTCTATTTCATAAAATCTTCCTAATATTAAGGTTCCTAAACCAAATTTTGTAATAATATATAACGTCAGATGATATAATGATAAACATCATGTATTTATAACATAATAATATGAATGAAAATATGATATTTTTAAGTAGATATATCATTCAAATGAAACAAATTTTTATATATGTAAATTCATGAAATTTAGATATATTCTATAAAGATTGAAAAAAACATCATCACTTAAACATATGTTTTAGACTTCCATTTATTCTAATTAAATGTAGAAAAAGTTATTATCATTCTAGTGACATAATATGGGATTGATGGATATCTATATAACTAATATTAAAATAAAATAACAAAACAATATTTAACCAAACAATTAGTAAAAATTATTGTTTATAAACAAATCATGTATCATATTTAGGTCAAAATGAAAACATTTTAGATATTGAAGTAGACATTTTCATAGCTAAATTTATGTTCGATAAACTTTTTTTCATTCAAATAAAATTGAGATTATGAAAATATGATTACTAAACTCATGATATTTCTAAAACACAATGAGAAAGAAAAAAAATTATTTTCGCATAGAATAATATGAATGTTTTATAAAATATATAAAATATAAACAGTATCATAAAACTATTTTCTATTATATATAATTTGAATTTTAATTAAATTTGATGAAATATTAATTTCTCAAAACATATATAATAATTAAAGTTTTAAACCATAATATTAAATAGTAACAATTTCTATATTTTTTTAAATTACAAAATATAACATTTATAAAATATTCCAAAATAATCTTCCCATTTTTGAAATTTATCCAAAACTATATTTGAATTGAATCTATATAAAACAATCAATTGTTTAAATAAAATTAACATATATTAATGTATAATACTAGTATATTTTCACATGATTAAACATATAGTTATATTATTCAAATAAAAAAATTAATTAAGTGATTATAACAATTTAGCCATTCATTTTAAATAGTAAAATCCAATTAAAATTTTATCAGAGTAAGAACATAAAAATAGATTAAAGAAAACATGTAAAAAAATATTTGAGATCAGTGATTATACAAAATAAATATTTTTAGCTTCTAGCATACCAATTCAACCTCTATTTTCTAAAATTTAATATAATGAAAAGTTTGAGTGAAAATGACAGCAAATTGTTTCTCAGAAGGATAAAATTGAAATCATATATCAAATTTATTTACATGGTAAATAAGAAAATAAAATTTAATAGTTTTGTGTTTATTTATATATTATTTGAGTGGATTTTTATAAATTTAAATAACACTTTATTTCTCACAGAAAATTGGAACATTATCTAAAAATATTAAATTTAATCATTTATATTTTATACATATTATCTATGAATAGAAACTATTGACATCAACATACGAAACATAGGCTATATAAAATTATCATTTTATATTTTTAATTGATCTCTATATAATTAAACAATTACCCATAGAAAAAAACCTACATGTATTTCCTTTTTTATCATGTATCCAACCTCCAAATTTAGAATCAATGTAAGATTGTAAATCAAACCTATTTTTATTAGAATAAAATAATCCAATACATATAGTACATATGATATATATAATTATTCTTTTAAGATATTTTTTATGTCTATATTAAGGATTTGAATAAAATTTACCTAAAAAATAAACTGATATGATTATATCCAATCAATATCTAGTGAGATATCGTAAACTTTCTATCATTCCTCTATAATGTTTAATATTAACCGATCTTCTTGATTCATCTAAATAAAATATTGAATTAGTAATCATTTTTTCTTTCAAATTTTTACAATAATCATTACCAAATTTTTTTAATTTTCATTAAAATAGATAGAATGATTTTAGAAAATACCATGTTCCCATTGGTTAATTTGTAATCGACGAAAATTGTTTTTTCTCCCAGTAAACTCATATCAATTTCACTCTTCGTTATATTATCCATTTTAAAGTGAATTTTTTAATGATATAAATATTATATCATCAACATATATCTATATAATTTATACATCTTTTGAATCTATTTGTACAAACAAGGTTGGTTCAACCATGCATTTATTATAATAATTTTTTACAATAAATACGTTAGTATTTTTTACCAAAATTGTGGAACATTATTTATTCCATATGAGGAATTTTTATGATTAAAAAAATTATTTTGAAACTATTCTTTCTCAAAAAATGTGTTTGTCTAACATATATTTAATCATAAAATATTCTATTTTAAAAGTAACTTTTACATACATTTGAAATTATTAGATTTTTCTAAAGCTATCAATAGATAATATAATTATTATTTATTCCATTTGAGAAATTAGAGAAAGGGATTATTCAAAGGGAATCCCCACTTCTAGGTAATATCCTTGAGATACTTGTCTTTCTTTATTCATAAATATGTTTCCTACTTCATCAATCTTATTTCGAAAAATCGATTTACATCACATTAAAGTTGTATCATTGGGTAAATAAGCTAACTATCGCACATTATTTCAATCAAATTGATGGTTCTCATAATGAATAGAATTATTTTAATTTAATGAAAGTATTGAATTATCAATATTGACTGGAATAAATAAATTACAAAAGAAAACTTTTCATAATAATGGAAAACATTATTTTTGAAAACCAAATAATATTTTACTAACTAATTTTATAATTAGATAATATTACAATTTTTTCCATTACATTGGATTTGATAAAGAGGGGATATACGCCTTCTCAACTGATGTATTATCATTTACTTGGTATTAATTTTTTTCCAAATTAAATTCCTAGAATTCCTAATTGTATTTTCCGGACACAGTATCCTTTTTATTAGTTTTTCCATTATACATTAAATAAAAAATTAATCAACATATAATAATTTCTAATTTAAAAATTTATAATATTTTCTGATATTATAATATCCCAAAAAATAAACATGCTTCATTTTTAGAATCAATTTTTTTCATAATTAACTTTTTTATTTAAAGTCTATAAATTCTTTCCTAATAACCTAAAATATCAAAATTTTCGTTTAAACACAATAAAAAGAACATTAGGGGCATATTTCGTTATGAAAAAATATAAAATCCATAAATAATTGGAATCATATATAATATCTTCTTCCTAGATATATTTTTTCACAATAAATTCAATTATCAAATATTGAGAAATTTCCTAAAAATATATGTTAATTTTTTCAACCACACATTTCTATTTTGGAGTTTTATGGGATGAGATATTATTTTTATATCTATTTCCATAATTAATATCAAATAAAAAATTTAAAAAATCACCACCTCTGTCACTTTTTATTTGGATGTTTGAAATATTTATTGTTTTTTGAATAATCTTACAGAAAAAAAAAATGTGGTAAAAGATTAATTTTTATGGGGTAAGAAGTAAATCCATATTAATATACATTATTAATTTAAAATAACAAATACCTATTTCTTAACACAGAAACTAATAGGATTAATTTGTCCAAAAAATTCCTAATATGAATGTAATTAAATTATTTTTAGAATTAAATATTTCATTTTCTTGATTGACTTTTATAGAGGAACCATGCATAATGTATTTGCCTTTATGTAACATGGAATGTTGTCGAACATGTTATTACTTTGATAATTTTTTCTATAGTCTAAACGTATCATGAACCAAAATCCTATGACAAAAAAAATCTTCTACTTCTATAGAATTCAAACACACTAATCTTATTTGGTTAAATGACAGAAATAAACAATGTATACATATTATTTTTCTATTTACACAAAATTAAACTATTTTATTTTCCATGACAAAACATTTATCATTTAAAACAATAACATTTAATCCATCATTACATCATTATGGTATACATATATTATTAGGTTTTAATCTAAGAATATATATTACTTATTAAATAAGTATAGTTTTAGAGAAACCAAACTCAATAATACCTTTAATATGACTATTAGGGTTGTTTCCAAATGTGACAAGGCCACCATGACATTAATTAAATGATATGAATTTGAAAATATTACATGTCATTTTATAGGGGAAGCCAATGTCTCAATAAATTGAGTCATTGAAAAATATATCAAAGATGTCTTGAAATTAAACAATTAATATAGAAAAATATGGTAACCATGATAACATCAGTCCAACTAGATTTGTAAGATAATATTTTGGAACCTAAATTTATTTAATACATTTATTAGAGGGATATTTGGAAAATAAATCAATATTAATGAATTTTCTAGTATTCATAAATGATCTTTTGAGTCTCATGAGTTCTCATTAGAATATTTCCCATTTATTATTTTTTTAAAACATATGACACTAGAAGTAATTTTTTCATATATTTTAAAAATATGATAGAGATTTAAACTAGATGTTAAATCATTATATAAAAACCCATACATATTTGTGTGTAGTTTCATAAATAAAATCATTTTATCATGTATTCATTTACCATTGACAAATTTATTTAAATTATATTTAAGATTCACAACTTCATTTTTCAAATACATATTTTCTTCCTAAATAGTGTCGAAATCTATGTCTACTTATTAATTATATGAAAAATATGTATATTATAATTTATTAGTTCCATTGTAATGTACATTAAAAATATTATAAACTTTAGTTAAGTCATCCAAATCTATATTGATTATACTTTATTTACCAATTGCTATTAATCATTTATAATTACTCAGAGTCATAATTCTATTTAGATTTATCATTTTAGGAGTCACATTATTTCATATTATCACATTACATTTATTTTTTAAAATTTTATTAATAAATTTCTTTATTTAGTTAAATTTTCAAATATCATGAATCCATAAATATTTATTTCTTTAATTTATTTAAGTATTTTTATTTCATTGCAATTCATAGAATCAGAATAAGATAACGAATCATAAAAATAATTAATTTTTCTGTAATGCATTATGATTATCAATGCATGATTATTAACTATGTAAAGGGAAAATAATTTACCTCACACTGTATACCCCTCAAGGAATGATTCCTTACATCGCGTTCTCTTCCAGAATCCCAACTACTGTCCAAAATATTTGATTATTCCCAACCACCAATCAAATAGTTATTTTAACTTTGAATTTTCTAATTGTATTTATTTGGATGTATGAGTTTTGAAAAGAAAATCATTATATTCCCTTTCATCCTACATAAAAAATAGGAAAATTCTGAAAAATCATTATTATTACATGAATGGCATTTCTTATAAACCTTTTACAATTCCATTAGATTTAATTCTTTAAAAAAATGTTTTTCATAAATCTGAAAACCTACTTAATATATTGATCCATGTCCTTATCACTTTTTTGAACATGTATTTAGATCTCATATATGTATAACTAACAAAATATTTAAATTCTATACATTTTATCTTGGTAAACAGTTCATAAAAAATAAGATTCATATCTAACTCATACTACATATGTGAGAATATGAGATCATCAAATGTATACTCTTTAAGATTCATACTCACATCAAAGTCCACATTCGTTACATTGCATATTTTTTGAAGAGCTCCCAATACTTTTTTAATTCGATTCGTGATCCCCAAATCTTGTCAAATAGGACTCATACAATTATTAATACATGTAAATCATTGGAACATATAACAAAATGATTCTTCAAATACCATCATGAAGACATGATATTCTACTTATAATATTCCTATCATGGTTCTCATGCACATGTCATTAAAAAAATGAGTCACTTGATGTATTCTCTATATATTATCAGTTGACTTAGAAGCTAAAACATGGAAATATAAACTTCTTAAATATTGAAAATTAAAATTCATTTTTAAATTAATTATTCAAAAAATATTTTTTATTGTAATTACCTACATGTGCCTCCAAAAATACATTGGACAACTCATATGTCTTTCCCATGATAGTCCACTGATCCAAAATGAAATGTTTCATGTAGGATTCCATTTTATTTTTGCATTAGACACTTTCACTTCCATCCTTGAAATTGGGATTTCTAGAATCCATACATAATTTAAATTTTAAACTTCTATCTTAAAATAAACCTTTTATTTTTTTACATGGTCTATAAATTCTTGGATATTATGTTATCTCATATTTATGAATAAACAAGAGAAACTAAAATAGGTGTTGATTATCCATAAATAAGGATTCATACCTACTCATACCAATTGTTGGATCAATATTGACGAAAATATTTACTAGTGTGGTGGGGTTAATATTCATTTTTAAAATATAATCACAAAAAATAATAGCTTATAAAATAATGATTTTCATTGATTTATGTGTCTATAACAAGTGTTGTAATGAATATAAATTTAATGAATAGAATGATTTATAGTGGTCCTGATAACAATGATCCTTGTTCACTCCTCACCCTACTTTACTCCTTGATAAAATTGGTACCCACTAAGAGCCTCACATTAAATATTTTAATAAAATATTATAGATACTATTTTTTCTAAATACCTAGAGGCACAACATAGTTTTTTTAAAAGATACCAACCTAGTCCTTGACCTGGAATGTGGTTATGAGTCAGAACCCATGATTCCCTTTTATGGTGGAATAAATATAAAATTAAATACATTTTTTTTATTGGGATACACATAAATAAGACAAGATGAATTAAAAATTATAATAATAGAAGATAACCAAAATTAAAAAAATTAAATAAAATAGGTATATGATTAATTTGATGAGGATGATGTAGTT
The DNA here is from genome assembly GCA_963277665.1 of Viscum album. Classification (NCBI taxonomy): domain Eukaryota; kingdom Viridiplantae; phylum Streptophyta; class Magnoliopsida; order Santalales; family Viscaceae; genus Viscum; species Viscum album. Next base: position 526,716,461 of record OY728161.1, on the reverse strand, counting down.
TGATGATCTTGATCACAACATCGAAGGTGGAGTGTATTATTAATGTTTATTGGTGATTTGAAAATGCAAATTAGATTCCACCAAATAACATTATCCATTTTCATATAGATCATTTTTTTGGAATGAAGTTATAAAAACCAATGATATTCCATTTAGAGAGTTGAAAAAGTTCATTATATTAATTATCCTATTTTTATCCCCTATAGTCATTTTTTATTTTAGTTATGTGGATGATTCCAAATATTATCACCACCACACAACGGTAGGAAATATTTAAAATAAAAAAACATGTCATTACCTTTCAGTACATCATGAATGATCAATAATTACATTGACCCGCATTGATTTTTATATTAAACTAATTATAATTATATCTTAAATAATTAATAAAAATTAAGATTATTTCAATGTATTTAACCAATTTTAATAACTATTAAAACATGAATTAAATTAAAAATTTAAATATAATGAAGACATAATATAATTTTAAAACCTAAAATCATTATAATCATATGAATTTAAATAATAATTTTTATTCAACAAATTATAATAAATTCATTATATATTTATTTATTATAAATCAATTAAGTCTTTAAAATATTTTGAATAAATTTTTAGTAAAATTTTTTGACAATAAAAAAAAATAGACTATAGTAAAAAAAATATAGTTTATAAAATAAGATACAAAGGAAAAACTTATTGTGTTCCCAATGTTTCTGTTGTTCGTATGCTTACCATTCCATCAACAGGAAATCAACGGTCTCTTATTTTTTATTCTAAACATGGAGAATGATGTGGGGACCATAAAAATAAAACATACTATAATGTAAATTCCTCATAGATTATTAAATAAATTCTCTATGTTTTGTTTTTTATCATATGCGACAAGGAGATGAAGAATTACGATTGGTTAAAAATGGTAATGTGGAAAGGTGAAGAATCCTTGAGATGATATGGTTGAAACAGATTCATGTATTAAGGTGGGAAGACATCAGAGTCAATTTTAATTTCTATTATATTAATGTTGAATCATTTTTATTTAATGCTGAGTAAACTAATGGTTACTATTTTACATATCTCTCGGTATGGTGGAATAAAATAAAACGGAACATTTAATGGAAGATAATAGAAACAGTGAAAAACATTATCCTATCTAAATGATATAATTATGTAAATTAACAGAATAACTAGTTGTAGGTCATCATTATATCTTCACAATGGTTAAAATTAATGATAAATATATCTTTTATAGATTGATATATCACTAAAATATAGTGAATTCCATATTCAGAAATTAAGATTAAAATGGTAAATTAATTACTGAACATATGAAAAACATTTGGGGCCAAAGATGTATTTTTTGGCCTTTATTAAGTTTAATGAAATAATGAAAAACCTAATATCATTATTTACCAAATAATATTTTAAAATAAAGATATGTATAATGAGAGATATCGTTGATATAAAAACAATTTTGAAATCAAGAAATTCTATAATTTCATATTTAATGAATGAAATTAATACAAGTTATGAGTCACTCAAACATCAATTAAAAACATCAATTTATTGAATTTAAATGTAGATAAATTTGTTTTCTATGGAAATAAATATATATCTCATTAATAAGATCTATATATATTTTATTATAATAAAAAAATGAATAATCATTAACAATACAATAAGTATAAAAAAATTGTTCATTAAAAAAGCATGTACCATGTTTGAATCAGAATGAAAATATGAGATTAATTGAATTAGAATTATTTTCAGTTGTATATAAGAAATATACAAATTTAATCTTGAAAGTGAAATAGTTATTATAAAAATATGATCACCATAACTCAAGATATAGTTAAAACATTCTGAGATGGTAAAAAATTTATTTTCACATAAAATGACTTAAGGGTTTTTTAATATACATAAACTATAATTGTAAACATAAAAAGATTATATGTTATATATATGTTTATTATTAATTATTCTGAAACAATAACTTATCAAAAAAAATATAAATTTTAGAGTATTATATCCAAATTTCAAATACTAACACATGTTTTATTACATTTATATGTAGTACTAGAGCACAAAATATATGAATTTGATAAAAAATCATGGTATTATGAGGAGAACATAAGGGAGAGAGTTGGAATTGAAAATTTATATAGAAAACATTAAAATATAATGATCATGGAATTATTTTTCAATTGGTATCCTAATGGAAAAAATACTATGAGATCTTCCTTTGTGAACATATAGAAATATTAAAATATAAACCACCACATGGGGTGAGAAATATTTGGGTCGATTATAAAAATGAAACATATTGTTTTAATATTTTTTGAGTTCCACAATTATGATTATTTTTTATAATATCTCGTTTTTGGAGGAATCTTAAAAATCATTTAAAGAGGAACCCAAGGTAACCATTGAATTAAAATATGAAAATCAAGGATTATTCCTAAATGGATTGTAATTAAAAATGAATGGTTTCATTATGTCCCAACCATGTTACAAAATTTGTAAAATATAATTCGATAAATTGATTTAATTGATTATATAATCCAGAATAAATGTAGTACTTCGAATACTGTTGTAAATCCTAATATGTTTTAATGATATAATTTTTGTATTCATGATGATAAAGGAAATTAAGGATGATATATTTCATTATATTATTTACCTAAATTGTTATTTATCACTTCTGACCACGTAAAAATAGTTTTAAACCCATGGAATATAGTTTCTAAGTAATTTTATTTTAGTTGGTATTATATTATTTTGACAATGGAATGAATTTTTTCATTAACCAAACCCTATTATTTTACACACCATGTATAGATAATGTATAATTAATATGGAAGGGTTTACAAGATATTTCGTAAGTATGAAATGATACCATCTATCTCAATACAAATTGTATTTTTTGTCAACAAGAGGGAGATAAATGAAAATTATCATGTTAATAAGACAATTTAGAGGGACGAGAATGGAGAAGAACCATAAAGGAATGATAGTAGTGATTTTTTTAATAAAAAAGTTTAATATATCTTTTTATGTAGTTATTAGAAGAAAATAAAATGGATATTTCGATGATGTTACACAATGAAAATTTATGATATAGTCTTAAATAAATAAATTTTATTTCGTTGATATCTTTTGATACACACAATCATAAGTCTAAATAAATTTCAATATATTATATTATTATAACATGGACACTAAATTAAAGTAATTAATAGAAATAAGCATAGATAAAATCAATTTATGATGGTCTTAGTTGATAAAAATTCATTTTTAGTTAAGTCATTATATACTTTACAAATTCATTTTTTCACGAAATAGTTTGTATAATCTTTTGTCAGAATGTAATAAAACTATTTTCAACTAGATTTAGAAAATTTATATTATAAAAATATATTCATATTTAAATTATGTATGTACAAATTAGAGTATTTTTTATTTGTATAGATTTTTTGGAAGTAATTATTTTTCAATGAATTCTGAGAACTACAGCTTTTTTTTTGATTTTATTTGTTTTGAGGAATTGAAAGGATAAATTTTATAATAATTTTTTTTCATTGTATGATTAGTTATTTTATATTATAAAAAACAAAATTATGGTAATTTTAATTAATTTTATATTTTTTTATTATAAAAACGTCTTATACTTCCTAAAACATTTTTCTAATAATTTTCTCTTCATCAAATTTGTCTGTTTAATATTCATTTAAATTATATGAAATCAATGAATTGAATCCTGGAAAGTATATTAATTATTTATAATTAGTAGTATAAATTTCATAAAATATTATCACTTTATTTTTTTCATTTGGATTAGATAATGTGGTAAATATTTTCTATCTTGGGAAGGGTAAAATGGGTAAAATGGGGTTAAATTTTTTAGATATGGTCTCAATATCATCCCAAAACGTGCCATTAATTCATTGGATGATATAAAATATGATATATACATTAAAAGATGTAATAAATTTAATTTTTGGGATATTTTCCAATTATATCGAAATTTATATTATTTTTTGTAAAGAAATTTAAAAAATGCCACACTCTTACCATTAATATAACTGAACATTTTGCATAAGTAAAAAAATGGTTATTTAGTATTATAATAATTTAGTTTAAAAATTAATATTTCATGTATACTGTTAGTTTAATTTTTTTTAATTTGGAAAATATTAAATTAAATTCATAGAAAACGACCCCATAATTGTTTTGTAAACAGTAGAAAAAACATAATTGTTTTTTCAAAAACACTAAAAATAATTTTTTTTTGTGAGATATATATTCCTAATAATATTATAGATAAATAAAACAAATTAACAATGTGTTTAAGGTTTATATTTTATGTAAACTTAAATCATTATATCTTTAGATTGAAATTAATTGCCCAGTGTTAAAAATTAATATAATGATATTTTATAAAAAATTATATAATTATTCTAAACTCATAAAAATATTTAAATAGTACATATATGATTATAAATGGTAAGAAAAATTCATTCATTGTCCATTTATTTGATAATTTTGAAATTATATATTAAACTATTCTTGTTTAAAATTGAAAACTTCATTAGCACAGTTAATGTTAAAATTGGTTAATAGAGTTGTTAAACCGTAATATATGGTTTAAAATGGAACAAAAAATCCTCTAAAATTAATTATAAATAATATTTGGACCATTTCATATTTTAATTCAAATATTTAGTTATTTTGGAACATTTTTCATGATGAATGAATTAATTATATTTATAACAATATATAATTCCAAATGTGTCATTTCCCAACATAATAAAAAACACACCTTCTCCCTTTTATGTAAACCTCCATGAGCCAACTAGATATAAGAAAAACAAAAAACTTATATACGGAAGTCAATTATTCAATAATTAGTGTTTTTATTTGTATATAAAATCCATTCCAATGGTTGTTATAATAGAATATAAAAGAAGGCCTATTGTAGAAGAGGTATTCATCTTACATGAAAATTTTCAAATTATTTATCATTATACCTAATCTCAATAATTATTTTTCATTATAAAATTATAACTCCAAAATCATAAATATAGTGAATTGTTATTTTGATTCTGGGTCCACAATTATCCTCCCCCAATTACATAAAATGGGATGTGAGAGAAAAATCATGCAGAAATGTGGACTATGTCCTCAATTCAACGTTAGAATTAATATTTCATAACCATATTTCATTTTATGGATATTTTAATGGTTTATATTTTTATAAATTATATATGTGATTTAACATTTTTTATATTACTATAATATCATATCATACTTTGTACCTTGACATTTATTAGAATGGGATAATTTCTCACATGTGTGTGTGAGAACAACCTCCTATATGAAGCAAGGTGATTAATTTATATTTAAAAATTACATGATTAGTAAAAAGGATAAATTTATCGAGTATATATGATATATATGATATAATACTAATTTTATAAAAAAAATTTATTTATTACAATTTTTTATTTCACTCCAATGAATTATGATAAAATGTTCACGCATACCTAAATCATTCAATCTCCATGAATGGTGTAATTTATTTTTCTATCTCTGCCTTTTGAGGATGAAACTATACATATATAATGAATATATATAATGTAAGGACCCATCCTCAATCATTAAATTTTCTAGTGGTTTTAAAAAATAATTGACATAAAATGGAATTTTCATTTTACTGTTTTAGATAATTATGGAAAACTATTATAGAGAAATCCCAAACATTTCAAGTGTAAGCTTATAAAAATGTCTATTTTCCACCAAATGTACCCCTTTTAAAATAAATCGTTTTTTACTTTTATGTAGATGATTTACAATTTTCATCTTGTCCTCATCCTATTCCATACTCATCCTTTTACATTGTGAATTTTTCTAATACTTTGGATGAGTGTAAAAATAATAGTCAGGGTAATAAAAATAAATAAATATATTTTTGGTCAATTAGTACATATAAACCCATCAAAACATTATCAAATGTTATAATTTTAACCCATTAAACATAATCTCTTTTTCTTACCTTAGGAAATCATGTTTTTCCTCTAAGACACCATAAAAAAATAAATCATAAATGTTACTCATGGAATATGTTCCATATCACAATTACATTTATGGAATCTCTCATGGATTAATAGAGAGTAAAATTCATGATTACACCAGGAATAAGAACAATTGTGTATTCCATTAATCTCTTTATTGAGTAACTAGTAGTTTAATCTGTCACATTACATAATGAATTTTAAATCTATAAATAAATCACATGCACCAATTTTTTAATGAAACCACCATTACTCATAAAAATCAAAATAATCATAACCCATAAAGATTTTATTAATGAATAATCCATGTGGAAAACAACTTTTAAATCTTGACAATACAATTCATTTTTACAAAGCCACACAATCATAAATGACAAAAAAAATATTTGAAAATAAAATTTTAAATATTTAAAAGCATAATCAAAACATTAAAGGCTCATGAATTGGGGGCATTCAGTTCATGATATATATATTATAACCCCATTATTTTTGTCTTCTAAATAAAAAGGTTGAAAAAATAATTTAAAATGAGATTTTTAAACTACATTACCTTTCTTGGAGTATGAGTCATATGGTAAAATATTTTTCATCATATATAATAATAATTGGTTAATTATTTAATATTTTGAGAACCATTTAAATGTTTTTTAATACTTTAATATTACATATTTTGATTTTATTACTTAATTACTTATGTTCATGTCAGACTATTAGATGGTATTCTATAATTAAGTCCAAAATGAATTTTGTATAATGTCTATATTCAATGTGGTAATTATCCCATATTCCTAAGAATATTATTCCTACCTTTGAAATTTTTTTAGTCATATATTATGATTTTAAATCAAACATTATGTAAGGTTATGAAATACAAAGTCTGTTATATTCATGGAGACTGATTTTCATATGTACATATTATTAATGTTTCCTTTTTTCAATGATCACTAATGAAATAAGGTAATAAATAAATTATATTTTCGTGATTATGATAATTAAATTATTATATTTTTAATAACATAACTGTACTTATATAGATCATCAAATTTATGTGGTCATGAAATGTTAATCACATCGTTTTGTGTAGATGATAGTTCACAAGTATGGATAAATGACATTATCATTTTTATGTGTGTAAAGACCCGTAAAATTCTAGGGAAATTTTTTTCTAAATTTTCTTTCTGATTTTACAAGAACGCAGTTTCTAACGGCGCCTTATTCTGAGGCCCGGTGTGCCCGGAATTATTTTCCGATGTTTAGCTCGGGTATGTTCATTGAACGAGCGAGCGGGTTTTTCTATATTTTGAACCTGTGCTCAGAATCAAAATTTGAAAGCACTGATGGAATCGCAGCGCTGGTAATTGCATCGAAACAACATTTCCGGAGTTGCGTTTTCTCGAGTGTGGTTTTTAATTTTGGGATAAAGTTAAGGAATAAAATAAAAGTGGTGCAACTGATCTTTAATTTTATTTAAGTCGCTTAACCTATGTTAAGTGGATGACGTGGGACCCACAATATCCTACCCACATGGTGGGATATTTTTTGAGGTGGGACACACACTAGCCACCGTTTCTTTTATTCTTAAGTAACACACCCGCACTCCTATTAATGAAGTCAAAAACGTGCGTTTATTCTTGTAAAGAAACGCCTCATTAATTTGGGCGGTTAAATCGTTACAATTAATTCATTGAATTGATTGTTTCTCTTTTAATTTCAATGGTTGACTCATGCGATAATAAAATAAAACTGTTCTTATTTTATTTTTGTTGGAACTATTGGGTGGAGAGAATTTCAAGGAAAGTGTTCTTCTTCGACGAAGAACGCGAAGAACGCGAAGAACACGAAAAACGGGAAGAACACAAAGAACGCGAAGAACACACCTATCTCTGACGATGAATGCCAAATCCATGGAAATCAATGACGCTCCTTCCGCGACGGTTAATTCCACGACAAAATCTCATTCGACGACAACGTTGAGGTAGGGAATTATTTGAGAACGATTTTATTCCCTTGATTCTTTCATTCTAATGAAAACAAAGAAACACGGATCAAATTATTATCTAGTTGATCTACGAACGTTTTCCTTGGAGGGTGGGAATAATTTGGTGCGGGAAGATATGGGAGTTTATTTTATTGTTGATCGTGATCTCATTTGTTGCCTTTCTTGGTTTCAATTGGGCTGCCTATTATCCTAATAATGGGAGAAGGTCGGACCGCATGAACACGCCCGACCCCCTCCTCCCCTTGATTGTTTGAATTTGTTGGGGCACGTGAAAGGCAGTGCGGTGCCATTGGACCGCACGGAAACGAGAAAGAACGCCTCGAAGAAGCGTCACACTGTCGCACCGCACCGTTGAGGCCGAACGAAACCGCGGGCAGAGTCGGGGCCGTGGAGGTGATTCGAAGACCCCACAGTTTTTTATTGAAGTGAGGATCGACAGACGATGGTGAGACGATTTGCAAAGGCGTTTTGAAGCCGCCGTAGTAAAGGTCGGGTCCAGGGAGGACCGTTGGCGAATGCAGAGAGCAAGAGGGACCACCGGAGCGCATCCGGTGGTCCGTAGAAGACTCCCCGGCGGGCCTCCAGGAAGGGACCACCGCGGTTGAAGCCCCGTAGGAGGGTGGATGGTCCCGTGGCCGCGTGGGACCAGAGGGATGCGACATCATGCCGCTTACGTTGATAGGGAGTAGCCCCCGCGCGGGGGCCGCAGTTTCCTCCAGGGGGCGGTCCCCCCTTGCGTGGCCCCTTGGCCAGTGCCAGCGAGCCAGCGCGCCGGGCCGAGCCGCCCTACCAGACTGCCAGGCTGGGCTGCGCCCACGCAGGGCCGGGCCGCGCCGAGCCGCGGCGCTCCTGTTTGGAACCGGACCCGGGTCGGGTCGCCCCAGTTCAGGCCGACCTAGGGGGGTTGGGTTGGGGCGGTCCGGGCCTAGACCCCCCGTTTTCGGACCTCATTATCTTTCTCCCATAACATGGGGTACAGACCTCCGATCGACGTGCCATTAGTGTCATATCCATCCTTGGATTGAGACAGTCGTTTCGGTATATTACACTCTAGTTTTCGGAGTACTTTGGATTCGGCCGGGTTGGTTCGTACACGAAACCAACTGGTCTCTCGGAGCGGAAACACTTATATCTTGAGCTCCGGACGTCCGATTGACCTGTCGTCAACTTTGTTGGATTCTTATTGAGGATACACTACATTTAGCATACTTCTTCTGAGGTTTGGACGAAGTTGGAGTATGGGCGGGTTGGATTGTACCTGAAATCCAACCGGTCCCCTGGAACGGAAAAACTGATATCTTTCCGACCGGACGTCCGTTTGACGATCCATCAGCGGCGGTGGTGATCACATTGAGAAATGGTCCCTATGAATATACCCTATGAGACATAGGGGTACAGTTGAGATATAGTCGGGTTGGTTCGTACATGAAACCAACCGGGCCCCTGGGACGAAAATGCTAATAACTCACAGACCGGGCGTCCGACTGACGCGTCGTCTGTTGCGTTGAGACCCCTATGACGAGGCGGTCCATTGAGATACATTTTTGTGTGACTTGTGATACATGGAGTATCAACCTGTATCTCGTAGAGCGTACCCTCCCGGAGATGAGCATACAGAGTACGGGGACCGTGTAGCTGGCTATGACCGATGACTGCTTGTCCGTTTCGATTCGGAGTGACTAGAATAGCCCAGTGGGAAGAACTTCTGTGTGAGGTGGAAGACCTGCGGTACTCGACAGGAGGAGTACCTCTGTAGGCAATGTGGGCGATCACTACTGTGTGAGGTGGTAGACCTATGGCGGAGGAGCACTACTGTGTGAGGTGGCAGACTTGCGGTACTCGACAGGAGGAGTACCTCTGTAGGTTATGAGGGGGAGCACTACTGTGTGAGGTGGAAGACCCATGGCGGAGGAGCACTACTGTGTGAGGTGGAAGACACATGGTACTCGATAGGAGGATTCCCTCATCTGTCTTAGGATAGTGACAGTACCTCAGAGTCGTGACAGGACCACTGTACACTCTAGAGACGGGGCTCTTCAGCAGATACACTTTCTATAATGAAAATCCTGGTTTGAGCTAAGTCTATGACCTTTGTGTTTAACTCTTGATTGATATGTGAGACTTTATAACATAGGTATATGTATGGGAATATACATGGGTAGTGGTTATCCGATGATTTCATAATCTTGTGTTTCATCATGATTGAGATGGTTTACTTGATAACATAGGTATATGTATGGGCATATACCTATGTAGAGGTTATCTATTGAGATCTTCTATGTGGTTATCCTTGTTGGTTTTAGTGAGACCTTGAGGGTATCGTAGTCCCTATTGAGTATTTATATACTCAACCATGCATGGGCTATGACCGCACCTCGTTGTGTTGGTTGCAGATGACGGGCAGCACTGACAGAGGCCGAGTGTTTGAGGACTGGACGGTACTCGGAGGTGGATCTCACGACGAGTCAGTATTCGGAGGAGGTTGATGGGTGAAAGCATTGTGGAGGCTATTTGTACCTACCCTTCAGGTAGGATCCGAGGTGGATGGTCCATGAGCTACGATATCTGTACCTACCCTTCACGTAGGATCTGAGGTGGACAACCCAGGAGCCGCTTCCGTTCTTCCAGCTCTTGTCTATTTCTATTGTACTTTTGTTCAGTTGTAGCTGTAATTTTAGTTGGGTTTTTATTCTGGCCCATTTGCTTTTTAGCACTATCTTTTGCACATAGTTTGTACTTCCTCTTGTATTCTATGGTGTTTTGTATTCCTTTATAAAGGAAATGCCTTCCCATTTATAGGGATTTTCGCCGTTGGTGCTAGTCGTCTGCCCCTGGCCTATGGAAGAAGGGCTTGGGGTAGTCACGGCACGTGCCCCGAGGATGGGTCGTGACAAATTGGTATCAAATGGAGGTTCTACTGTAGAACTTATAACTCTAATGTTTTTCTTTCTGTGATTCAATTATGTTAAGGGAGTCCAGTGTTTGTGCGGGCGGCTGACGTATCCATACACCAGGACCCTGACAACTGATTTCCTACTTTGTGCACGAAAACATTGATTGCGTGTGTGTTTCAGAAGTTTGTTTTTAAAAGCCAGCTCAAACTAGGTCAGCTCACTAGGTATAAATCGCTTGACCGTTTCATGTTTGTTTCTTTCTGTATGCCTCCCTGCGGATGACCAACTAGAGCCCTGAGTTTGTTTTGCACTGACAACCCGCCAAGCGATGTGGCCTCAGTACATGGCCCTATCCTAGTTGAGGCACCAGCAGAGGCACCAGCGGTACTATTACCCGTTGGGCCACCGATGCCACCAGCCCCAGCAGGAGAGGGTGCACGTCGCATGAGCGCACTACATGAGTTCCAGCGCCAAAGGCCACCCAGGTTCAGGGGAGAGATGGACCCGCAGGCGGCTGAAGATTGGATGGAGGCTTTGGTGAGAGTCTTCAGGCTAGTGGGGACGCTAGCAGACGTCATGGTGATCCTTGCTACCAGCCTTCTTCAGGAAGCTGCAGGTAGATAGTGGATCCTGATGCTCCAGACGCATGACGAGGCGACACTTCAATGGGCAGACTTCGAGAGCATGTTCCATGCAAAGTTTGTACCAGCCACCCTTCGAGCAGAGCGTATACAGGAGCTACTCCCGTTGCAGCAGGGCATCATGATAGTGGCACAGTATTCAGTGAGGTTCACAGACCTCTCGCGCTACTCCACAGATATGGTACGAGACCTGTTCTTCATGGCCCGGACCTTTGACCAGGGTCTCAGGAGAGAGATTATAGCTTTTTTGTTTCTCATAGCATTCCGACGTAGACATGGGTGTTGGAGCGAGCCCTGTTAGTGGAGAGTTTCCTTGATGAGCAGTCTCCTACAGCAGGACCCACTACTAGCCAGCATGCGGAAGAGTATTCTGTAGCAAGCAGTAGACAAATGACGCAGAGGTCCAAGAGGACCAGACCTATAGGTGGTCAACCACGTGACTGAGGGTCGGTAGTGCGAGGCACCAAGGGGAATGACAGAGCCATACCTACCATGCAGTGTTACTCCTGCGGCGGGATTGGTCACATGGCACGTGACTGTCCGACCTGACATGAAGATGACCAGCAGTTAAATGAAGAACCTCCCAGGCAGAGGCAGAGGTTCGATCAAGACGGACCGCTAGGAGATGAAGGCTGAGGGAGGGGATCTAGCCGTTTAGCTGGAGGTGGAAGACGCTTCGAGGTATTACCACCACCACCACCAGGAGGTCCACCTCGACTGCAGGGAACATGTGGACATGGGAGAGCTCAGCTTCAGGTAGCAGAAGCTTATGACTATGGAGATTCGGATGCGAGTGGGCAGGAGTGGAACTAGTGGTTTCCTTTCATTCTTTGTATATCTAGTTCCATGTTGTTGTTGTTACATTTGTATGTTCCTACCATGAGCTGAAATAATATAAAGACACTTACCTTTAGGACATTTTCTTCCTTCCTTTTTGAGTACTAAGAGGTTCCGGTTTAAACTGTTGACTTGACCCTCACTTTTGAGATTCCTACTGGAAGAGACCCAGTGACCTCACGCAGATGCCGACAGTGTGACTCCACCCTTAGAGGCGAGAGTGACACTTGGATCTCTTTGTAGTAATGTCGAGGCCTTACGACGTCGTCCTTGGCATGAATACATCATTCATGTCCGGATTGACTGTATTAGGCAAAGAATGTGGTTCATCCAAGGGATGAGACCAAGTTTCTCTTTTCGGCAAAGGAGAAATTTTAGCAGCTCTTTTAGATCATAGGAAAAGAAAGTGGAGATCATCCAGGAGCGAATGAAGACTGCACATTGCAGTAAGAAACAGGAAACTGGCACTTGTCTTAGAGACTCGGGACTGTTAGAAGATTCATGAAGAGGAATCTTTAAGGAGAGATGAGTCTGAGAAGCAGCAGACGTGGAGGCAGTTCTTGGGGAGCATCATGAGGTGGTGTACGTTTTAACATGCTACAACCACCCGCCTTAGTTTTCCACGCTAGGATCAGGGAGCAGTAGGGAAGGGGAAGAGGGTAGCAGCGTGCAGTCATGAAGAGTGACCCGATAGCTCTAAGAATGATTCGAGGGACAATCTGTGTCCACTACTAGTTGTCGTAATAACAGACATTGATACGAATCATTCCTTCTTTCCACGAATCTTGTCCCGGACCTAGAGTTTCCGGTAAGCCGTAGACTTGACCCTCACGTCTGGAGATACCTTGGGAGAAGACTCGATAAACACACTTACGCTGATAGTGTGATCAGACCCTCGAGGCGATAGTTTCAGTTAGAATCTATTGGTGGCATCGTCGAGGCCTTTACGACGTTGGTTTGAGTATGAACTGGGCAAACACAGTTCATACACAAATTAACGGTATTAGGCAAGAAGGTTTTGGTCTAACTACGATGTCGGGATGGGTTTTCCTTGGTCGGTGAAATGGAAACCCCAGTTAGCATAGGACGGTGCGACTAATCATTGTTGAGTCGTTCAACCATACCCTCGTGGAAACAATCGTTTTGAGTTCCAGTTCAAACAGGAATAAGAGACCTATAGAGTTCTAGGATGACGATCACACCCTTATACGGGTCTCACCTCGACGAGGTTTACAGAGATGTGTCCAAGGCAGCATGTTATCTCCGAGGTTCATCGGACCTTCTTAGGTCCTCAGCTGGGTAGGTGAAGTGGTTTACCGCTTAACCCATCCACCTCAATTGCACTAGATTCAAGGAAATTTCGGTGTATCTCAACTGAGGAGATATGTGCTTGACCCTTCGCATATCATCGACCATGAGGAGCTAGACCTTAGCGATGGGGTGACTTTCACGGAGGATCCAGTGGGGATCGAGGACCGATAAAAGAGGATCCTATGAGGATGGTTGATTCGTCGGGTGCACTTTCTTTGGCAGCACAGGATCCTCCAAGTGAGCACATGGGAGCAGAATGCTCAGATGCGTGCTCAGTACCGCTTCTGTAACCCAAGTTTGTGTTAATGCTTTACTAGGATGTAAAGCCCTGATATGGGAGTAATGTAAAGACCTATAAAATTCAAGGGAATTTTTTTCTAAATTTTCTTTGGGATTTTACAAGAACGATGTTTCTGACAGCACCTCATTCTGAGGCCCGGTGTGCATGAAATTATTTTCCGAAATTTAGCTCGTGTGTGTTTAGAAAACGAGCGAGCGGGTTTTTCTAACTTTTGAACATGTTCTCAGAATCGAAATCTGAAGGCACTGATTGAATCGCAGTGCCGATAATTGCTTAGAAACAACTTTTTTGGAGTTGCGTTTGCTCGGGTGTGGTTTTAAATTTTTGGATAAAGTTAAAGAATAAAATAAAATTGGTGCAAAGAATCTTTTATTTTATTTATGTCGCTTAACCTATGTTATGTGGATGAAGTGGAACCCACAATATCCTACCCACATGGTAGGATATTTTGTGAGGTGGGACCCACATGAGCCACCGTTTCATTTCTTCTTATGTAACGCACCCACACCCCCTATTAAGGAAGTCAAACCGTGCATTTATTCTGGTTAAAAAACGCCTCATTAATTTGGTTGGTTATATCGTTACAATGAATTCATTGAATTGATTGTTTATTTTTGAATTTCAATGGTTGACTTGTGTGTTAATTAAATAAGAACGTTCTTATTTTATTTTTGTTGGAACATGTTGCATGGAGAGGATTTGGAGGAAAGTGTTCTTCTTCAATGAAGAACACGAAGAACGTGAAGAACACACCGATCTCCGACGAAGAACACCAAATCCTTGTAAATCAACGACACTCCTTCCGTGACGTTTCTTTCGCAATGATCCTTCTATTCCACGACGATCGTCTTCTTCTGCGACGGTTAATTCTGCGACGAACTCTCGTTCGACGACAACATTGAGGTAGGGAATTATTTGAGAATGATTTTATTCCCTTGATTCATTCATTCTAATGAAAAAAAGAAACATGGATCAACTTATTATCTAGTTGATCCGTGAACATTTTCCTTGAGGGTTGGGAATAATTTGTTGTGGGTAGTTATGGGGGTTTATTTTATTGTTGATCCTGATCTCATTTGTCAAATTTCTTGGTTTCAATTGGGCCGCCTGTTATCATAATAACGGGACGAGGTCGGACCGCCTGAACATGGCTGACCCTCCTCCCCCCTTGTTTGTTAGAATTTGTTGTGGCATGTGAAAGGTAGCGCGATGTCATTGCACCGCGCGGAAATGAGAAAGAACACGGCAAAGAAGCGTGGTGCCGTTGAGGCCGAATGAAACTGCGGGAGGAGTCGGGGCCACGAAGGCTATTCGAATACCCCGTAGTTTGTTGTCGAAGTGCGGATCGGCGGATGATGGTGAGGAGATATGCAAAGGCGTTTTGAAGCCATCGTAGTAAAGGTCGGGTCCCGGGAGGACCATTGGAGAATGCGGAGAGCAAAACGGACCACCGTAGCGCGTCTGGTGGTCCGTGGAAGACTCCCCTGGCGCGCCGCAAGGAAGAGAAAACAGCGGCTGAAGCCTCGGCGGCGGGTGGCTCTTCCCGCGACGGTGCGGGACCAGAGGGACGCGGCATCGTGCCACATATGTTGACAGGGACCGACCCCCGCGTGGTGCCCGCGTATTTGTCCAGGGGGTTGTCCCCCCTTTCGCGGCCGCTTGGCCAGCGCCAGTGAGCCAGCGCGCCGGGCCGAGCTGCCTAGCCGGACCGCCAGGTCGGGCCGTGCCTGGCCGGGTCGGACCCGGGTCGGGTCGACCCGGTTCGGGCCAACCCAGGTGGGGGTTGGGCCGGGTCGGTCCGGGCCCAGACCCCCCGTTTTCAGATATCTTTGGTCTTTTTCCCATAACGTGGGTTACGAACCTCCGATCGACGCGCCGTCATTTGTGTAGAAATACTTGGATCAAGACGGTCGTTTCGGTATATTAAAATCAAGGTTTCAGAGTATTTTGGGTTCGGCCGGGTTGGTTCGTACACGAAACCAACCGGGCCCTCGGAGCGGAATCACATATATCTTGAGCTCCGAACGTCTGATTGACGTGAAATCGACTTTGTTGGATTCCTCTTGATAAGATGGTACTTTTGGAATTCATCGCCCGAGGTTTGGATGCAGTTGGAGTATGACCAGGTTGGATTATACCCGAAATCCAACTGGGCCCCTGGAACAGAAAAGCTGATATCTTTCCGACTGGACGTCTGTTTGACGAACCGTCAGCGGCGTTGGTGATCACGTTGAGAAACGGTACCTATGAGTATACCCTATAAGGCTTCGGGGTACAGTTGAGATCCGGTCGGGTTGGTTCATACACGAAACCAACCGGGCCCCTGGGACGAAAAGGCTAATAACTTACAGACTGTGTGTTTGATTGACGCGCCTTCTGTTGCATTGAGACCCCTATAACGAGGCAGTCCTTTGAGATACTTATTCGTGGGACTTATGATACTTGTAATATTGACCTGTAACTCATTGATCAGACCCTACCAGAGACGAGCATATAGAGTATGGAGACCGTGTAGCTAGCTGTGATCGATGACTGCTTGTCCGATTCGATTCGGAGTGACTAGCATAACACAGTAGGGAGCACTACATTGTGAGGTGGCAGACCCATGGTGGAGGAGCACTACTGTGTGAGGAGGCAGAATCGCGGTACTCTACAGAAGGAGTACCTCTGTAGGCTACGAGGGGGAGCACTATTGTGTGACGTGGTAGACATATGGCGGAGGAGCACTACTGTGTGAGGTGGCAGACCCGCGGTACTCGACAGGAGAATACCTCTGCAGTCTTAGGTTAGTGAGAAGTACCTCAGAGTCGTGACAGGACCACTGTACACTTCAAAGACGAGGCTTTTTAGCAGTTACAGTTTCGATAATGAAAATCCTGGTATGAGCTGAGTCTATGACCTTTCTGTTTACCTCTTGATTGAGATGGGTCACTTGATAACTTAGGTATATTTATGGGAATATAACTGGGTAGTGGTTATCTGATGATTTCATAATCTTGTTTTTCCTCATGATTGAGATGGGTTACTTGATAACATAGATATATGTATGGGCATATACCTAAGTAGAGGTTATCTGTTGAGATATTCCTTGTGGTTATCCTTTTTGGTTTTAATGAGACCTTGATGGTCTCGAGGTCCCTACTGAGTATCTTTATACTCACCCCTACATGGGCTATGCCCGCACCTCGTTGTGTTGGTTGCAGACGATGGGCAGTGCTGACAGAGGCCAAGTGTTTGAGGACTGGACGGTACCCAGAGGTGGATCTCACGACGTGTCAGTATTCAGAGGAGGTTGACGGGCGAGAGCGTTGTGGAGGCTATATGTACCTACCCTTCAGGTAGGATCTGAGGTGGGCGATCCAGGAGTTGTGCTTTCTGTACCTACCCTTTAGGTTGGATCATAGGTGGACGACCCAGGAGCCACTTCCGTTCTTCCAGCTGTTGTCTTTTTCTGTTGTACTTTTGTTCATTTGTATTTATACTTATAGTTGGGTTTGTATTCTGGCCCATTTAGTAGTTCAGCACTCTCTTTTTTACTTGGTGTTTACTTTCGCTTGTACTCTGTGGTGTTTTGTTTTCCTTTATAAAGGCAATGCCTTCCCAGTTATCGAGATTTTCTCCTTTGGTGCTAGTCGCCAGCCCCTGACCTATGGAAGGCGGGCTTGGGGTAGTCACGACATTAGCCCCGAGGACGGGTCGTGACAATGTGGA
This sequence comes from Viscum album, assembly GCA_963277665.1. Taxonomy (NCBI): domain Eukaryota; kingdom Viridiplantae; phylum Streptophyta; class Magnoliopsida; order Santalales; family Viscaceae; genus Viscum; species Viscum album. Next base: position 526,698,696 of record OY728161.1, on the reverse strand, counting down.
TAGAAATGAATGAATATAAAATAAATAATATTATTTAATAATGATTAATATGTAAGTAACATTATATATAACAAATAATTACATCATTCTAAGGATTCTTAAGAGGGGGTTATGGATAATGAGTTAGATCATTTCGTGAGGTTATTGTCCGCTGTACACACGAATGATTGATTAATTTCCCATTGGATTAAATTAGAGGTGAATTTAGGTGATTATATTAACATATTAAATTTCATTTTATTAATTATACTGTTGTTATTATTTAAACATTGTTGAATATAAATTTAATTAATTAAATGAATAAATTAAAACTAATTAATTGATTAAAAATGATGTTGTTTTTTTGGATAATATTAACTGCTTAAAATTATATGAACACTAAGGATGGTGTAATGCATTAAATAATATATCTATAATGTTGGTTGTTATTATATGAAGTTATATTGGTAGATCATGGTAGGAAAAATTAATTCATGATATTTTAATAAAAGAGAAGAATATGATTCCTTTTATAAGAGAGGGGGGGAGTTGTTTTAGAATTTTTCTAAATATTACATTATTATAAATTGTTTTTATATTTAAAATATCTAGAAACCAATTTATTGTAAATATATGATGATTATGGGTCTATAAAATTTCACATATTTAAATAATAAATATTTTAATTAATTTCTCATCATTATCCTTCAAATTCCACCCTTATTTAACCTCCTCATCTATAATCATGAAAAATTGGATTTTTAGTAATTAATGGGTAATATATTTATTATAAATTAGAAAAATAACCATAAATTTTTCATTTACGAAATTTTAAACAATATAATAACATTTTTTCATAATTTTTTATTTTTATGAATATTATATCATTTAATATAAAATTATTTATTTTTAAATATCATTAATAATAATTTTCCACTTTTCATTTCTGTACATTTAATAAATATCATAACCAAATGATAATTTTGTAAAAAATTCTTAAAAAACATAACAGGCATGTAAAAATATTCTATAAAACATTTTTATAACATTATTTATCTCATAGTTCTTTATCTTATTAGTTATAATATCATTTATCATATATTTATATTTCTTAATCAATTTTGACATCATCATTGTGCATTCCTTGAAGGTAAATATTTAATTACTAAAAATCAAATATAAGATTCAATGATAAATATAAAAAATATAACATTACAAATAATGTATATAGTTGAACATATATTTTTATTAAGCCTATATTAAAAATGTTATATTTATTAAAACATATGTCTGTAATATTTTACATTTCATTAAAATGATGAAATACAGTGGGATAATTCATAAAAATAGATTGAAGATGACTTAAAATATCCCATATGATGGATTGGGTCATAAGTAACCCATAAAATAAATCTTTATATTTTTTTGGGGTAATCTTGTAATATTTCTTATATTATTTTTACCCTTAATAACCTGATTTTTTCTTAACCATATTACTAAAAATTACTATAGTTGTTATTCATATTTTAAAAAAATTGACCTTTTTAATAAATTTTTAAATTATAATTTGAAATATTGAATTCATTTTTCAAAATTAAAAACATTGAAATAGTGTAAATTAATTGAAAAATAATATCATAAGAAGGGTGAGAAACTATATTTATAAAAGTGAAAATGTTCAAGAGATAGAAATTTTTCTAAATCCAGATTCAATTTGAAATTTATTCCAATGACCTAAATTGGGTTTAATAATATAAAATTGATCTAATTATGGATTATATTGAATAAAAATGTAATTTAACACTATAAATTATATAGACCAAATGTTTCTTCAATTAAAATATAGTTTTGTTACTATTCATCAAAAGAAGAAACCTATCATAAAAATAACAAAACATAAAAAAATGTAAATTTTTTTTAACCTATTTTATGGAGAATTATATTTTATCAAATAAAAATTATTTCTATTTTAAAAACATGTTTCAAAAAAGTGCACCATCAAAAGAAGTTAATGTTTCCCTTTCAGAAAAATACATCATTTTTGTGTAAAATTCAATTTATTCATATATCATGTATAGAAAACATATAGAAATATTGTTCAAAATTATATTGAATAATATATATGTATATATATATATATTTAAAAAAATACAACAAGTGTGATTTTCAATTTATTAATATAAAACAAACATGTGCACATTAATCTGGGTTTTCTAAAAAAACATTTCCAATTCATTTTAGAAATGATTTAGATCATTTATAATGAATATTTCACCAAATAATTAGATACAAATACATATGTTAACTGTATTCTAATAATTCAGTTAATAACTTTCATACCCTTCATTCTAACAGCTAGGTTCTAATGTTATCATTTCAAAAGTAATATTTTTTTTGTTTATGTTTAATGTGTAGTGTCATGTACATATCAAATATAGATTTTATTTCTTAAAATCATGTCATGATAATTTTCCAAAATTTTAAAAATTTAATTTATGAAATTTAAAGAAGAATATGGTAACCACAGTTCGACTCTTCATATATCCTTTATTGAAATCCCATATAAAAAGGGATTATTAATGAATACACATTAATAAAAATAAAAATAAATACCAAGGTTACCTAAGATAAAACATAATAGGGTTCCACGTAGGGAAACATGGAAAAATAACAGAAAAAACGATCTTATTCTGATAGAGAGTGATAAAGAACATTCTCATTATGAAGTTAAGAATAAAAAAATCATAAATCTATAATGACTTAGTTGATAATTTATTTCATAGCTAGAAATGTGAATAGATAAATGTTTTGTCTTATGATTCATTTAATAGAGTTGGGAAATTATATTACTAACTAGATTAAAAACATTGGAAAATGTAATTAATTTACAAGATTTGTGTCATCCATTAATAATTATCACCCATAATCTCTTCTTTTTTTCCAAACAATGTGTATTCAAGATGTTTTTTTATACCTAAATTGTAACATCCCAAGAATTAATGAATAATATATATATATATATATATATCTATGTCTATTTATGATTTATATAGTGTTTTAGAGGCTTAAAATTAGAATAAATCCAACCCAAAGCATGAAATACTCTAATATTTTTAAAAGATTGTTTTACCACCTATTGAAGGAGAACCATTTTTAAATATATCTTCTAACAATTTTATAAGCTATATTTGTCAAAATAAGCTTATTCATTTTGATTGGGACATTGAAATTTACTTTGGACAAATTTCTGGTATTTTTTTTGATAATGTTCATTTTTTTAATGAATAGTTAAAAATGTTGTATTTTAATTCAAAACATATTTTTAATAAAATTTATTTGTATGATTAGAATAACTTTTGAATTGGTTTTAAAGTGAAATTATAATATATTTTTACCATTCAATCAAATGGTGGTCGTTGAAATTAAATTCACTTTGAAATTGGACTTAAACTTGTGTCAATCTATTGATATATATTGTTTCATAAAAACACGCTATTTGTTTTGACAGCTGGAATTAATTATTAAAATAATTATTGTAACATATGATTTTTCAATTTTTTAAAATAGATATCATTTTCAAATTTTGAATATCAAATATATCTCAGGGTGAAGTATTGGTATTTTTCTGAAAACATCAATTTTTGATGATTAGTGAAACCACTAAGTGGTACTTACAAAAATGATTTTTCGTTTAAATGATATTTTACCACATCAGTGTTTGGAATTTCAAAAATATGACATGCATGGTTTTCATTAGGAAGAAAAATTTGGTTCAATGGGATTAAAATAATTTTTGTTGAATAGTAACATTTATGTTTTTAACCGCAATTAGAGGTAATTAGTGTAGTTTAAGGTACACATAATGTTTTAATAATATGAAATGACCTTGACACATGTCCTACTCTTATTGGATGTGTCATGGCCGACCAAGACAACCCATTTGTAGATTTTTGGGATCCCATGGAGACACTTGGGTACGATAGGGACATTAATGCATTTTATTTAAAGTAAAAGTAAAAAATGACACAAACATGTATTTTTTTACTAAAACAATATTTACATGGGGTTATACAAGTCATATTGTTTACTATAAATTGTCATTGAAATGATAAATATATTTCCTACATCATAGTATTTTTTTAAAATTTTAGACATTAAATAAATTAAATTATTTATGACATCATGATGATGCAACGATTGCCTCATTATTTAACGATTTAAATAAAATGAAAATAGAATGTAAAATCTAAGAACTAAACATGTCAAAAACCTATTGGATGAGTATATTTCAAACCATTATCACCTTATCCTCAAAATAAATCAATGTGGGACCTTTAAAGTCTTAAACACATTTGAAAATAATGTTACATTTTATACCTTTCCAAAGGTGCCCATCCTCTCCTCTTATAAAAGGCCCCCACCTCTACCTCCTTACCCACACCTCTCAAGCCTTTGGATCGGCCAATCTCTGATGATTTTGTCTCTCCACATCCCTCTTCTCATCCTAGAAGCCTTAACTTAGACAGGAAGCTCATCAAGAGAACTGTTGGTTCAAACCAAAAGAGTTACATGATTTTAAGGTAATGTCTTCTCTTGTGTTATTTTGTTTTATATTGCTTCTACAACCCACTAAACTCATTTTTTTCATTTCTTTTATAGAAAATCTAGTACCTTCAATATACTATGATGTTTTTATAAGAAGGATTCGAGCTAGACATACACACACCTACATCTAATGGTTAAAGAACATACTGTTACTAAGGATGTTGAATTTCTGCCTCACAAAACGATGATTGTTCAATGGTGGTCATTGGAATTACATTCACTTTGAAATTGGACTTAAACTAGTGTCAATATTTTGATATATATTGTTTTATAAAAACACGCAATTTGTTCTAACTGCGGGAATTAATTATTAAACTAATTATTGTAACTTATATGTTTTGAATTTTGAAAAATAGACCTCGTTTTTGAATTTAGAATATCAAATATAGCTTAGGGTGATGTTTTGGTATTTTTCTAAAAAACATCAATTTTTGATGAATAGTGAAACCACTAAGTGGTACTTAAAAGAACTGATTTTTCATTTAAATGAAATTTTAGCACCTCTGTGTTTTGAATTTCAAAAATCCGACATACATGTTTGTCATTAGAAAGTAAAATTTGGTTTAATGGGATTAAAATAATTTTTTGATGAATAGTAACTTTTATGTTTTTAATCGCGATAAGAGGCAATTAGTGTTGTTTAATGTAAAAATAATGTTTAATAATATGAAATGACCTTGACACTTGTCCTACCATTATTTTATTGTCATGGAAAACAAGGAAAACCCATGGGTCGATTTTTGGGACCCCATGGAGCCACATGAGTTAGATAGGGACATTAATGCCTTTTATTTTAAGTAAAAGTAAAAATGACACAAACATGTATTGTTTTACTAAAACAATTTTTACATGGGGTTATACAGGTCATAATTTTGACTATAAAAATTCATTGGAAAGATAAAAAGATTTCCTACATCATTGTATGTTTTTTATAATTTTTAGACAATAAATAAATTAAATTATTTATGATATCATGATGATGCATCAATTACATCATTATTTAACGATTTAAATTAAATGAAAAGATAATGTAAAATACAAGACCTACACAAGTAAAAAACCTATTGGAGGAGTATATTTCAAACCCTTATCACCTTATCCTCAAAATAAATCAATGTGGGATCTTAACAATCCGAAACTCATTTGAAAATAATGTAACATTTTATACCTTTCCTAGAGTGCCCCTCCTCTCCTCTTATAAAAGGCCCCCAAATCTACCTCCTTACCCACACCTATCAAGCCTTTGGCTCGGCCAAGATCTGATCATTTGGTCTCTCCACATCCCTCTCCAAATCCTAGAAGCCTTATCTTAGGCAGGAAGCTCTTTTAGAAAACCTTTTGGGTCAAACCAAATGGAGATATCTGATTTTAAGGCAATGTATTCTCTTGTGTTATTTTGTTTTATTATTCTTCTCCAACCCCCTAAACTCTTTTTATTCATATATTTTGTAAAAACTAAATTACATTCAATATACTAGGATGTTTTCATAAGAATTATTTGAGCTACAATTACACACACATACATCTAATGGTTAAAGAACATACTGTTTCTGTGGATGGTGAATTGCTGCCTCACAAAACGATGATTGTTCATTATTATTTTAACACCTTCAAAGGTGGCCATTAAGATATCCCTATATTTATATATGATGTATAATATGTTTATGTTTTTCTTAAGATTATATATTTTTCAATTATGGAAAACCATTATGGTTTCCATTATGGGTAAACGTCATATCTTCATTTTAGGAAGTGCGGAGTACCGCCCCCTCAAAGTGATTTGATTTGTTAATACAATATGTGGTACGTATAAAGGATAGATTTAATGATATTATATATGGTACCATACTTGAATTATAATAATATTAGGTATCATTATGATTTAATTCCATTAAATATGAAATAGTAATGGAAGTAGCATTCATGGATACGTACGGCTTACCATCTCCATGAATGGTGCATTTCATTTCTTACCTCTAAATGTTATGTAATATTATAAATGAATGTATATAAAATGATATATATGATATATATATTATCTACATAATTAATATAAATCTGGATATAATGGATATTTTACCCCATGAACAAACTTGTAATTATAAAGAGTTTATTTTTTACTCAAGTACCAATGATCAACAAAACGACCATTATTAACTTAAATAATTACAAATTTTTCAGTACATGGTAATAAATGATATAAAAGGAATAATGAACTTGAAAGAGGTTCTCATGAAAGTATAAATTTACTCATGTTTATTATACAGGAGGTTAAATAATGGTCGAGTCGAGTTGGACACGCGGTAAGGGACTTCGTATCAATCAATATTCATTGAGGCATATTTTGTTTTATACACAACTTTGTTTTATATGGTGTATAAACCCCATTTAATTTTATGTTTACTCAAAATGAATATTTTTTATATGAATAATTTACTAAACGACAAAAGGGAATGTTTTTTTTCCGTACGTATGTGGCGACAACAACTTCTCTACCACCGTGACCATTATTTGAGCTTCTGCTTCCTCTACAAGCCATAACTTCTTTTAAAATAAAAAAAATAAATCCCATGTTTTACTTTTATTTTATTTTGGTATTTAAAATGGATTTCATTATGTTTTTATATCAATGTGTTGGATTGATATATAGTGTTTGAAAAGTGGTAATGTTTTGTTTTCTTTTATTTATGTTTTATGTGATACGATTATGTTTTGGTTCTTGGGAGTTGTTATGAAGATGCATGGTTCAGTGATAAACTAAGGGCGGGTGAACCCGATATAGGTCTCCAATGCATTGGGTAACGTGAAGGAGTTAAACGTTAATGTTTCTCCGAAGAGATTTAGGGAATATACTATGATGGGTATTCCAAACGTAACCAAGAGGGTTACGACATACGTAAGAATGTAATGAATGCCTCAAGTTACCTTTATGTCTTATGATTGCTATGATTTATTCATGATTTGATGAGGTATGTTTATGTGCTTATGTTTTATTGGTAAAGTATGATTTCATAGATTCTTATGTATACAAGTACTCATGTTTCCTTTCTATATTTTATATCCTTTACTAATCTTTTTATGCTCATCCAAAGTTTTTGAAATGTTTTTTCTCAGGTCAAGGGAAAGGTACATGATATGATGATAACGTCAAGGAAGTGTCAAGAAAGAATCCATGTTTTATTTTAAATATGTTTCTGTTGATGGGAAAAATGATTACTATCTTTTATGTGACCACTTTATTTAAATATGGAATGTAATTCATGTTTTATGATCTAATTATCTAAAACATTAATCCTGAATAGTTCCTCAATGCGTAATCTTGTAATAAATCAACATAAGGTAAGGATTAAGTTTGGGGCCTTATATTTTGTATCAGAGGTCGGTTTAGATAACATTAGTAGTAATGAATCTATTAAATTATTATCCAAAAATATTTTTTTATGGTCAAATTAAAATGATATAGCATTTGAAGATTACCATGTTGCTTCATCTAAGACATGTTTGTTCTGAATGGTTTTCCACATAGGAAACATGGAAGCAGTTCTAGGAAGTCATACAGCAGGAAATGACCTTTTGAATCAGCATACTGAGATGGTCGGAATTGGGACTGAACAGTTTGTTGCAGTAATGGCGTACTTGAATCAAGCGACGAATGGCGGTGGTATCCAGGCACAAGATGATCCAAATCAACCACAAAGGTACAGGTCCGAGGTTGAACATTTCATGAGGGAAAACCCCCCATCTTTCAGATGTTAATCTGACCATATGCTAGCTAAAAGGTGGATTAATACACTGGAGAAGATATTCAATGTCATGGGGTGTTCAAACAATCAAAAGGTAAGTCTTACTATTTACCGTTTGGTGGGTGAAGTAGATCAGTGATGGTCGATGGTTAAAAATATCAGGGATGCTGATGAGATTGATTCTCTCGACTGGGATGAATTCAAAGTTATGTTTCTAGAGAAGTATTTTCATAAGGCTATTCGACATAGTATGGAAAAACAATTCTTGGAATTGAGGCAAGAGAAAGACTCAGTGGCTCCCTTTGAAGAAAGGTTCACTCGACTGGCAAGGTATGCTCAAAATTTTATCTCAGACTTTGATAGTAAAATCATTCATTTTTACTCAGGATTAATCCTGTATATTAAAGGGCATTAGTTTGTCGTGAGTTCAAATGTTATGAAAAGCTTAGTCGATGTGCTGAGAAGGTGGAAATGGAGTTTTCCGATGATCAAGTGTTCTGTAACAACCAACAGAAGAAGTGACCGAGGTGGTAGGAGAAAGTTAATAATTCTTCAAAAAAGTCTGATGTTAAGAAAAATAAGTTTCGAGTTTGTGATAAATGTGGTAAAAGGTATGCTGGTAATGTCTTCTGAATTTTGGAAAGTGCTACTGATGCAGTATGATGGGACATAAGGCCCGTGATTGCACTGAAAAAGATCCGGGTGATGGTAAGACCAAATTGTATTTACAGTTAGTGAAATGTTTTAAGTGCAATGAGATGGGTCACTATGAAAACGAGTGTCCGACAAAGATCTCTATTGATGGGAATCAGTTAGACTACAAACAGAAAGGGGTGGTGAATTCCTTTGCAACTACTTCAGCAGATGTTGGGCCATCAAATGAAGTGGTATCAGATGCTTTGTTTTTATTTTTCGATTTTGTGATTGTGTTGTTCTATTCGGAGTCTACACATTCTTTCATCTCTGAAAAATTTTCTAGTAAAATGGGAATACCATCTCAAGAAATGACTCCTGAACTTGTTGTAAAAACACCTGGGAGATAATGTTGAGGCAAAAAGAATTTATAAGAGTCTTCCAATCCTTATCCTTGGAAAGAACCTACTTGAAAACCTTATTGGATTACCTATAGTATAGTTTGATTTTATCCTGGGTATGGATTGGCTCTCTATTTATCATGCCAAGATTGAATATAGTGATAAAGAAGTTTCTTTTCAGAAATACTCTCAGTTTGTGTTCAAGAATGAACCCTTACTATTGATAACATATCAAGAGGATGAGAAACTTGTAAAAGATGGAAATGAATGTTACCTTGTACGCATCGTTGAAAACAAAGGAACTATTCAGATTAATGATGTTCCAGTGGTAAATGAGTATCCTAATGTTTTTCCTGATAAGTTGCCCAGAAGATTACCAGATTGGGAAGTTGAATTTACAGATGAATTAGTTCATGATGTTATTCCAATTTCAAAACCCCCGTATTGAATGGCTAAAACTGAACTTTTAGAGTTGATGGAGTAATTGCAAGATTTATTAGAGAAAGGTTTCATTCGACCTAGCACATCACCATGGGGTGCTCCTGTTTTATTTGTTAAGAAGAATGATGGTTCTTTGAGACTTTTCATTTATTATAGAGTCTTGAATAACATCACTATTAGGAACAAATATCCTTTGCCTCATATCGATGATTTATTTGATCAGCTCCAGGGAGCTCAGTATTTTTCAATGATTGACCTGAGATTGGGGTACCATCAGTTGAAGGTAAAGGAAGCAGATGTTCCTAAGACCGTGTTTCGTACAAGATATGGCCATTATGAATTTGTAGTAATGGATCTTGGTCTATCCAATGCACCTGCAGTATTCATGGTGTTAATTAATAGAATTTTCATGAGTTCTTGGATAAGTTTGTGGTGGTTTTTATTGATGATATTTTGGTGTTTTCTAAAAGTAAAGAGGAGCATGAAAGACATTTATGGGTTATTTTTCAAACCTTGAAAGAAAATAAATTTTATGGGAAATTTACCAAGTGTGAGTTTTGGTTGCAAAAAATTTCTTTCCATGGTCACATTGTTTCTAATGATGGGATAACTGGTGATCCTGCAAAAAAAAGGTTGTTGAAGAATGGCCAAGACCCACAAATGTAACTGAGATTCGTATCTTCCATGGTTTGGTAGGCTATTACCGAAGGATTGTTAGAAATTTTCACGGTTATCTTGTCCAATGACTAAGCTAACTCGGAAGGGTCTTAAGTTTATCTATACAAATGAATGTGATGATTGTTTTCAGGAATGGAAAATAAGATTGGTGAATGCTCTAGTTTTGGAACTACCTTTATGGATTGGTGAGTTTGTTATCTACAGTGATGCTTCATTGAATGGACGTGGTTGTTTCCTAATGCAGAATGATCAGGTAATTGCTTATGCTTCACATCAGTTGAAAACTCATGAGGTAAATCTCTCTACACATGATTTGGAATTAGCTACTGTTGTTTTCGATTTAATAATTTTGAGGCATCATTTGTATTGAGTAAGTGTGAAATATATACCGATCACAAAAGTTTAAAGTATATATTAACTCAGAAAGAATTGAACATGAGACAGAGGAGATGTCTAGAATTACACAAGGATTATGATTGTACAATTCATTACCATCCAAAAAAAGAAAATAAAGTGGCTGATGCTTTGAGTGAAAAAATTAATGCTTCATTAACAATGTTGCGTTTGGAACGTGATCCTTTGGTTAAGGATTTGTTGAACTTTGGCATAAAATTTGTTGCTGTAGGATGTCCTTCTATTTTGTTTTAGGTATCAGTGAAATCTTCTATATCAGACAGAATCGAACAAGCACAAAAGCAAGACAATGAGTTGCAGAAGAAGGTAGAGCTGGTTCAGAAGGGTAAGTTTCCTGAATTAAACATTGATAATGATTGAGTTTTGAGATTTGTGAAGATATTGTGTGTGCCTTGTGATTAATAGTTGAAAAGAGAGTTGTTATGTGAAGATCATATTTCTCCATTTTCAGTTCATCCTTACAGTACTAAGATGTACTGAGATCTTCAGGAGTATTACTGGTGGGACAGAATGAAAAGGGATATTGCAGATTTTATTATGAAGTGTTTGACATATCAAAAGTTTAAAGAAGAGTGGCAGTTACCAAAAGGGATGATTTAGCCTTTATTAGTTCCAGAGGGGAAATGGGAAAATATATCCATGGACTTCGCTATGGGATTCCCGAAGACACCTTGAGGTAATAATTCAATCTGTGTTATGGTTGATTGCTTGACGAAATCTGCTCTTTTACTTTACTATACGAAATACTTTTTCCCAAGATCAACTTTCTCTTTTGTATCGTAAAGAGATAGTCAGGTTACATGGTGTTCCCCTCTCCATTGTATCTGATCATGATCCCAGGTTTACTTCTAACGTTTGAAATGGATTTTAGAAGTCGTTGGGTACTGAATTAAATTTTAGTACAACTTTTCATCCTCAATCAGATTGGCAGTCAGAACGAACAATTCAGAATTTGGAAGATATTCTACGTGCTTGTTCGATGGATTATCAGGGAGGTTGGGACCAACATCATTCATTGGTTCATTTTTCTTATAATAACAGTTTTCATTCTAGTATACAGATGGCACCATTTGAGGCGTTATATGGGAAGCAGTGTGGAACTCCAGCTTTCTTGGATGAAGTGGGTGAATGTAAGTTGATGGGACCAGAATTGGTAGAAGAGTTGGCATAAAAAGTTCCGCTGATACAGAGACACATGAGAACACCTCAGAGCTTGCAGAAGAGTTATGCAGACAATAGGAGGAAGGATCTCTTTTTTGAGGTAGGTGATCATGTCTTCCTCAAAGTCTCACCCCGGAAAAGTGTGATGTGATTTGGTAAGAAAGGAATGTTGAGTCCATGTATCATTTGACCATAATAAATTTTGGAGATAGTTGAATCAGTTGCATACCGAGTGGCATTACCTCCGAGTTTATCTCAGGTACATAATGTTTTTCATTTTTCGATGTAGAGAATGTATATGCCAGATCCATTTCATATTTTGAGCCCAGAGGTAGTTCAATTCGAAGAGAATCTATCTTATGAGGAACAAACGGTTCAGATTCATGACCGAAGGGAGCATGTGTTGCGAAATAAGGTAATTCACCAGGTAAAGGTTTTGTGGAAAAACCATATGGTTGAAGAGGCAATGTGGGAATCTGAAAATGCTATGAGGGATAAATACCCCCACTTATTTGATAAGTAAATAAATTACGGGGACAGAATTTTCTAAATGGGGGAAGGATGTGACATCCCAAGAAAGTAATGAATAATATATATTGTTATTTATGTCTATTTATGCATTAGATATTGTTTTATAGGCTTAAAATGGGAATAAATCCAACCTAAAACATGAAATACTCTAATATTTTTAAAAGATTGTTTTACCGCCTTTTGATGGCAAACCATTTTTAAATATATCTTTTGAAAATTTTATAAGATATATTTGTCAATATAAACTTATTTTTTATGATTGGGACATTGAAATTTACGATGGATAAATTTCTGGTATTTTTCTGATAATGTTCATTTTTTAATGAATAGTGAAAAATGTTGTATTTTAATTCAAAACATATTTTTAATATAATTTATTTGTATGATTAGAATATCTTTTGAATTGGTTTTAAAGTTAAATTAGAATATATTTTTACCATTTAATCCAATTCTGATCGTTGGAATTAATTTCACTTTGAAATTGGACTTAAACTAGTGTCAATCTTTTGATATATATTGTTTCATAAAAACACGCTATTTGTTTTGACAGCGGAAATTAATTATTAAATTAATTATTTTAACATATATGTTTTGAATTTTTTAAAATAGATATCATTTTTGAAATAGATATCAATCAGACGTCCGTAGATCAAGATATGAGCGTTTCCGCTCTGAGGGTCCAGTTGGTTTCGTGCACGAACCAACCCGGCTGAACTCAAAGTTTTTAGAATCCTTGAGTGCAATATACCGAAATGACCTTCTCGATCCAAGGATCGCATCTCCGCTGACGGTGCGTCGTTTGGAATTACGTAGCCCGAGTTATGGGCATTTGAATCCAAACCACTCTGTAACCGGGGTTTCGGGCCCAGGCCGTTCTGGCCCGAGACCCCCCGGATGGCCTGAACCGGGTCGACCCGGACCGGCCCGGCGCATCTCGGTCCGACCCGGCCTGGCCTGGCGGATCGGCCAGGTGCACCGGTTCGGCGCAAGACAGGGCGCCGGGCGCGCTGGTAGCTCGGCCGAAGGCCGAGCTCTCTGGAAAAATGGGGGGCCTCCTGCCCCCCTTTGTGAAACCGCCCCCCTCATTATGGGGGGCCAATTAAGCAGCCCGGGGGAATTTAATTCCCCCGGTTTCCACCAATCCGGCCGGCCCGACCTGGCCGGCCGGCTTCTTCTCAACAGGACCGGCAAGGGCCAGTCCTCTTCCGTCATCTGACACCGACGGCCCGGCTGAGCGCCGGTCATCACGTCCCACCGCGGCCTTCATCGTCCGGCGCGGTGCGACGGCACCACGCCCCTCCGCCGCGGCCCTTCTCCAGCCGCGGCCCCTTCGGTTTCCTTCGACGCGGCGTGACGGCGTCGCGTTCATGATAATCTTTCCACAGCGTGGCACGACGGTGCTGTGCAATAATTACCGTGTGATTTCCGCGTGGTGTGACGGCACCACGCCATCTCGTTTCGTCCGCAAGAAACATTCAAGAACAAAAGAGGGGGGTTCATCCGTGTTTGTACGGTCCGGCCCCCCTCTCTTTAGTCGATAACACTTATTCATTTATCCTCAAAGATCGTAATGTTAGAACCAAGATCGAGAATAATTAAATAAAACAACAACAAACCCCTACCTCAGTTTCAAGAGCGATGTTCGTCAACGACCCGCGGAAGACGAGCGTCGCGGTGGTCAACATTGCGGGAAAAGGAAGTCGACGTCGTGAAGCGAGGATTCAATGTTCTTTGATGGTGATTTTGTCGCGGGAAACTTTTGCGGAAGAGATGATGAGGAAGAAGTAAGTCGCGTCGTGGATACGGCGTCCCAAAAGGACCGAGTTCTTCGATGGAGAGGTTCTTCGTTAAAGAACGGCGTTCTTCGCGTTCTTCATTGAGTTTGAAGAAGGAGAAGAAAGCTCCAAATTCTCTCAAGGTGGCTAAGGAGACCAACCAAAATAAAATAAGCTAAGGATTATTATATTTACACAATTATCAACTTGAATTTCAAAGGTTTGAAATTCAAACAACTCAACTGAATTATTTAACCAAGTTGTCAAGTTAATTAAAGAGGAGTGATAGGGAGTTTAAAAAGAGAAGATGAATTGTTAGGGTTCGTGTGGGCCCCACCACACTTAATCCTCTCAAGGGAGGTTAAGTGGATGTGGGTCCCACCCCAAACTCCCTTTGGGAGGAGTTAACCAACATGTTAAAAATAAAATGTGTTTCTACATTTTATTTAACTTCTTTTAATTTTTCCCAAAACTAACTTTCATTCCGCATAAAACGCAACCTCGGAAAAGGTTTCCTTAAGCGAATATCGGCGCTGCGAGTTCATCGGTGCCCTCGGAATTCGATTCCGGGCACCGGTTCAAAAGTTAGAAATTCCCGCTCATTCGTTCACTGAACGTACCTGAGCCAAACTTCAGAAATTGGTTCCGGGCACTCCGGGCCTCGGAATCAGGTGCCGTCAGAAACCGCTCTCTTGTAAAATTCTAATGAAAATTAAGAAAGAATTTCTCTTGAATTTTAAGGGTCTTTACATTACACCCACGTCAGGGCTTTACATCCCCGTAAAGATACATAAAAAACTAGGGAAACAAATGAGGGTACTGAGCACGCATCTGAGCCTCCCGCTCCCATGTGCTCTCCTGGAGGTTCCCGTGCTGCCATCTAATGCACACTAGAGGAATCGACCATCCACGTTGGACCCGCTCCTGTCGATCCTCGATCTCCACCGGGGCCTCCATAAAAGTCGCCCCATCGTCATCGTCAAGCTCCCCATGATCAATGATGTGCGTCGGGTCGTGCACGTATATCCTCAGCTAAGACACGTGGAAGACGTCGTGCACCCGGTGCAACTGAGGTGGTAGAGCCAGGCAATAATCCACCTCGCCAATCCTGCTGAGAACCAAGATGGGTCCGATGAAGCGTGGAGATAACATGCCGACTCGGCCAAATCTCCGTATACCACGTCGAGGTGAGACTCGCAAGAAGACGTGGTCTCCATCCTCAAACTCTAGTGGCCTCCGCCTCCTGTCAGCGTATGACTTATGCTAGCTCTGAGCTATCCTCATCCACTCCTGGAGGACCTGGACCTTCTCTGTCGTGGCCTGGACCATCTCCGGTCCCACAAGTGCAGACTCCCCAGGGTCTGTCCATCACAAAGGAGATCTACAAGGTCAGTCGTACAACGCCTCATACAGTTCCATCCCGATGGTGGAGTGGTAGTTGTTGTTGTACGCAGACTCCACTAAGGGTAGGTGGTCCTCCCAGCTATGACCAAAGTCGAGGACACATGCGCGGAGCATGTCCCCGAGAGTCTGAAGGGTCCTCTCCGTCTGACCATCCGTCTGATGGTGAAAGGTTGTGCTCAAACATAGCTGCGTCCCGAATGCCTCCTGCAACCCCTTCCAAAGACAGGAAGTAAAACGAGCAACTCAATCGGAGACGATAGATGATGGCACACCGTGGATCCGCACAATCTCCCGAATGTAGAGAAGTCTGAAGCTCTCCACTGAGCCCTGATCTCTGATGGGTAAGAAGTGTGCCGACTTAGTGAGTCAGTCAACAATCACCCAAATGGAGTTGTGACCTCTGGAAGTGCGTGGAAGTCCAGTCACGAAGTCCATAGATATGATGTCCCACTTCCACTCTGGAACTTCTAAGGGATGTACCAAGACTGCTGGTACCTGATACTCTGCCTTCACCTGCTGTCAAGTGAGGCATTGAGAAACGAACTCTGCTACAGCCTTCTTCAAGCCCGGCCACTAGTGCTGTCGTCTGAGATCCTGGTACATCTTCGCCACTCCAGGATGTACCGCCAATGGAGAAGTGTGAAACACTCTCAACACCTCCTCTCGCAAAGCGACTGGTACCATGGTACGTCCTCTGAAAATAATGCCGTGCTCTTCTACAAGGGAGAAACCATTAGGTGTCTGTCCCGAGGATATCTGTGAACGACATGTCTCACAGTCAGCGTCCTCTCGTTGTGCCTCTCTGACCTGCTGCAGTAGTGGAGGAGTGACTGTGAGAGACTGAAGGAAGGCTGCTCCATCTCTATCCACGAAGGATATCAGCAAAGAGGCTAGCTTCTCCGTCGACTCCTCAAGTAGTTGAATGCCCGTCCTCCTGCTGAGGGAATCAGCTACTACATTCCCCTTCCCAGGAGTATATACTATCTCAAAGTCATAGTCCTGGAGGAACTCGAGCCATCGCTGCTGTCTTAGGTTCAGGTCCTTCTTCGAAAAGATATACCTAAGACTCTGATGATCAGAAAAGACTATAAAGCGCTCGCCCATCAGGTAGTGTCACCATGTCTTCAGAGCGAAGACCACTGCTGCTAACTCCAGGTCATGGGTAGTGTATTTTTGCTCATGCGGCCTCAACTGACGTGATCCATAGGCGATCACTGCCCGCTCCTGCATCATAACACATCCGAGTCTGGTCCCTGATGCATCGCAGTATACTACGTACCCTACTCTCTCCTCAGGCAACCTCAAGATAGGTGCGCTGGTCAATCTCTGTCTCAGCTCCTGGAAGCACTGCTGACATCTGTCTGTCCACATGAAGGGTTTCCCCTTCTTCTTAAAAGCTCTGAGTGGTTCCGCAACTCTAGAGAATTCTGGCAAAAATCTCTGATAGTATCCGGCTAGTCCGAAGAAACTACGAACCTCCGTCACGCTCCTGGGTGGCTCCCAAGCTAACACTGCATCGATCTTTGTAGGATCCACTGCAACTCCCGCCTCAGAGATGACGTGTCCCACGAAGTGGACCTCACATATCCAGAACTGGCACTTCGAGAGCTTACCATAAAGCTGGTGCTCTCGGAGTGTGTCTAGTACAACTCACAAGTGGTATGCGTACTCCTCCTCAGTCGTCGAGTAAATCAGTATGTCGTTGATGATGACCACGACAAATCGATCGAGGTATAGGTGAAAGATCCTATTCATGAGGGCCATGAACACTGCTGGAGCATTGGTTATGCTGAAAGGCATAACCAAGAACTCATAGTGGCCATACCGACATCTGATGGCCGTCTTCTACACGTCCTCGTCTCTGACTCTGAGCTAATGATAGCCTGAGCTATGGTCTATCTTCGAGAACCACCGTGCTCCCTTGAGCTGATCAAAGAGGTCATCAATCCTCGGTAGCGGATACTTGTTCCTCACTGTCACCGGGTTTAGGCGACGATAGTCAACACAAAGTCGCAAACTCCCGTCTGCCTTCTTGGCCAACAATATCGGGGAAGCCCAGGGTGAAACACTGGGTCAGATGAACCCCTTGCCCTGCAAGTCCTTCAACTGTACCCGTATCTCTCGAAGCTCAGCGGGGGCCATCCGATATGCTGGAGTGGATGTCGGGGATGTCCCGGGGTACAGGTCAATATAGAAGTCTACCTCTCTGTGACAAGGTAGCCCTGGAACGTCGTCGGGAAAAACATCCGCAAACTGATCCACCACTACAGGAAAACCAGGACTCCGCACGTCAACTGCTCCTATAATGAGACTAGCCAACTGATGTGTGATGGGTTGTCCTCTTCTCTGCGGAAGTCCATCCTGTGCTGCGAAGTCTCCCTTCTCGCCGGTGACGATGAACCTACTCCCTTCGGTGCGTACACATCGCACCTTGTGCCTAAAACAATCAATCTGGTCATGGACCATAGATAACCAATCCATGCCCAAGATGACGTCATAAGGCCTCGACGCTACTACAAGAAGATCACAGCCGAAGCTCTCGCCTCCTAGAGTAAGCTCACACTGCCGGCACCAGTGCGTAATCGTCGAGTCTACACCCGTAGGAGTCTCTAGCCGTAAAGATCGAGCCAACGGCTCTGTCGGAATCTCCGAGCTCCGAACAAAGGCAGCGGCTACGAAAGAGTGACTCGCTCCTGTGTCTATAAGTACTGCATCAAGGGTGGAATAAACACAGATAGTACCTCGAATCATCTCGGGCGCGCCGTGGTCGTAGGCCTCCACTGCATGGAGCAGTGCCTATCTATGCCTGCCAGCTCTCTGTGGCCGGGGTGGACCTCCTGGTGGTGGTGGTGGTAGAGCCTCAAAGAGTCGCCCATCACATGCTGCTCGGCCAGCTCCTCTACCTCATCCGCCACCTCCCTGCGGACCGCCACAGTCGACCCTCTGCCTCTGCCTCGGTGGTCCCTCAACCATCTGCTGCTCCTCGGCACGGCGGGTCGGACAGTCACGAGCCATGTGGCCCTGCCCGCCACACGAGTAACACTGTCTGCCTCTCGAAAAACTGGCTCCGCGCTGTGTGCCCCGCACTGCTGAGCCAATGTCCTGAGGTCGTCTGCCTGAAGGTCTGGTCTGCCTGGACCCCTGAGTCATCCGTCGACTGCCTGCCGCAGAAGACTCTTCCACGTGGCGCCCTGCGGTGGGTCTCGGTGCTGGTGTAGTCTCACCAAGAAAGCTCTTGATCAAAAGGGCCCGCTCCAGTACTCCCGTCTGAGTCGGAATGCTGAGGGAGATCAGCGATGCACTGATATCATGTCTCAATCCATACTCGCAGGTCCGAGCCTGGAAGAATGGGTCCCGTACCATGTCAGTCGAGTAGCGCGAGAGATCAGTAAATCTCGCCGAGTACTGAGCGACCGTCATGCTGCCCTGCCGCAGATGAAGTAGCTCCTGGATACGCACCGCACGGAGGGTGGCTGGGACGAATTCCGAGCAGAAGAGGATCTCAAAGTCCGTCCAAAGTAGAGATGCCTCATCGTGCACCTGGACCATCAAGATCCACCATCGGCCTACTGCTGCGTGCAGTAGGCTCGCAGCGAGGATCACCATGAGGTCTGTAGGTGTCCTCACTAGCCTAAAAAATCGTACCACTGCCTCCAGCCAGTCCTCTGCTGCCTGGGGGTCCATCTCCCCACGAAACCTGGGCAGTCGCTAGCGCTGAAACTCATGCAGAGCTCCAAGGCGACGTGCATCGTCCGTGGCTGGTGATGGAAGCATCGGTGGCTCGGCGGGTAGAGCTACCGCCGGTGCCAATGCTGAAAAGGGGCCCTGCACCGAGCCCTTATCTCTCGGCGGGCCGTCGTCACGCTCGACTCTCGGAACCCTAGCTGGCTGCCATCGTGGGGCCATCCTGAAAAGGAAACAGGTGCGCCACGGTCAGAATAGTATACCTGGTGAGCTGATATAAAGTAATCACAATGAAAACTTTGAAACACACACGCAATCAATGTTTTTGTGCATTAAGTCGGAAATCAGTAGTCAGGGTCCTAGTGTACGGATACGTCGGCCGCTGCACCAACACTGGACTCCCTAAACTGATAACCACACCCAATACGCTAAACATTACTGCTTCTCATAGAAAAGATCAGAGATCGTGGTAGAAACGAACTCCTCTGATACTAATTTGTCACGACCCGCCCTCGGGGCCCGTTCCGTGACTACCCCAAGCCCGCCTTCCATAGGCCAGGGGCTGGCAACTAGCACCAAGGCGTAAATCCCGGTAAAAAGGGAAGGCATTTCCTTTGAAAAGTAAACAAGCACCACAGTGTAAGCAATCATAAAATTAAAAACTAAGTAAAAACAGAGTACAACTGAAAGTGCGGAAAAGTAAATGGGCCAGTATACAAACCCAAACTGAAAGTAAAGTACAACTCGAAAGGGAAAACAACAACTGCAAAGTAAAATCCGCTACACTGAGCTATCCACTGGAAATCCCACCTGAAGGATGGGTACAGATATCTCCACTGCTCCTCGGGTCCCGCCGTCCGCTCCGAGCACGTCTCGCCCAGTGGTCCGCCTCCTGGTACCGCCCTGCTCAGCAAGCCTCAACTACTATCAACGATGTCCGTCGTCTTCAACCAATGCAACGTAGTACGGGCATAGCCCGTGCAGGGGTGAGTATAAGCTACTCAGTAGGGACCCCGAGACCCCTGAAGGTCTCCCAAAATCCACAAAGGATAAACCACAAAGGTAAGATACAATCACTAAGTAACAACCGACACTGCTTAGGTATATGCCCATACCTATACCTAAGTCATCAATTCAAATAAGCTCCAACCTCCGAGCCCAAGTACAACTCAGTCCACAGAGGAAAGTATACGTATTCCACACAGGAAAGAAAAATGAAATCCACACAGGATAGCACAACACATTCCACACAGCAAAGCAACAGGATTCAGCTCACACAGGTATACTTCTTCGGATGACGATAAAGATGATCATTGATCCATCTAAGTCGTCGTACCCATGAAGGATCGATAGGTAACTAACCCCCGCAATGACCCACATAGGATCGGGCCCACACAGGACCTGTAGGCGCTGGTTCACACAGGACCGCTGAGCGCAGACCCACACAAGATCAGACCCAGACAGGATCGGGCCCACACAGGACCTGTAGCACTGATCCACGTAGGATCTCTGAGTGATGTAGTCGTCATCGTCGAATCCACCAAGGATCTATGTACTGTCGTCGTCGCAGTCACAGTAGCAGTAGCAGTAGCAGTCGAAGCCAGCTCTAGGGTTCCCGCACACAGCAAGCTCGTTCGGAAGGATCCGCTCCACGAGCCGAGAGGCTGATACATCAACTGTCACAAAGTCCATAGTTGATGTATCGAAAAGTTTTGTATAGTCAACAGGAATTCAACGCAACAGACGGCGCGTCGATCGGACACCCGGTCTGAGATTTATTGGCGTTTTCGTTCGAGGGGCCCGATTGTTTTTTAAGGAAAATCCAACACAACCATACTCCACCTGCATCCAAACCTCGGGCGGAGAGTTCCAAAAGATCCGTCTCACTAAGAGGAAGTCAACAATGCTGAAGACACATCAATCGGACGTCCGTAGCTCAAGATATGAGCTTTTCCGCTCTGAGGGCCCGATTGGTTTCGTGCACGAACCAACCTGGATGAACTCAAAGTATTTTGAAACCTTGAGTTAGATATACCAAAACGACCGTCTCGATCCAAGGATCGCATTTCCGCTGACGGCGAGTCGTTTGGAAGTCCGTAGCCCGAGTTATGGGCATTTGAATCAAAACCGCTCGGTAATGGGGGTTTCGGGCCCGGGCCGTCCCGGCCCGAGACCCCCCCCGGATGGCCTGAACCGGGTTCACCCACCCTAGACAGGGTCGACCCGGCGCTTCCCGGCCCGGCGCGCCGGTTCGGTGCAAGACATCGTGCAGGGCGCACTGTCAGCTCGGCCGAAGGCCGAGCGTGCTGGAAAAACGGGGGGCCGCCTGCCCCCCTTTGTGAAACCGGCCCCCCTCATTTTGGGGGGCCAATTAAGCAGCCATGGGGAATTTAATTCCCCCGGTTTCCACCAATCCGGCCGGCCAGACCTGGCCGGACGACTTCTTCTCAGCAGGACCGGCAAGGGCCGATCCTCTTCCGTAATCCAACACCGGCGGCCCGGCTGGCCGCCGGTCATTACGTCCCGCCGCGGCCCAGAACCGGTCGCGGCCTTCGTCGTCCGGCACGGTGCGACGGCGCCACACCATCTCGTATCATCTGCAAGAAACATTCAAGAACAAAGGAGGGTGGTTCGGCCGTGTTTGTGCGGTTCGTCCCCCCTCTCGTTAGACGATAACACTTAATCATTAATCCTCAATGATCATCATGCTAGAACCAAGAACGAGAATAATTAAATAAAACAACAAGAAACCCCTACGTCAGTTTCAAGAATGATGTTCATCAACGACCCGCGGAAGATGAGAGTCGCGGTGGTCGGCGTCGCGGGAAAATGATGTCGACGTCGTGAAGCGAGGATTCGATGTTCTTTGACGACGATTTCATCGTGGGAAAACGTCGCGGAAGAGATGACGCGGAAGAAGTACGTCGCGTCGTGGATACGGCGTCCCGGAAGGACCAAGTTCTTCGACGAAGAGGTACTTCGTTGAAGAACGACATTCTCGCGTTCTTTGTTGAGTTTGATGAAGGAGAAGAAAGCTGCAAATTCTCTCAAGGTGGCTAAGGAGACCAACCAAAATAAAATAAGCTTAGGCTAATTTTATTTACACAATTATCAACTTGAATTTCAAAGGTTTGAAATTCAAACAACTCAACTCAATTAATTAACCAAGTTGTCAAGTTAATTATAGAGGGGTTATAGGGAGTTTAAAAAGAGAAGATGAAGTGTTAGGGTTCGTGTGGGCCCCACCACACTTAATCCTCTCAAGGGAGGTTAAGTGGATGTGGGTCCCACCCCTAACTCCCTTTGGGAGGAGTTAACCAACAAGTTAAAAATAAAATGTGTTTCCACATTTTATTTAACTTCTTTTAATTTTTCCCAAAAATAACTTTCATTCCGCATAAAACGCAACCTCGGAAAAGGTCTCCTTGAGAGAATATCGGCGCTGCGAGTTCATCGGTGCCCTCAGAATTTGATTCTGATCACCAGTTCAAAAGTTATAAATTCCCGCTCGTTCGTTCACTGAACGTACCTGAGCCAAACTTCGGAAATTGATTCCGGGCACTCCGGGCCTTGGAATCAGGTGCCGTCAGAAGCCGCGCTCTTGTAGAATTCCAAAGATAATTAAGAAAAAATTTCCCTTGATTTTTACGGGTTTTTTCAATTTTTCCAATAAATAACTTTGATTCATTTAGAGAACTATGAAATATTCCACATAAGGTAACATCATAAATAATTATGGGTCTTCAAGGAGTCTAATACAATATATATCCAATCAATATATGAAGTTCATTTTGGCCATATTATTTTCCTTATACATATTTACTCAACATTGATCGCACTATAATCGGTTTGGAAACTGGTTCTGAGTTTTCCATGATACACCTATTAATATATTCCTTAGATGACTAATTTTGAGAAAAAACATATTTCTTTTCTATAAATTTTGTAACCACATAAAATATTTCATTTCCCCCAACATTATCATTGCAAATACAATTTTTGTCTCTTTTGAAAATAATTCAAAACATCTTTCTTCATTCCCAGTAGAGATAATATCATCCACATGAACAATTATTATGATGGAATATAATTGATTTTATATGATATATATATTTCCATAAATAATTTCATTATTCAGACTCGTCTTCCTTAATCAAGTTTCTAACTAAAAATACCTTTTTCCTAGATCTTTTTTTGTCCCATTAAAATCCTTCTTCAATATGCACACATAAAAATCAACTTTCCCATTAACGAATCCACATGGCTCTACAATGTAACAATCCCCATAAGGATCACCATTAAATAATTCTTTTTTTTCATCCATTTGAATGATTTAATAACATCTTTTTTTAGTAGTGGAAAGAAAATTATATATTTTTCTAATATTTTAAATGGGGAAAATGATTCTTCATAATCAATACCATCACTTTTTTAATATCATCTGCACACTAATCTTTATTTGTTTCATATCCCTTCACCTTATTCAATCACACTATTTAGTAAGACCCACTTGGTTGTAATATTGTTTTTGTATTCAATATTGGTTATCATTTCCCATGTTTCATTCTTTTCAATCTAATTCATCTCTTCATTCATGGACATAACCCATTATTGATTACCAAAATATTATTTTACATCAATTAGTTCCACCTTTATATACAAATATATATGTGTTATATTATTTGTTGTTATTAATGTTTTATCCTTTTGATGTTGATCCCCAATGATATTTTGAGCTTCTACTTGGTCCTTCATCCCTGGATGATATTGTCATGTTTCATACTCATTAAGGGAAGTAGATGAGTCTGATTATTCATCTTGAGGAGTATTATAATTCTTTGTATTCTTATCATAATTGTTTACAATAAAATCTATATAATACTCAACCTCATTTTCCACCTAAATACACTTTTCATCAATCAATATTTCAATTACTTTCAGTTCAATTAAATAAAAATTATTATTATTTATTTTTTCAATCATCAATATCCATTTCCTTTTCATCATATCCATGAAAAATTCCTTCATAAACTTTTTTCTCCAGGGTTCCATAGTTTCCGCCTTTCTTCATTAAAATGCATAGACTCCCAAAAAAATTAAATTGTTTCCAAATTAGTGATTTTACATAAAAAATTCATATAGAGTCTTATATGAATAATTTCTATATAAACAGTGGTTTTCATTATAAACAATAGTACTTAGGGATTACCTCGAAATGTAAATAGAAATACCATGTTCATGTAACATAGTTCTTTCCATTTCTACCAAACATCTATTAATTATTTTAGTAACTCTATTTTGTTAATGAGAGAATGGGAAACTATACTCATGTCTAATTCCATGGTTATCAAGGAAAAAATAAAATTCTATAAATATTTATTCTTCAATTTTATTGGTTCTCAAATTCTTCACATAATATAAACATTATTTCTCAAATTTCCTTAGGAGATAATGAACATTTTAAAAGAACATTACTTATGTATAATATACATATAACAAGTAATATGAGTAAAACAATCAATTAATATGATGAAGTAATTGTTCAATTTTTTAATTATTTTCTCATTAGCCTATAAATATAAGAATGAATCAGCTCCAGTGGTTGTTTTTAAAAATTCTCAACTTTCTTGTTCAAAAAATTTTTAATCCTACAATTATAGAAATTTATGATACACAAATATATTCGTCTTTGAATATATAGAATGTCTCAACCTATATATCTCTTTTTTAATTTTCTCATTTTTTATTGACATGTGTGTCCCATATTTTTATTCCATAACTAATTATCCACTATGATACTCATGTAACAAGAGTTTTCTATTTCACCGACCAAAATCATGTTTCCTTTTATCAGTAGGCCACTTCTAACTAGCATTCTATATCCATTATTTTTCACAAAAAATACTTATTTTCTGAAGATAAAATTTTTACTCTCGTCACACAATTGTGATACACATAGAAAATTATATTTTAGACCAAAAACATAAAAGTGTTCTTGGATTTCATTTTTTTCATTCCAAATGATGGAGGATCCAACACATTTGATCTTCAAGGATTCCACACTTCTATGTATCACAATTCCTTCTTTAAAGTCTCTTATATTCTTCAAAAACATAAAATATATGGTCATAAGGGGAGAACAACCACTATTAATAATCCATGGTCATTATCCTTTTGTAGATTTCAATGTTTTATCATGAATAACATATTTTTCTTCATCATTTTATTTTTTCACATTCGGAAACAGAAAATTGATAAGAATATTTTTCTGTGCCAGAAAAAAAAGTCCTTGATTATAGATATTCCCTTGTTGTTCACATTACTTATTGATATTTTACATGTTATGGAACCTATTTTCTATCATGACTCCATCCTTTTAGGTTTCTTCAAAAAACCATATCAATATTCTTTCATTAAAGAGATTAATTCCCCCTCAAACATAGCCTTCCATACCATGTGGAATAATAGTGACGTTTTTGGTTTAAAAAACCAAAATTTTATGTCTTTCCAAATCCACAACAATAATAATCAACAAGCACATAAATATTATTTTCCTCTCAGGAATCCACAATTATCGAAGTTTTGAATATGTTTCTCAGCCTCCTTCTATTAAATTATCGATCCCCCAACAATTATATTATCAATAAAAATATTATTTTTCATTTCTTATTAATCAGATACAAATGTATTTAATTAGTTTTTAATATATAAATTTTCAAAACAATTCTGATCTTATTTTTCATCGAGACTTCATAATTTTTAATTTTGTTTCTCTTGGCCACATACATTCCATTACTATAATTATTCCGTTAACAAAAACAACTATCTTTCATCTTACCCATTGAAGGTAACTTTAATTGATCTTTCTAAGGCTTCTCAATGTGATAAATTTAACCAACATCATTTATAGTGTTTTTGAGACTTTTCTTCATCATTTCATCTATAGATAAATTTTTTGACATGTTTCTAATCATCTTCTATTTCCCTCAACATTACAACTATATGATCACAATAATGATTTTAATTATTAATTTATTTCATAAGATCAGAAATCTATTTTACCAGCATCACATTCTCATCATCAATACATTCTTAAATTCATTTTTGGGTGCATTCATCCTCCAACCATTATTATTGATTTTTTAGTCTTCTAATGTTTATTTGTTATTTATTTATATATTCATTAAAATTATACTCATGTTGAGTATCTTATTATTTTGGACTCATTCTTCTAAATTCTTCATCATTCCCTTTTGTAATAAAATTATTCTCAATACCATTATCAATAGAGTTTTCAGATTCCGCATCACTACTAATTAGCTCTTGATATTTCCATAAGAGACTTTTGGATTTGATGTGATTCATTTATTTCCATATTGAATAAGATTTTCCTTTATCTCCATGGACTTCAGGATTTTATTTATTCATTTTCATCATCTTCTTCATTTTATCACTGATAGAAATTAGCTGCAATGTGACAGATGTCTACACACTAAAATTATTTCAGTGGATGTTTCCATTTTCATTTCAATATACCTCTTTTCCAGTTTTTTTAAAACAAGGATATTATATCATCATCATTTTGACATACCTAATTTTCATAATTAGATTCAATAGATTTCTCTTTAATAATAATCACATTTTAATTTTCTTTCTTTTTATCCTTGAAAGAAATTTAATAGTCAACATTTTTTCCCTCTCATATATTTCCCACTTCCCAATTCATATGTAATGATAAATTTATTCATATAATCTATATATAATGTTTCGTGATCACTATGTTTTAGTGAATAATATTTTTCTTCAAACATGTTAGGAAGGATTATATTTAAAATATTATATAATTGTATCACTTTTTAAGAAGATATATCATTTTCTTGATAATTTCATTAACCTGTTTAATGATTTCCACAATAGATTCATGTTCACCCACCATCAAATATTTATACATTAATCTCCATATTTGTTTAATTTTCATATTCACTCGTGAATTTCCTTTGTATATGTTATTTAACTCGTCTCATATACATCTGGATGTGAAAAATAATTTGACAGTTATTAAATCACTATCATAATGTTATTATAATATAGAATTCATTATCCTTCCTTAACAATCAAGATTCTTCTTATAGACTGATATAAGAGTGAAGTTATAATAGATTGGATTAATCTCAAATGTTTCATATTTAGGAACACCTTATCCATAGAAAGAAGATTTGTAAACATTCTATCATTCTTGATAGGATAATAATTTCAAATAAAAAAGAATACATTTATTATTCAGACAAATAAAATTCTTCATCAGCAATGAATATGTGATAAGAACATATGCTCTAATTCAACTTGAAAGTGACTAGTCAGGATATTTGTGTCATTGAGAGGGTGAGGTGATCAATTAGTTATAATTTTCCTTTAATGATTATATTAAATTTAAAAAACCTTCACCCCCGTTTTAGAATTTCTTTCCCTACTGAAAAAAGAATTCAAACACAAATCCACAGTAACAATTGTAATTACAAGCTTTACTATTAAATAAGAATATAGACATCCTTGGTATGGTTTATAAATGAACCAATGCAACCTAATACACTATAACACAATACTTCTATATGGAATATAATGAGTTGGATATACTCTTTCACTCGTTTAGCACTATGTAAACAATCCAGTTGTGCTTGTTCTACCTCTTAGAACAAACATGGTAATACATTTCCTGCGTAAAAAGAATATAACATATTTTTATTTTTAATCTATTATAATGTTGTATTTTGAATGGGATGTCACTAATTTTATACCTAGAATATTGTATGAACTTCATATACTATGATAATGAAAAACTCAGTCCAAATTTCATAGTATATTTTTCCTAATACGTTTTTCCCAGTATGATTCTCCCAGTATGATTCATCCCATTACGATTCATCCCAACATAATTATTCCATATACGACTCTCCCCACTATATAAAATATTTAACATTTTTTCTATATTTTATTGAAAAAATATTTACCACTTCTATTTTGAGTATAAAAATCTCAATATGATTCTTCCCCATATGATTCCCACAATATAATTCATATAACTCTTCGAGAATATGATTGAGAAAATTTAGATTTCCTTCTACCTCATTCTATATATCCCAATACAGAAATCAGGACCTGAAAAAATATCTCCCTACAATGATAAAATTAATTAAATTAAATGTAAAAATACTGTAATGACCTAAATATGATAATAATTGAATATAATGATGAACTAAATTCCAATTATTCATTTTTACACTTATCATTTCACTTATCCGGTAAAAATTTCTTCATCAATTGCTTAGTTTATATAACATATTCTCTCTCAATAATACTAGATCTTCACGCCCTTCTCATGAATAGTATTCCCTTGTCAGACTACTAAAAATTATGATGTATTTGTCTTCATTTATAAGTGACCCATGAGTGGTTTAGTTAGGAATACTAGACTTATTCTTGCACAAAAAAATAACCCAAATCTCCATTTCCCCTAAAATTATCGGTGTATTTATGATATTAGAAACACTTCTCAAATTTTCTTAATTATTTTTCAAACTTCATCCATTCTTTAGTTTTTCTTTTCAAAATCCTACAAAAATTCAATTTATGAATCATATTTTCTAAATATGATTTAATTAAAAAATTAATGTATTCCAATTGAATATGGAAATGGTGAAATTGAATTCCTTTAATTTGATCCACTTAAACTACATCACATATTATATTGAATGAGTTGAAATAGAAAAACAATTCAAATCTGATATGATGGATCTTGACCCACGTAGTGAAAAATTTGAAAACAAATTTAGGTCCATATATCACATCCTTCTGTAAATTCATTCAACCATCCATAATATTTGACTATAGTGTTTTCCTACCTCTATAATTATGATTTTCATGGATTAATTTATTGATTCTCATCCTATATACTTACAGTTTTCATCATATTTAGCTCAATTCCTTTTATATTGCTCTTTACTTTACACAATTATTTCAGAATATAATTGAATATTGAATATGATGGACTTGCTACAATATCTTCATCTTCATCAATAGTCATTATTCAAAATCCTGTGTTTGCATCATGAAATACTTAATGACATTGAATACATTTGGGAATAGCTTCATCACAGTCAGTCATACATTGGAAACAATCTTAACAGTCGATTCTTTCTATATTCTTTCTTTCCTTCTCAAGAAGAGTACAATTGACTAGACATCAATTGTACCAGGGAAAATCATGTTTAATTTTATTTTCCTGATTATGATCATTCAAAGTTTGAATGGAATAGATATAGTCATTATGGGTATTATTTTCCTGGATTTGATCTACCTATGTATTATTGTACTATATATGATATTTCACTCCAATTTCAATTATATCCAAATCTAATTAATCTAAATACAATTTTCCTGAATCCCTTACACTACCAATGTATTTCATCAAATTTGCATCACAAGTTCACTAATTATCATATGATTTATATGAAGTAAATAAATAAGCAATACATCATCATATTTGATTTATTGAAGCAATAGATACTAAAATTTTCCACCAATATAATCACATACTCCATTCTAGATGCAATGTAAATCTTATGACCATTTAATTCCAACCAGATTCATTTTCAATACAATCAACCA
The DNA here is from genome assembly GCA_963277665.1 of Viscum album. Classification (NCBI taxonomy): domain Eukaryota; kingdom Viridiplantae; phylum Streptophyta; class Magnoliopsida; order Santalales; family Viscaceae; genus Viscum; species Viscum album. The sequence continues at coordinate 526,668,582 of OY728161.1, read as the reverse complement.
TTTCATTAAAACTACTTCTCATCGATATGATGAATTTTATTAAAAAAACTGAGTCTAATGTTTCTGAAAAAATCATCATCATGATTTCACTCTAATAGAAAATGAGGTGATATCATTTCATAAAAAATATTTCTTACCAACAAAATAAAACACTACAAAACAATAACCTTCATCATTTACATGATCCTAACAACCTAGTGGATTCAAAATGTGTGAAGACAAATAATGAAAACTGAAATGTAGGAATACTAGAATATAATGTGATTATTTCTAATTTAGAAAAACAATCATGTGAAAAACACCACCCATAGATTAAATAGTACATAAAATGGAAATAACGATAACCAGTATCGATATAACTAAATAAGAACACAAAAACTATCTTGTAACAAGAAAGATAACCCTAAAGATATCAAATAATCCAATCAAGGGGATTTATCCACTCTTCTTCATAGGATGATACGTGTGAGCCACAAATTGAAAGATGTATTATATATTTTGTAAGAAGTACTAAATTAATAACAAATTTAAAATTAATTGTTAATGATATATTTACAAATATTTGTATGGTGTCTTAATGAATTCATGTGGGACATTTATTCTTGTGTTAATGGTCATACAATTATAATGATTAAAAAATATTCACCATTTTCAACTAAAAATCAACTTCGGGAAAGAAAAATTTGATTAACTACATTTATTCAATGATATACATAATCCTAAAATAATAATATCATTTAAAAATGATGAGTCTCATTCGATGTGTTTAAAATAAGGTTGATCTCTTTATCACAGATTCTCTCTCACTCCAGATGAAAAAATGATGACCGTGAAATAAAAAAACCATAGGGTCCCCTTATAAAAACTCTAACATGCATTGGAATTATCCAAGATGAAGAGTTGTGGGAATCACAATAAGTGGAAAAAATCATTTAAAATCTTCATATCAATTATGAAACCACATTATGACATTAGATAAATGTAATAATAAGTAATAATTCATTGAATGAATATATAGATTTACTAAACGTATAAGATTCTATAAAAACTCTTTAAAAACAAAATCAGACGCATAGGTCACTATTGTATGATTTATAATGTATTGACCAAGATTCCTTTTGAATATTAATATGGTATTAAGGAACAATAAAAAAGGATATAAAAAATCTAATTATTTTACAATCATAAAACAAACCATTTTTTTCGTGAAACAAAAATACTTCATGTACTAGAATATAATAATTAAAAATCCATTTAAAAGGCAAAAAATTGTGTATTTCATTGTAAACATTAATTAATAAATAAATATGAAAATATGTCAAATATACACCTCTAAAAAAGAATGATTAATTAATAGTGATGTTATTGAAACCTATGTCCAGAAGATACGCCCATGCATATCAAAACTAAATAATGAATAATCATTAATAAATTAACATCAATAGTCAATCTACCTTCTCGGATATTGGATGTGTGTATCTTACTAACACCTAGATATCAATTTTAAATGAATCCCTCACAAATTGGAAGGATATTACTATATTTTTTATTCTATTATAGAAACCTATTTTAAAAAAAAAATTAATTTAGATTGAATGCCCTTGAATAATTATATATTAATAGAAGATAAATATTATTCATTAATCATTCATTCTTACCTCATTTACTATATATTACATTTAGTTTTTATTATACATCTTGCCACAGTGGTGGACAATGATACTATAGATTGCATAATTTATTTTTATGGTACTGGACAACCTGAAGTAGTAAATACATAATTAATAAATATATTCCCTATATCAATTTTTTTAACATAATCATATTCTTCATATCTAAAAATATAATGGTCATAAATTATGTATTATTTAATGAGATGACATGAATTCGTTCTTCAATTAATTCCGCAAATTGATTTATTAATGAATCAAAAGTTATCATAAAATATCATGGTATAAATATGCTATACAAACATGATATTAATGGGGATTCAAATTGAAAATACCAAGAAATGATAAAATATGCATGATTTTTATAATACCTGTTCATAACATCATATCATAATTTTCCAACTCCATAAAGGGTAGTGTCACGAACTGCACTACTAGAAGACATGGAACCAAGGCAAGAAAAACATGTCCCACATGTCTGTAGAAAATCTCTCCATGGATTCACAACACAATGTGAAAACGTTGAAAAAATATTAACAAAAAAATAACATTAGTGGAAAGACTACGAATAAAAAAACAACCCCCATGTGAGTTCATTATACATAGAAAAAAAGATGCTAATAATTGAAAAAGACTCTTGAAGACTATATTCTCATTGGACATGAAATGAAAACCTTACCAATGATATAAAAATAAATTTATGTTTTTTCTGAGAATCAAATCATAAAAAAAACCATTATTGGTTTGATCAAAGAGCACATCATATCCAAGGCTATAAAAAATGTCTCTTCCAAACAGGCATGTGAAAAGGTGAATCCGTCCACATAAAATTTGACCGTAGGAAAAAAAAAATCCAATGTGTTGAGTAGTACTGTAATAGAGTATTATATGAAATATGTGATTGAAAACTCAAAGAAGAGGTCAGCTATAAAAATAAGAATTTGGAATCATGGGCATAAAAAATGATCATTATAAAAACCGCAAAAAATCTAACAAGTATTTTGTGGAAGATAAGTCTTCAAAAAAAATTAATGAATAACCATAAATATACATTTTCAATTGATTTAATTTTACTGGGATATAGGAATCCATCAGATAGAAGAATTTGTATTTAATTTATTTTTATATCACTAGTATCATCTTCATTCTTTTTATGAATTCATTTCAATCATTTATTTTATCCCATTAATTTATTAATAAATTTCTAAATTTTATTTTTAAAGATGGTTTTTATATCATATAATATAGGGTGTTGACACCCCATTAAAAAATTATTTCATATGATGACTTATTTATTTTTACTCATAACTATTAATTACTACAGAAATATTAAATGTGTATATAGCCAGATCATCATAAATGTACTGAGCATGTAGAGTAATATCCCTCATAACTCAATCTCATGTTTACTAATAGTCCCTAAAATCATTCTCTCATACACCATTTGGCTCACGTTTAGACTCATGAAAATTATTTGGTTTAGTATAAAATGGTTTCAGTTGAATGGTGTGGGAAAAATAAGGATAATCTACATATTATGATCTATAGAAACCATAATAAAAAAATTCTCATGAATACCATTGTCTTATAACTCATTGTGATTCAAAAAATTTCATGCAACATCATATTTGAAAACATTTCAAATAAGGGTACATGTTTAAAAACATGGCTTATTGACACAAATACATTAACCCTTAACACATAGAAGATAACCCATAAACACACTGTTAATGGCTTCGGGTTCTAGATTATTTTTTACTTATATGAACATAATCCATATGACTAGAAACTATAAGATTTCTTGAAATATAGGATATTAAATCCACAAATACACATGGATTTTGAAACTAATTAAAATATAACAATTTTTGATTGTTCAAAAAAACATCAATTCTATTGTATTATATGATGATGGAATTAGACAGTCATGAGTGTGAAAAAATGATTGTCACCCACACTATGATAGACATATTCATCCTCCGGGAAATTACATTATATTGTTCACCCTCCATAACTCTTTGGTGTCTCAATATTGGAATTGAATTAAATATATTAATGAATTCATTCAATAAGTATTGATCCTAATTGTTCATCCGAATATATTTTAACATATTCCCTAACTAATACTCAATAATAGTTTTTCATGTTATTCATCATTATAACATTTCATCCATATGTTTTTATATCAGGACCTATACTTTTTATCAATCATCATCTATAAAGGTTTTAATGTAGTTCCCCACCAAGGGAATAAATCCTTCATAGTCTAGATATGTACTAATGGACATATTAATTGGGGATTTTCCTCTATAATCATACCTCTTATATTATAAACACATGGACTAAATAAACATATAATATTTACATAATTGGATATTTTTCTAGGTTTTATGTTTTAATGAACTTTACATACTCATATTGATCACCCATTTAGAACTTATGTTCTCATGTATCTTATATCAAAGAATTATGATATAGGGCATATAGAAATTGTAGAAATTTAACTACTTTGTTTGTTTCATTAAATCCTTAAAATACAACAAATTCACAAAAGTAGAATTCTTAATATCTAGGGATCAAATAAAAAGTAGATACATCAAAATTTAGATATAATTCAATACAACATTTACTCTACAACAGTAATGGAAATGAAGTTTATATTTATATTCAGTACCAATCTCGCTTCCTCTATACTTCTCATGGACACATAATAATGTTATATAGAAAAAAACATATACCGAATATTTGGAAGTATTTATTATTCGTTATATACACCATAGCAGTCTAAACATCTCATTATTGAAGTACTCTCTCATTGAACATGTAAAAATGGATAAACTAGAATTTATGGAAAAATATTCATTAATATAGTTCAAAAATTTATTTAAGAATTCAACAGTGTAAAAAATATATCATACAAAAAATGAATGAAAATTATTAACCAAATAATTTTCTCCATAGGGATAATTAATTTTTTCATTCCTTTTATATATCTAGTGGAAACATTTAAATGGCCTACCTTGGGGTCTTTAATAACCCCTTTATTTACACTTTCCACTCCTCTTACAAATATTAATATTTCTACAACATATATTCATCCATTTTGATCCTATTTTAATAGGACCATTATATTGAATTTAATTATAAAATAAGTTAGATTTAAGATATTATAACCCTATAGATTCCCTGAAGCATATAATTTAATGTTTAATAGATAGATAAAATACATAAAATTATGTTAATCGATAATTAGAATATTCATCATAATCATATTAACACATTTACCAGAAAAATACATTAGAATTTTATTACTATTATCGAGATAGATATTGACATTATTTCTAAGATGTATTCCAAATTTTAGAAATATTATTTCTTATGTAGTCATCCTTATAATGTTTTTTCCCTATAAAGGGGTCCAAGATTCAAAAAATCCATGATAATAAGTTGAATAATATGATATTTTACAGTGAAACATATCATATTATAACATGATCATGAGACTTCATGATTTCTCAATGATAATAGAAAATACAACAATCTCAGTGTTAATATATTATTTATTGTTGGAAAATATAGTGAACCATAGTATTCATAGATAGATATTAAATATTATTATATGAATATTCATTACATATCATTATGATCCATGAACAAAATTATATAATTTTATTGTGGTTGGAAGCTTGGGTAGATAAATTTATTTCTTTATATATGATCTAAATCATATCCCACATAATATCTCAATAAATTCACATTTTTATACATATCATATATAAAAAATTATGTATATCCTATGGAATTTAAACCTAAAATATATTGATATCTGATACGCTATAAGGGTAAAAAAGTGAGATATATTTGATCAAATAACAATAAATTTATCATAAGGGTGTGGCAACATGATCTTAACATTTTTAAACCATACCTTGAATATCATATATCATAATATTGTGTAATTACATATATTTTTGGAGTTAAAAATACATAAATCATTAATGTGTCTATGAACATTATCATTAAAATCAATACCCTGGAATACTGTATAATTTTTTTCATACATATAAGTAATGAAAATAATTTATTTAGTAGTCATGGAAATATACCAAGACTATAATAGTGTATTGGGTTCACTCCCCTATCCATCATATTAGTATATTTTTACTCCCAAAACTATCATATTAGATAATGGTCCTAACTGAAAAGGGTTGACTCCCTATTTACATTGAATTTGACTCTTAAAATATCTATATTTTCCCAATAATGTGCATCATATAGAATTTCTCACTAACCCCTTACAAAATGAATACCATCCATATGATATACCCATAATCAAAAAATATTTATTATATAATATCACATTAAAATAAAATAAATCATAAATAATAAATATTTTAATCATTTCATACCCATGGAAAAAATGGGAATCCTAAAAATTTTAACAATTCAATAAAGAATAAAATATGAAAAATGTATGATTTTTATAAACATATTTTCAACATAGTAAAAATACTAGAAGAGAAAAATTAAAAAAACTTTGGATCATATAACTTGAATATCATAGGCAATATAAAAGGATTATATCATTTATAAAAGATTAATTTAAAAGATTAATTTAATAATCCATGAGGAAAACCATTTTCACTTTTAAATAATATCTTTAAAATAAAAAAATTTCCTTAATAGTGAGAAAAAAAATCTTTTAAAAGAACCAAGGAAACATGTAAATTAATATTCAATGACTTGATCTGGAATGAACATTGTGAATTTATTTAATTTTATATATGTTTGACAAAAAAAAATTCATTCGTGCATTTATATAAAAATAGGAAACATGTAAATTGTTCGAAAAAATAATAATCATTTTAAAAAATATTTTTTAAATTTAATGATGTAAAGAAATTAATTTAGAAAATATTATGATAATACTAAGGTAATTAATGATATAGTTTTTATATTACTATGGAATTGAAGAAAAAGGTCTTCTATTAGAGGAGATAAAATAAGTTTATTTTCAACAACAATATTATTCCAATATCTTGAATAAATGAGGATAGGAAAATTTATGGAAACATTCAGATTCTAGAAATAGACATAGAAGAATAAAAATCCTGAGTATCTTTAGTATTATACAATAATAATTTTTATCCAATAATAATTCTTAACAATACCTATAAAACTGATATTTTAAAAAAACCATTACCAATTTTGATAATTTTAGTTCACGTGTTCCATGAAATAATAGAATAAAATGAAACATTAAGTGTCAATATTTCAATTTTATTCATGATATGACATGAAAATGTATCAGAATAAAAATAAAATAGTAGAATTCAGGTTTATAACATAACACATGTCCTAAAGAAGAAAATTTTGGATGATAAAACCATACTTAAATAATCGACATTCATTTTATGTATTGAAAATTAATATATAATAAATATAAATTTAATATAAATATTATATATAAATATATTTATCGTAACATATATGATTTTAATAAAACATTTTTTCACTAGTTTATTAAAAATTATTTATTAGAATCCCCTAATATTGGTGAAAAAATCTTTTTCCCCCATGTTTTTGTTCTGTAGTCTCGATCATTGTATATTAATTATGGTTTTGTATATCAATAATTTTAATCAAGATGTAAAAATATTATTATTTGTATATATATATATATTTTTACTATCATCCATAAACTGTAACAATTGAAAAATGATATATACTATTCATGGACATGATAAGCTGTACATACATATTAATGTTGTTTCCAATTATCAATGGTTGGAATGGAAAAAATTTAAACAACAATTTATATTTAATTTTTTTATAATATCTTAAATAACATATATATATTTTTTTAATCCATAATAATAACAATCCATATAATGTAGTGTTGACAAAATAATTACACCACTACACTGATAAGGTAAGATGTACGTACACATGGTCATTGTTTTTTATTTTTGAAGGATGGAAGGAAGGTGTAAAATGGTTTTTCAGTCATAATATAAATTCACTATATATATTATTAATAATTAATTATTTCATAATGGATACCCTGTATTTATAATAGTATAAATAAAAAATAGTATTTAATATTATTGGTTATGAGTAATACCTCTTTTTTGAGAATATTCTATTGGATTACACAAAAATCCTTGTAGAGCTATCCATTTGGAAATTCCATAATCTATATGATGGATTTAAGGAATCTAGTGGGTTATTATCATAGGTATTGTCCTATCTATATTTCTAATAATGTGTTAGGTAGTGAGGTAGAGGGTTTCCCTTTGACGAATGAGGAGAGGGGGACTCTTGGAATTTAAAAAAATATATTAACTTATAATTGAGTTAATTTCATGAAAAATTCTTCCGAATAGATACATATTAGAATAAATTAAACCTAATTTATAAATATCATCATGTAATAAAAATTATATAGGATTTAGTGTCATTTTAAAATATATTTTTTTATTAACACCTTCATTAACAATTTTTATCCATAACCAAAGTAACAACTATTTCAATCATAAATGGTTATAATTTCACATATATGATAACAAATATAACAAAATGGACAAGATATGATAGTTTCATCCAGGTCCTATTATCCATTTACTTATTTAACAAATTTTGGATTTTTAAATAATTTAATAAAATATTATAGTCATAAAATATCATTTATGTTATTTTTTATAATATTCATTTAATTTAACACTAATGAAACAAAAATGATGTAACTTGAATATAATAATTTAATACTTTGGTAATATTTCATATTTATATAGTAATTTCATGTTATATATTTATTCATCTGAACTATACTTCTTTAATTATTATTAATATAATTTATTAATTTTTTCTTTTAATTAAATAAATACTATATCGGCATTTCGTAACTATTTAATATAATTTTCTATTAGCATAATATTTAAAATGAAATACGATGATTTTTTAATTGATAATTTTAAAAAAAATTATAATATAACATATTCCATTTTAATCATAATGTAAATATATTATTAATATCAATGTTAAGAGAGTGTCATTTGGTTTAATATTCGTTAATTAAAAAAATATAAATGTTATAATCAATGAAATATCACACCAAACTATCCATATATTAGATTATTTTACGTAAATGGCCTAACTCCACTCACCTTATTGGATAAAATTATGTGTTAGAAGAATTTTAAATACCTTATCCAATCATTTATATAAATTTGAAATATTTTACACTTATTGAGGAGGAAACCCATTATTATAATTACTATTAATACAAACAAACAAATAGAAATTCCTACTTAAAAAATTATACCCTCTTAGATAAAAATATGTAATCAATATTACATGTTATAATATATATAATTAGTGGAAAATAATTTTAAAATAACTGTACAAAATTTTATGAACGATGATTTTTACAAAAAATCATTTTTAAGCATACAACTTGATTAATTATTAAGTTATTCCCAGAAAAAAATAATAGATTTATGTAAAATATTATTTATTTAATATAAAATATATAAATTACCACATATTTATTCAACAATAATGATTAGCTTAAAATTTTATAACAAAAAATAAATGTCATGCATAAAAAATATTTTTTATAAACCTCACATTTACATTGAAATGGAATTATTTTTTACCAATCATATTATATCCAATAAATTAATATTTTTTAATTTAGTTATTAATGTTCATATATTCAAATATAATATTTTGGTTATAAAGGAATAATATATTACATTTCATTATGAGATGGGTTTCTATATATCAGAACCTATCAAAAATATTTCATTCGAAGACATATATATTATTAATTCTCATAGATTAAAATTATAAACCCTAAAATGGATTTTGGACGTAAACATTACATCAATCTGCTATAATGAATCACAATATATTTGTTCAACAACATCCTTTTATTTCTAAGTAACATCTTTAAATTAGTTATCACTCGAGAGATCTTTGACAAGGTGAGTAGTCATGTTCTATAATGATTTATCTCTAAATTATGTCTTATATATTATTTTTTCATCAGAGGAATGATCGGGGTATGGTGGTATGCATTGTGGTTTTATTACATGTAATTGATCAAGTATGTACATTCTCAGGAGAGATATATTGAGCACATCATGAACCTGAGAGATGTTCCATGTAAGTTCAAATCGATTTGAATCCCTTATCGATTAAGAATCTACAAGGTGCCCATATACCAATGTATTATCATTCCATTATTATAAAATATTATAACCACATTCAATTGAAAAATTAATTGAAATACCTAATCATGTAATTTGAATTCAACATTTCACTGTTGATTTTCAACATAACGTTTATATTATCTATGAGATACCATGATGTGTCGTTGAAAGGATCATACATTATGTTGCATTTTCTCATCCATATCATTTTTGAATATCTATATTTCTCCAATATAAAAATATAATGATTTTAATATAATCATATTTCTATAAAGTGAATAATGATGAGATATCTAAATTCATGTGTGAAATCAATTTTTTTTATTCGGCTAGAGGAAGGGTTTGATACGAACAACCTTTTAAGTAAATAAAATATGATTTCATAATAACCATTAGTATTATAATGGTCATATAATAATGAACATATTTTTATTTATGATATCAAGTACTAAAACTAAACAATGTAAAAGGATCATAGTAATGAATTTTCTGTAACCTTACTACAAACATGGGACTGCGATTATTTATAATATAATCTTGTACTCCATGAAAACTTACTACTAAAATAATGTATATTTTTTCAAGATTATAAAGATATAAATATTCTCTTATAGTAATTTAGTTTTGCGAATTTATAAGATTATTGACTACTACTCAAATAGATTTATGGCCAGTAGATGTTTTGCAGAGTCCAACAACAAAACCAATTGTGATGTTTGTCTATTTTGATTTAGGTCAAGGTAATATATTTAACATCACATTAGTCTTTTTTCTCTCAACCTTAAATTGATTATGTTATATTAACTGATATTCATTCATGTAAATGAATCATTTTATGTTTTACAACTATAAATACCCCTTCATATCTCTATACATCATTATACATCAATGATGAATAGTGAATGATGAACTTTGAGCTTCACCCAATTGTGGATTCTTTATTTTATGTATTATCAATATATACTAAATATCCTAATCATTATAATTTCATTAATTTGAAATATGAAATAATTAATATTTATCACCATATTATATATCTCCAAATCGACCCTTTCCACCTCCTTAATCTTTACTTCGATAGAAATTTGGAAACTCATTTGTGATATATAATATTTCCTTATTCTATGGTGACATCCATATCAATAAAAATCACGAAATGTTGGATACATTGTGATCCAATTTACTGATAATCTATCATTATCTTTTCAAATTAGAGAATATTTTATCGCCTTACCTTTCTAATAGTTGTAATATATTGAGCAGTCATAATATTTAATTAACTCAAGAAATATTTTCTTATGAATATTTAACTATTTTTGATTGACTATAATCTTGAAAATATTTTTTAGTATATAATTCAAACCATTCCCTATAAAGATATTGCCTCCATATCATTAATGAATAAATTACCTTCTCAAAATCCAAGTTATGATTTCATAAATTTTATTCACAATCCTTCAATTATCATTTAGAAAAGGCTATCACTGTGTCATTATGCACTATAAAACATACCAATAACTATTTTAATTCAACACTATAGATAAAAACCCCTTAAATACTGAAATTTAATGTTTGAATAGGTGATATAAATAACTGTATATTTAGGTAATTAAAATTTACTACACAATTATCTATATATTAGAACATAGACCACTTTTTTGTTAACATGGTGAGTGGATTTAAAAAATAAGGTAAATTATCTAAAAAATTAATATTATCTAGAATAACCATGAATACTATAGATCATTTTCAAAGTGGTTAGTATGGCCTTATTTTCATTGTATTCAATCATTTCTGGATTCATAAAAATTTACTAAATTGAAACTATATAATCCATAAATGAATATTTATATAGGAAAACTTCAACAATTATAATATTTTCATATAGGTTTTTTATTCCTTATAGTAAGTAGTACAATTTTCATGTGATATTAATGTTCTCTCATTATATTAGAATATATAATATTATCTTATATAAAGACTACCCAATACTAATAATGGATATCTCTATGGACTATATTAATTAAAGTTAATAATATTTTGGGGGAATTTGTAACACAAAAGGTAATCAATATAAATTCATTGTGTCTATACCTCATAAAAATGATATATTGGGTATAAATTCACTTTTTCATCAATTGATAGTAACTAGATTAAATATAAATAACGGAAAAAGTTATTTATCCTTGTAATTGATCAAAAAATTCATCAGTTTAGGGAAGTTGATACTTATTCTTTTTTACGAAATTTTCAGCTTCTTAATAATCAATGAAGAGTTGTGTTGATATATAAATATTCATAAAAAAAATCATAGGATCACAGATTGGTAATGAACTTTCCCGAATGAACCACTTTTAATGAGTATCTAGGAGTTTCTTCTTTAATTGAAACAACTGTATCGATTTCATTCTCTATAGAGTCCTTAAAATAAATTCATCACCTTATATGAGTTCTATTGAAAAATCATATTCATTATTTGGGGAGAGACTGTTAAGCTATTCAATAAAAATATCACTAAAATATCTTATAACAGTCATACCATCAATGCTGAGTTTCTCCCTTACCATCTTAAATAAACACCCATTTTGAATACGAATTATGTCCTATAGAATGAAAAAAAAATTATTAGATGTTTATATTTATCATCCCAATTATGGATGACCGTAGGTTATTTCAAATTATCAAATATGAAATCCATTACTAATAAATTAATGATGGATATATGTACAGAAGTCCACTCCATGCCTAAAATAAGATTTTATTAATGTAAATGGATAATTATGATATCTGTAAGAAGAAAATTCCCAAAATCTTCAATCATAGAAGAAAAACATACTTGTGATGTGATCATCATAATATTATGTGAGTTTTCTTTAATGGAACCATGTAATCATTGAGTTTCTATTGTGATACCCATTGTAAATTCTAAAAAAATAAAATTTTATGTAAATCCATAATGAAATATGATAGTAAAATATCTTTATTGGATTAAAATATTACATATTACCACTTCATTATCATACTCCACATTGAAAATAATTACCACATTATATTTTCCTTTGCCTCTAGACATAAGAGGCTTCTATCATTGATCAAAATCATTATACATCAGGGTTGATAACAACTTAGAATAATTACCAAAATCCTTTTAATTGAAACATTGTAGTGTGGGTGGTACATTATTTAGTTCTTTTCCTCATTCTTCATTTAACATCATTACATCATATCAACATTAGATTCATAGATATCATAATTTTCATACAGTTAAATCAGTTACCATTCCCCTTACATTAACATACACCATGTTTCCTTACACACATAGACCATAAATGAATTGTTATCATATTCTATCTATGATGTTAAGAAATTAATTTGAATTCCATATTTCATTTCTCAAAAAAAACTACGATATGGATAGTTAAGTCCAATCAATTTTTACACCAATTTATAAAATAAAATATTTTTCCATTGATAATTCGGTCTCTTATATGTTTTAACTTTCGATGATATAATTTTAATCCAATAAACATGTGAAAAACCATACATTCAGGTTGGATGAAAATACTGAAAACAAAGCTCACATAACCTGTAAAATTATCATCATAGTTAATAATGGATTCACCGTCCTTCATCTTCATCCAAAATAATAACATCACCTTTTTCATACAAAGAATACAAGGATGTTACTAATTGATAAATATCTTCTTAAACTCATCGAACTCGATAGAGGTAATTCCATCATGTTTCCTCATAATGTTAATAATATTCCACTATTACTATAACTATCTTGCCAAATTATAAACATACAATATAATTTTATTATATAATCAAACCTACTATAAATGTATATTATTTCATTCTAGATTAAAAATATTCACATTATAAAAAAAATGATTGATATCTTTAAAAGTTCATTGCCTTTAGAAACATAGAGAAAAAATTTCTGACATCAACAAGGATTTTCAAATTTTACCACATATACCATCAAATTTTTACTTCATATTAACACATTTACTCATTACCTGGTTAAAGGAAACATAAAAAGAGATGATATCAATTTCTATTTAAGCGTAAATAATGTTTATGTGTAAGAATAATATGAACATAAGGGGTATGAGAACATGAGAATAATATTTGATGATCATACCATGCATATCAAATATCACACAAATGAGTCATGGAACAAATATTGGTAGTTAAAAAGACATGAATCATAATAGAATTTCGATTATAATCTATGTAAGCATAATGATACGATTTGGAGGTTGTCACAACCCTAAAATTTGAATTTAATAAATTACACTATTATAGTAGTGAATGGTTGAAACACAAGGAGGATATGTGAGTATTCATATGGGTTTCAAACAATCCCACGAGTGTCAATTGTGGGGAACATAATTTTTAATTTTATACATTTACTTTTTCTATATAAACAGAATGGAGAAAAGTGGATTCAATGAAAATGCATGGGGAAATAATATTACTAATTATGAGGGTAACCTCTTCATAGAAAAAAATTTAACTCATTGCCTAATAAAATGGATAGATTTGTCTCCCTTACCAGGAGATTAATCACTCATAATAGTGATTATAGAAGTTTTTCATTTCTAGATACATCAAACAAAATGATATTTGAGCTAAATTTTCTAGAATAAATATCACTTATTTAATCTAGTAGAAAAATATTTTTAATTTAAAATGACGAATCCATGATCTCTATCACTTTGGGTGCATGAAGATTTAAATCAAGTGTTGGAGGTGAAAAAAATTGATTAAGGATTGTAATTGAGTTCACCAATAAATTCCCAATCTTAAAGGTGTTTTTTTGTGAAGAAATGGTAAATATGGAACTAAAAAATAACAATCCCCCAAATCATAACAATTACTCCTAATTCATCACAAAATACATGAATTGTCAATTTGAATTATAAGACATCAAATGAAAAGGGAAAGGGGGCGAGTTATACATCTCAAACTTATGAGATTCTCTACTATGCTCCTGCTGGTGTCTCCAGGTCTTGCTATTAGGTCTACACCACAATGATTACTACTACTGATCTAGATTGTATGATTGATACTATATTGAATTGAGTTGTTATTGATTCATTCACTCCCTACTACTAATCTTCACCTCATTAATTTTCCATTCATGCTCTGGTTTTTCACCGACTACTTCATCCAACATATGTAGGTTATCCATTGTAAAAATTTTAATTTGCATTTTTTTTGAATTTATTAGAATACAATCTTATCCA
This sequence comes from Viscum album, assembly GCA_963277665.1. Taxonomy (NCBI): domain Eukaryota; kingdom Viridiplantae; phylum Streptophyta; class Magnoliopsida; order Santalales; family Viscaceae; genus Viscum; species Viscum album. The sequence goes on along the minus strand of OY728161.1, from coordinate 526,653,441 downwards.
TTCGAACTAACTATCATCGAGTTAGTTAGGATGATTATATATGGGATTTCAACTCCCATGTCTATTTATTGACAATCATATTAAACAATGAATGATTTAAAACATTTAAAACACAATAAAAGGTCTTCTGAACAATTTACTTATAAAAATAGTTATTATTATTAATTTTAAATTCATGATAAATTTCTATTTAACAATTTTAATAGTTATGTTTTATTTAATTTATTAATATGAATTTTAATTGATTATATTATTTATTTTAATGAATTTACAATGTAAATTAAATTAAATATTTAATATTTTGTTAACATTAAAGTTAATATTTTATTAACATATTAAAATAAAATTATATTTATTATTTTAAAATTTAAAGTTATTATTTTATTAAGATAATTTTTTTTATGTAATATGATTATTACTAATTATTTTTTAATATTATTAATAATATTATTTTTATTTTAAATATTACTTTATTATTAGTTGGTATATTTTAATAATTAGTTTTATTTGTAATTAATTATTATTAAAATTTTAGTTTTATATATTTTATATATTTTATTTATTTTGAAAAACATAATTTAATGTTAATATTATTATTTATTTATTTATTTATATTTTGATTATGTTAATATTAATTATTTTATTTTAATTATAATTTTTTGTTTAATTATTATTTATTTTATTTTATTTTAATTATATTTTTTTTAAACTTATCCCCAATTACCTTCTTCCATACTATGAATGTGGGGGTGTTTTTAGCTTCCTCCGAGATGAATTAGTGGCCCTGGATCTATCTACATCACCACAACACGATACTAACATGACCAACATTCCCCATGGATGGTTAGTCGACTTGTAGAGAACTAACTCCTCCTCTTCGGATCAACACCGGAAGGAGGATGGTCTTTCCAGTTCGGAGGACCTCCTCCAAAACCCATTTTGGATGTATCTCACACCATTATAAATGGCTCTGGAAACACATGGTTGTAGTTTGGCCTCAGTCTTTCACTAGTAGTAGAAGGTTGGTAGGCAATTACCTCTCACATCATCGAAACCATTCAGGGGTGCAACTTGGAGTCGGCACTTCTTCTTCATTGGTTACAGAACCAGATCCATGTGGTGGTTTGAACTCTTCTCTACAGTGGCTCATGGCTCATATGCACCGACCAAAAATGGGTTTGAATCCTCTTCATGTGGTGTTGGCATACCAACCTCGCACAACTCGGCATTGTGAATTCGAGGTGTAGATCTACTGCGGAGTTTTGATGGCTGAATAAATCAAACAGTGGATATTCATACAAATGGTTTTTAAGTTTAAAATCTATTATGGGGATGTATCAATTTAGTAATATTTGTGATGTTTGAGTCAAACATATGTGTTTTTTTATTTTTCATGAATTGCGTCTATTTGGTGTCTAGTTGAAGTGTGTGCAACGGTGACTGCGAGAGGTAGGGGTAGCAACGGTGTGGGAAAGTCACCACTGGTGGTAACTGAAAATGATGGAATAGTGGGAGAGAATTATAATTATGCATAGTGTCTTAAATCATGGGAGCCTGGAAGTTGTGCTTCCTTGTATGAGAAAAACTAGTAGTGACTAGATGAGTAACCGCTAAAAAAGAGGAATAGAAATTGTTACAAAATAGTACAATGGTGACTCGTTGAGTCACCAATGCAACAATCTTGTAGTGATGCATTGAGTCACCATTGGATAATCTGATATACATCAAAACTAGAAGAAAATAATAAGTATTGATTAAAAACATAATAAATTTAATTTAATAAATAAAATGTTAAATATAAAATAACAAAACATCAAATAAGCTCAATTATAAATAATTGATGTTAATGTTTAAAAATTAAATTATATAATAAAATAACAATAAAAAATAATATAAAATTTGATTTAAATAAAAATTTAAAATAAATTAATTCGACAACACAAAACCTGATTAAAATTATACATTGATTTTTAATTAATAAATTGAATTAAGGCCTTAGAAATAAAATATCTAAATTATTTATCGACATAAAATTAATTAATAATCTTCGGTAAAGTTAAATAAAAATTCTAATTCCTTGTTGAAAATTTGAATGTTAAAATTATTTTTAAAAATTAATTAAACTAAATTGATTAAAAATTTAATTACAAATTTGTCTAAAATTATCATAACATGAATAAAGAAGACAAAAATGATAAAAATAAAAAACAAGAATAATAAGTAAAATTAAACTACAAAATTTACATGGGAAAATGAAACAATTATTAAAGAAATTGATTATTCAATAAATTTATTTATAATATTACAAAACTGAGATTAATTTTAAAAACTCAAAAATTAATTAAACCAAAAACCAAAAATATTAATATAAATTGCAATATAGTTACCAAATTAAAAGACATATCATATTCCACCACACATAATTATTGTTTTTCCTCTAAAAATTTCATGATTTATTATCATTAGGAAAAATGATATATGAATGTATTGATCATCTCAAAATGATTCATGTTTACCAGTTTAAAAACCGGTGGATCCAAAATTGTGAATGGGATTTTAACAAATAATGTTTATAATAATTCTTTCTCAATCTCACATACTCACACATAATCAAGAGAATCAAATAATCATCCATGTTTGAGGAAGCCTTTCCAAATATATGAGACTTCCTAATGTCTAACTAATTCTCAAATATGAGTTCAATGTCCAATATTAAAAAAAGGATAAAATTGGTGGAATAAAAACCAAAAAAATAACATTGTACTTTGATATTATCATGGGTTCCAAAAGAAAAAAATTAATTATTTTTCATGAATAACATTATTGATACAACATAAATGGTTCTATATGAATAGTTTTTCCTAGTCATTATCTGGACTTCATTATTCCCCTCACCATAATGAACTCATTTTTGACCCCAAACACATTATTTTGTATTTTCCCAAGCCATATATCTTATGTTGATCACTATGAATATGGATTTATTTAATATTATATAGAGGGATTTAGTTAATAGAAACACAGTCAGTGAATAGTGTCTTAGAGGTTATCTTTGGGTTCCAAAATTCCCATTTTACTCCACATTCAAAATATTCCAATGACAAACATTTAAACTGGACCACTAAGGTGATTTTTTTAATAATTAAAATAATGTTAGTCCCCTATGATCATGCTCAATCTTACAGTTCCTAGTTTTTTGAACTCAACACCATATACAAGTATCTTATATCACTCTCAAATATAGATCTTAAATAGAATATTCATAAAATCAATAGGCATATTCACATAGGAATTATTCATCCTTACAAGTTTCAGACTCATGGGATTTCATTAAGCCACGTATTGGCGCAATTTATATTGACCCACTACCACACACTAAAAACCCATCATTGTCCTCAAATATGAATTCTAATATGGAGAAGAAACTTTGAAAATTATATCTCAAATTGATTATCAAAACATTAGATGGATTAAATGTATCAAGGAACACAGTGAAGATAAAATGGTTTTAATTATCTATAAAATTATATTACAACAGAATCATATGTTGGAACATGATTTGTCATTAAGATTCATAAATATAATTTTTTGATTATGTTCAACCAGTTGAATATAAAACATTAATTAACACTATGAAAATGGTGTATCAGTTTAATAATTTTATTAAATCGTATATTCAATAATGAAGTAAAAATGAAAGATAAACACCCTTAATAGATACCCGTAGTATGGATGTAAAAAAATAATACAACGCATTTGGGAAGGACCACCCCCCCACCACACACACACATTTAATTACAAAATTTTATTTGTCTTTATATAAAAAAAATTCATTTTTTATCAGGTAAGCATAAGAAACAAAATTTAAATCCATGATTATGTAGTATACTTATTCTTGTAAAGTAATAATAAGAAAAAAAATTCAACAACCATAGAAAATTAATGACTCACTGTTAGAAATTTATCAGTTGGTCACCACTACGATGACTCACTTCTAGAAATGTAATGGTGACTCAAGGGAAATGTTAACTCAAATAAAAAGTTGAATCCAAAATGATTTCTTTTAAAGTATATGTGTAATATAAAAATGAATTAGGAATAATGTGGAAACAACATCCATGATTCAATGAATCTTTCAATTGTTAATTGTTGTGACTTGATAACATGATGGAATTATGCTCTATCAGTGATGTTGCAATATCCTTCTTATAGAATAGGATGGTCAGGAACAAATAAGAAACATAAGTTTCACAAAAAATGGAGTGTGAAAAACATTATCAAAATATAATAGGAAAACGAGTAAAGAAAAATAATGATCCACGAGATGACTCTGATGGATAACTAAATTTAAAGTCACCAGAAATAATTTATTCAGACCAGTATTCAAGAATAGTTAGAAGGCAATGAAGCCATTAGGTTTTTCTTTAAAATATAGTTTAACTCTATTCCCATTAACCATAATGGGTCTGTTTTCAACTTCTATAAACTATACAATTCTTGTTTTGAGAACTCTAACTATTGTAAATGAACCAGAACACTTGGATTTCGATGTTCTAGGATGTTGCATATGTATTGAATTATAGAGAAGGACATTCTATCCAACTTCAAACTCATTGTTTCTTATGATATAATCTTGAATTATTTTTTACCTCTCATTGTATATAATAGAGTTTTCATAAGTCTCTCTTCTTATATCATCAAGTTTACTTAGCTCAAGAAATTTTATATCATGAAAACTATTAAAATCGAAATTGATGGCATTAAATTCCCAATATGAGTTGTGATAAAACTCAATAGAAAAATTACATAATTTCCAAAATAACATCTTATACGGAGACATACCTATTGTGGTTATATAATATGTTCTATATTCCCATAATGATTCATCTATCTTAAGAGACCAATATTTCCTAGAGTGTGAGACATTCTTCTCTAGGATATGTTTCAGCTCACGGTTTGATATCTCAATATTTACAGTAGACAATTGATGTTCAAAATTACCAGTTTAATGGGTGAATCCACACTTTTCTATTAAATCCATAATCTTATAATTTTCAGGTGTATTACATTATCAGATATAAAGGCTTTTGGCACACTAAATCTACAAAATATCTTACTTTTTGAGAAAGTTTATAAAACTTTTGGCCTGTTTGTTGGACAGAGATACTTCCTAAACCCACATAGACATAAAATAATCAACCACAAGATTGTACTCATTCCCATGTGATGATGAAAATAGACTAATGAAATCGAAACCCCATATATTAAAAATTACAACTTTTGAAAAACCCTTTTGAGGAAACTAGGTTTCCTCCAATTATTTCCTAATATTTTGCATCTATCACATTGTATAACATAGGTATTAGCATCCTTGAATATGGTGGGTCAATAAAAACCCATCATTAAGGACTTTTTGTGATTTTATCTCACCACCATGGTGTCCTACCTTTGGTGAGGAGTGAAAAATCTCCAAAATTGGAAGCATCTTTTCTTCTAACAGACACCATGTATGTATTGAATTTGTAAACCTATAAAATAGAAAGGGATAAACCAAAATTTAGTATTTAAAATATAATATAACTTTCTTCCTTCAGTTATTAGGAAACTATTTGGGAATGACACATGCTGTTAAGAAATTTACATAGTCTATAATCTATTTCGATTACCTTATTAAGATAGTGAGTAGTTTTTCATCATCAAAGGAAGAGTTAATCTCTATTTGAGCTTCATAAGTAAACCTAGAAAGATGGATTGTAACTAAATTTTCTGCTCCTGTATTATCTATAATTTATAAATCATATTATTTTAAAAGAAGAATCCATATAATAATCTATGGTTTATCCGCATTCTTAGATAAGAAATATTTCAAGGTGGAATGGCCACTGAATATGATAACTTTTATTCATAGAAGATACTTCCTAAATATCTATAGATAATTGACTATAACTAACAACAAATTTTTAGTAGTAGTATTCTTTCTTGGTTCCACATCTAGGATTATATCACCATGATTTACCATATCATGATTCTTATCTCTCATCTGTCCTTGTCCAGCTCTAATAGCCATATCACTAGCACCCCACATTAATGAAAAAGGTGGTTTTAAATCCGGATTTGTAATGATAGGTGATTATTAGAGTTTGACATTGAGAAGATAAAATGATTCCATGTAGTTTTGACCTAATTTGAATGATAATCCTTAACCAGAAGAGAACACAATGGCATAGTGATTTTTGAGAAATCTTTTATAAACCTTTGATAAAAAAAGGAATACCCTAAGAATATTCTAACAACTGTAATATTCTATAGAGTTTCTATATTTTCAATAAAATCAATTTTCACCATGTCTACCTAGAAACCTCTATTGGACACTTTATGTCCTAACAAAATCCATTCAGTAACCGCGAACTGGTATTTTTTTCCATTTAATAACTAGGTTGGTCTCCATGCATCCTTCTAACAGTAATTCCAAATTTTTAAAACAAGTATGAAATATACTTCCATAGTGAATAAATCATCCATGAAAACCTCAATAATTAAATTAATCACATTAGAAAGTAAAGGTATCATGCAAATTTGAAATGTATCATTGGATCCACACAATCCAAATGGCATACACTTATAGGAAAATGTGCCCACGGGGTATGGGAACGTAGTGTTATCCCGATCCTCTTGAGCTACTGAAATCTGGTTGTAACCAGAATACCTATCCAAAAAATAGAAAAAATCATTCCAAGAAATCCTCTCTAGTATTTGATCAAGTAATGGAATAAAAAAATAAAACATCATATTGGTAGAATTAAGCTTCATATAATCTATCATGTTACTCCATTTGGTGGATTTTATATCATGAATTTCTTCATTTTTCTAATTTGTAACAATAGTGAAAACTCCTATCATAGGGAAAACATAAACGTAACTAACCAAAGTACTATCCAATATATGGAAGATTGTTATATTTTCTATTAGATATATTACTTCCTCTCTCAAAACCTCATTCATTTTAGTGTTCAATAGCCTATTACACTCTTTCATTGGATTATGGTCAGGTTCAATAGGTATTTTTTCATGGTGAATAAAGGACTAATTATCTTAATCTCAGCTATGGTCCATCCTTTTGTATATTTTAATTTAATCATCACATTTTACTATAATTCTTCTTGTTTATCATTCAACACGACAAAAATGATGATATGAAGTGTGGAATTCCCACCCATGAATGAAAATTTGTGATGTGCAGGTAGTGGTTTCAGTTAAAAATGATTGTATTTTCAATTAATAGAAGACACTTGGGTCTAGGAGGACTAAGGTCATCATCATATCTCATATAAGGTGATTGGAGTGAGGAATAATTTTCAATTACCAGATCAATTTCATTATTTATAGTACTACTCTCTAAAGTTGGCAACAATCTGTGCTGAATTTTAAAATATGAGTTTAATAGATTTTTCTATTCAAATTGATCAATCTTATTTATATGATATCCCTCTACTTCATAAAATGTTTCAAATATGTCGATAAAAATAGAATCACTATCAGAATCCCTCAAAATTATCTTCAGTTCTGTTGCAGATTATAAATATCCAGATAAAGTAGAAACTTGAAAGTTCTCTAGTTCTGGAAAATTTTCCAAATACATTTTTTTAGAAACATTTAGATCTTTTGAAATAAGAAAATCATTATTTTCAGTTTCCAAATTTACATCTTCATTAAAGGATTGTTCTTCATTATATTTAATGATTTCATCTTGATTTTCATATTATAAGGACTCTAATTTTGAACAATTCTCACATAACGTTGGTTTGTTGATATTTTTTAACATGTAAAATTATTTTTGTAGTTCTCCAATTTTAATGATAAGTTTACCCTATGATACATAAATAAAATCTTTACTAGTAGCCAGGAAGTGCATACCAAGAATAATGTGAACCTCTTGGTCAAACTACATATCTAGTACTATGATGTCAGTATACATAAATAGCCTCCCAACTACAAATATTATTTCAACTATCGTTCCCATATGATGAGTGAATGAACTATCATCCAACAGAAGGATAACTGTGTTGGATTTATGATCACCCAATATCAACAATTAGACCAGTGAGTATTGGAGTATATTGATACCAGCACATAAGTTAAACAAGATGTTTAGTTGAGTAGAATTTTATATGGAATAGGGTATGAAAAAGCTACCTAGGCCTTTGAGATTTTATGGGATTTACTTTTTGAGTCCAGCACTACACTCTTCAGTGAGGCTGTAGGTAGAAAATTTTTCATCTATTTTATTATTTTAATTTTTTTGAAATTTAATTTTACCTGGGTGTTTATTTAAATATTTAATGAATGGATTTCTCAATTGGACCATGGTTAAAGGATTAATAATGTAAATATGTTCATCCTTGGTATTAATTTAGGTTTAAATTTTTTATGTAATGGGATGGGTGGGGAAAAATTACCAAGGACGATATGCATATCAAGAATTTATTTAAGAAGTCTTTCATTTTATAAATTATTATTTATCTTTATAAAAATACCCATCATGACTTCAATTTGATAAATTAAAATTTTATTTATTTTGGAGACATTTTTGTGGATTTCTATTCTGGGTGAAAAGTAGATTTTTATTTCCAGGTTCATAAATTTTTTCATTTTAGGCATTTTCAAAGTCCTTTTTAGCTACTATTTGTGAGTTATTCGCACTTCTTATGACAACATCCATATCATTATCTCTAGGGATGAATTCAGTTGTGCTTGATAGTCTACCAATAATTCCAGAAGTCAAGTATCTATCTAGATGGCCCAAATGTGTTTATATATTTTTCAATCTTACAACAGTTTTAATTTTATCATATTCAAATTGGGCATGATGTTTATTCAGTTAAATTTAGAATCGTTCAGATTGAAATTAAATTAAATTTAAAATTATATCTAATTTTTATGTCCCTTAGAAATCAAGTATTCATGGAGAATTATATTATTTTTCTCTTTGTTGGTTTTGATTGTTTTTTCTATATTAGTATTGGTAATTAGTGGAAATGGTTTCCATAATCGTACATTGTTATTTCACGAATATATTTGGATATTTCCTAGAGCCAATGTAATAATTGACCTAAAATTGGTGTTGTTTAATAGGAATCATATAAAAATAATATTAAATGTTTCAGACTTTTTATTGTTGGTATTGAATATAAATGCTGGGGAAAAAGTTATCAGTGTGCCAACAAATTCAACACTGGGCACTGTATTCCCAATGATATTGGTTTTGGATTAGAAAGGCCATTGTATTTTCATATTTTTTTTGAATTCTAGTTCATTATGTATAGATTTTTACTAGTTATTTTAGAAAGTTGAGCTGAAGTGTCATTTTCAGTTCCATAACAATTATTAAAATACTTATTCACTCTTTTCCTTCTTAAACATTTATGTTTGGAATTTATGGAAATGCTGTTATAAATTTGTCTAAAATATTCATATATTTCATCATTATAATTACTTCAAACAGCATGGTCAACAGTGTTTTTACCATTTGAGGTATGCCCTTCATAAAATTCTTCCATAAGAACATGGGATAAGAGTTGATGTTTGGAAACATCCTAATCAAGTCCCTAAATCTATCCCAATCCTCATGAAATGATTCTGTATACTCTTGATAAAAACATATTATTTTAATTACATGTTCTCGTTTAAGTATTTGAGGGTAAAACTCCATGACAAATGAGTTGTACACATGATCCTAGTTATCAAATATGTTCTAATCTAGATTCAAGAACCAATTCCTAGAATTCCGTTTAATTAAAAAGGTATATATTCTCATTATATGTTCATTTTCTCTAAATTATAAGAGTGGAAGTTATTTCATTGTATTATCAATGTATAAAATAAAAAATAGAGATTCTTAAATAGAGATCTCACTAAAATAAGGTAGTAGATAAATTCGAGAGTATTTTAATTCATAATTCATCGCTCTAGGTTAAAGTGTACTGGATGACGTATTACATGAAAATTGAGGAGTTGGAACTCCATCATACAAGTCCTATAATTTTATTATTAGAGTTGTTGTTGATGGTTTTGAATCATTTTATGTATAATAAACCTATCTTATAAATTTTACATTTTAGATTTATTTTTCTTTTTTAGATTCATATTGAATTTTTCTAAATTTGGGTTTAGGGGATCTAGTATAATAGAATATGATAAATTATTAATGAAAAAATAATATTATTTACTGAAACTAGTATAAACATGATTAATATGAGTAATTGTTCATCATAAACATTAAAATAGAATTGAATGTGATAGACAATATAGAAACAGACAACAATTTATTGATTTTTTAAACTTGGTTTTTATTTTGTCAAATTTTTAATGTATTTTATGTGTTTTTTTGAAATGTTTTTTATATAAAAAGATTGTAACTCAATGATTTCCCTGATAATGACACACAAAAAAAGACTTGATCATCACAGGGAAAGAGCTCTGGTTTAAATTTATTATTTTTTCCAACTACTAATATATTATAGCTAGTATGGTCCAAACCACATGGAAGAATGAGAAAACAAAATTCCATTCAAAACTACCCAACTAGTGTCAAAAATGGGTTAAATTTTCAATTTTTTATAAAAATTTAAATATGTTTCATTAAATAATATAATGCTAAACCATATATTTTTTACTAAAGATAACTATATTAAAAACTAGCTATGATTATTAATAGAATAACAATGAACTAAGAAAGAAAAATAAGCATTGAGATAATTGATCAAAGAAAAAACTCAAGAATTCTATATTTTAGTGTTAAAAGGATGAAGACTCCACTAAATTATATTATTGAAACACATTATAAAATGGTTGATAAATATCCCTCTTCCTGATATATATCAAACAAAACATTAAATTATGGAGTTCGACACTCCAAGGTCCATCGACTATTTATAACTTCACGTAAAAGATGATTGAAATGAGTCAAAGGCTGTCACACCAATCAATATTAAATTTAATAACCCAAACTAGTATAGATGTGTTGGGCCAATCCATAGGGAAGGTATGCAAATGTTCCTATAGGTTTTAAATAATCCCACATGTCTTCATGGTGGGGGAACATCTATTTATATTTTTTACTTTTTCTGTTTTTTGATATAGATAGATTGGTGAAAAGTTAATGATATTCTTGACAACACAATTAAAAAAATATACATATGATAAACACAAAGTGCATACTGAGGAAGAGTAAATGATTCAAGGAAAATTCTAGGGGAAATAGTACTACTGATTATGAGGAGATCCTCATTATAAAAATATAAATTGAATCCATGCCCAGTTGAAATGAACGGATTAGTCTCCCTCGCCATGATATTAGTCACTCTAAATAGTGATCTAAGAAGTTCTCCCCAACTATAAACAAAACACCGCATTGTATTTGGGAAAAATATACTTGAATAAATCATACCACATTAATCAAGTAGTAATGTAATTTTGATATGAAAACATGATTCCATTATCTTTCTTGCTAAGAGATCATGATGAATGAAATTATGTAATGGAGGTGAATAAACAATTTTTTATTAATTATTGGAATTGATCTCACCAATAATTTCCAAATCATATTGTTGATGTTTTGTGATGGAATGCTAAAAATACTACCATAAATTTAAAATCCTAAAAAAATGAACAATTAATTAGAAATCATCATAGAATAAAATATTTATAAATTTGAATTATAGAAAATCGAATGAAAATGGAAGGAGAATAATTATTCCTCTCAATCCTCTCAGCTTCTCTATTTTGGTCTTCATGGTGTATCCTGGTCTCGCCTCTCTATCTACAACATGAAAAGTACTGCTAAAACATTAAGACAACTATTTGAAATTGTCTGTAATTGATGAGTGAATGATCAGTCCCCTCTCTACTGCTGCTCTTAAACTTTTTAATTCTGAAATCATGCTCTTGATGGTAACCCATAGCCTTGATCGATATAGGTTGGTTCTTCCTTGTGAAAACAGACACATGTGTTTTTTCATTAATTTTTTCCACACATTCATAGAACTTCTAAATAACAACCATCCAATTAGTTAGGGTTTAACTAGATGGGATTTCAGTTCCTACATATATCTGTAGACAAAAAATGAAAAAAAGAATGATTAAAACTGATAAAAATATGATAAATATATATAAGTACAATTTACATATAAAATTAATTATTTTCAAAAGATTTAAATTAATGTAAAATAACTAATAAAAAGTATTGATAATTATTTTTTATTTAAATTTTTAATAAATTTTTTTATTGATTATTTTATTGATTTTATTTTATTCAAAAATAAAATAATATTAAATATTAAATAATTTATTAACATTAAAGTTAATATTTTTTTAAATTAATAAAATATTAATATTAATATTATTCTATGATTGAAAATTATTATTTTAATATTAAAATTTAGTTTTTTATTAATCTAATTAAATATTTTATTAAATATTATTATTAATGTCTATTTTATTTAGTACAATTAATTATTTTATAATTATTTTAAATATTAAAATATTATAATTTGGTATATTTTAATAATTAATTTTATTATTAAATTATTAATACTAAAATTTTACTTTTATATATTTTATTTTATTAATTTGTTTAGAAAAATAAATTAAATTTATTATTAACATTTATATATTTATCATTATTATTATATTTTGTTTAAAAGATTTTATATTAATTACAATTTTTTCGGTTTTATTTTTATTAATTATATTTATGTTTATTTATATTTTTAAAAGTATATCCACCCAGTAATCTTCTTCTATGCTATGTAAAGCAGGAGGGGGTTTGCTGCTTCCTTCGAGATGTTTTAGTGGCCTTGGATCTATCTCCTTCAATACAACACGATACCTGCATGACAAGATCCCTAGACGAAGGGTGATTAGTCTTGTGGCGAACTGACTCCTCCTCTTCAGATGGACAGTGGTAGGTGACTGGACTCTCAAGTTCGGCAGACCTCATCGAACACCCACATCATTATCTCGGACCCTCCTTGAAGGCTCTTTCAACCAACAGCTACAGTTCGACTTCAATTCTTCCATAGATATGGAATGTTGGTAGGTGATGACCTCTTGCAATAGTGAAACCCTTCAGTGGTTTGGCCTAGAGTCGACCCGACTTCTTCAACGGTTGGAGAACTAGATCTATGATGCAGTCTAGGATCCTATCTATGTTGGCTCGCGAGTCATCTACTTTGATTGGATGTGAGATTGAATTATCTTCCTATGGTAGTGGCATCGAGGCCTTGCACGACTCAACTTGGTGAATTTGAGTTGTGGATCTGCTATGGAGTTTCAATTCCCATTTATATCAAAATGGTGGATTCTCCTGCAAAACGTTTTTGAGTTTTAGATATCACGTAAAATTATATCAATATGATCATATCTGTGATGTTTGAGGGTTAAAATCTGTTTTTTTTATTTTGAAATAACTATGTCAGTTTGGTGTGTGGTAGAAGTTTGTGAAACGTTGACAGCGGGGAAGCATGCGTAGCGAAGGTGAGTGGAAGTAACCACTTGCGGTTACTTGTGATGATGGAATGGTGGGAAGGAATTAGAATGGTGGGTGGTGTCTTATCGAAGGGGAGGCTGGAGGTGGTCATGCCTGGTTATTGAAAAACATGAGGTGACTAGATGAGTTCTGCTAAAAATGAGGAAGGGGTACGGTTGGAAAGTGGTACAATGGTGACTCATTGAGTCATCATTGCAACAATCTAGCGACCACTCGATGATTCATTGTTGGAAAATATTGCACAGTACAAAACAAATGAATATACGAATTAAGGATTTAAAACATAATTAAATTAATATAATAAATAAAACCTTAAATAAATATTAACAAAAAAAATTAACAAACTTGTAAATAAATGAAATTAAAGTTTAAAAACTAAATTACATAATTAAATATAATTGAAACATAATGTTAAAATTAATTTACACAAGAAAAAAAATTCAATTCTAAAACCAAAAATCATAAAAAAATTTATACATTGTTTTTAAATTATTAAATTTAATTAACCACTTAAAAATAAAAGATCTTCTTAAATTGTTGAGATGAAATTAATTAATAAATTTTGTTACGATTAAATAAAAAAAATTCCATGTTGAATAATTGAAACTTCATAGGTTGTTTTTAAATTAATTAAATGAAATATACTAATAAATTAATTATTAAATTGCCTAAAATTATCATGACATGCATAAATTATACTTAAATGATAAAATAACTAACTATAATAGTAATTCAAAGACTACTAATAATTTTAAGGGGTAAAAATAAAAAAATTAATAATGAAATTTGATTAATTATTATATTAAATTATATAATTACTAATATGAGACTAATTTTCAACATCATAAAAATTAATTAAATAAATGACAGAATATATTAATAAAAATTATTTTTAAATTTCCAAATTATTTTCCAGAACATTTTACATATGAATAATACATGGTATTATATCCTACACATTAGCATATAACATCTCATGTAAAGGCTACCAATAAGGACAATTATAATATGTTAGGCCCAACAAACATTCCATGTAACTACGGCGGGTTTTGGGTAACAACATGTGTACCCTATTATTTTTAGTCATAAGATAAAACATGTGTACCCACTTATTTTCATGCTTGGGATACAACTAGTATACCTTATTGTTTTTTGGCATGGGATACAACCCATGTACCTTCTTGTATTTTGGAGTGGGTTACAACATGTGTAACCCTTGTGATCATATACCATTTAACATTTATTGATGCCTTGGATGGAGATATTGGTTTTTCCCATTTAGTAATTCTATCAAACATATATGTTCAAAAAGATCATAAAAAACATATCATTACCCATTAAGTGAATTGGGTATCATATGTATTTAAGCAAACCATAGCCTATGGAAAATAGATAGGTTTCATAGTAATTTATAAAATCATACTCATGAAAAGATGATAGTTTCATTACCATATAACCAATGAAGAAGAAATGTGCATCATAATCATTATTTCAGTATAACATAATCCATTCAAAAACTTATATGAATTGTATTATTTTATTATATACCCATTATGTAATGAACTATAAAAATGTATTCCATCATAGAAAGAGAATTATTTGGATTTATCACATGGAACATTTCTTAAGGAAAAAAAAATTTCATTAAATTTTTTTTTCATAATACCATTTAAAAATTTCATTTTGTAAAAAATAAAACAGTTCAATATCAATAATAAAATTTCTTTTGGAAAATTTATTTTCCCCATTAAAAAACCCTTCTTTATACATAAGAAATTTTAAATTCATTTTCTTTAAAAAAATATTATAAAACATCTAAAAGAATCTTGAACATATTTTTTAAACCATTTTTTTAATACACCTCGAAAAATCATAATAAAATCTTGAAAACATATTTAAACCATTATTTTTTTGAAGGAATAATTTGAAAAAAATATGGACACAAGTCATTTTGAAATCCCTTTTCTAGAATTTGTCTTAGATAATATATTTATATTTTTGATTTTATTGAAATCCATTTATTATAAAATGACCTATGGAAAATATATATAGAATTATATGAATATTTCCTACAAAATTTTTAAAAATAAACCATTTTTTAAATCCTTTTCCTTCAAAAAAATAAGTTAAAATCAATAAATATAAATAACATTAAAGAAAAAATTTATTTAAAAATAACCTTGTATACATAAAAAGTAATCATGATGCAAATGATGTTCATGAAGGTAGGTAAGTTCTTATGTAATGAAAAATACATTTGAAAATAAAATTATTTAAAAGTTCCATGAAATGAAAATTAAAAGAATATTCATTTTAAAATAATTTATTATAATGGTAAAACAAGGGTAACAATTTCCATTAAATGGCATTGGATAATAGTAAAATGGTTACTAAAATTCATTTAAAAACAAAGTGTTGAAATATATATTTTTCCGATCAAAAATAGAATATTGTTGGATTTTCATTTAAATATTTTCAGAATTATATTAAATACGAAAGATAAAAAAATTGTATATTTTCTTTGATATAACATTAATAAGTAGAGGGAAAAAATCCCCCTTATATTTCATTACTGATGGACTATAATT
Source organism: Viscum album (assembly GCA_963277665.1). Taxonomy (NCBI): domain Eukaryota; kingdom Viridiplantae; phylum Streptophyta; class Magnoliopsida; order Santalales; family Viscaceae; genus Viscum; species Viscum album. Next base: position 526,637,307 of record OY728161.1, on the reverse strand, counting down.
ATTCTTCAATGGAATCCTAGACATTAACAGTCTTGATAAATGATGAGATTGTAACAATAAACCATTACCACTTAGGTAACATTGAATAAAAAAATGAATCGAATGAAACTACATGAAGCATAAAATATCATTAAATTATAGATATTAATTATATGAAATTTCATCGGTAAATATAAACAAATTAGAAAAATATATGCGCAAAATGAGCATCTGAATCAAATAATGAAACTTTGGAAGAAATTATATTACTAATTTGGTAACATTGAACCAATTTAACATGAATTTAATATCCTAAAATTTTAATGTAAATCCCATAAATTAATTCTTATTAATAATTGAATACATATATTGTGACCATTTACAGCATATATAAGAAACATGGGGAGAACATTAATTTTGTCTCAATGAAAATAAATGTTATATGAGAAAACCATTTGTAGTTGAGTATCTTTAGAACCATAATCCCTCAAAATTAATAACATTAATAAAATATTTTAACATAATTTCTAAAAATAAATTATAGATATATAATTTCAAAGTTAATTATATACACTACATAAACAATGTGAGTGGTGAATACTAATTGCATGTCATGGAAATTAAAAGTGATATGAAATCCCTTAGCATAACTCTTCACTTTCATTATACAGATTCAAAACTCATATTTAATAAATATATTTTTTATTAATAATAAAAAATAAAAATACAATGATAAATAACAACATATATTTATTTTTTATGTCATTATATTTTCAGTTGATTAACAAATGCTTGTTAATATACATTTTAGGTAATATTCTCTTTGTATTTAATATAATTTTTTAGATATTTATTCTTGATCCTCTTACTTAGTTCATAATTTACTTATTGAAGGAATGTAAAAAATTATATAAATATAATATATATTAGTTATATATTTATTTATAATAATCTATAAAATATAGAAATTTGAAAAGGAATACACTGTTCAGAGAGACGGTGTGTCATGACTACCACAAGCCCGCCTTCCATAGGCCAGGGGCTGGCGACGAGCATTGAAGGTGTATTTCCCTAAACCCAGGAAAGAATTGCCTTTATAAACATTAAACACACACAAACAAGAATATAGATAGATACAAAATCAAGGAAAAACTGTATAGTAAATAGAGTACGTACTGAACGGAACGATGGCCAAAATACAAGCCCAACTGTAATGTTCAAGAAAACTGAAAAGGTCAAGAATAACTGAAAACAGATCATCTGAACACCCTCCAAGGATCCTACATAAAGTGTAGGTACAACTCTCGATCAGGTCATCTCTTCAGTACGCCTTGTCTAATGTCCACCTCCAAGCTACCCCCAGTCCTGGTACCCTCCTCCTCAGTCATCGATTTCCATCGTATGCCCCAAACACAACAAGGTGCGGGCATAACCCGCACTGGGGTGAGTATAACGATACTCAGTAGGGACCCCATGTCCCTCATGATCTCAAAAAATCCTTTAAGATAAACAAAAAATAATTAAATCAATTGACAACCCTACTTATTTATATTCCCACATATATACAAATGTTATCTTCTATTACCCATCTCATTCATGAGGAAACACAAGTCCAACCCAAAATCCCAAAGCTCAACTGTTCCACAGAGGAAGGAATACCACGAAGGTAACACCACAAAGGTAAATTAAAAACCAGTACTCCACATAGAAGAATACCACAATGGAATAACCACGATGTTATCTACCACATAGGTACTCCACACAGAAGAATACCTACAAGGTATCACCCAAAAGGTAAGGACTCATCTCATTCCTGGTATAACATATTTACAGAAGTATAAACGATTAGATGTAACTACTGAATCATCTTACTCTGTTAATAAGAATACCCATGTAGGATCCTAATATATTATTAAAAACACACAGGATCCTAGTACAACATCGGACTGACATAGGATCTTAGTACATCATCAGAACCACATAGGATCCAAGTACATCATCACACCCACACTCGATCCTAGTACATCATCAGACCCACACATGATTCTAGTACCGCATAAGTATGTCGTCAGACCCACACAAGATCCTAGTACATTTTTAGTACGTCGTTTGACCCACAAAATATCATAGTTCATCCTCATTAAGTCTTCATACCGACACAGGTTCCCAAAACATCGTCAGTATGTCGTCCGACCCACATAGGATCCATGTACATCGTCAGTATGTCGTCAGACCCACATATGATCCTAGTTCATTTTCAGGCCGACACATGATCCTAGTACGTCATCAGTACATCGTCATACCCACACAGGATACTTGTACATATTCAGTACGTCGTCAGACCCACAAAATCCTAGTACATTGTCATTACGTCGTAAAACCCACACAGGATCCTATTACATCGTCACAGCCAGCTGCAGGGTAACCTCACTAAGTTCCCTTGTCTCCTAGTGGGTCTGATCCTCAAGAAAATGTTCAATACACCAACTACCATTAAGTCCCATGAATAAGTATCCCAAAGTACCTCCTCATAAAATGGGTCTCAGTGTAACAGATGGTGCATCAATCGGACGCCTGGTCTGTATGTGATTAGATTTTTAGTCTCGATGGCCCGGTTGGATTCGTGATCGATCCAACCCGACCATACCCCAACATTATCAAATCTCAAGTGGGGTATACCAAAAAGACCATCTCAATCCAAGGATTCGGGTGTCGTATACTGTTCGTCAAATGGATTCCATGTGCCCATGTTGTGGCCAAAAGGACATATAGGGTCGAAACTGATTTGGGTCTGGTCCGCCCTAGTCAGACAAACCCGGGCTGCAGGGTCTGGCCCGGCCCACACCATGCCGCCTGGCCAGTGCTATGCCACCCATCCTAGGAGGCCCACAGTGTGAGGTGGTCGTTGTGTGACAAGGAGAACATAGAGCGGCTGGGAACCGTGGGGCGGCCGTGATGCGGCAGACTGCTGCATGGCGTGGCGTGTGTCGTGCCTTCATAGGTGGTTGGTAGAAAGCCGGATTCCCTTCCATTTCCACTGTGGAACAAGGCCACAGTTCTATTCTATCAGGTGGTGCAGTCATGTCGTCGCCTTTGTCGCAGCTGACCGTGTTGCCGACTACTATTCTCAGGGACCACCAGTGTTGGTTTACATTCTCCTACAACCCAAAGAACACAAAAAAACATCAAATGATTGTGGAGAGGTCGGGCCACATTCATTTGACCCACTCACTCCACATTAGTGCGATAGAAATCAGTTCAATAAAACATGAATCGAGAAGAATTTTCAAGAACAGTTAAGGGGGAAAATTTAAACATCAAACCCTACCTTATTAGTTTAATGGTGTTGGCTTGGGGAAGAAGTCAATGATTTCGACAATCAGCATGCCCGCCACATGACTCTGATCCCAGTCCCATTCATCAGTTCATCAGATAATCGCTATTTAATAAGTCCCACGTTGGAGGATTTCACAAGGAAGGAGGCAAAGTTGTTGGAGGGCGTCATCGTTATTTGTTGGAGAAGTTTTCTTCATTGGAGTAGAAGAATTCTTCCAGGTTCTTCCCTTCTACTTTTTCCACCCAAAAATCCTCTCCCATGAACGAGGTTCTAATATAATATAAAATTAAGTAGATTAATTATATTGGTATAATTAAAATGCTGAAACTATTCGTTAATTTCTAGTTTCACCCACTTTTAAAATGGGTGTTGTCATAATTAAGAAGGGGAGTTGAGTGGTTTTCTCCCATTTACGAGGGTTCAGGTGGCCCACGCATTCAATATAAAAATGGGGGTTTTAACCCCTCATGGTCCCAACCTCCATAACCTATGTATCGATTTTTCAATTGAATTAAAATAATATTTTATTTTATTTTATTTTTCATTTCCACGAAAAACACAAAATCTATCCTTAACCCATGACATATTATGGTCTAGATGAAGGTCTCCTTAAGATAATAATGGCACTACGAGTTCAACATTTCCTTCATTTTTTAATTCCGAGCCCTAGTCCAAAAGTTACAAAAACTGCCTCACATGTTACTGATCGTAACAAAATATTGTTTAGATATTCATTACGGGAACCCCAGGGCTCGGAATCACGGGTCATCATTTTTTTTGGACTCGTAAGATACATATATAGTTTAAAAAAATACATGGAATTTCCATGTCTTTAAATTATCCCCACCTTGGGGCATTTCATCCCTAAAATTCACAATAAAAACTAAGGGAACTGTTGGGGGTACTGAGAACGTATCTAATCCTCCCACTCCCATATACTCTATTGTTGGTTCCTTTGTTTCCAACTTACATGTACCAAATGGTATCTACAGCCGACGAAGGACCCTCTCATATCGATCCTCAATCTCCACTAGAACCTCTGTAAACATCTCCCTATCATCGACCTCCAGCTCACCGTGGTCAATGATGTGAGAAGGTTCGTGCACGTATCTCCTTAGATGGCATACGTGGAAGACATCGTGAACCCGATGAAACTTAGGGGTATGTTATAGGAATTTATCCACATCACAAAATTTGTTGATCACCTGAAAGGCATCGATGAACATTGTAGGTAACTTGTTGCCCCGACCAAATCTCTGTAAACCTCATCGAGGTGAGACCTATAAGAAGACGTCATCACCATCCTCAAACTCCATAGGTCTCTGTCTCCTTCCGACATTAGACTTCTACCTACTCTATGTAGTCTTTTTCCACTCTTGGATGATATGCACATTCTCCATGGTAGCTCATACCATCTCGAGTCCCACTATTGCTAACTCCCCTGGGTTAGTCCAGCACAACGACGATCTGCCAGGTCGGCTATACAAACGCCTCAAAAGGGTCCATCACAATGGTGGAGTGATAACTGTTGTTATATTCGAACTCCACCAAAGGAATGTTATCCTTCCATCTTCAATGGAAGACAAGGAAACAAGCACATAGAATTTTCTTGAGGGTCTGAATGGACTACTCAGTCTGGACATCCATCTTGGTCTGGAAGGGGGTGCTCTAACGAAGTTGCGTCCCAGAGGAATCCTTAAACCCCTTCCATTGCTGGGAATAGAATCATATAAAACAATCGGAGATAGTCTTTGAGGGTACTCCATGTAGCTGCATGATCTTATGAACATAGAGTCATCACATGCTTTCTATTAAACCCTGATATATGATCGGTAGGAAGTGGGCCGACATGGTGAGTCAGTCGACAATCACCCAGATAGAATACTGACTGATGGATGTACGTGGAAGTCCTGTCCCTAATTCCATGGATATCCCATCCCACATCCACTCTGGTACCACTACAAGATGAACTAAACCTGCTGGTACCTGATTCACCAGGTTCACTTGCTGACAAGGGAGGCACCGAGAGACAAAATCGGCTACTACCTTCTTCGTTCCTGACCACCAGTGCTGTCATCAGAGGTCCCAGTATATCACTGCCCCTCTTGAATGTACTGGTATAGGATGATGTGCATTGGTGGGGCACTGATATATTGGGACCTCTGATGACACTGGTAACATGGTACATCTTCTAAAGAGGATGGTGTGCTCCCCACCTTCAGAAGTGACACTGGTAACATGGTACATCCTCTTCATAGAAGAAGTAGGTAGTAGCCGAGTGTCAGCACTGGTGGTCAAGAAATCCATCAGGTGACTGTAATGTGGATATATGAGCACAAAGAGACTCGTAGTCAGTGTCCCCATGTTTTGCTTCCCTAACTCGCTGAAGATATCGGGGAGTGACTGTAAGAGAATGATGAAAAGATGCTTCATCTCGATCCATAATGGATATTTTCATAGCGGTCAGTTGCTTTGTCACCTCACCTAGCACTTGTATACTATATCTCCTGTTGACTGCATCTGCAACAACATTTCCATTCATAAGAGTATAATCTATCTCCAAATCATAGTTTGGGAGGAACTTGATCCAACTTCGCTATCTCGGTTTTAGGTCTTTCTGAGAAAAGATATACCTGAGACTCTTTTTATAGGAGTAAACCGTAACATGCTTGAACATCATGTAAGGTCACCAGATCATCATGGAGAAGACCATTGCTGCTAACTCCGGGTCATGGGTAGTGTAGTTCTACTCCTGTTGTCTCATATCTCGAGAACCACATGTGATCATTTTTTGCTCGTGCATCAGTACATATCTTAGTCTGGTCCATGATATGTTTCAATAGACTATGTACCCAACATCCTCCTCTGGTAGCCTCATGATGCTGGTACTAATCATCCTTTGCCTCAACTCTTGAAAACACTATTGGCATCTCTCTGACCACGCGAAGGGTTTCCCATTCATCGTCAACAATGATAAAGGTGATGAAACTCTGGAAAAAATATGGAAAAACCCTTTGTTAGTAAATTGAAAAGCCCACGAAACATCGTACCTCCTACACACTCCTCGGTGGTTCCCAAGAAAGTATTGCCTCAATCTTCACTGGATCCACCGCAACTGCAGCCTCCAAAATGACATGTCTCAGAAAGTGAACCTCTCAGATACAGAACCGGCACATCGAGAGGTTACAATAAAGTTGGTCCTCTGATAGTGTGTCCAAGACTATCTGCAAATGATAGGAATGCTCCTCCTTAGTAGCTTTGTAGAATAAAATGTCACCAATGATGACTACTACAAAGAGATCAAGGTATGGCTCTAAAATCCTATTCATCAGCCCCATGAACACTAATGGAGTTTTGGTCCCGCCGAACGACATGACCAAAAACTCATAATAGACATACCGACATCTGAAACTCGTCTTCCGCACATCCTTTTCACTTACTCTGAGCTGGTGATAGCCTGATCTAAAATCTAGCTTTTAGAACCTCCATGCTCCCTTCAGCTGATCAATGAGTTCATCAATACATGAGAGTGGGCACTTGTTCTTCACGATAACCTGGTTCAGGTGCCGATAGTTGACATAAAGACTCAAGATCCAAGCTGACTTCTTGGGAAAAAATTGTGGCTTCCCAAGAAGAAACATTGGGCCGGATGAATCCTTTATCTTGTAAGTCATCCAACTATACCTACAACTCAAAATGCTCCTTGGGGATCCATCTGATACACAGGTGTAGAAATCGGTGCCTTCCCAGGGTACAAGTCATTGTAAAATCTCCCCTCTCTGTGAGGCGGTAGACCTAGAACATCATTTGGGAAGTCATCCGCATACTGGTCCACCACTACATGATAGCTCAGAATATCCACATCAACTGCTACAAGGGTAAGGCTATCCAACTAATGTGTAATCAGCTGCACCCTCCTCTGGGTATGTCCATCCTATGCTTCAAAGGTTCCATTCTTCCAGTGAAGGTAAACATGGTCCCATCCATGCTAACACACCGCACATTGCGCCTAATACAGTTGATTTGAGCATGGACTATAAATAAACAGTACATATCCATGATGACATCGTAAGGCCTCGATGCAGCTACTATGTGATCCCAGCTGATGTTCTCACATCCTAGTGTAATCTCACACTACCTGCACCTGTGTGTAATAGTCGAATCAACTCCTGTTGGAGTCTCTATCCATAAGGATTGAGTCAAAATATTCATCAAAATCTCTGCGTTTCGATGAAGGGCAGTTGAAATAATAGAACAGCCGACACATATGTCTATATGTACTTTAGATAAGGTTATGTAGACACATATAATACCTCGTATCATCTTTGGAGCACCATGATCGTAGGACTCAGCTGCATGGAGTTGAGCTCTCCCCTGTCCACCTAATCTCTATGTTCGGGGTTGACCTCCTGGTGGTGGTGGCGATAACATATCTATCTCTTCCAGCTGTAGAATACTCAACTACATGACGCCCGTTGGTGGGTCTCGCTGCTGGTGACTGCTCAACAAGGAAACTCTCCACTAAGAGTTCTATCTCTATCACCCCCACCTGCATCGGGATGCTGAGAGAAATCATCGAACTCCTAATCTCCCACCTGAGTACATTCTTGAAGGTCCAGACCCTAAATAACGGGTCTCGAACCATATCGGTGGAGTATCATGAGAGGTAATTGAACCTCACTGAGCACTGATCCATAGTCATGATACCCTACTGGAGATGAAGAAGCTCCTGTATGCGCACTATTCGAAGAGTCTCTAGGACAAAATCTACCTATAATAGGCTACCAAAGTCTTCCCAGAGATGTTTCACCTCATTGTGAAGCTGGATCATCATGCTCAACCATATGCATATTTCTTCCTATAGAAGATTGGCGGTACGAATCACCATGAGATCAGCTGGTGTCCTTACCCATCGGTAGACTCTCACAACGGCCTCCAGCCAATCCTCAGCCACTTGTGGGTCTATCTCACCCAGGATCATCAGTGTCCTCTAGTGCTGGAACTCGTGTAATGCGCTCTACTGGTGTGCACCCTCTGCTATTGAGGTTGGTGGCATCGGTGGCCCAACTGCTAATGGTACCACTGGTTCCTCCACCAATGCCTCTACTAGAAGAGGGCCCTACACCGACGCCTCATCGCTTGGTGGGCTATCAGTGCATACTAAACCCGGAACAAGAGCTTTTTGTATGCATAGAGGCAGTCTGAAAAGAAATAGGTGTGTCACAGTCATGAAGTTATACCTAGATAGCTAAATCAAAAGAGATCACAAAGAAAACTTTTAAAAAAAACATGTTTGCATTGTTTTCTCACGCGATGTCAAAAATTAGAAGTCCCGGTCCTGGGGTTTGGATACATCATCCTCTACACCAACACTGTATTCCCTAATCTGATAACCACACCCACTATGCTTAACACTATTTTCGTCCAACAATTAGATTCAGATTTTCTATGGTAGAACTGAATCCACTGATACCAATTTGTCACAACACATCCCTCGGGGCCCGTGATGTGACTACCCCAAGCCCTACTTCAATAGGCCAGGGGCTGGTGACTAGAACCAAAGGTGTATATCCCTAAAACAGGGAAGGTATTTCCTTTATAACCTGTAAAAGCACACAACCAAGAAAACAAGTGGATACAAACACAATGTAATACTTTATAGTAAAAAGTGTTTGATCTGAAAGGAAAAGGGTCTAGAATACAATCCAAAATATAAAGTACAGGAAAAATTTAAAAGTACAAGAATAACTAAAAATAGATCCTATGAAAACTAGCCAAGGATCCTACCTGAAGTGTAGGTACATCTCTATATAAGGTAGTCTCTGCGGTACGCCTCGTCTAATGTACACCTCCAAGCTACCTCCTTTCCTGGTACCCTAGTCCTCAGTCAGCACTGTCCATCGTCTTCACTAAAAACAAAAAGTTGCGGGCATAACCCGAAAAGGGGTGAGTATTATGATAATCAATAGGTACCCCGATCCCATCAAGGTCTCACAACATCAAAAAAGGAAAAACAAAAATGAATAAAATCAACTGACAACCATACTTAGGTATATCCCCATACATATTATTACGCTATCAAGTTTTACCCATCTCATTCATGAGGAAACACAAGGTCCAACCCAAAATCCAAATGTTATCTATTCCAAAAGTGATGGTATACCACGAAGGTAACAAAAAAATTGTATGTAACACATTGGTATACCACATAGAAGAATACCATCAAGGTATCACCATAATGGTATATACCACACAGGTACGACACATAGAAGAATACCACCATGGTATCACCACAAAGGAAAGGAATCAGCTCCTAACAGGAATAAATTATGTAGATATGTATAGATAATTATATGTAACTACTGAATCATCATACTATATTAAGAGGCAGAATGATGTAGGATCCTAGTACATCAACAGACCCACACATGATCCTACTACATAATCAGACCCACACATGATCTTAGTACGTCATGAGACCCACACAGGATCATATTACAACATCAGACCCACATCGGATCCTAGTACATCGTCATTATGTCGTTTGACCAAAAAAAAATCCTAGTACATCATCAGTACGTCGTCAGAACCAAAAAATATCATAATACATCTCCAATAAATTGTTAGATACACACATGATCCAAGTACATCATCAGAACCACACATGATCCTAATACATTGTTAGTACCTCGTCAGACCCACACAAGATCCTAGTACATGTTCGGCACATCTTCGGACCCACTCATGATCCTAGAACACTATTTCAACGTTGTCAAACCCACATAATATCCTTGTACATCGTTAGTATGTTGTCAGACCCACACATGATCCTAGTACATCGTCAAAGCCATATACAGGGTTCCCGCACTAAGCTCGCTTGTCTCTTGGAGGGTTCTCCCCTAAATCCACTAGTCACTAATCCAAAATCCTTGAATTACCACTAATAATTATCCCAATGTAACCCCATGTAAAATGGGTTTCAATGAAACAGACGGTGTGTCAATCGGACGCCCATTCTGTATTTTATTAGCCTTTAAGTCCAGAGGGCTCAGTTTGATTTTTTATCAATCCAACCCGAGCATACACTAAATTTACCCAAACTTTATGTGGGATACACCAAAATGAACATCCCAATCCAAGGATTCTTGTTCCGCAGAATGTTTTTCAAACATACGCATGGTGCCCATGTTATGGCCAAAAGAGATTATAGAGTCAAAATAGGTCCGTGTATGGTCCGACCCAGTCGGATGGACCTGGCCAGCGGTGCGACACTATGTCATAGCTGGACAGATGGCAATACATCCTCTACGTGCGGTGTGGTCATGCACCGAGCCATCACTAGCGGCTGTCAGTGAGCTGACCACACTTCCATCGCCTCCAAGGAACAAGGCAGCAGTTCTCTTCTGTTGGGTTGCACAGTCACCCCGTCACCTTCATTGTGGATGGTCATGGTGTCAGCCACCTTTATCGTGCCCCACTGCTGTTTTTTTCGATTCTCATTCAGCGCGAATAACATAAAAATGCTTCAAAAGATTTCGGTGAGGTTGGTCCATGTTCTTATTGCTCACACACATCACGTTTGGGTGATAACAACCAGTTCAATATAACTTGAATCACAATGAATTGTCTTGAACTGGTATAGAGGAAATTTAAAACATCAAACAATAACTCTATCATTCATTGGTGTTGGAGAGAGGATGAAGTCCAAGATGTTGATGTTCATCATGCATGCCACATGCCTCTGATCTCGTGCTCATTCGTTGGTTCGTCCAATAATCTCTGTTGAAGTCGTCTGATGTTGGAGGATGTCACGAGGAAGGACCCGAAGTTGTTGGAGGGTGTCAACGTTCTTCGTTGGAGAAGATGAATTCCTACAAGTTCCCCCGTTCTCCATTTCCAACCAAAAAAACCTCTACCAATAAAAAGGTTCCAATATAATTAAAATTATGTAGATTAATTATGATGGCACAATTAAAATGTTGACACATTTCATTAATTTTTAGTTAGGTCAAACAATGAAATGGGGTGTTGTCATGATTAATGAAAGGTGGTAGAGAGGTTTTTTCACATTTAATGGGGTTCGGGTGGTCCCCGCATTCTATTTAAAAATTGGGGGTTTAATCCCTCATGGTCCCCACCTCCATAACTTATGTATAGAGGTTTTAATATAAGTAAAATATATGTTTATTTTATTTTATTTTTCATTTCCACAGAAATAAAAAAATCTATCCATCACCCTCAACCTACTACAGTCAAGATAAAGGTCTCCTTAATCCAATACTGGCGCTGCGACTTCAATGGTCCATCATATTTCAATTCCAAGAACCGATCAAAAAGTTACAAAAACCCGCTTGCATGTTTACCTAATGAACTTGAATTTTTTTTCAGAAATTCATTCCGGGCACACCGGGCCTCAAAATCACGCACCGTCAATTTTTTTGTACTCATAAAATTCATATATAACAAAAAAAATTACATGGAATTTTTGGGACATTATAAATGTATTATTTTTTACTTAGTGAGATAAAACTTTATTTATAAATAAAATATTAGTTTTCATATAGATTGAATTTATTTATTTTTTAAATAGATCCTTCATTAACATATACTAATTAAAAACAAAAGGAACACTTTTATATTCAAATGTATATCATATTTTTATATTTTAGTTATTAATATTTATATCTTCCATTCCAACAGCTAGGCAATTTCTATAATAATATTTTAATAATAATTTATCGTAGTTCATTAAAATCAGTCACCTTGTGTGTTACACAAGCTATCAAACATTCTTGGAACTATGTATAATATGAGAAAAAAATATTATTATGTTTACCATAAAATAATTTACATTTTTCATATGGTGTGTGATTAACATGGTGTTACGTATAATTCATTCCCAACATATTTCATTTATATTTAAATAATATTCAATGTTGCATGAAAAATTTATTCAAAATAATAAATTTAATCAAAAAAAATACATTTCTCAAAATGTATTTTTGATACAATTTTACCATTCAAAAAACACGAGAATATAAATTTTTTTAGGGATAATGATATACTTTATAGTAACTTGTCAATTGAAATATCCACTAAATGACTACGAATATTTCCTCTAGAAGGAGACAACAGAATATTGGTCCCACTTTCTATCATTTTAATGGTATTCATGATTCATAGTTTTAGAGTGCTTCCAAAGCACAAAAATTATAACTTTTATTCCATATCCCATAATATTTGGTTTATCATGAAGAAAATCATTTCAGTTTCCATCACATTCAATATTATCATAATTATATCATGTGTAATTAGTTAATTAAAAACAAAAAATAGAATGAGAAAACATAATCATAATGGAAAACCAAATAATCATGAAAAATAATGTATTGGATGTCTAAATGAAGACACATTCATTTCAATCAGTGACACAATAATTTTAACCTAGGACAACAATTATATTTCCCCAAAAATTATGATATTATCCTATAAAAATGCATAAACCATTGTTTCTCAATTATATTTTCTAATCTTTTTCTAGAAATAGAAACTGAAATTTTATCGGAAACTGACTATAAATACCCATAGATTTAACATAAAGATATTACATATTATATCATTAATATTCATTACATAACAAAAAGACCAATGTGAAAAGTGTATGATTACACGATCATAGAATTTTGAAATCATAACCTACTTATCATATAACATAATATTATGTCTGGGAATAAATCATGACCAATCAATATAAAATAATCATAATGGGTTTAGATAGAATAAAAAATTATATCATAACATTTGAACAAGATAATGGTTTAGGGATATACATAATTCAAGAAAATAATTTTTTTACTAGTCAAGGATCACAATCAAGATAATCATTCTAGATTTGGTTCACTGCCCACTTGAAGGATTTAGTGAAGTTTCACTCTGAATAATATCTTATTTGAAAAACTACATTACTAAAATGGGTTTAAACCCTATTATAAACATATTTGTATCCTTATATATCTATCATTATCTAATAAATTTGTGTGATATATAATATACATACCACACATAACCATACAAAAATCATTCATATATTCTCTAAAAGAATATAACATAGTAATCATATCATACCTCCTGAAAAGTAAATGGGGTTCATTAAAATTTCTACTTTTCATTAGACCAAATACCATAGAAACAAAATGGGATTCCTAAAAAATTCAACTATTCATCATTGAATAATCTATGGAAATGGTGTGTGATTAATAATCTTAATTAATCTAAATTATAAACAATATATTGAATGAATATTGTATTATTAATTTGATAATATCATCAGTAAATAATAAGTAATGTAAAATTATACTACAAGTAATAAATAATGCCTTTAATTTACTACTCAAATATTTCATGAGTAAAATACCATTTTTGAAATTAAAATTGTGTCATCCAAATAAAAAATTTGAAAACCATTAATGAATACATTTTCTTTAAAAAGATATATATAACATTTTAATGGAATATTTAAACCAACAATCAGTAATGGTGTTGGGAAATCCATTTTATACTATATATGTTTAAGAAAACATTCCATTGTACTTCTATAAAAAAGTCAAAAATTACCTCATTTGGGAAAAATAATAAATTGAATCCTTTTAAAACATTATTAAAAACTGAATCATTGGTGGAAATTTATTTAGAAATATTAGATAATGTAAAAAACATTAACTAATTTTATTATAAAATCATTAAAAGGATGAAAAACTAATTTTTAGGAAGGATATATAAAATTTAGGGTTTATAAAAAGATATCAGTTCAATATGATAAATAAATAAAGGAAAATGGACAATATTATTGTAATTTTAATAGATAACCATATAATAAGAAAATTAATTAATTTATAGGGAGGTATACCATATGATATCATCACCGGAACATAATCATTGACAATCATGTTAAAAATTAGGCTGTTACATAAAACACTTACAACTTTGATAAAATTCGAATTATAAGCCCCATGATATTATAAATAAAATTTTTACATTATGTGTCATGATAATAAAAATATTCCTGATATATCTTCAAAATGGTGTTTTTAAGCATCTCATAATATAAGACAGGTGTATAACATAACAGTTGTCACAAATATGACAATTTGTGATAACAATCACAAACCTTAAGTTTCATATTTCATCATATGATTATGAGTATGAAATAATATAAATATAAATTTATTATAAATTTATTTCATAATAGAACGAAAATATAGAATTCCATATATATTATTTTATTATGATATCATATAATTCATTTCAAAACAATTTTTTATTAGAATCAAGTTTGCATGTGATAACTTCTTTGTTATTCTTCTCATTTTCAGTTTTGAAGTCTCACTATTTATATATTGATCATGGTTCCATAATATCTTGAATTTTGAAATTTATATTTATATGATATATATATATATATATCCATACATGTTAGTTATAGGAAAATGAATTACATGATTTATTGGGTCGGCAAGTCATAAAATCAAATGAATGCTTTTCTTCATTTTATAATGGATTGAATGATTAAAAATTAACAATAATTAAACATTATAGAATTATAATAACATAATAAATTTAATATATTTTTATTCGATAAACCATTATAACCATCCAACTATATTTTTTTCGAAGGAATAATTAGGAAGATACGTGGAATTGGTATGCTCTACATTCCCATGTGTAGTGTTTTCACATTTTCTTGCATTGAAAAAATTCTTATAACAATTTTTACATAATAATTACAATTAATTATACTTAATATAAATAATTATTATTTTTTAATGTATTTTATTTATATATATGTGGTTTAATAATAAATAAATTTAAAATGCTCGTTTAAGGGTTGTACCTTTTCGTTAAGAAGACTCTTTTGGCTTACACTTCAGCATTGTAGGGATGACCAAATGGAAATAAAATATGAACAATGATATAGTAATCTAATATAAGGATATGTAATTTATTGTATTATCCAAAATAAATGGATAAACATGTGTGAGGAAGAGAGGAGAAGGTGTCCCCTTTTATATGTTGTGGAACCGGAGTTCATAGAATCTTAAGAAAAAAAATTGATTAAATATCTAGGAAAACGATTCCAAATGTCTATAGATCTAATGATAAAGAGTATATAATTGAAATTTCATGAACAAATTATATTTAGATAGTTGTTTGTGTCATTTTCAACATTATTTTTTTATTAACCCCATCATTAAACATTTCTATCCTCAATAGCTGTGAAGTGCCCAGATCAGTGTGAATCACTGAGAGGGGGAGGGGGTGAATCAGTGATCCCTTAAAACTTTTACTAATTGATTCTTTATCAATTAAACCTCTATGGCTGGTTAAAGCCTCGATCCACTCTTCTTGTATCTCTCAACCTTTCCCGGATAATGCAGTAATGAAAAGGCACAGGACACAAGGATTTACAAGGTTCGACACCAAAGGCCTACATCCTTGCCATGCTCTCTAAGCATGGATTCTTCCATTATAACTTGTTAGAATTACAATGGTCGATACAGAGTCTCACTGTATCTCTCCTGAGTCCCACAGGAGGGTCTTTATACTGCATCCCACAGTGTTACCAGAGTCCCACTGGCCTGCTCCAGAATCCCACTGAAGACTTCTTCTCCCTGAGTCCCACAGGGTCTTCTCCTGGCTCCTCAAGTCGCACGAGTAGCTCTTCTTCACTTTAAGGTCTTCAAGTATCTTCAGCAGTCTGGGATAAAGACTGCTGGCCTTGCTCTGTACCTCTGATCACTTGTGATGATCAGGATCTTCTCAATCTACTGAAAACTCAGACAACCAATCTCTTTAACTTCAGTCTGGCTCAGTCTCAGTTCTGGTCTTGGACAATTCAAATGCACAACACTGATTTGGCTATGTTCACGTGTGCACGTGCATGCATGCATGCATGCACTGTCCTCTTTTTCTTCTAGGTGCAATAATTCCACAAAGGGTGTAGTCACTTTAAGCACACACCTTCTTCCTTGAACTTCACACTTTTGTTCAATGTGTTTACACACTTAAATGTGTGTTATACTTTGTGTGAGTCTTCCACTTCTTTCTTCTTCTAAGTGTGAACACACTTTTAGTGCACACACTAGGTTCGGCCAACTTGTCTCTTTGCACACACTTGTTTCATTTTGCACACACTTGAAACTTGGCCTTCACACTTCTTGTACATAAATGGCTACGACATCTTCACTTGTTGCACACACAATTTATTCTTTTAGTCTTCTTTGCACATAAGGCTTTGCCTTCACTTTGCACACACACGAAATGTGTGGTCTTCACTTGATGCTTATGTACACACTTGGGTTCTAAGGTCCTCTTGTCTTCCCACTTGGCTACGGACTTCCTTGTCTTCTTGCACACACACAAGGCTACGGCCTGTTTGTTTTTCTTTTTGCACACATGTAGGCTTAGGTGTTTTCTCCTTTTAGCGCACACACACTTGGTGTGTAATTCTCATCACCCGAATCTCCTACTGCCCATATGAAGGCGCGCAAGTGCTTGATGAGCCGTGGCCTTCTCTTCTTCACTATGCACACACAAGTGCTCAAGCCTTGGGTTCTCTTCTCCACTTGGCACACACACACACGAGGCAAGGCCTCGGCTTTCTTCTCCCTTCTTGCACACACAAGGCATGCAAGCCTCTGGTGCCCTTCTTGTTTAGCACAAGGCAATGCCTTGGCCTTCCACTGCCTTTGCACACACTGCCCGAACTTCAGGAGGCGCGCAAGAAGGTGCAGCCTTCTCTACTTCAACACTGCCTGCCGCGCAAGGCACCAAGCCACGCAAGTCCTCAGATGTAACCGGCCGCACTAGCCACGGGTGCAAGGCACCGCGGGCTCCTTCCTCTTGCCGCGTAAATGTGCAGGCAGTGAGGGAATCAACCACGGGCGCGCAAGAATGCTGCGGCCCCGGGTTCTTCCTGTCGCGCAAGGAAGGCGCACAGGGATCTCTTTCGGGCCTCGGGTGGCACCAAGATCTTCATCCGCGCAAGTGTGCGCGGTGGCTTCAAAACTTCGCGAGGCAGAGGGATGCGCTCACGGGACTTCAAAACTTCAGCACATCAGCAAGCGGCACAGAGGGCTCGGCCTCATTTTTATAGGCAGAGACTGCCTCGTATCGTCCGCGTGATAATAACTTCAAACACCTGAGATCTTCAGATCCTTAAAATCTTCAAATCTTGATTTTTATACTTTGTTTCAACGCGGGTTTCCTATTCTTCGGTTTCCTCCTCGTGCATGCGATTTAGAACGCATGCACGGCCTTCTTTTCTTCCAATCCATGCAAATCATAAACACCCCATGGCCTTCGGCAGCTTTGCTTGCCTCGGCCTCGACCGAAATTCCTCATTTGTTGTATGCAAGCCAATTTTAAGGCATGGATGTATTCAGTGTAGCCATACGAGCCGAATGGAGGTCTCGGTTTCGAAAATGGTGGTCGGGAGCTCGAGAACACTGCTCGGGAGGCTCTGGTTCATGCGGGGACGTCGCGGGTGGCTTCGCATGGCGCGGGGAAGAAGACGCGCGGAGAGCCGTTGGATTAAAGATTTGGACGGCCGCGATCTGGTTGGGCCGCGGCGGATTAGATGGGCGGCCGAGATCTGGCGCGCGATTGATCGTGCGGCCAGGATCGTTCCCGGGTGAAAATTCCGCGTCCCACATCGAAACGGGGCGCGGTTTTCACGCGGCTTATTAACATGCCGCTCCCCCAGCACCCTCAATTGAATCTCCTCCCTCCACGGTGCCGCCCCGCACCGTGTTCTCCCTGCGGGCGCGCTCTGCGCCCACTCTGCTCCTGCGGGCGCGCCACTGGCGCCCACTATGCACCTCTCGGGCGCGCGGGCTTCACCACTGCGTGCCCTCGGGGGCTTTATACACGGCCCCCCTGCCTCTCGAGCTTGCACCATGGGATCCCCCATGGGCGTGGCGCCTAGTGCCCATATGAGCCGTGGGGTTGAACCCGTGGGCTGGCTTGAGATGGCCAATTTTTTGGCAAAGGACAGAACCTAGACTTTGTAAAAACAATGTCCTCCTTGTAAAACATGCTCAGTGCCAAGTGCCACTTCTTCCATCTTCCTCATTATTTTTCTTCTTCTTCAATATCATTCCTTTCTTCTTCATTAGACTTCCTCCATTCTTTATTCAACAAATAATCATCATTTAAGAATGGAATTCTTGAAGGATCTTCCATCAACCGATGCTCCTGAATCAAAGATTTATTCAATGTGCTTCATTGATCCAATTAGAGATCAATTGAAACTTTTTCACATTTTCATGCACTAAGTGATAGTGCATGGTCTTCTTTAAATCCACTTCATCCACTTAGAAGTTGTGGATGGATCTCTTACTTCTCCTCATGCATTGTCAATACAATGCATGGTCTTCAAACAATGTTGTGACATTGTATCATCAGGATACAAGTTCTGAGAACTTAAAGATCAGTTCAGCAATCGTCAGAGTTAATGATGATGCTCCATCATCATCCATTCTTCAAGTGGTGTAACTTAGTATCATCTTAATACAAGTATTGAAACATTAAGATCAGTTCTTCAATCGTCTGATATTCTTAGAGAATGTTTCAACCATATTCTCCAATGCCACTTAGTGAATCTCTTAAGTGACATGCCTCTTAGTACCATGGCCATTCTCCTTCACCACCAACACCATCACACCCTTTGGCATTCACATCTTGACAATTCCTTGACTCCCATTCATTCCAAGACAACTTCATGTCTCATTGAAAACAAATGCAACATAATGCACTTCAATCTCCCCCTTTGTATTTGTTGTCAATACACTCCTTCAGCACATATGAATTGGTCAATATGTGTGCCCAATCTTTTCTCCCCCTTATTGGCAATAAAATGCAAAGGTGTGGTGTGGTACTCTTTCACAAATATCTCTTCCTCCCTTCGAATAGCATCTTCTTGAAAAGCACTAAGAGAGGGATGATGTCACATGTTCACTTGAGCAATGAACCTTTAGTAAATCAGATCTAAGTCTACTTGGGCTAACCCGGTGTAGAAAACAAGAGTGATGTGACCAAGGAACTCAATGTTGTACAACATTCACTACACATGTGAGATCATGCTTAGGGGTTTGAAATTTTTCAGATATTACAATGAATTTGCTAAATCATGCACATGCTTCACAAAACTCATTAGAAAGTTCAGGTGCAAAGATAAAGCTCCCCCTTTCATCCAGTTGTCTTCAATCCATACCCCCCCTTAATTGACAAGATAAACTCAATTAAGAAACAAGGTATGAAAGTATGATTGGAATATCTTCACTTTCTCAAGATGATATTAATTTTAGAACATCATCTTCTTCAGATTTGCTCCCCCTCAAGGGGTGCACTCCATTCTGTCCAAACCATCCTCCAGATGAGAATGATCATCATCTTCAATTCCCTGCAATGTCAGCACATGTATATACCAAGAGTATAAGGGAATAAGATGGAACCTCCTTGGTTCATCAATGTGAACAACAAGGTTGAGAAGATTCTCTCAACCAAGATGTCCCATTTTCACCAGTCTTCACACTTGCACATTTGATCTTCAATGATGTTGGTGCTGCTGTGGATCTCAATACATCTTCATGTGAAATATTTTTCTTCCCTCTTGCCTTAGCAATTGCCAGAACATCATCTTCAGCTCTTTTCAGATCTTTGGCAAGTTGCAACTGATTTGGCCATATGACAAGTAAATCATTTGGAAGAGTGGCCTCAGTTTTGGAAGTTCCACATGGTTCTTTGGATGCTGCTAAGATACCTCTCTTAGGAAACTTATTTTCAATCAATCCCTTCTTCTTCTGGATTGATTGTCTTTTGGAGTTCAGTCTGCTTCTATTTAGTTTCATGGCTTCTTTACAAAGGTCCATGATGTGTCCTTTCTTTCCACAGAAGAAGCATGTTTTCTTGGTGGCTCTTGTTGATGCATCACCCTTCTTGGATTTGAATTCCAAGGACTTCTTTTCATTATTCAACTTTTTCTTGGGAGCATTTTCAATTTTCTTCTTGCTTCCCAAGGAATCTTTTTGAGCCAGGTTCTGTGATCTTTTCTTCTTTTGAGCTCTGGATACAGTTGGAGACTGACATGTATCTTTTTGACCACTTTTGCAATCATCCCAGATGTTGTCAAGTAATCCAAATCTATTTGCAGTAAACAGATGTCTCTGGACCTGTGGATGCTGCTTCTTTTCTTCTGGCTTGCTCCCCCTTGGCATGTGCTTCCTCTGTGCTTTGGCATTCAGTGGATTGTACCAACAATCCTTTGCACAATGCCCATACTTGTTACAACACCAGCATTGTCCCACGAATCTTGACCTTTTCAGTCCTTCTGATTGTATGTTACTTTTCTTGACCTGTTGTGCTGTTTCAGGAGAGATCTCTTTCTTCACTGTCTTCATCCATACTTGTTTGGATTCATTCTTCCATCCTGCACTTTTAGTAGAAACACTTTTAGAAGCATGAGTACAAGATGGTATGGATGGTACCTTCTTTCTAGAAGATGTTGCACTTTCATTGGAGGATGTCTTTCTCTTAGAATCATCCTGCTCAAGGTTCACTTGAGTAGAAACATTTCTTCTTTCAGCTGACTGGGAGGATTCAGCTTTGGGTGATTGCTGATTTTTCAATATCACCTCTAGTTCTAAGCATTTCATATTGAGGGAGTTCTTCTCATCCTCAATAGTTCTTAGCCTTCCTTCCCACTTCTGTTTCAGCTGTTCCATCTGGTCATCATGCACCTTCTTTAATTCAAGCAATGAATTGTCAAGCTCCTTCACCCTTTTGACTTTTTCTTCAAGTTGAGCATCTCTGACAACCATTGAAACTTTGTGCCTCTTTTCCAGTGCATGGAAAACATCTTTGATTATTATCATAAAGATTTCTTTCTCAGAAAGGCTTCTCTGCAATTCTTCAGCAGTGTCTTCATATCTTTCATTGCAAAGAGAAACGGTTTCATCTTTAGCCTTCACCAGCTTTCTGAGAGTGTTGGTTATGCCAACCCTTTTTGCCAATTGGACTTCCAGAGAATTGGCTTCATCTTCTAGCTGTAATTTTTCTTCTTGAAGATCAAGGAGGCCTGTAGCTATACACATTGCAATTTCCTTGGGGACTCTCTTCTGAAGATATTTGATTGCATTTAGAAGATCATTGCTCCTTCCATCTTCATCACGGCTAGAGCAGGCTTCATCAGAAGAATGATAAAAGGAATTGTCATCTGATGTGACTTTCACATTTCTTTCCATAGAAGGAGTTTCTCTGATTGCAGCAACCTTCTTCTTCATCTTCTTGGCCTGTTTCTTCTTTCTATTTTTCTGAGTCTTGGCAGATATCTCCATTTGAGGCTGGTCACTCATTTCCTCAAATCTGCACTCCATAAAGACTCCCTTGGATCTTTTAGAGGCAACCTCCCTCTGATACCAATTGAAGTGCCCAGATCAGTGTGAATCACTGAGAGGGGGAGGGGGTGAATCAGTGATCCCTTAAAACTTTTACTAATTGATTCTTTATCAATTAAACCTCTATGGCTGGTTAAAGCCTCGATCCACTCTTCTTGTATCTCTCAACCTTTCCCGGAGAATGCAGTAATGAAAAGGCACAGGACACAAGGATTTACAAGGTTCGGCACCAAAGGCCTACATCCTTGCCATGCTCTCTAAGCATGGATTCTTCCATTATAACTTGTTAGAATTACAATGGTCGATACAGAGTCTCACTGTATCTCTCCTGAGTCCCACAGGAGGGTCTTTATACTGCATCCCACAGTGTTACCAGAGTCCCACTGGCCTGCTCCAGAATCCCACTGAAGACTTCTTCTCCCTGAGTCCCACATGGTCTTCTCCTGGCTCCTCGAGTCGCACGAGTAGCTCTTCTTCACTTTAAGGTCTTCAAGTATCTTCAGCAGTCTGGGATAAAGACTGCTGGCCTTGCTATGTACCTCTGATCACTTGTGATGATCAGGATCTTCTCAATCTACTGAAAACTCAGACAACCAATCTCTTTAACTTCAGTCTGGCTCAGTCTCAGTTCTGGTCTTGGACAATTCAAATGCACACCACTGATTTGGCTCTGTTCACGTGTGCACGTGCATGCATGCATGCATGCACTGTCCTCTTTTTCTTCTAGGTGCAATAATTCCACAAAGGGTGTAGTCACTTTAAGCACACACCTTCTTCCTTGAACTTCACACTTTTGTTCAATGTGTTTACACACTTAAATGTGTGCTATACTTTGTGTGAGTCTTCCACTTCTTTCTTCTTCTAAGTGTGAACACACTTTTAGTGCACACACTAGGTTCGGCCAACTTGTCTCTTTGCACACACTTGTTTCATTTTGCACACACTTGAAACTTGGCCTTCACACTTCTTGTACATAAATGGCTACGGCCTCTTCACTTGTTGCACACACAATTTATTCTTTTAGTCTTCTTTGCACATAAGGCTTTGCCTTCACTTTGCACACACACGAAATGTGTGGTCTTCACTTGATGCTTATGTACACACTTGGGTTCTAAGGTCCTCTTGTCTTCCCACTTGGCTACGGACTTCCTTGTCTTCTTGCACACACACAAGGCTACGGCCTGTTTGTTTTTCTTTTTGCACACATGTAGGCTTAGGTGTTTTCTCCTTTTAGCGCACACACACTTGGTGTGTAATTCTCATCACCCGAATCTCCTACTGCCCATATGAAGGCGCGCAAGTGCTTGATGAGCCGTGGCCTTCTCTTCTTCACTATGCACACACAAGTGCTCAAGCCTTGGGTTCTCTTCTCCACTTGGCACACACACACACGAGGGAAGGCCTCGGCTTTCTTCTCCCTTCTTGCACACACAAGGCATGCAAGCCTCTGGTCCCCTTCTTGTTTAGCACAAGGCAATGCCTTGGTCTTCCACTGCCTTTGCACACACTGCCCGAACTTCAGGAGGCGCGCAAGAAGGTGCAGCCTTCTCTACTTCAACACTGCCTGCCGCGCAAGGCACCAAGCCGCGCAAGTCCTCAGATGTAACCGGCCGCACTAGCCACGGGTGCAAGGCACCGCGGGCTCCTTCCTCTTGCCGCGTAAATGTGCAGGCAGTGAGGGAATCAACCACGGGCGCGCAAGAATGCTGCGGCCCCGGGTTCTTCCTGTCGCGCAAGGAAGGCGCACAGGGATCTCTTTCGGGCCTCGGGTGGCACCGAGATCTTCAGCCGCGCAAGTGTGCGCGGTGGCTTCAAAACTTCGCGAGGCAGAGGGATGCGCTCACGGGACTTCAAAACTTCAGCGCATCAGCAAGCGGCACAGAGGGCTCGGCCTCATTTTTATAGGCAGAGACTGCCTCGTATCGTCCGCGTGATAATAACTTCAAACACCCGAGATCTTCGGATCTTTAAAATCTTCAAATCTTGATTTTTATACTCTGTTTCAACGCGGGTTTCCTATTCTTCGGTTTCCTCCTCGTGCATGCGATTTAGAACGCATGCACGGCCTTCTTTTCTTCCAATCCATGCAAATCATAAACACCCCATGGCCTTCGGCAGCTTTGCTTGCCTCGGCCTCGACCGAAATTCCTCATTTGTTGTATGCAAGCCAATTTTAAGGCATGGATGTATTTAGTGTAGCCATACGAGCCGAATGGAGGTCTCGGTTTCGAAAATGGTGGTCGGGAGCTCGAGAACACTGCTCGGGAGGCTCTGGTTCATGAGGGGACGTCGCGGGTGGCTTCGCATGGCGCGGGGAAGAAGACGCGCGGAGAGCCGTTGGATTAAAGATTTGGACGGCCGCGATCTGGTTGGGCCGCGGCGGATTAGATGGGCGGCCGAGATCTGGCGCGCGATTGATCGTGCGGCCAGGATCGTTCCCGGGTGAAAATTCCGCGTCCCACATCGAAACGGGGCGCGGTTTTCACGCGGCTTATTAACATGCCGCTCCCCCATCACCCTCAATTGAATCTCCTCCCTCCACGGTGCCGCCCCGCACCGTGTTCTCCCTGCGGGCGCGCTCTGCGCCCACTCTGCTCCTGCGGGCGCGCCACTGGCGCCCACTATGCACCTCTCGGGCGCGCGGGCTTCACCACTGCGTGCCCTCGGGGGCTTATACACGGCCCCCTGCCTCTCGAGCTTGCACCATGGGATCCCCCATGGGCGTGGCGCCTAGTGCCCATATGAGCCGTGGGGTTGAACCCGTGGGCTGGCTTGAGATGGCCAATTTTTTGGCAAAGGACAGAACCTAGACTTTGTAAAAACAAAGTCCTCCTTGTAAAACATGCTCAGTGCCAAGTGCCACTTCTTCCATCTTCCTCATTATTTTTCTTCTTCTTCAAGATCATTCCTTTCTTCTTCATTAGACTTCCTCCATTCTTTATTCAACAAATAATCATCATTTAAGAATGGAATTCTTGAAGGATCTTCCATCAACCGATGCTCCTGAATCAAAGATTTATTCAATGTGCTTCATTGATCCAATCCGAGATCAATTGAAACTTTTTCACATTTTCATGCACTAAGTGATAGTGCATGGTCTTCTTTAAATCCACTTCATCCACTTAGAAGTTGTGGATGGATCTCTTACTTCTCCTCATGCATTGTCAATACAATGCATGGTCTTCAAACAATGTTGTGACATTGTATCATCAGGATACAAGTTCTTAGAACTTAAAGATCAGTTCAGCAATCGTCAGAGTTAATGATGATGCTCCATCATCATCCATTTTTCAAGTGGTGTAACTTAGTATCATCTTGATACAAGTATTGAAACATTAAGATCAGTTCTTCAATCGTCTGATATTCTTAGAGAATGTTTCAACCATATTCTCCAATGCCACTTAGTGAATCTCCTAAGTGACATGCCTCTTAGTACCATGGCCATTCTCCTTCACCACCAACACCATCACACCCTTTGGCATTCACATCTTGACAATTCCTTGACTCCCATTCATTCCAAGACAACTTCATGTCTCATTGACAACAAATGCAACATAATGAACTTCAAGCTGTAACACCTACATAAATAATAAACCGTTATAAGTTTACATAAATGGTAAAAATAGGCCCATAAATTCCCATGTTATGTAAAAGTTAATAATATAGTATCCATCCATTATAATTTTATGAATTTTTTTCTTCATAAAAAATTTATTCAAATAGTATTATAATAAAATATCTCATAGGTTATTTTGATAATATACATTTAATATATTTATAATGACACCTTGAAAAATATGTAATTATAATATAATATACTACTTATTCCCTATTATTTCATATATATATAATCTAATTAAATTTAAATCATAAATTCATAAAAAATGAAAAAAATTTATTATTTTTAAAATAATTTATTATTTTTATTTAATTGAATTATATCGGTGGGAATATTGTGTAGGAATTTTATGTAAATATAAAATATTTGTTTAAAATATAATATTATGAAGACAAATTAATTTTCATTTTAGTTCAATATTAATAACATAACCTATCAATTTTTTTATCTGCATTTAAAAATTTTATAGATATTAATGTCATTAGAGTGATATTTTTTAAGTATTATTTATTTAAATAAATATAACGATCATAATAAATGAAATACTAAAATAGTTTTCCATATCTTTTAGAAATGGATGACAATAGATTAAAACAAATATCTAGTAGGATTGAGGAATGTGGTAGAGAAATTTAAAAGACTTAACAAACTTTTTCAACATTATTTTAATCGTTTTACCCTAATCGAGGTGGAAAATATTTATGATGGTTAGTATTCATATTAAAAAAATTAAAAGGTTCATAATATGAAAAAGTTATCTTAATGATTCTAAATATTTAATCCATTTTAATGATTTAAAATCGATATGCGGTAGAAATTCGGGATAAAATATGCATGAAAAACATGTTTGCAAACCAATATATAGAAAAATATATTTTTATTTATAAAAATGAATTTAGTAATAAAATATTTCATGAAAAAAATTAATTTTAATGATAAGAAATTTGAATAAAAATATAATATATTAAATTCATTAAATTTTTTTCATCGATAGTTATTAATTTAGTTTACAAAGAGAAATATATGATTCACCCATAGTATTTTTCTTAAAATTTTTTTTTATTTCAAATGATTTTATTCTTATTTCTATTTAATTATTATATAATGAATTTTATTTAAATTTTTATCAATTTGTTTAGTCTACATCATTCAATCTCATTACACATCTCAGTTATGACAATATAATATATTATAGTTTGTTTAGACTCGAGTTCATGTGTATTGAAATCCATTGATGGATATTTATTTGAAGAGAAATATATAAAATAATCTTATGTTGTTATATAAATAATAAATATTATCTTCATAATTATGTATTGTGAATCATGAATTTATTTATGATCTAGAAATGAACTTCGTTTTGTCATCCATAAATTTAAATCATTATCACCATCAAACATATCCCTTTTAATCATAATAGATCCCAATGATCTAGTTCATATAGATCTAACTCAAATTGAAATAGTTTTTTTCATAGTAAGTAGTGTGAAAGGAAATATATCCACTAAAAAAGTTTTGTGGAATATAAAAATGAACATAAAAGAAGTATTTTAGTCAAACCTAACCACAAGTGTTTGTGTAGATTCAAGATGAATTAATATAATAGAAATTGAAAATAATGAACATAATTTTATAGTGTCGTTTCGAAAAATATGAGTAAAAATATCTAGAAAGAACATTAAAACGTGATTAATTGTTACATAATAATTTGTAGTATGATTATATGCCTTGGAATATATAAAAAGGTCCATATAAATAATAGAATAAATCCGCCTAAAAATTATGTGGTAGTGATTAAACCCATCACAAGGAGATAGAATGTAGGTTTCGTAGAAATATTCACTCCTCACACTGGCATGGAAGGATGAATTTTAATATTTCAAGGATAAACTAAAATAATCAAGAATAAATTCCATAATGGGATAGATTTATTCACAAATATGAAAATGGGGGATCCAAAAAAATATATATGGCCTTAGATTCCTTCTCATGTGACTATCATTCTCAAAACATCACGAGATATCCTAAAATAAATAATAAATGTCTACATCCGGAATAAACACTATAAATGTTTATATTCTTTCATATTTCTATAAGAACCGTGAATAATGATCTCCTCCAAATAGCTTTGTATCTCGCCCATATTGATGAAAACATAGTTGATCTCAATATATAACACTATCATATATAATTAAATTAGTAAATAAAAATAATGGAAAACTCAAGATACCCTTGATATCACATCATAGAAATCACATGAATCAACAAATATTAAAAGATAAATGATTTGTACCCCTTGGATGTTGTAGATTAACATTTTGCAACTAATAATAAAACTATATAACAATGTACAAGGTGGGATTATATATTATATAATCAATAACTAGAATTTATTAATACTACTAAAGTGTTAGATGCTTGAAGATCCACAAATAAACAAAATATAGCATTCATTCAACTAACAGATCAATTAAAATTAATGACCCTAAATTCCATGTGAAATTTTATATGTGACTAAACAATAATATTAAAAATATTCTGGAAATAAGGAATATATTTAATGAAAAAAACCAACTATAATAATTCATGAAACTGACATTTTCCATGAACAACAAATTAACAATTTAAATTACATTCTATATACAAAAATTTAAAAATTTATTTCAAAACAATAATGTTTCATTATAGATTCAAATTAACTCTAATAAACATCCCATGCTAGAGTTATTGAATTTTCACATGTATTCATATTTAAAATGAGGTATAATGAAAATAAAAAGAAAACAATTATTTACATTAGAAAAATGAAAATTTCTCTATTTTTCCAATTGTGATAAAATGGCTGACCTAGTTCATACCACATTCGGAGAATCAAAATTTTCTATTACATAATATAATTCAAATAAATTGTTCAATTTTTTTATTAATTTTATGAAACGAATAGAGTTTTTGAAGATAAATGAAATGGAAAAAATAATCAAGTATGAAATACATGAAAGTAAAGAACAAACATTTCCATTATGGATGTGTTACTGGGTTCCATAATTCATATTGTTTTTATTTTAATTTAGGTTGTTAGCTTAATCAAGAAATAACACTCAGAATTCCTGATTATTTTATTATGTGGTTGTGAATCCTTTAATTAATAAGTAAAATGTTACCACGTCCTCGTATAATCAAGACTTGTAGAACACCTAAATCCAGAGTATAACACCTTTTATGACACTTCTCCATCGCGTATCATTTCATCCATTGAATTTTTAAAATCAATATGGTTAATCGATGGTGATAAAATTAATGGAAATGTGAAGTTAATATAATTAATATTATTTTTACTTCAATATCATTGTAGGATATATCCATAATTGTTCATGTTATTTTCTCTCACCAAAAACATATGTAAAACCTATTTCTTGATGTGAAAAATTAATGAAAATGAAATTTATCATCCCCGTGACACGCTTTGTGTTAGCCCATGATTTTCGAGGTTAAGAGGTTATTCTATGTGAATGAAAGGGATTAAGATAAAATAAAAAAAGTATGAAATAAAAATAAAATATAAATGGGTTGAATGTATAACTATGACTAATTAGAAAAATTTTAGAAGAAGAATAGAATAATGTGTTTGAGAAAGTGGATTTAAAAAAAATCTGGAACTCATTATTTAATAAAAATACCAAATATTACATATAAATTAAATAATAAAATATAAGATATTAAAACAAAACAAAAATGAAAACAGTAGTTCAGCATGTCCAACATATATTATTCTCAATGTGGATGTGATCTCCAATATAGTGGGTATCTCCTCCAATATTTATAGATGTGGATTCATCCTCTATATGTTTTCTAAATCCTCTACTAATGGAAAAATTATTTCATCATATCACAAACACCTATGACATATATTTTCATAGATACACTAGAGAATTGAAGTGTATCCTTATTTCATCATGGAAAATAGCCGACCAAGGACACACCTTCTTGTATTAGTTTCATGTCATTCAAAGGACATAGAAGAATTGTGGTGTAAGTGGAAGTGGAGGAATTTCTCTAGCAGTGTTGTAGCATCACTGTATCATGGTAGGGTTGTTCCTACAATACCTTGGTCTTCACAGTGGTAGTAGGGGGCTTCTAAATGTCCACCATGGTTATCGTTTGAGCTCTTATTGTCGATCCATGGTGGGGGTAATGGGAGATTAGCTCAGTTATAAAAATTAATATGGTAGAGATGGTAGTATATTTTTATAATAGTGGGGTTAGGATGAGGATTAAAGCATTGAGATAATTATTTCAGTAGTGTAAGAAAATATTTTGAGATGTACATGAATTTTTATGTGGAATGAAAAGTATCAAGGATAACCACTATAATATATCTGAAATGAGTTGTATCATCATTCCACAAGTTCCACTGATTCTTGACCTGAGACAGTGGGCCAGAAGACCCCATGTGAATCTCCAAAAATGCTAGAGGCTTCTGACTAGAAGCTGGGTCTATAGGTGAGTCTATGGGGAGACTGTTCCCCCATAGGAAAATGTACATTGAAGTGGAAGATAATAAATGTGGAATCAGAATTGTCTAAAATGATACTATGATGATGTTAATGTATGATAATAAAAGTAAATAAGTCAATGTGTAGGGGTAAAAGGTACAACCATAGGCTACATGTTGACAAAGACTAAAAAGACAATAGACTACCACACAGAATCTCAAGCATGACTAATTCCTCTTCTCCAAAGACACTATCTAAATTAATAAATCAATAAAGAATTGGAAGTTGAACACTTCATTGTATCCATAAATTTAATCATGAAGTCTCCTCGAGTATAAAATGACACATGAGATGGGAGTGAGAAATAATCTAAGTAGGATGACACATATGTTTTCTACACATTTACATTTGATGTTTTAAAAAAATAGTAGCGTGACGATGTATAATAAAAGCATAAATTTAATTATTAAAACTAACTAAAATGTGGTCCGACTTCCCATGCAGACACCCGTATGAATCTCTAAATGAGATACCACATAATGTAAAATATACATATAAATGCATATGTAACATTACAATTCTAAGAAAATGTGCATTCCCCATGTTTGTGATTTGTCTTAGGGTGTAATCCAAACAAAAACAGTAGAAAAACTAAATACATAAGATATTATAACGATTCATAATTAAAAATATATGTTATATTAATAAATGAATCTCATGAATTTGTATTAAAGAGAAAAATTTAGAGGTGGAGTCTGAGCCCATAAAGAGGGTATCACTAGGGTACATTCAATCAATTATCTGATGCCACCAAGCTAGTCCATGGTGATCCCTTCATAATTACATGTATTGCATGTGGTATTGTAACCATGAGTCTGTATGATGTATCATACTTATAGGACCGAGTATCAATTTTGGAATGGTGTAGCCATCATTCTATCGATTCTATCCTCATTTTCCCCTTAGGAATCAGTATCACTCAATAGAATATAATAATCATGAAGGATCCCATTCCTGGGGCTCTAGAAACATCGCTTCCATGGAAGATCATGATGTAACCTTTTGAGAAAGGTGATACCAATTTTGCGTGCATAAGGGGGGACCTGAGTCCTTTCACTGTCCTAATTACCAATAAATAATTGGAGGGAAATATATATGTATACCACATAAAATGATATCAAAATTGTATCCATTTAGGTAACCATTTAATACCAACAATATAATCCACATTTTAATAAAACATGAAATTTATTATAATATGTAATGTCGTTGACATTTAATAAAAGTAAGGAATGCAAAAATCATATAACTAGAATTATTTAGGAAAAAAAATCATCATAAATAATTTTATCAGTTTAATCTTCTACCCAACATATCACACAAACACACATAATGATAATGTAAAGATTCAATGTCCAAGAAAAAAATAGTTCAAATAAGCCCTCACACCCAAAGGGTTGTCCAATGGAATTTTAATAACCTAAAAGGAATTCGTATAAAACAATGGTCACAAAGATGAAGACTAATGAATTTAATTAAAATAATATACATTTTTTGAGATTCACCGTTCAGAACCAACATGAATAAAAATTGTATGAATTAAATAATGTAATAAAAAATTGGGAAAATTCACTGATTTTCTACCTCGTAGTCATAGTATATCCCACACCCCACAACTACCATTGATTAGACCTAAAACAGAATAAATCGGTTTTTTATATAAAAACATCAATTTCACATAAAAAACGTATTTGTCAGATTTTGTGATCAATAATGGATGAAATTATATGATTCATAGAGTGAGAGGATAGCCTTACAGAGATCATTAAAGTGATTTTCATGGTGCTAGAAATAGAGAATAGCTGACGATGAAGCGGTCTTTTAAAGGAGGATGATGGGATGGAACTCCAACTGGGTAAGGGGGTGTGACACACAAGTGAATATGAGGTAGAAGATACAGAGAGATAAAATAGAAAGGAAATGAAAAAATATAGGAAAAAATATAACAACCCGGATCATTAATACATAATAAAACCATATTCATTGAATTAAATTGCACGTAGGACAACTCCATGGATTGATAGGTCCTATGAATTTAGGGTTTAGGAACATTATATGAGAAAATAAATCATAAAACATAACATATTTTTTGAAATTTTATTTTACATGGAAACATCATTCCTTTGTACTTGGTATTTCATGGGATAACCTGAGGACATGAATAAGAAAAACGTTAGATATAAATTCCTATAAGGGAGTAAATAAGGCATAACAAGAAGAATATATATTCCATGTTAGTAAATAGGAATATCAATGGATCACAAGAGAAATATGAACATAATTTAAAGATATAATATAATTATCATAACATGGTAATTTGACAAAATAATTTAACATGATAATAACATGAGTCAAGGA
The DNA here is from genome assembly GCA_963277665.1 of Viscum album. Taxonomy (NCBI): domain Eukaryota; kingdom Viridiplantae; phylum Streptophyta; class Magnoliopsida; order Santalales; family Viscaceae; genus Viscum; species Viscum album. The sequence continues at coordinate 526,605,009 of OY728161.1, read as the reverse complement.
TCATTGCACATGGAGCATGAATAAACCCTAATTGCACTTGAATTAGCATGATTAAACCCCCATTGCATATTAATTAACATGAATAAACACTAATTTCACAAGGCTTATCATGATAATAATCTTTTCCCAATGTATTTGAGTGCTATTAGGGTTTACCCTTCTTAATCATTTCATTTCATGAATAAGTGTGTCACATAGATCATACAACACTGATTCATTAAACATCATAATTTATTCAATGAATAAGAGATGTAGAAAAACTAAATTTATTTCCTCAATAAATATGTACATGTTAATAAGGGTGAATACCCATGATAGAGAAATGGGTATTTTAATAACTTACATGATGATTTTGGATTTGTAAATTTTGGGGTAACATCGGCAGCATAACTACTTCATAAAGAAATTAGTACAATGGGTTGATGAGAGATAAATGTGTCCCTCATAATTTTTACATGAAATGGGAAGTAAATGGGGTCAGGGAACATAATATTACAACATGTGTAATGGAATTTATATGGATAATATAATGGAATTGATTTAATGTAAATGAGGAGAGAGAAATATTTTACGGAATTCTGGCATGGTAACAAGTGTACAAGGAATGTATTAATGAGAGGGAAAGGGGTATCACACCAGTCAAAAATATTGAGGGAAGTATATGTGATTTGAAAATTATTTCCTCATAATTTTTAATTGAAAATAATATTTCATAAATATATATGGAAACATGGACATAAATAAGGAATGAAGGAATGTGAGGATACCATATCAAATTTCTACATTGTAATAGGTGTACATGGTAGGAATTAATGAGATAAAAATAGATAAATAATCTTTTATACCAAAGGAAGGATTTATGGGGGAGGTTATAAATCATACCCCAAAAATTTTAATTGAAAATAAATTCTTATGAAAAAATAAATAAATTTGGTCAAAAATGTGAAGGGAAAAAATACCTTACATGGAAGAGTGATCCCAATGTCTAGGGAGAGGCTTCAGAGAGGCATTAGGGGATCTTGGTGAACGTTTGGATGATTCCCAAGAGAGGATGTATGATTAGGGACGTTCTCATAGTTATTTTAGTGTTGAGAAGTGGGATTTTGGGTTGGTCAATATAGAGAAAGAGAGGGAAATTCTTTAATTTTTACATTTTTTACACTGCAGATTAATCTAAACAAAACCACAAACAATCCAATAGTTTATTCCCACGAATGTTGAATAATGGGATTGGAATGAATTATATTATATGTCCAATGTCCGAGATTATTAAAATATTGGGCTTTCATATGTGGAGGTGAGTCACACTCTTAAGGAAATCATTTTAGGAAGTAAAAATATTTTATAAGTATTGGGGGTTGACTAAGGCACCGTAAAATTAATCAAAAAAATATGAAAGAATATTATTTAAAATGGGAAACATATATTTTCATCATTTCAGTTTTATTTTATTTTATTAAATCACTATTGGGACATTATGATGTTATAAAAAAGTTTTTATATTTAAACAGTATTTATTTTTATAGAAAATATTCGACTGCCTCAGAAAATTATGAAAATTAACTACTAGATAATTTAGATGTCCTGAATCCAAAAATTTTACTCATTTTATCTAAATAATTATATAAATAACTGAAAATTAAATTTTAAAATAAAACCCAATATTTATTGAAAATTAATGGGTTTTAAAAAAATTCAAACCTTAATAAAAATTTCAATTACATTTATAAAAAATATATGTTCATTTATATTTAATAAAAATTAATTTATTAGTATTATTTTATTAAAATTATATTTTAATTACAATGTCAATTAATTTATCAAAATATATTTCTCAAATTAATTTTACTATTAACTATAAAAATTATTTCTGCCTTAAAATTCACATTCAATGTAACAATATTAAATGAATGTATATTATTTATAAGAAAATAATGCACATAATCATAGGGATATGGTGTTATTTCCAAAAACCTTATAACACCTACGTATGACCTAAGGGTCAGGTGAACAATGTTGATAGACACTTGGGGTGGCTTATATAATATCACAAATTTGTTAATCTCTATTAACATCCATTTCTCCAATAGGAGATTTTTTTCGACCATAACATGTTGATTCTCGGCAAGGGCTTGGTCCAGAGAAAATCCTAGTGATGCAAACTCATTTTTATCATCTTTTTATGGGATTCTTGTAGAGAAATTATACTAGATGAGGCCATCGCTTCGTCTGTCTATTGAGATAGGATTTTTTAAAATCGAATATTTATACTAATCATCTGATCAATGTTCAATGACTATATTAGAAATGATAAAAATTCATAATGGTATTTTAAAATACAAAAACATAAAACTATGGAAGTTCATTTGTTTCATATAACCACTTTACATAATAAGAATTTTAATTATATAAATAATATTTTTCAATAATAAAATTTTGGGCCGTTACAATCATCCTCCTTAATAAATTTCTCCCTCAAAATTTACATTTCCAATACTAAAACAGATTGTGGTAACTCTACACTATCACTCTCTCTGATTCCTATATTTCTTCTTCAGACTTGTGGTTTTTTCCAAACACCTTGATGAAGGGAATTAAGTTATTTCATAGAATTATTTCCCTATGATCTAAGATCTTCACCATAATCTATTCATAGGATAGGTAATTATCAAATGGCACAACCTCTGGATTGAGTAGATACGATGGTTCATGTATGTACTTCCTTAAGAGTGATAAATTTAATATGTCATGTACTTGAGATATGTTCGGTGGAAGGGCCCGTCGATAGGCCACTAATCCAATGTTATTAAGGCAATCAAAAGGGACGTTGTACCATAGACTAATATTTCCCTCCATCCAAAATCTAATAACTCTCTTCCACAGTGGTATGCAGAAGAACACCATGTATCTAACATCAAACACTAGTTCTCGTTGATGATTATTAGTATATATATATATTTGTCGACTCTATGCATCTTTAATGTGATACTATATGGTCTTAACCTTCTCCATAATTTCTTTGACCTTTTCTGGACATAGAATTTTTTTATACCAAACTACATCCCAACATGATAATGTTTTGCAACTCTTCCAATAATGTGCTATATAGGTATTCATTTTGAAGCTTGAGGGGAAACTGTTATTGTAAGAGAACTCAGCCGGAGTAAGATGTTGATCACATCCTTTATTGAATTCCTTTGAGCATTTTCTCAAAATATCCTCAAGTATTTGGTTAATCCTCTCATTTGCCCATCAGTTTGAGGATGTTAAGTCATACTGATGTTTAGCTCATTATTCAGAGCATGTGGAGAGACTTCTAGATCATGGAGGTTAATCTCGGATCTCGATCAGATACAATCGATATTGGTACACCATGTAGGCTTACCACTTCTCCATTGTATATCTGTGCTTGTTGATCCAATGATAAGTCCTCCCTAATTGTAATGAAGTTTTCAGTCTTTGTAAGATAATCCACAACAACCAAGATATAATTGTTTCCTTTGGATGTCTTCAGACGTTTGGTAACCAAATAAATGGGGATGTTATCCCATTTCAATATTGGTATGGGTAATTGTGGCATTATCCCCATAGACTTATTCCTCTCTACGTCGTATACTGAAATACCACGATCTTTCATTTATACTCAGAGATATCCTTCTTCATGTTATCCCACCAGTAATTCACCCAGAGATCTCGATACATCATTGTTTTTCCTAGGTTAATGGATAAATTCAAACTATTTACATCATCCAAAATTTAATTTATTAACTCTAGATTTGATATAATGCATATTTTTTTCCCAAATTATACAATTCCTTCTTCATTAACATTGAACTCAAAGGAATTCCTTTTTTTATAGTTTCCACTTTCGTTTGAATCCCCCCTTGTCATTTTGAGCATCCCTTAAGCATTAAAAATATATGGTTGATCAATCATTTGTAAAAATGTTGGATGATGTTACCTTTTTTATGATTTACATTTCCATATTCATCAAATTTATTAATATTGGATCATTTTCAAATCTCGTCAATGATAGAATTGGTGGGTGCTTTCTACTTCGAGAATCTTCCAACTTGTTCTCTTTCCCAGGGTGGTAATGGATTGTGAAATCAAAGTTTTTGATCACCTCTAACCATCTTCGTTGGAACATATTCACTATTTATGTGTGAAAATAAAATTTATGCTTTTTCGATCCATATATAATTCACACAACTCACCAATGACGTAATGAAACAATATTTATTAAGAGATGATTTCTGCAGCCTACTCTAGATCATGTGTTGGATATTTTTTCTCATGAAATATCATTTTACTTGAAGTATATGGAATATATTTTTATTTTTTCTAGAAATTCCATCAAAGGGTGACTTATAATACTTTCAATAATAAAATTCCCAAAAACATCAACATGTGATACAACACATATTGATGAATTTCCATAATGACTTATTATCATTTCTAGTAGGGGATCAATGTTCTTATAAATATAAAATATTTACTAATAGGAAATAGGTTGAAATAAATTATGACATATACTACATTGAAGTTGTGGTTACATGTAATTAATTCATGATTATCCATCTTAGCATAAGACTTCTCATGCTCTCATGATCAAGGAGATTGTTGATTCTCATCATGCTTCTCATTACGTGTAATAGATCATCCTCTTGGATAATTCATGACTTCTCCACATTTATGACATTGAACCGTGTAAGATAAATTAGGAAGAAAATAGTTTCCATCCATATCATTTTCCATTTTTTCATTTATATGAGATACTTTTTTCCCTTCCTTTCGACACATAAAACATCTCCCAGTACCTTTGTGATATTTCCATATATGCATCTTTCTTTATTTTTTTCATGAAGTAAATTGGGACTTCTTTCCCTTATCACCTATATCAGATTGAATTTCAGGAGATGTCATCTTCATCTTCCTTAAAGTCATTGTTCATTAAAAAATGTAATAATTTTCAATAATGTTTTTTGATATATGGTTTTGCATAATGATAGTATGCCTTATGTGATATCCTATTTGATTGGGACACTCATTGGGATATTCATCAAATTTTCCGTCACATTAGTTTATAGCTAGATTCCTTATATTATAGGCCATGGGCTATAATAAACTGAATATTAGGGTAAACCAATAAAGGGGAACCCAAATAAAAAAATGTATAACATATAAATTACATTTATTTTCATTATCTTATGAGATTATTGGCTTAAATCTATGTTATCCATGATCTACTTCCCAACATATATTAGTTGGAGAATTTTTTTATTCCCTTTAATACAGGTTCATGCTATGCTTATGAATTTTCCAAATAATATCCCCCTGGGAGTGTTGTAATGAGGAGTTCAGCAAGGATCATAGTCGTGCTTTAGTTCATATTTTAGTATAGCTCAAAGCGTTCTATTTGGATTTTACCACTATATATATATGTGACAGAGCCATATCTACTTGTTCTTATCCAGAAAGGGATGTATTTTCTTAATAAACCACTTATTATATGCTGATAATAATTTAGGGATGTCTTTATTATACTTATTCTTTCTCTATTGATTTCATTATGGTTTTGTAATCCTAATCCCAATAAAAGTAAATCAATCCTATCATACAAACTATAACAAACCATATTTTTATTACACTCTTAGACTTGATTTTTTACATAAAATTTCTCTTAAAATAACTCAATGGATCGAGATGTATAGTTTATTTGGGGATAATGAACATTACATAACAACTTAAAATATAAAACAAAACATCTTCATTGAAAAATTACTTTACATGGCCACAACATTCCTTCATACTTATCATTTCATGGAACAACCTGTGTACATTCATAAGAAAACGGTGAGCTATAAATCCTAATAAGGTCGTAAATAGGGTATAACATGAAGAATACATTACATGTTAAGAAATAGAAATAATAATAGATCAAAAGATAGAAACAAACATAAATAAATGATATATAATGACTATCATAATAAGGAAATGTGGCAAGAACTATTAACATGATATTAGCATGTGCCAAGTTCATTGCACATGGAGCCTGAGAGGAACCCAAATTCCACATCCAATAGCATATAAACCCTAATTTCACTTGAATTATCATTAGTAAACCCAAATTTTTCCTGATCATCATGTTACTAATACATATCAAATTATTTGGAGTGCTATTAGGTTTCACCTATATTAATCATTTCTCTTCATGCATAAGTGGCAACATAGATCATACACCCTGGATTCATTAACCATCATAATTTATTCCATGAATAAGAGATGTGGAATAAATAAATGTAAGTCCTCAATAATAATTTATATCTGAATCATGTTTGATACCCTTGATAGATAAATTGGTATGGTTTTCACTTACACGATCATTTTGGCATGGGAAATTTTGGTGTAACTTCGGTAACATAACGACGTCAAATAGAAATCATAAAATGGGTTGCTGAGAGCGAAAGGGGTCTATCATAATGTATACATGAAATTTAATGTACAGGGGGACATGGAAAATAATATAACAACATGTGTAATAGAATTTATATGTATAATATACAATAATTACTTTAATTTAAATGAGTAGAGAGTAATCTTTTACAATATTTTGTTATAGAAACTCGTGTATAAGAGAGGAATTAATGAGAGAGAAAGATATATCTCACCATTCAAAAATAATGAGGTCGGTATATAGGAGGTTCTAAATTATACCACAAAATTTGTAATTGGAAATATAATGCCATAAAAATATATGGAAACCAGGACATAAATAAGAATGGAAGGAAAGTGAGGATCCCTTCCAAAATTTTGGCATGTTAACAACAGTATATTAGAGGAATTATTGAGATAGAAAGATGTATATCATCATTAAAAGATAATTCAGGAATTATGGGGGACTTTTAAATAAAATCCCAACTTTTTTAAATGAATATAAATATGTATAACAACATAAGGAAACATAGATGAAAATGAGAAAGGATGAAATCCCATTCTTGGAAGTGTGATCCCAAATGATTGGGAGAGGCTTGAGAGAGGCCTCGTAGGAACATGGAGAACATTGAAAGGATTATAGAGAGAGGATTTTAGAGTGGGGACGTTCTATAAGGTTTTTTAGTTAATATAAGTGGGAGCATGGGAGGGTTTATTTGAGAGACTATAGGGGAATTTATAAATATTAAGGTTTTGGACAATACACAATATACAAATAAAAAACAAACCAACCCATTGTTTTTCACATGGTTTTTTCCAAAGGGGATTGGTAAAAAATATTTATAATTATAATGGATGAACATATCAAAATATTAGGTTTTCTTATATAGAGGTGATCACACTCTAAAAGAACTCATTTTAAAAAGTTTTAATACATAATAAGTCTTGGAGGGTCCTTGAAGGCACCATTAAATTAATAAAAAAATTTCTAATATAACATTTTTTAAAATTAAAAACATATATATTCCGAATATATCTTTCATATTATTTTATTACATCACCATTGGGTTACTATTATGTCATAAAACACTTTATATATTTAAACGATATTTAATTTTTACCCAAAAAATCATATATCTCAAAAATTTATGAAACATTCCCTGATAGATAATTTTGACATCATGAATAAAAAATGGATATTTCATTTATCTAAATAATTTTCTAAATATGTGAATTTTCAATTTTACAATAAAAATTTATATTTATTGAAAATTAATGGGTTTTGACAAAAATAGTTTTCAAACCATATTAAAAATTTCAATTATATTCATAAAAATAATATGATCATTTATATTTAATAAAAATTCATTTAGTTATAATATTTTATTAAAATTATATTTAATTTAGAAATCCACTAATTCGTCAAATTATATTTATCAATTATATTTTAATATTAAGTGAATATACTATTAGTTCTTTAAAGAACACTTATAATGTTACAATAATAAAATGAATTTATATTATTTATAAAAAAATAAATCACATAATCATAGTGCGAGGGTATTGTCACATAACCCCTTATAACACCTGCACATATTATTATGGTATGGTTTTTAATGGTGACATACTCTTGGGGAAGCTCAGATAATATTGCTCTGGTGGTATTCACTATCAACATAAAATTCTCCTATATGCAATTCCCTTCAATATTAACATTTTCAATCTCAGATTGGGCGTGGTCCAGATTGAATCCCAGGGAATCTACCTCCTTTCTGTGCTCAAAAAAATTGGATTCGTATGGAAAATTGAATTAGATGATGCCATCACTTCCTTTTTCTGAGCAATAGGATTTGTTAAAGTCATATATTTATACTAATCATGTGATCACTGTTCAACAACTATATTTGCAAAGGTAACAATTTGTAACAGTATTTTGAAATCTAAAAACATAAAAGTTAATATGATTTATATACATATTTTACATAATATGATATCTAATTAGATCAATAAAAATTTTAATTAATAAAATATTGGGTCGTTACAATGAAATTAATGGAAAATTAATAAATAAGTATAAAATAAATTAATATAATATAATATAAATTAATATTGAGGGAGAATGGAAAATAATTTTAAAAATGGGGTAAAAACATTTCAATTATTTTCAATCTTCATTTACTACATTTAATTTATTATTTATTTTTATTCGGTTATAATTTCATTTAATCTCCTAAAAAAATTATTCATTTTAATAATTTTCATTATTTTTAACCACAAACATCACACTAAGGTGTGATGTATTATTTTACATAAATATTAGGAAACATTTTAAAATAATTATTAACTACATGGGACCCACATAAGGCAGTGTGGCTGCACGCCCTATGTAACCTTAATGAAATAGATAACCACAAAGAATCTCAAGCACGACTAATTCCTCTTCTCCGAAGGCACTATCTAAATTAATAAATCAATAAATAATTGGAAGTGGAACACTTCAGTGTATCCATAAATTTGTACATGAAGTCTCCTTGAGTATCAAATGACACCCGAGCTTTGTGTGAGAGATAATCTTAGCAGGATGACACATATGGTTTCTACACATTTACATTTGATGTTTTAAAAAAAATAGTAGTGTGACGATGTATAATAAAAGCATAAATTTAAATAATAAAAGTAACTAAAATGTGTTCTGGATTCCCATGCAGACACTCGTATGAATCTCTGAATGAGATACCACATAATGTACAATATAAATATAAATGCATATGTGACATTACAATTCGAAGAAAATGTGCATACCCCATGTTTGTGATTTGTCTTGGGGTGTAATCCAAACATAAAAACTAGAAAAACTAAATACATAAGATAGTATAACAAAGCATAATTGAAAATATATGTTATATTAATAATTGAATCTCATGAATTTGTATTAAAGACAAAAATTTAGAGGTGGAGTCTGAGCCCATAAAGAGGGTATCACTAGGGTACATATAATCAATTATGTGATGCCACCAAGCCAGTCCATGGTGATCCCTTCATAATAACATGTATTGCATGTGGTATTGTAACCATGATTCTGTACTGTGTATCATACTTATAGAACCGAGTTTCAAATTTGGAATGGTGAAGCCACCTTTCCATCGACTCCATCCTCAGTTTCCCCTTAGGGATCAATATCACTCAATAGAATATAATAATCATGAAGGATCCCATTCCTAGGGATTCAAAAACATCGCTTATATGGAATATCATGATGTAACCTATTGATAAAGGTGATACCAATTTTGCATGCATAATGGGGGACCTGAGTTCCTTAACTGTCCTGATTACTAATAAAAAATTGGAGGGAAATATATATCTATACCACATAAAATGATATCAAAATTGTATCCATTTAGGTAACCATTTAACACCAACAATATAATTCACATTTTAATAAAACATGAAATTTATTATAATATGTAATGCCGTTGACATTTAATAAAAGTAAGGCACGCGAAAATCTTATAACTAGAATTATTTAGGTAAAAAAATCATCATAAATAATTTTATTAGTTTAATCTTCTACCCAACATATCACACAAACACACATAATGATAATATAAAGATTGACCGTCCATGAAAAAAATAGTCCAAATATGTCCTCACACCCAAAGGGTTGTCCAATGGAATTTTAATAACCTAAAAGGAATTCTTATAAAACAATGGTCACAAAGATGAAGACTAATGAATTTCATTAAAATAATATACAGTTTTTGAGATTCCCCAATCAGAACCGACATGTATAAAAATTGTATGATTTAAATAATATAATAAAACATTTGGAAAATTCATTGATTCGCTACCTCGTAGTCATAGTATATCCCACACCCCACAAATACCATTGATTAGACCTAAAATGGATTAAATCGTGATTTTTTTATAAAAACCTCAATTTCACATAAAAAACATATTTTTCAGATTGTGTGATCAATAATGGATGAAATTATATGATTCGTAGAGTTAGAGGATAGCCTTACAGAGATCATTAAAGTGATTTTATGGTGCTAGAAATAGAGAATAGATGACGATGAAGCAGTCTTTTAAAGTAGGATGATGGGTTGGAACACCAACTGGGTAAGGGGGTGTGACACACAAGTGAAGATGAGGTAGAAGATACGGAGAGATAAAATAGAAAAGAAATGAAAAAAGGATTGGAAAAATATAACAACCCGGATCATTAATACAAAATAAAACGAGATTCATAGATTTTAATTGCACTTAAGATAACTCCATGGATTGATAGGTCCTATGAATTTAGGGGTTAGGAACATTATATGAGAACATAAATCATAAAACACAAAATATTTGTTGAAATTTTATTTTACATGGAAACATCATTCCTTTGTACTTGGTATTTCATGGGATAACCTGAGGACATGAATTAGAAAAACGTGAACTTAAATCCCTGTAAGGGAGTAAATAAGGCATAACAAGAAGTATATATATTCCATGTTAGTAAATAGGCATATCAATGGATCACAAGAGAAATATGAACATAATTTAATGATATAATATAATTATCATAACATGGTAATTTGACAAAATCATTTAACATGATAATAACATGAATCAAGTATCATTGCACATGGAGCATGAATAAACCCTAATTGAACTTTAAATAGCATGATTAAACCCCCATTGCATTTGAATTAACATGATTAAACACTAATTTCACATGGCTTATCATGATAATAATCTTTTCCCAATGTATTTGAGTGCTATTAGGGTTTACCCTTCTTAATCATTTCATTTCATGAATAAGTGTGTCACATAGATCATACAACACTGATTCATTAAACATCATAATTTATCCAATGAATAAGATATTTGGAAAACCTAAATGTATTTCCTCAAAAAAATGTACATGTTAATAAGGGTGAATACCCATGATAGAGAAATGGGTATTTTAATCACTTACATGATGATTTGGGCTTTGTAAATTTTGGGGTAACATCGGCAACATAACTACTTCATAAAGAAATTAGTACAATGGGTTGATGAGAGATATAGGTGTCCCTCATAATTTGTACATGAAATGGGAAGTAAATGGGGTCAGGTAAAATAATATTACAACATGTGTAATGGAATTTATATGAATAATATAATTGAATTGATTGAATGTAAATGAGGAGAGAGAAAAATTTTACGGAATTCTGGCACGGTAACAAGTGTACAAGGAAGGAATTAATGAGAGGGAAAGGGGTATCACTGCAGTCAAACATATTGAGGGAAGTATATGTGAGGTGAAAATTAATTCCTCATAATTTTTAATTGAAAATAATATTACATAAATATATAAGGAAACATGGACATAAATAAGGAATGAAGGAATGTGAGGATACCTTATCAAATTTCTACACGGTAACAGGTGTACATGGTAAGAATTAATGAGAGAAAAATAGATACTTAATCTTTTATACCTAAGGAATGATATATGGGGGAGGTTCTTAATCATACCCGAAAATTTTTAATTGAAAATAAATTTTTATGAAAAAATAAATAAATTTGTTCAAAAATGAGAAGGGAAAAAATACCTTACTTGGAAGTGTGATCCCAATGGCTAGGGAGAGGCTTAAAAGAGGCTTTAGGGGATCTTGGAGAACATTGGAGGATTCCCATGAGAGGAGGGATGATTAGGGACGTTATCATAGTTATTTTAGTCTTGAGAAGTGGGATTTTGGGTTGGTTAATATAGAGAAAGAGAGGGAAATTCTTTAATATTTAAATTTTGTACACTGCAGAATAATCTAAACAAAACCACAAACAATCCAATTGTTTTTTCCCAAGGTTGTTGAATAAGGGGATTGGATAGAATTATATTATATGTCCAATGTCCGAGATTATTAAAATATTTGGATTTCTTATGTGGATGTGAGTCACACTCTTAAGGAAATAATTTTAGGTAGTAAAAATATTTTATAAGTATTTGGGGGTCGACTAAGGCACCGTAAAATTAATAAAAAAAATATAAAATAATATTATTTAAAATGGGAAACATATATATTCTGAATTTCACTTTTATATTATTTTATTAAATCACTATTTAGACATTATGATGTTATAAAACAGTATGTATATTTAAACAGTATTTATTTCTATAGAAAATATTCGATTTCCTTAGAAAATTATGAAAATTCACTATTAGATAATTTAGATGTCCTGAATCCAAAAAATTTACTCATTTTATCTTAATAATTATATAAATAACTGAAAATTAAATTTTAAAATAAAACCCAATATTTATAGAAAATTAATGGGTAAAAAAAACAATTTTCAAACCTCAATAAAAATTTCAATTATATTTATAAAAAATATATGTTCATTTATATTTAATTAAAATTAATTTATTAGTAGTATTTTATTAAAATAAATTTTTAATTCCAAAATCAATTAATTCATCAAAATATTTTTCTCAAATCAATTTTACTATTAACTATAAAAATTATCCGTGCCTTAAAATTCACATACAACATAACAATATTAAATGACTGTATATTATTTATAAAAAAATAATGCACATAATCATAGGGATATGGTGTTATTTCCTACCACCTTATAACACCTATGTATGACCTAATGGTCAGGTGAGCAATGTTGATAGACACTTGCGGTGGCTCAGATAATATCACCAATTTGTTAATCTCTATAAACATCCATTTCTCTAATAGGAGATTTTTTTCGACTATAACGTGTTGATGCTCGGCAAGGGCTTGGTCCAGAGAAAATCCTATTGATGCAAACTCATTTTTTATCATCTTTTTATGGAATTCTTGTAGAGAAATTATAGTAATGAGGCCATCTCTTCGTCTGTCTATGTAGATTGAAATTTTTTAAAATGTCATATTTATACTAATAATCTGATCAATGTTCAATGAATATATTAGCAATGATAAAAATTCGTAATGGTATTTTAAAATACAAAAACATAAAACTAAGGAAGTTCATTTGTTTTATATAACCATTTTATCCCACCATTAATTCTCTCAAATATCTCGATATATCATTGTGTTTCCTAGTTTAATAAAGAAATTCGAACTATGTACATCATCCAAAAGTTATATCATTAACTCTAGATTTTATGTAATGTATATTTTTTTGCGCAAATTATACAATTCCTTCTTCATTAACACTGAACTCAAAGGATTTCCTTTTTTTATAGTTTCCACTTTCTTCTGAATCCCCACATTTTCCTTTTGATCTTCCCTTATGAATTAAAAAATATATGGTTGATCTATCATTTGTAAAAAGGTTGGATGATGTTACCTTTTTTATGATTTACATTTCCATATTCATTAAATTTATGAATATTGTATCCTTTTCAAATCTCATCAAGGATAGAATTGGTGGGTGCTTTCTACTTCGAGAATCTTCCGCCTTTTTCTCTTTCCCATGGTGGTAATGGATTGAGATGTCAAAGTGTTTGATCACCTCTAACCATCTTAGTTGGAACATATTCACTATTTATGTGAGAAAATATAATTTATGCTTTTTCGATCCATATATAATTCACACTACTCACCAATGACGTAATGCAACCATATTTATTAAGAGAAGATTTCTGCAGCCTACTCTAGATCATGTGTTGGATATTTTTTCTCATGAACTACCATTTTACTTGAAGCATAGGGAATATATTTTTATTTTTTCTATAAATTCCATCAAAGGGTGACTTATAATACTTTCAATAATAACATTCCCACAAACATCAACATGTGATACAACACATATAGATGAATTTCCATAATGATTTAATATCATCTATATTAGGGAATCAATGTTCTTATAAACATAAAAGATTTACTAATAGGAAATAGGTTGAAATAAATTAAGACATATACTATATTGAAGTTGTGGTTACATGTAATTAATTCATGATTATCCATCATAGCGTAAGACTTCTCATGCTCTCATGATCATGGAGATTGTTGATTCTCATCATGCTTTTCATTACTTGTAATAGATCATCCTCTTGGATAATTCACGAATTCTCCACATTTATGACATTGAACCATGTAAGATTATTTAGGCAGAAAATTTTTTCCATCCATATCATTTTCCATTTTTTCATTTATATTTGATACTTTGTTCCCTTCCTTTTAAAACATAAAACATATCCCAGTACCTTTGTGATCTTTCCATTTATGCATCTTTCCTTATTTTTTTCATGATGTAAATTGGGACTTCTTTCCCTTATCACCTATATCAGATTGAATTTTAGGAGATGTCATCTTCATCTTCCTTGAAGTCATTGTTCATTCAAAAATGTAAAAATTTCAAATAATGATTTTTGATAGATGGTTTGGCATAATGACGGTATGCCTTATGTGATATCCCATTTGATTGGGACACTCATTGGGATATTCATCAAATTTCCCTTCACATTAGTTTATAGCTATATTCCTTATATTATAGGCCATGGGCTAGAATAAACCGAAAATTATGGGTAACCAATAAAGGGGGATCCAAATACAAAAAAGGATAACATATAAATTACATTTTTATTTTAATTATATTATGAGATTATCGGCTTAAATCAATGTTATCCTTAATCTACTTCCCAACATATATTAATAGGATAATTTTTTTATTCTCTTAATACTGGTTCATGCTATGCTTATAAATTTACCAAATAATATCCCCCTGGGAGTGTTGTAATGAAGAGTTCAGCAAGGATCATATTCGTGCTTTAGTTCTAATTTTAGTATAGCTCAAAGCTTTCTTTTTGGGTTTTACCCCTAGATATATATGTGACAGAGCCATATCTACTTGTTCTTATCCGGAAAGGGATGTATTTTCTTAATAAACCACTTACTATATGCTGATAATAATTTAGGGATGTCTTTATTGTACTTATTATTACCCTAGCGATTTCACTATGGTTTGGTAATCCTAATCCCAATAATAACTAAATCAATCCACTGATACAAACTGTAACAAACCATATTTTTATTACACTCTTAATATTGATTTTTTACATAAAATTTCTCTTAAAATTACTCAATGGATCGATATGTATAGTTTATTTGGGGATTATGAACATTACATAACAACTTAAGACATAAGATAAAACATCATCATTGAAAAATTACTTTACATGACCACAACATTCCTTCGTACTTATCATTTCATAGAATTAACCTGAGTACATTCATAAGAAAAGGGTGAGCTATAAAACCTAATAAGGTCTTAAATAGGGCATAACTTGAAGAATACATTAAATGTTAAGAAATAGAAATAAAAATGGATCAAAATATAGAAACTAACCTAATGAAATGATATATAATGATTATCATAATAAGGAAATGTGGCAAGAACTTTTAACATGATATTAGCATGAGGCAAGGTTCATTGCACATGGAGAATGAGAAGAACCCAAATTCCACATCAAATAGCATATAAACCCTCATTTCAATGAATTATCATTAGTAAACACAAATTTCACTTGATCATCATGTTACTAATACTTATCCAAATATTTGTAGTGCTATTAGGTCGCACCTATATTAATCATTTCTCATCATGCATAAGTGTGCAATATAGATCATACACCCTTGATTCATTAACCATCATAATTTATTCCATGAAAAAGATATGTGTAATAAATAAATGTAATTCATCAATAGAAATTTATATGTGAATCATGTTTAATACCCTTGATAGATAAATTGGTATGGTGATTACTTACACGGTCATTTTGGTCTGGGAAATTTTGGTGTAACTTTTGTAACATAACAACGTCAAATAGAAATCAAAAAATGGGTTGCTGAAAGAGAAAGGGGTCTATCATAATGTATACATTAAATTTAATGTACAGGTTGACATGGAAAATAATATAACAACATGTGTAATAGAATTTATATGCATAATATAAAATAATTACTTGAATTTAATTGAGGAGAGAGTAATCTTTTACAGAATTTCGTTATAGAAACTGGTGTACATGAGAGGAATTAATGAGAGAAAAAGAGATATCTCACCTTTCAAAAATAATGAGGTCAGTATGTATGAGGTTCTAAATCATACCTCAAAATTTTTAATCAGAAATATAATGCCATAAAAA
Organism: Viscum album; assembly: GCA_963277665.1. NCBI lineage: Eukaryota > Viridiplantae > Streptophyta > Magnoliopsida > Santalales > Viscaceae > Viscum > Viscum album. Next base: position 526,588,469 of record OY728161.1, on the reverse strand, counting down.
TATATGGAATCCTGGACATAAATAAGAATGAAAGGAAAGTGTGGATCCCTTCCAAAATTTTGGCATGGTAACAGGTGTATATTAGAGGAATTAGTGAGATATAAAGAGTTATATCATCATTAAAAAATAATTCAGGTAGTATGGGGGGCTTTTTAATCATATAACAACATTTTTAAATGAATATAAATATGTATAACAACATAAGGAAACATAGACGAAAATGAGAAAGGAAGAAATCCCTTTCTTGGAAGTGTGATCCCAAATGATTGGGAGAGGCTTGAGAGAGGCTTCGTAGGAACATGGAGAACATTGAAAGGATTATAGAGAGATGATTTTAGAGTGGGGACGTTCTATAAGGTTTTTTTGTTAATATAAGTGGGAGCATGGGAGGGTTTATTGAAGAGACTATAGGAGAATTTATAAATATTAAGGTTTTGGACAATACACATTATACAAATAAAAAAAACAACCCATTGTTTTTCCAATGGTTTTTTCCAAAGGGGAGTGGAAAAAAATATTTATAATTAAAATGGATGAACATATCAAAATATTGGGTTTTCTTATATATAGGCGAGTCCCACTCTAAATGAACTCCTTTTAAAAAGTTTTAATACCTAATAAGTCTTGGAGGGTCCTTGAAGGCACCATTAAATTAATAAAAAAAATTCTAATATAACATTTTTTAAAATTAGAAACATATATATGCTTAATATATCTTTCATATTATTTTATTACATCACCATTGGGTTACTATTATGTCATAACACAATTTATATATATAAACGATATTTAATTTTTACCCAAAAAATCAAATATCTCAAGAAATAATGAAACACCCCATGATAGATAATTTTGACATCCCGAATAAAAAAATGATATTTATTTTATCTAAATAATTTTCTAAATATGTGAATTTTCAATTTTACAATAAAAATTGATATTTATCAAAAATTAATGGGTTTTGACAAAAATAGATTTCAAACCATAATAAAAACTTCAATTATATTCATAAAAATAATATGATCATTTATATTTAACAAAAATTCATTTAGTAATATTATTTTATTAAAATATTATTTAATTCAGAAATCCACTAATTCGTCAAAATATATTTATCATTTATATTTTCATATTAAATGAAAATACTATTAGTTCTTTAAAGAACAATTACAACGTTACAATAATAAAATGAATTTATATTATTTATAAAAAATAAATCCCACAATCATAGTGCGAGGGTATTGTCACATAACCCCTTATAACACCCGCACAAATTATTATGGTATGGTTTGTGATGGTGACATACTCTTGGGGATGCTATGATAATATCGCTCGGTTGGTATTCTCTATCAACATACAATTCTCCTATATGCAATTCCCTTCAATCTTTACATTTTCAATCTCAGATTGGGCTTGGTCCAGATTGAATCCCAGGAAATCTACCTCCTTTCTCTGCTCTAAAAAATTGGATTCGTATGACGAAATTCTACCGGATGATGCCATCACTTCCTTTTTCTGAGCAATAGGATTTGTTAAAGTCATATATTTATTCTAATCATGTGATCATTGTTCAACAACTATATTTGCAAAGGTAACAATTTTTAACAGTATTTTCAAATCTAAAAACATAAAAGTACATATGATTTATGTACCTATTTTACATAATATTATATCTAATAAGATCGACAACAATTTTCATTTATAAATATTGGGTCGTTATAATGAAATTAATGGAAAATTAAGAAATAAGTATACAATTAATAAAATAATATATTATAAATTAATATTGAGGGATAATGGAAAATAATTTTAAAAATTGGGTAAAAACATTTCAATTATTTTCACTCTTATTTTACTACTTTTAATTTGTTATTTATTTTTATTCGTTTATAATTTCATTTAATTTCCTAGAAAAATTATTCCTTTTAATAATTTTCATTATTTGTAACCACAAACATCACACTAAGGTGTGATGTATTATTTTACATAAATTTTAGGAAACCATTTAAATTAATTATTAACTACATGGGACCCACATAAGGTAGTGTGGTTTCACGCCCTATGTAAAATTAATGAAATAAAGTAAAAAATAAATGGTATATACCATGGAAAAAGTAGGGATGTCAAAAACACCATTCATTATAAAATCTCATCCCCATGTTTCCCTTTTTAGAGTAATGGAGAGTCGTCTATGAAATTGTCTGGCCACTAAGAATTCACATTAGTCTCCTACTCCAATTTCTTTTACAAAACGAGTCCATGTTTCCATAACATCCTAACCCGATTAACTGATCATACTTAGAGAACCTTTATGATATGGTCTATGACATTAATCAGATCCTCCTCCCAGGATTCTTCCACCTCAAGAATGATGAATTTGGGATGAAAGAAAATATATTAGTTTGGATGATACTGTCAAAGATGATTGACAAGGAATACATCATGCCTGTCACGGTACCTATGAGGTTACAAAAACCAATATGATATGGGCCCAAATCTCTCTTATATCTCAAAAAGTCAACATATCATTGTAAAAACATTCATTTTATCCTGATTAACCAAATCCCCAACCTCATAGAAACATGTAGAATGACCTGATATCCCACTACAAACGATCGTATTCTATGATGAAGATCAATATAAGACTCATGTACAAACTGATTTGTAGCCATTTTCTTTAGAATCTACATTAAATGATCATAAGTTTATTGAATGTGATGAGGACCTAGAAGAGAAAGAACACCTAATTTGAGCCAACATAGATGGGAGTTACATATTATAAGGTAGATGGTCTCATATAGATCCATTTGAATTATTTCATGAATTATTTTATTATAGGAAAACTCAATAATAAGAAACAATTTCTCCCTAGATCCAAAAAAAATCAAGGATACATTCCCACTACATATTTTCTAACACACAAATGGTTTGCTTAGACTTCCCATCAGTATGTGGGTGCTATGAATTACCCAAAACAACCTATGGACCCAGTGTCTTAAGAAAAATTGACAACAATCATGATTTGAAATGGGACTCTCAGTCCCACACGATAGTACATGGAACACCATAAATTCGAACTATTTCAAGAATATATAGACTCTCAACTCATAAATATAGAATTTCTCCTAGATTGTTAGGAAGTGAGATACTTTGGTGAACTTATAAAAGATCACCCATAGTACATCTCTGCCATGTGGAGATCTTATAAAGTGAGTAACAAAATCCATAATGATGTTATTATAGTTCCACTCAGTAATCAGAAGAGGTTGTAGGTGTTCTACCGGTCGCTGGTGCTCTGGCTTCACCTATTGACAGGTGGATAATTGTGTAATGAATGCTTTTAATTTTTGTTTATTACATGTCCACCAGTACTAATGATTCTTATATATATACATCTTGGTAATTCTAGGATGGAATGCTAAAACAGATGTCTGATAATCACTCATCAACTCTTCTTGAATATCAAAAGGCTACCATACAGGCCTTGGTAGAGTAAAGTTTCATTACCATCAACAACATAACCTAGAGGCAGTTTCCCATATTTTATTCTTTCCACAAATATGATACTCTTAAATTGTATAATTGTCCAATGAGGACTCGCCCTATAATATAGTACATCACAACAAGAGTTGCTAGAAATGGTTATTCATTCTGTCCCTAATACTCCAGATGCATATAAAAAACTCCATAATATACCACTCAATTTTGGATTCCTGGATAAATTATATATGCATATTTTGGATTAAAGAGTAAACCAAGTAATTACCCTTACTAGGGGTATAAGAAATAACAATGTCAAGTGACATTAGGTATTCGACCCACAAGTGCTTCCTCAAATTCAGGTCTCACTGTGTGGAGAAATATTTAATTATTTTATGATCTTTGTAAACATCGATCCTCTCAACCAATAAGTAGTGTCTCAAATAGAATAGTGCATAATCCAATACTACTAATTCTAGTTCATTTTTAAGTTAGTTACTTTAATGGGGGATCAACTAACAGGATTAATAATCCACGACTCGATCTCCCTACATATAAACATCACCTTATCAGATTCCTAAATAATAAATGTCAATATGACTTATTCCTAGATATATAATAATTAGAATCAAAGATATAATGTGTATTCCTTTTAAATCCTAAAAATCATAATTCCAATCTTCCAACAACATGAACTTCACAACTGTCATATTCATGGTAGTAAGAGGCGTTTCTAAGTGGGGGAAGTACTGGATGAATCTTCTGTAATATGAATGGTGCCCTAGGAAGCTACATATGTCCAAATTAGACATTGGATTATTCCATGAAACCTATTTTCTTACCATATCTAGTTCAACTGATGTTCCAACCTATGATATGTTATGACTCAATATCGAATCCTAATTTATCCAAAATTATCATTTATTAACCACCACGTATAGTTAGTGCTCTCTTAGTGTAATAAACATGATATCAATACTAGTATCATGTTCATTTCTAGAACATTAATACTCCATGTTTTCGTCTATCAATTCTACCAAAATGAAATTAATGTATTTGTGGAATACCCTATTCATCCTAGTAATGTAAACTACTTGAAACATTTAGGAGAACTAACAACATAACCAAAACATAATTCAATTCATACATTCTCCACAAATATATAAATGGTATATCTGATAGTGTTACATGAACCTGATGAATGCCTGACCCGAGATTGATCTTGGAGAAAAATGATTCCCATTGGAGCTGGTCGAAGAGATTGTATATAAGAGGAAAATTTTATCAATTCATTACAATAAGATAGTTGAGTCATCTTTAATCCAGGAAATATATAAGGATACTATCTGCCTTCTTAGAGAATAGTATATTCCAACCCCATGATGATGTTCTAGGTACAATAAAACCATTTGCCTAAATATGTTCAAGTTTCATCCTGGTTTATTGTTCCTCTTTTGGTGCCATCCTATATGTATTAATGGACTCCGTTGTCACACCTAGCACTAGATCGATAGAGAAATTAATATCTATCATAGAGGTAAGACATTGAAATAGCAATGTAATACATACTTAAATATCTCCACGGTGGGTGGGAATTCTATAGACTACAACTCTTTATCATTCATAAAGAGCCATTCTAGCAATGATGTCACCATTCCTAGCACAAAATGTCTGCGGTCCTAACTGGTATTTATGGATATCCCATTCTACCTGGTGAATATACATGATACATTTGGGTGTTGGAAAAGACACTCAATAGTGATATCAATCAACATGGTCTTGATAAATAATGATCTAGAACATTTCTTGAATGACATCAATGCTAGTCATCTCCAGGACATAGAAATTACAAAAGAACATGTACTCACATATCTCAAGGGGCACTCTTGAGAATGGAATATTCCCTTAGTTATAACCCCCAATGGAGTGTTGAGAGACATAACACCATAGAAGTAATTGATGGAAAGAATCAAATTCCCAACAATTTATGAAGATATGAAATATTGAAAAGAACCAGTTTTAAGAAGGGTAGAATCTAATGTAATTTCTACTATGATATTACGTCAAATAGTAGATGGATCCGGACTCTACTAAACTATTGAATTCTAAATTGTATTCATATGACCTGATCATCATCCCTTAGATGTCAGTTGACTAACCTAATTAGGTCCAATTTTCTAATAATGATGTTCTGGTACTTGACTTCCCTGATTATGACCTCCACATCCTCAAAGGGTTTGGATTGTGGAAAAAGAACTCCCAACCTAACATGAAGTTATGGACCCCATAACAGATGGAATTGATAACTCGAAAGCACTTCCACTAGATGGTAAAGGAAAAGATGTATAGAAATGATGAAGTAGACTAATCTTGCAGCAAGATCAGCACTCCAACAGGGTTATCAGACACTAAGGAATCTTATAGAAAAACCTGTCACACTGAGGACATACGATAGTGATGTTAGTATGTGTCACTTGTCTGGAATTTCTCACATGTGTACCATTAAATAGGAACTTCTTACGGCCTAAAGACCCATCACCAATCATTGTAACCAAAGTTCCATGGCTCACATGATTAGCTTACCTGAGATTTTTCTCCAAAATTAGGGTTGGATTCATGATCTCTATAATGGTTTCCAATATAATTTTGTTCACCTTCATGTGGATAAAATATCAATGTTCTTTCTCAAAGTTCGTCATAGTCATATATGGGTCTCCATTCATAGATGAAAAAAAATGTAGGAGCTCCATGAAATGAGTAGGATACTCATACATAGTCATATTTCCCTTATGAAGATGTAAGAACTCCTGTTCCTGATCATCTCTTATAGTTTTTGGTATTATATGATCATATAAGTCAATCTAGAAGACTTCCCAAACCATTTCTTTGGGATTCTCTACTTGAGAAATGACATCCCTCCAACGATTGGTGGAACCATGAAACTTATATACATCATGTTTGACCCCCCCCCCAATGTGGAATCATCTCAATATGGTCGATGTTGGATTTCATAGCTTCAATCCCTGACTCTACCACATTGGGACCACCATCCCCTGAGAAGGTGAGAGGATGGTGTCATATCAAATCCCAAGTTAGATATTCCATATTTGGGGCAGAACTATGAAAACTATTAACTGGCTTCATAATCTTGAGAATACAATCCTTGAACTTAGTATTGGATCATAGATGATGATTAGTAGGTGATTTTATAGGAGTCACTATAGGAGGCACTGCAGGATGCACTGTAGGAGGCACAATGGGTAGTTCTATACCTTCCAACTCTAGAATGTGATCATTAATACTCTCCTAGTATATAACATGAACACATCATGGAGGCATTTTTATACAATTGGAAAACACCCACCATAGACTAGACTGTATGGATGGTATTGTAAGAAAGTTAAGGATTAGTAATAAAAGGGAAGGGGTAAGCTATCCAAAATAAGGTTATTGAAAATTACAAAAGTTCCACGAATGTTAACCATATCATCTTGACAGGTGGTACCCATTTTATTTTTATAACAATAATGTACTATAAGATAGTAAAACTAAACAAAGAATCACTCACATAGAAACATAAATAGGCACACTAAAAGTAGATAGATAAAGAAATTATTCATTTAATTTTTATCCAAATGGTGCCTAATATGATTTATTTAAATTCAATTACAACATTTCATCATGATTTTATATTAAAAATCATCATATCAATAATTAATTACAATTAACAACTTAAAACAAGCATGCCACCCAATGGTGAAGTCATATCTACAATAAAATGTTTAATCAATAACTGAGAGACAACATAGAAAATTTGATTTTCCCCTATACATGGGTTAGCTATGTCTATACATAGGGAAACATACAAATAATCGGATCCTACTCTCTCGTCAAACCCAAATGCTAAGGAGATGGGGATGAAGAAGGCTCTGATTGAACATTATAGCATCCAACCCTATGCGGAACTAAAAAAAGCCCCAAGAAAATATTCCATAAGACCCCATGTTCATCTCCATAAATGGAAGATGTGGTCAAATATCAGTGATGACCTTTGTTAAGTCCATATGGATGCTATGACATTGTACGAAATGGTATTTTATAGTGGAAGATAATAATATATACCAAATAGTAGTAGAAGAAAAATAGAAAAAAATATAGCTTAAGAAATAGATTAATGACCCAATAGAATATATAATAAATGTGGAAACTAAAAATTGAAGACTGATACCATGCTTATTTCAATATATAATTCAGAAATTAAATAAATCAATGTTAATGGTTATGGGGTGAAACCATAGACAACATGTTAACAAAGACTCCAATGACCAAAGACTACCTCACAACATCTGAAGAAAGGGTCAGTCATATGTCTAAAATGATACATCCATAACAAGAAATCACTCAAGCATAGGATGTGGGATGCTTCCCTATATCCATTCCTACAAATAAAAAATATACTCGAGTACCAAAAAGTGCATGTGTATGTTATGATATATAATTTCCAAAGGTTAGCACCCATACTTTATTCCATTTTGGGTCGTAAAAAAATAGTAGTGTGCCAATGTATAATAATAGCAGGAAATTTAAATAATAGTAATATATAAATCTTAGTTAGAGTTCCCAAGACGACACGCGTCCCATACCACTTTCTTTCGCCTGAGACTGAAGTCTGGATGAGATAACTCATAAAGATAAAAATACATAGTAAGGCCAATGAAAAAAGACAACAATAAAAAATATTACCTACCCCCAAACTTGTGATCTGGATTTGAGTATAGTTCATATGTCAAAACTAGGGACATTTAAGGCACACAATGGCATCACAAATCATAAGGAAAAAAAATCAATGATACAATAATAAAATCAGGAAAATTATTAATATTAAATATTAAAATTCAAAGATTGAGTTTGATCTCATCAAAAAATTATTGATACTATACATCCAATCAATTATCCAATTCCACCAAGATAATATGAGGAAGTACTTTTTGAATCCAATGTATCCCTTGAGGTTTGGTAAACATGAGTATGTACCAAGAATCACATGTACGATATTGGGTATCAATTGAGTCATGGTGTATCTATAAGTCCTTCGGGCCCATCCTCAATTACACCATAGAAAACTGGTGCATCTCAATAGTGTATAAAATGCTTGATGGTGCCCACACATGGAAAGCCTAAAACATCACTTCCCTGATGCATTGTGTCATATCATATTGAGAAAAGTGAGTCTAATTACGGGTCGATAATATGAAACCCACATTCTATCAATGAATAAATTACATATAATGAAAATAGAGACATATATATATCACAAAGAAAGAATTAATAAATAAAATCATTTAGGAAACCATTTAATACAATCATTATAACTTACTGTTTAACAACAAAGGAATTTCTCAACATAACCAATGGCAAAGAGATATAATACAATTAAAGCATGAAAACATCTAATAAGAATAATTATTTAGGAAAAAAATTCATCCTAAATAATTTTGTTAATTTAAACTTTTACTTTACTTATCACAAATACTCACATAAGGATAATTTAATGATTCATCATCATTGGTAAAAATAGGATGATTGGGTTAGAATACTCAAATTGGTGTATAATGGAATGGAAACAATATAAGTAAGGGTTCACCCTAAAAAAGGTCACAATGATAATGGCAATACATTTTAATTAAATTAATACTCTTTATTTTAGATTCTCTAGGAGGCACTGATGAGAGGCACAATAGTTCACATTGAATAAAGTAATGAAACGATGAAAAAAATGATAAAAACCATACCTTATAGTTGTCGTATATACTAGGTCATGCGATAACCATTGATTATCCCTAAAATGGATGAAGTTAGAGGATTTTTTAAATACCCCTATTTCTGGTAAAAACCATACGTGACAGATTACTTGTCAGAGAGTGGGTAAAATTATACATCTCTCGGTGAAATCTGTTATCCATACCGAGATATTTGTAGCACTTCCATTGGTGTTAAAAATGTAGATGTGATGGAGGAGCATCATTATTTTGAAAGAGGAGGATGGGGTGGTGCACTGCCCAGGCAGGGGGGACACATAGGATTGGGTGTGGGAGGAGGGGAGGAGAAAAAAAGAAAAAGGGAGATGGAATAAAATAAGAATAAAATAAATACATAATCAAAACATAAAATAAAATAAAATAAAATTAATAAAATGGGAGGTATAAAGGAAAATAATTTCAAAAAATGGGTTAAACATGTTTTAATTTGGTTTACTCTTCTCCAACCACTTTTATTTTATGATTTATTTTTTTCCCTTTTTTATTTGTTTTTTATTTCAATAAAACTACAATAATTCATTATAATAGTTTTAATTTTTTTAACATAAAAAATTATTCTAGGGTGTGATTTATTATTGTACATAAATCCCAAGACAACATTTGAATAATATTTTAGCTACTCTGGACTCACAACAGGCCACACGGGTGTACGAACTGGGACACATTAAGGGAAAAACTGTAAATAAAATGTTGAATACCTTGGTTAATGCTGGTACGATACATGAGTCAAGGAGTCACATTGGTATATAATTATAGGTTTGGGAAAAGCATTTAAAATTCTACACAAGTATGGTCACCTACAAACATAGGCATAAATGAAATAGATCATGCTATACTACTTGGAATGCATGGGCTTTTAGACCACCCACACTCACTATGGGATCATCATGTGGACCTCAAATTTTTCAATGGTATTGTCCCCTATGTGGTCCAACCACTCAGATGCCTATCCCTTGATCCATGATTTGATGACTGGCCCACATGGTATGACAATGTGGGTTCATGGCCTTTGTTGTTAATGTTTTTCCCTATTGTATAATTTTTTTAAAAAATAAAATATTAAAACTCATTTAGCAAATGCCCAATAATGTAAAAATAAATTCAAAATTTCAAAATAATAGAAAATTATTCATTTAAAATAATTCAATTTAATTTTTTTCACAATTTCTCATTTTTTAATAAAACCATTTACTATAATGGAATATAAATTTAAATACATAAAAGTCAAAAGAACATGATCTAAATTATTCACGAAAAATGATTTTGTCCAATACCTCCACACTAAAACAATTCTTTCTCTCGAGTATAAAATTTAAACATTGAAAATTAAAGGGAACCAATGATAAAAATATTAATGATTCAAAAAAATTAGTTGAATATAAATGTTAAATTGAACATTCAAAAATCATATAAAATACCAATTTAATTTCAAAATTTTATGTACAATTCAACTAAAATATTTTAATTTTCCCCATTTCAGTTTGATGAGACTTATTCTACCATAAATTCAATATATTTAATTAAATAGTTAAAATAATTTACTATCATTATATTCCTCCATTTTTAATCATTTCTTTAATCTGTCATGATAAATATTCATTTAGATTAATCCTCATTTCATTTCAACATGAAAATTTTCCACAATATTGACAAGGGAACAATTTCTCCACATTATAAAGACAAATGGAACATAATGTAAGGAGGTTTTTCTATCAAGGTTATAATGAAAATGAGGCTTAATTCTAATAGGAATTTTTTTTAAAATCATGGAAGAAATTTGAGGTTTCTCTAATGTAAATCGAATGATTTTAAAAGTTAGTGTATTGAAATTATTTCCATAATGGTATGACAACTCTCACTTTACCCAATATCAATGTATTGATCTTTATCAAATTAAATTGAAATGAATTATTTTTAACCAACAAGATATTTTTTCTACACTTTTTATTTTTTTTTATTTTTATACAATTTTTCTAAATTTATGCATGGAATAAACCTGTAATACATTAACTAACCACATATGATAAAAATCATCAGTATGGTAATAGTGATTTTTGGTTTTCTATGGTGAAAATATATTTTTTAATTTTTTGTAATTCATGAGGGGGAAAAATGAATGGTATAATGAAAAATTAAATAAACCATTATCAATTTCCAATAACTAAGATAATACCCCCACACTTATCAGTAAAAATTTATATCATCCAATCCACTTTGAATCAAATCACCCCCATACTTCAACATTAAATTATAATTATGATACATATATGAGGGTATGATTTGATAAAAACATCTTCATACATGGATCATTCCTAAAATTGAAATTCATTGTCTATATGGGATACACAATTATTAATGTAAAGGTGCTCTCAAGGGTACAATATTTTCAAACTAATCCAAAATTGTTTTAATTTTTTATTTCAATTTCAATATTTTTGAAAAGTGTCAATTCATGTTTTGTTTGGTGGAATTCCCCTAAGATCACTTATTATATATGTTCATGACTAAATAAGATGTATTTAGTCTATAAAAATATATGGAATAAAAAATATAACATTGCACAGTCACATATGGCATGAATAATAATAAAAAATCTATTCATATGAATTTTATAATTCAATTCATGAAAATTGATAGGAAAATTTCATTGACATGAATTATCTAATTCCCTCAGATCGTGAGTCCTTATTTTAATATGCATGATTGAATATAATAATAAATTATTCCTTTTTACTCATTCAATGTAATTTTTTTTGGAATATAAATCATAGAATCATATGGTTCTTAAGAAACTCATGTCTCCTGGATAACTCACGTAATGCATAAATACATGCATTATCATACAATTTTCTAGTTTAATAATAATATCATATTTTGAGGAAAAACTGTAGAGAGTTAAAAAATAATAAATTATGCTATTAACTCATATTCCATTGAATAATAGTCATATTTACTCCTTTTAGGTTTGGGAATTTCTATTTCCATTATGAACATAAAATAGATGATAAATCCTTGAAACATAGGAACCATTCATTAAATATCAAAAAGAATATAGAAATGATGGATACATGCTAAAATAATCCTAATATTGAAATTGATATGCTGAATTCCTAAAAATAAAATTTAATGATAAATAATGGTATGGTCCCCCAAGTGTGGAATGTATTTTTACTATCTCCATAGGGTTGTAGTAGATGTTATATATAGTCAATGGCTACTAAACAAAGTGATACTAGTTGCAGGGTGGAGTCATAAGAAAGGATCATGCATCATTCTTCCTTGTGCATGTATTTGAATGGGTAGACCTTGGGATAGGTTAATATAAAATGAATAAAAGAAAAAATTTAATTAATTAATGTGGAGCCTTCCATATTCCATGTTTAGGAGCTATAATGGTTTGTAATTTTATAAGAATGGCTCCGGGTGAACTTCCTCGTTAGGTTTGCATAGAAAATGACCAGTAGGTTTTTCCAGCAGATCACCGCAGAGTAAAGGTTGAAAAAGACGACACATAGAGGAAGACACTCTGAGTGTTTCATCACCAATGTCTAATGAATTATGAGGGCACTATTTCAGAAGTAGTCACGAGAGACTAGTTAGAGGAGGTGGAGATCATCTTCAGTTCCATTCGTGTTTATAAGGAGCACTGTGTGTCCTTGGTTGTGACGATGCTGCATGGATCAGTGAGGCAGTGGTGGTTCTTGTTCCTTGGGTATCGTGAGGATTCAATGATCTCATGGGAGGAGTTTCGAGATATGTTTAGAGTCGAGTTTCATTCTTCGATTGTGAAGGTGTCCAGTTGCAAGGAGCTTCTTACCATTCAACAGGGGATCTCCAGTGTTTGAGAGTTTGGAATCCATTTCTGGAACCTTTTACGATATGCTTCGGACCAGTTTCAAGATGAGGTGTCCAAGGTGAGGCATTTCGAGGAGGCTTTGCGTCCAGAGATCCAGTGCTAGGTCACCCCATTTATGCTGAAAACATATTTTGAGGTGAAAGGTAGGGGATGAGGTTGTAGAGAGGAATTTTTCCAATACAAGATCATAACGATTTGGGAATCGGCATGACTCCTCACAAAGCCGAGATGTGGTCTGATGTTCTCGGTTTTTTGGTCATAAGAGTTTTTGTTCAGCCGGGGGTAGGTCCTAGCCCTTCACAGATCGTTTCTCCAGAGGTAGTAACTCTATGGAATATTCCAAGGGATTAGGTGCTTTTTTTTCATGAGGTGGTTGTGGCTATCAGTTGCAGGATTTCCCGACCTTTCAGAGCGGTCATCGTGCACCAGGCACTATGCTCTATGTTCCTCCATTGAGGCAGTTCCAACTGGCAGAACAGCAGCCAGTTGCACCTGCATTAGATCAGCAGAGGGTAGATGAGGCAGGTAGAGGACATCCCCATGATGCTTCCCATCATCATAGAGAAGATCACGTCCATGGAGGTGGTCTTCATCAGGGTCAAAGAGGCCATGGAAGAGGTCGTGGCCAGCTTCATGCTCTATCGTTTCCAACTCCAGGCGAGCCAGACATCGTTCGAGGTACCCTTTTCTTGTTTTCTACATTATTGTATGCCTTGATTGATTAAAAATCCACACACTCCTACATATCACCTACCCTTTTCCATGCTTTGGGACTTGATGTAGAGAAGCTTCCAGAGCCCTTGGCGTTGACTACGCCAGTTGGAGTGTAACGACCCGGAATTTTTTTAAATAAATTTTGTTTCCTAATTTTATGTGTTATTGGTATACTCAACAAAAATGTTTCATTTGGTAACATGAGTATAATTAAAATGAGGCTATTGGGTTTTGACTGTTATTTGACCATTGGTCAATATGACCGTTGGAAACTAAACATTTTGACTATTGTCTCTAAATACAAGCAATCTTGGTTAATTAATATAGAAAGAAGATTCGATGGCCTCACCCAGTAGTCTTGGACCGATCGAAGCCCATCTAACAGAACTTGGGAAGGAGGTAGCACCACTGGGCTTTGCTCTGGACCAAACCCAAGATGAACTTCATCGTATAAAGCTAGAACGGGATCGCCTTCGCGAGAAGTTCAAACTGATAGAAATTACTACTGGTGCGATGTTGGCCGAGCCTCCCTCGGATTCTCTCACCTTAGCACACCTTACACTTAGGTCCTATGCTGGTGGGATAAGGGGCTATGTAAGGAGACCGTAACTGTCTTGTGTAATCCTTTGTTTTAAATAAAATTTCGATTTCTTTTATGAATTTTCAAATGACCGGATAAATATAGTATGCAAATTTTTGATAAAGGATATTTTAAATATGTTTATGTTAACCCTAAATAATTAAAAATGTGTAATGATTTTCAAAAAATGGTCTTCTGCAATTATGTTCAGTACAAAATTTAGAGTCTAATAAGATCAACTTGATTTTTGATGAATAGTAAATTATGAATAGTGATTTTATGATTAGGATTAATAATGTGTCCAAATGGATTAGTAATCTCACTTAAAGAAAGTATTAAAATAATCTAGGCACTTTGATTAAGTAATGTGATTCAATAAAATGGTTAAATAACGGTTTCATAAATTATTATTCAAGTATTCGTTTTTTCGGATGAATAGTGTTTTTTAATTAAAAATTTAATTAAAAATAATTAGAAAATTATTTTTATAAAAATGACTTTATTTTTTAACTCAGAGCTTCGATATTATGTTATGGTAATTTTTGGGGATTTTTCTGAAAAAAATGAATTTTCGGTGAATAGTGTATTTATTTAAAAATAAAATTAAAAATATTTAGAAAATTATTTTTATAAAATGGAGTTCATTTTTGAAATCGGAGCATTGATATTTAGTTAAGGTGAATGTTTGGGATTTTTTCTGAGAAAGATGAATTTTCAGTGAATAGTAAAAATGCAGTTTTAGGGTTTCGGTATGTTTAATGACATCATAATTGTGTCATGATGATGTCATGAGATATTTTAAGTGTTGGCCGGCCAAGGGTGATGAATTATTGTTTTGGGGGCCCCATGTGGCCTAACTCCATGATAAATGCCAAGGGAGAGCACATGGGTTTGAGAAAAGCACATGTGAGGTGTCCCTTGGCCATTAATGCTTTGTCCCCTCACTTTCCCTATAAATACCAAGCCCTCCTCTCATCCATTAGACTCCCCACTCATTCCCAACGAAATTCTGGTCTCATTACCTCCCAAGGAGTCCTCCCAAGGTTCCCCAAGCCCTCAAGGTCCCAACCTTTGAGGTTTAAGAGTTACATTTTAAGGTAAGGGATCCGACCTCTCTCTGTCTTTCCAAGTAATCTCTTTTACGTCATTTCTTTAATACTCCAAGTTCTTATGTTGGAGGATGTTCTTTTATATTCATCCTACTGCCTATTTCATGTTCATATGATGAGAGACCCCCCCTTTCTCTCAACAATTCGTTTTAAGAATGTTTAAGTGGCGCCGTTAGGCTGCCGAATTTTTAAGGGATTCTTTCACCTTCCTCGTTTTCAAGTTCTATTTTCATTCAAGTCTTTCATGTTCCTTTTTGTTATATTGTGGTATGATCTCTATATATATCTTACTGGACTCTTATGTTCATATGATGAGAGACCCCATTTGATATCTTCAATTCAGTATTTTGATTTTTAAGTGGCGCTGTTAGGCTGCCGAATTTTTAAGGGATTCTTTCACCTTCCTCGTTTTCAAGTTCTATTTTCATTCAAGTCTTTCATGTTCCTTTTTGTTATATTGGGGTATGATATCTATATATATCATACTGGACTCTTATGTTCATATGATGAGAGACCCTATTTGATCTCTTCAATTCAGTATTTTGATGTTTAAGTGGCGCCGTTAGGCTGCCGTATTTTTAAGGGATTCTTTCACCTTCCTTGTTTTCAAGTTCTATTTTCATTCAAGTCTTTCATGTTCCTTTTTGTTATATTGGGGTATGATCTCTATATATATCATACTGGACTCTTATGTTCATATGATGAGAGACCCCGTTTGATCTCTTCAATTCAGTATTTTGATGTTTAAGTGGCGCCGTTAGGCTGCCGAATTTTTAAGGGATTCTTTCACCTTCCTCGTTTTCAAGTTCTATTTTCATTCAAGTCTTTCATGTTCCTTTTTTTTATATTGGGGTATGATCTCTATATATATCATACTGGACTCTTATGATCATATGATGAGAGACCCCATTTGATCTCTTCAATTCAGTATTTTGATGTTTTATGTGGCGTCGTTAGGCTGCCGAATTTTTAAGTGGTTCTTCACCCCTCTCGTTTTGAAGTTCTACCTTCATGTCAATTATTTCAAGTTACTTTTGTTATGGTGGGAAATTATCTCTATATCTATCATACTGAACTCTTATTTTCACATGATGAGAGACCCTATATGATCTTTTCAAATCATTTTTGTTGATGTTTAAGTAACGCCGTTAGGCTGCCGAACTTTCATAAGAGAAATCTAATTTTTGTCTTCCGTCCATGTTTTTAATTTCAAATGATATGCCCCTCAAATTTCATTACCATGTCTATATTTCCTTATTACTATTTCAACCTACTGTTTTATGGATCATTTATGAGTGGGTGACCCATGTCCCCTCTCATTTCAATGTTTTCTAAAACCCCGAAACTTAGCCGTTATGCTGCAGAAATTTCCCCTCAAAATGCCTCTCTCTTTTCTCAAAAATTATTTTATGTTATAAAGTGAATACTCAAAGCTCATATTTCTACAAGGGTATTCACATATATAGCAAAATGTTCTATTTTAAATTCTGGGATTTACATACATGAGACCCACCTTCCTTTTCTGTGGGTTTTAAAGTGATATAAAGATCATGTCTTTAAAGCAGTTTTTAAAACGTTATGATTATGAAATGAAACCCATTTCCTTTATGCTATATGGGTTATTTATGAAATTTTTGATGATGATATATGTGGCTCACATGATAATAAAGGCAAATTTAAGGGTGCGCCCTGATAGCGCTACAATGCATTGGGTAATGATGTAACCACTAGAGATTACAATTTCATGATACCTCGGTGAATAACCTTGGTAATTTTCAAATGATACCTTGGGGATGGACCTTGGTGATATGTTCATGATTGTCTATGTTAAATTATGTAGCCACATCTTCAAGTTATGAAAAAGTTTCATTTTTATTATGATATGCCTCATGATGTCATTTTCATGCCTTAAAGTTTTTTTCATGACTTTATTGATGTATCTCAAGTTCATATGTAAAATGTTTCACTTGTTTCCCTTGCTGGGCCTTCTGCTCACCCTTCCTTTTGATGTATGTCCCCAAGTTATGAGATGCAGTAATGAGCCTAGGGTGAACATGAGGAGAAGCCTTTCAAGTGTTTAAGAAGAATGTTTTTTTTGTTTCATGTTTTATGTTCCTTGTTTCCAAGACACTAAACTTTAAATATCCTCAGTTCCGTGTAATGGAATGAAAGTTATGTTATAAAAAGACGGGATGCTATAGTTGGTATCAAAGGATGGTTTAGTTATTTGTGGAAATTAGGATATGAAAACTCTAGGAAGAACCCTATAGAAAAGTTTAATATAGGAAATCTTCCTGGAATTTTGGTGAGTATTGAGTAAGTGGTTTCCAAGAAAATACATCCATGTCTGGATACGAGCAGGTAGAGGTGGCTCTGGCACAGATGTACATAGGGGTAAAACCCGAAAACACCGCTTTGAGCTAGACTCGAATGAGAACTGGTACACGACAACGGGCCTTTCTGCACTCTTGGATACGACACTCCCGGGGGATATGCTTTGGTAAATTCATAAGCTTGGTATGAACCATTGTTAAAGGAACAAAGATAAAATAAAATAAAGGTTCACATAAGAATATATGATCATTCATAACCTACATGGGAACCTAGGAGATCTCATGTTAGGGTATACCTTTCATATACACGTTATCCTTATATGCTTTCAGTTCCTTTTCCTGATTATTAGCTAAGTACTTAAGCCCCTAATTATGCTTTCTCTTCTTAGTTAATGGTGGGAAATGGAAGAAAATGTTCCGACAACCAATGTGATAGGAAATGCGATGATTTTCGTATTAATATGACAGGGATGATTAGGGGATTAAAATATGATTATTATTTTGGAAGAAGTTCATTATTTTGGGAACCATATTTGATCGAGGTAAATAGATTACTACGGTATTTTCATTGAGGAGTAAGGTTGACTTATATTTTGAAGAATCGATGAATTTAAGGTGAACTTATAGTAATTTAGGTTACTTATGGGAATGAATAACCTATCTTGGGTAAAATATGTTTAGCTACTTTTTTATAAGATGTTAGTAGTGGTTGATGTTGTCTGGAGATGAACAATGAAGTTGTTTTGGAAGACTATGTTATCAAATCCTTCTTGTATTTGGGTTTCAATCTTAGTTTGGTTTTTTTTGAGGAATTTGAATGACCGTTATTTATGGAATGGTCTATGATGAACTTTTGGTAGTACCATGGAACTTTGATGATTTAAAAGTAGTTTCCATTCCTATGGGATTATTTCTTTTTGAAGAGTTGTTTTACCTTAACCTTTATGTTTTTGGGATAATGTTTAAAGATAGAAGAAATAGATAGTTAATCTTTTGTAGATTATGTGATTCTATAGAAGATGATTCTTGTGCTTTTTTGAGACCAAGTGTTTTGGAATTCTCATCATTTGGAGAAAAGATTAGTGATGGTAGGGACTTGTTAAAGGATGAAACTCTACTTGAAGGTAGGTATATTTTCATATGTTTTTGTTCTATGTAGTAAATGAAGTCCTCAAAATTATGAAAAGAAACGTAAAACAAAAATGTTGTTGGTTTACGTTTCCTACTAGGTAATCAAAGACCGTTTACACACATCATAAGTTTGGGATTTTCTCATGGTTAACTTTCTCCTAATCATGTTCTCTATCACTCTCCCTCAGAACTTGACCCTTTGTTTTCTCCTCCATGTCCATGTTTTCCTACATGGAACCCTAGTGTGGGTTAACTCGGGTGACCTTTGTACGTCCCTTTCTTTATTTTAAAGTAATAGTTTTACTGACTCCTTTTACGATGTGGGACTTTCAATGAAATTTCAAAACCCAATTTTAAAATTGCGAGGACGCAATTTCTTAAGGGGGGAAGATTGTAATGACCCGAAATTTTTTTAAATAAATTTTGTTTCCTAATTTTATGTGTTATTGTTATACTCAAGAAAAATGTTTCATTTGGTAACATGAGTATAATTAAAATGAGATTGTTGGGTTTTGACTGTTATTTGACCATTGGTCAATATGACCGCTGGAAACTAAACATTTTGACTATTGTCTCTAAATACAAGCAATATTGGTTAATTAATATAGAATGAAGATTCGATGGCCTCACCCAGTAGTCTTGGACCGATCGAAGCCCATCTAACAGAACTTGGGAAGGAGGTAGCATCACTGGGCTTTGCTCTGGACCAAACCCAAGCTGAACTTCATCGTATAAAGCTAGAACGGGATCGCCTTCGAGAGAAGTTCAAACTGATAGAAATTACTACTCGTGCGATGTTGGTCTAGCCTCCCTCGGATTCTCTCACCATAGCACACCTTACACTTAGGTCCTATGCTGGTGTGATAAGGGGCTATGTAAGGAGACCGTAACTGTCTTGTGTAATCCTTTGTTTTAAATAAAATTTCGATTTCTTTTATGAATTTTCAAATGACCGGATAAATATAGTATGCAAATTTTTGATAAAGGATATTTTAAATATGTTTATGTAAACCCAATATAATTAAAAATGTGTAATGATTTTCAAAAAATGGTCTTCTGCAATTATGTTCATTACTAAATTTAGAGTCTAATAAGATCAACTTGATTTTTGATGAATAGTAAATTATGAATAGTGATTTTATGATTAGGATTAATAATGTGTCCAAATGGATTAGTAATCTCACTTAAAGAAAGTATTAAAATAAGCGAGGCACTTTGATTAAGTAATGTGATTCAATAAAATGGTTAAATAACGGTTTCATAAATTATTATTCAAGTATTAGTTTTTTCGGATGAATAGTGTTTTTAATTAAAAATTCAATTAAAAATAATTAGAAAATTATTTTTATAAAAATGACTTTAGTTTTGAACTCAGAGCATCGATATTATGTTATGGTAATTTTTGGGGATTTTTCTGAAAAAAATGAATTTTCTGTGAATAGTGTATTTATTTAAAAATAAATTTAAAAATATTTAGAAAATTATTTTTATAAAATGGAGTTCATTTTTGAAATCGGAGCATTGATATTTAGTTAATGTGAAAGTTTGGGATTTTTTCTGAGAAAGATGAATTTTCAGTGAATAGTAAAAATGCAGTTTTAGGGTTTTGGTATGTTTAATGACATCATAATTGTGTCATGATGATGTCATGAGATCTTTTAAGGGTTGGTCGTCCAAGGGTGATGAATTATTGTTTTGGGGGCCCCATGTGGCCTAACTCCATGATAAATGCCAAGGGAGAGCACATGGGTTTGAGAAAAGCACATGTGAGGTGTCCCATTGGCCATTAATGCTTTGTCCCCTCACTTTCCCTATAAATACCAAGCCCTCCTCTCATCCATTCGACTCCCCAATCATTCCCAACGAAATTCTGGTATCATTACCTCCCAAGGAGTCCTCCCAAGGTGCCCCCAAGCCCTCAAGGTCCCAACCTTTGAGGTTTAAGAGTTACATTTTAAGGTAAGGGATCTGACCTCTCTCTTTCTTTTCAAGTAATCTCTTTTACGTCATTTATTTTATACTCCATGTTCTTATGTTGTAGGATGTTCTTTTATATTCATCCTACTGCCTATTTCATGTTCATATGATGAGAGACCCCCCCTTGCTGTCATCAATTCGTTTTATGAATGTTTAAGTGGCGCCGTTAGGCTGCCGAATTTTTAAGGGATTCTTTCACCTTCCTCGTTTTCAAGTTCTATTTTCATTCAAATCTTTCATGTTCCTTTTTGTTATATTGGGGTATGATCTCTATATATATAATACTGGACTCTTATGTTCATATGATGAGAGACCCCATTTGATCTCTTCAATTCAGTATTTTGATGTTTAATTGGCGCCGTTAGGCTGCCGAATTTTTAAGGGATTCTTTCACCTTCCTCGTTTTCAAGTTCTATTTTCATTCAAGCCTTTCATGTTCCTTTTTGTTATATTGGGGTATGATCACTATATATATCATACTGGACTCTTATGTTCATATTATGAGAGACCCCATTTGATCTCTTCAATTCAGTATTTTGATGTTTAAGTGGCGCTGTTAGGCTGCCAGATTTTTAAGGGATTCTTTCACCTTCCTCGTTTTCAAGTTCTATTTTCATACAAGTCTTTCATGTTCCTTTTTGTTATATTGGGGTATGATCTCTATATATATCATACTGGACTCTTATGTTCATATGATGAGAGACCCCATTTGATCTCTTCAATTCAGTATTTTGATGTTTAAGTGGCGCCGTTAGGCTGCCGAATTTTTAAGGGATTCTTTCACCTTCCTCGTTTTCAAGTTCTATTTTCATTCAAGTCTTTCATGTTCCTTTTTGTTATATTGGGGTATGATCTCTATATATATCATACTGGACTCTTATGTTCATATGATGAGAGACCCCATTTGATTTCTTCAATTCAGTATTTTGATGTTTTAAGTGGCGCCGTTAGGCTGCCGAATTTTTAAGTGGTTCTTCACCCCTCTCGTTTTGAAGTTCTACTTTCATGTCAATTCTTTCAAGTTACTTTTGTTATGTTCGGTAATTATCTCTATATCTATCATACTGAACACTTATGTTCACATGATGAGAGACCCTATTATATCTTTTCAAATCATTTTTGTTGATGTTTAAGTAACTTCGTTAGGCTGCCGAACTTTCATAAGAGAAATCTAATTTTTGTCTTCCGTCCATGTTTTTCATTTCAAATGGTATGCCCCTCAAATATCATTACCATGTCCATATTTCCTTCTTACTCTTTCACCCTACTGTTTTATGGATCATTTATTAGTGGGTGACCCGTGTCCCCTCTCATTTCAAGGTTTTCTAAAACCCCGAAACTTAGCCGTTATGCTGCAGAATTTTCCCCTCAAAATGCCTCTCTCTTTTCTCAAAAATTATTTTATGTTATAAAGTGAATACTCAATGCTCCTATTTATACAAGGGTATTCACATATATACCAAAATTTTCTATTTTAAATTCTGGGATTTACATACATGAGACCCACCTTCCTTTTCTGTGGGTTTTAAAGTGATATAAAGATCATGTCTTTAAAGCAGTTTTTAAAAAGTTATGATTATGAAATGAAACCCATTTACTTTATGCTATATGGGTTATTTATGAAATGTTTGATGATGATATATGTGGCTCACATGATAATAAAGGAAAATTTAAGGGTGTGCCCTGATAGCGCTCCAATGCATTGGGTAATGATGTAACCACTAGAGAATACAATTTCACGATACCTCGGTGAATAACCTTGGTAATTTTCAAATGACACCTTGGGGATGGACCTTGGTGATATGTTCATGATTGTCTATGTTAAATGATGTAGCCACATCTTCAAGTTATGAAAAAGTTTTATTTTTATTATGATATTCCTCATGATTTCATTTTCATGCCTTAAAGTTCTTTTCATGACTTTATTGATGTATCTCAAGTTCATATGTAAAATGTTTCACTTGTTTCCCTAGCTGGGCCTTCTGCTCACCCTTCCTTTTGATGTATGTCCCCAGGTTATGAGATGCAGTAATGAGCCTAGGGTGAACATGAGGAGAATCCTTTCAAGTTTTTAAGAAGAATGTTTTTTTTTGTTTCATGTTTTATGTTCCTTGTTTCCAAGACACTAAACCTTAAAGATCCTCTGTTCCGTGTAATGGAATGAAAGTTATGTTATAAAAATACGGGATGCTATATGGAGGTCGAGATGACTTGTTTGAAGTATTTAGAGACCATGAGAAAGTGTTGGGGAAACACCGCTCTTGGGGAGATTTCCTATGATTATGAATACATCCATATGATGTCATCCTTGGAATGGATTAGCTGTATAAGGTACATGCTATCATGGATTTCTTTAGGAAGAAGGTCATGTTCATTGGAGCAGATAGAGAGCAAGTGATGTTTCTTGGTGAGCGAGATCCTCAGATGGGTTATAGGCACGTTCCATCCTTATCATCCATGATGGGTGAGAAGATGTTGAGTTCATCAGAGGTTCAGCAGTTGGAGTTTCCTGGGGTCATAGAGGAGTACCTTAATGTCTTTACATAAGAGTTTGGTGAATTACCCCCTAGATAGGAGATCATGTTTTGCATCGAGCTACATCCAAGAGCATCTCCTATCTCTATCTCTCCATATAGGATGTCCCCTTATGAGATATTATAGCTACATATACATCTTGATGGTCTGTTATAGTGTAGTTTTGTTAGGCCTAGTGTGTCACCAGGGGGTGCCCCTGTTTTTCTTGTGATGAAGGCCAAAGACAGTTTCCGGTGGTGTGTTGATTATCGTACCTTAATCAAAGTGACAATAAATAATCGCTGTCCACTTTGTGAATTGATGATTTATTTGATAAACTGAAGGGTGCAAGTTGGGTTTCAAAGATCAACTTGTGTTCAGGATATCATCAGATTTGTTTGATGGTTGAGGATATCCAAAAGACTTCTTTTATGTTGTCATCATGAGAATTATGAGTTCATTTTAATGCCATTTGGTGTGAAAAATTCTCCAGCGGTATTTATGGGATTGATGAATGTTGTGTTCCATGTGTTCCTGGATAAGTTCATTGAATTTTTCATCGACTACATCATTGTGTACTCCACATCTAAAGAGGAGCATGCAGAGAATCTATGGGCTGTTTTGGGAGATCTTTTCCAACATCAGCTATTTGGAATGTTTTCTATGTGTGAGTTTTGGGCTCGAGAAGTAATTTTATTGGGGCATGTTGTGTCCCAACACGGAGTTATTGTGGATGCATAGATGATAGAAGAAGTTGTGTCTTGGGCAACCCCCTATACAATTTCATAGGTACGAAATTTCCATGGTCTCGCAGGATACTACAAGAGGTTCGTAGCCAATTTCTCACGAGGTGTGACTCCTCTTAAAACATTTATCAAGAAGGATTAGGCATTCATATGGACTAATCAGTGTCAAAAAACATTCAAGTGTCTAAAGGAGAAGTTAGTAAGTGCTCCAGTCATTTTTCTTCCAGCTGAGGGAGTTTAGATTGAGGTTTTCTGTGATGTTTCACGTATGGGGTTATAATACATTCTCATGAAACAGATTTCAGTTGTTTCTTATGGGTCTCGAAAGATGCATCACCTTGAATGCAACAATTCCACCCATGATCTTGATTTTTCATCCGTAGGGTTTTCTATAATGTTATGGAGACATTACATCATTGGTGAGTGCTTTGTGGTGGTCATTGATCATAAGAGTATGAGGTATGTTTTCTCCCAGCATGACTTGAACATACGACAGTGTCAATGGATGGATTTCATAAATGATTACGACTTCAAAATATCATATACACCTGGAAAAGGGAATGTTGTAGCTGATGCACTGAGCCCAAAGTCACGTAGTGATGCTATTCTTGAATCTGGTGATTCCTAGAGTGCAATGGAAGAATTTTCAGCATTGTATCTTGATATGGGAGATGTTGGGGGTAGATATGTCTTTTTCAGAAGACAGTATAGTCATCCCTAATGCAGATGGTGGAAGAGTCCCAATTGGGGGATCTTGAGGTGGAGGTCCGGAGAGACTGAGTTGTTTGTGGCGAGGCCCCTGATGGTTGGACTAAAGATGAACAACACAGAGTGATGTATCCTGGAAGACTTTTTGTTCCTTTGACGATCCACAAGAAGGTTCTTAGAGAGATCCATAGTTTTTCCTTAGCTTTACATCCTGGTGTGAAAAAGATGTACCGTTCCTTGATGCATCAGATTTGGTGGCTTGGGCTAAAGCATACCATGGTAGAGTTTGTGTCTCGATGTTTAGTCTGCCAGATGTTGAAGGTTGAACACCATGTTCTGGGTGGTCTTCTCCATCCATTATAGATTCCTCCATGGAAGTGGGAGGACATCACAATGGACTTTGTTACAGGTTTACCTTGAGCTTTAGGAGGACATGATCTAATTTGGGTGGTAGTGGATCATTTAACAAAATCGGCCAACTACATAGAAATCATGGAGTCAAGATTAGTGGATTTTTTTTCGAGGCAGTATCTAGAGGAGGTGGAGAGAATTCATGGAGTCCCTAGGATGATCATTTTTTATCGAGATCCTCATTTTACCTCCAGGTTGTGGGGAGGTCTCCAACATGATTTTGGTTCTCATATATGCCTTAGCACTGCCTTTCATCCTCAAACAGATGGTCAGACATATTGAAAAATCCAGACTCTAGAAGACATGTTACACACTAGTGTTCTTCATTTTGGAGGTTCATGAATGATTCACATACCCTTGGTGGAGTTCCCCTACAATAATTGTTTTCAATCCACCATCGGTATGGAATCGTTTTAAGTCTTGTATGGCCAGCCTTGTAGTTCTCCGTTGTGGTGGACTGGGGTCGGAGAGTCAGCAATTCTCAGACCAGAACTAGTGGAGAATACAACAGAGATGGTCCATGTGATACATGAGAGGATGATGATTGTAAAAGATCGTCAAAAATCATCTGATGATCAAAGGAGTATTCTCGTGGAGTTTGATGTTGTGGATCATGTGTTTATATTGGTGACTCCTCGTCATGGGCAATGAAGGTTTGGTCATGGAAGTAAGCTTTCGCCCTAGTTTTTTGGGCCTTTTGAGGTGTTAGCTTGTGTTGGAGCTATTCCATATTGAGTAGAACTTCCCCCAAAGATGAGTTGGATACATGATTTTCTCCATGTATCATGGATCCAACATTATCATCATTATGATTATCACATCATAAATTGGGGAGAGATCGATGTTGATGATGATGAAACCTTCGAGGAGCGACCTTTAGAGATCAAATACCATAAGGAGAATGTGTTGTGCGGGTATTCTATCCCATTAGTTTGTTTCTTGCGGAGACACGGTTGCATGGAGGAGAGTACCTGGGAATGTGAGTCATTGATATGTGCTAAGTACCTAGAGTTGTTTGATGTTTATCTCTTTTCATATAACGATGTTCCCTTTGTGGTTAGACCTTCCATGTTTTATTTATGATTTTATTTTGTTGCTTTTGTGGCTTAATCTCATTGGAGAGGTATCTCGATGGGTGGTTGTTCAGACCCCGTTTCTTTTTTTATCTTTCGGTGTGTTTTGAATTCTCGAGGACGAGAATGTTTTGAGAGGTATCTGATGTAAGGGCCCGGATCTCTCCGGTCGATTACTTTGTGAAAATGTGGTGTTTGAGGTGTTTCGGGAGGTCAAGGCGACTCATCCCTAAAATTTTTCCATGTTTTCAATTTGGTGAACAATTATATCGGCAACCTCTATCGGTAACATCTATCTGTAACCTCAATAGATAACCTCTATAGGTAACCTCTATCAGTAACCTCCATTGGTAGCCTCTATAAGTAACCTTTATTGGTAACCTCTTTTAGTAACCTATAACGATAGGTGAACAGTGTTCTATCAGCGCCGTTTAGTGAACAGTGTTATATCATTGAGTTTTTATGTGAACAATGTTATATCAGTGAGGTTCTGGGAATAGTGTTCTATCGGTGAGGTTTAGTGAAAACTTTTCTCTCGGTGAGGTTTTGTGAAACGTTCTATCAGTGAGGTTTTGTTGAACTGTTCTTTTGGTAACCTCTTTTGGTAAGTGTACAGTAATGGTAGGTCTACAATGTATCCTGAATAGTGAGGTCTATCGATAACCTCTATCAGTGAGGTCTATTGGTATCCTCTAATGGTGAGGTCTATCGGTAACCTCTAACGGCGAGGTCTATCGGTAACCTCTAATGGTGATGTCTAACGGTGACCATTTCTTTCATTTTCCAAATTTAGAGTATGTGAACAGTGTTTCCAGCTTCCTACAGTTTCGACCCTTTGACGTTTTCTTTGATGTAAAATACATTTAAAGCCTTGTTTTAAGGACTCTAAGGCTGATTCAAAGGTTATAACTCCTACATTAATTATTTCTATGACTCTGGATGTTTTTACCTGGTCAAACTGTGTGGGTTATTGCGATCCTATTTTAATGGGGAATTAAGAAAATCATAAATTTTCACCCTATTAAATCTTTAAAAGGGACAAGATATCATCCTACATTTTTCTACCTCTTTGTTCTCAGATACGAGATGCTAGAATCTTTCAGTTCTTCTCATAGGAGTTTCATAATGAAACTGTAATCCTCGGGTCGGTTCCACTCTATTTTGATGCTACCAAGATATATAAGTCAATCTTCTATGTAATGTATGTTTTTCGATGTTCCTTTGGGATCACCTCCTCATGTTTCTCTTTTCCATGTTATATCATGTAATCTCCATGCTTCTAAGGGTGTTTTTCTGGGGGATTGGATGGTGCTATCATATTGTTGTATCCTTGGGTGGATGCAATTGTCACTAGAGGAGGATCGTAACCCTTTGCGTGGATAAAGAATTTGAGGATCTGTATGAGGTAGGGGATTCATTGCTCCTCTTTTCTTATACATGCAATTGTATTGTTAGCATATTTAATCCCTACTAGATGACAATTGAATTGACATAATAAATATTTTAGCTGGATAAATAAATTCATATCGATCATATGTTATTGCCTCATGTTTTTCAGAATATCGAGATATATATGCATTATTTTATTAGATATTTGTTCTTGATGGAAATCGGTAAAGAACATAGATAGGGATCAATTGATAATTTTTTGGCTAAAGATAAAGAGTCATGTAAATGAATCTGGTGCAGTTGGAATTTGTTGTTCATCAAATTGGCACATTAATCATGTTTAATTATTTGTGATAACTTACTGATTAGGTTTCTTGAATTTGGAACCTATGAATAACAAATCTGTTAATTCAATATGGATTAAAGAAGTGATTATTTGAAAATTCCTTAATGGGATCTGAGTTACCCACTTCATTATTAAAGGTCCAAGAGCCCAATTAATGTCATGCTTGATTTCCTGATGCTTGTGCTGTTATGTGATCCTAGATGGCTATTTTGATATGTGGGGGCATGGATGATTTTGGTTGTGGAAGAAAATGATGCCTAGAGTGGAGAGATGCATTAGTTAATGCATGTGTGTGTCAAGGAGGACTCCAGGGATGATGGAATGGGATGGGTTTGATTGTTGGATTCTTGTTGTTTCTTTTAGTTTTTTATTTACTTTACATTTACCCACTACTCAAGGAAGCTGGTATTACATACCCTTCTCCTGAAAGAGGCGGAGATAATTGGGTATGCCACATTCATTCCATGTTTATCTTCTCAAGGAAGGATGTGTATATTCTATTGCTATAAGTGGCAATGACTCAAAGGGTTGAACATCTACTAACCATATTGAGCCCCCTTGTGTTTAGTAGCATACAATTTTTTTTTTGTAATGCTTGGGAATGTGGGAATGTATTTTTCAAAAATGTATAATTGAATAAATGGTGTTAACCCATGGGGATGGAGATACTGTAACATAATGATGAAGTTGTAATTTTTAAGGTATAATTTAATTTGGTTGTGATTTTAATGATGTTTAATGTGGAATTGTTCATGGTTAATTAATGTTTACAGAATTAATTAACGTACAGTGGAACTGATAAAAAGGGAATGAAGTAATCTAATAAAGCTCTTTAAATGGTTATGTGCTTATAGGATACCTAGTCTTAGAAGTACCTTCACGGAGTCTGAGAAACGTTAGCAGCAGTTGAGTATATGTATAGGTAATTCCAATAGTTTGGTTGTGAGAAATAATATAGTCTGTAATTTTTGTGTTTCAATACACTACTCCACCCTGTCAGTAAGGGAAACTGACACCCCAGGGATTTTTAGCCTTGTGGTGTGTTTTCCCCAACATTCTGGTGGGAGGATGGATGACTGACTACCCCCTTTGGCCCCGCTCTATTCTCTTGGTAGTTACTTGTGCTATATGGAACATTGGTTAGTTTCACCCATATATGTGTGTGGAGGGATGTAAGGGTTTGTGGTTATTCACACACATATATTCTTGATATCATTTCTATGGACTATTATAGGTTTAACATGTATAGGTTGTGATGGCTTGAGGATCCTTACTCGGTGTATGGGATGTAATGGCTTGAGGTATAATACCTGACGTATGATATACTATAAGCAAGCTGTTGTGGCTCCCAGAAAATACCTGGTTACATTGGTATGTGGGAGTGGTGGTTTTGATGCATGAGGTTCATATTATGGTGCTTCACCCATGTGTCTGTGAGAAAGCCTTTTTGGAGAGAGATGCTCAGGATGTGCGACCTTGGGGAAAAGCGGAAAACCAGTGGTGAAGTAGTAGCGGGCTACCCTTAATATTATTTATTATATGCTATATTAATTTGTGAATTACTTTTTGAGAGTTGTCATGGTGAGGCTAAGAACAATGTATACCACTTTAGGTGACGAGTTAGTTTAACTTGTTTTTCAATTTTATTTAGCATGCTTTCTATACTTTTGTACAAGAGGCTTCATGGATGATCCTACTTAGTATACTATTATACTCACCATATGTATATATAAACTATTTTTCGGTCACTTAGAGCATGTTGGAGATAATGCTAGTTTCTACTAGCTTGGGGTTGCAGGAGTTGTTCAGGCTGGTGGTTCTTTGTATATTTATATTCTTATGGGTACATGAAATTATCCCCATTCAGTTGTAGTACTTTTGCACAACATTTCATATGTGTACTCGGGATTTCCTATATATTGCATCCTTAGTTAGAGTTTATTGGTTTCTATATTATCTCTCTCTTCTTTATCTGTTCTATTAGAGGGGAATGCCTCCCATTTTTTGTGTTATTATACCCATGGTGCTAGTATCCATCTCGGGGCTTACTGGAGATGGGACTCGGGGGTTATTATCTCCCTTCTCACATTGCCAGCCCAGGAGGGGTACACATCATTGGGAGGGGGTCATGAAAAGTCTGGATAGCCAAACTGTAACATTTTCTTGTCGAGATGTGTAGAAGACTTTTCAAGAGGACCCCCATCATGTCTAATAGTGTTTTGAATAGATGAAAAAATCGAGTCACCACCACAATCCAATCCAAATCCATCTATTGGTGAGGATCAACTCAAAACCATAGGGGTATATATCACTAAAACACATGATGTTCATTCATCTAGCTCTCCTCATTCGAAAGTAATGTGGGACCAAATTCTTCTCCATAGGTGGCAGTATAAATTTTTCACCACCTAGAGGTAACATTTGGGAAATTGGTCCTTGTATCTATGCCTCATACCAAAGGGAGTCATACTCATGTTCAAGAATATAGATCCTTGCATGTATTTGTTGCATTGAAATCCTATAAGTAAACAAGATGTACAACAAACAATGAGTATATTTGGAGAGATGACTTAATAAGTACAAGGAAACCACAACCCATTCCTATATGATGCATCTATCATTATTTTCACTACAACCAATGTTCTAATTTATATATTCAAAATCCTGGTTACCAAAGTAATGGGTTATGAATAATATTTCCACCGCACCAACACTAGGGTTGTGGGCTTGAAAGCGAACATTAAGAACATCACAATATTTCATTATACCAATATCAATGGATATTATTCCTAATGTATTACCGAACTCGCTTTTATACCAATATGTCATGGCCCATCACAATAGGGACCATTCCATGACTTCACAAGCCAACCTATAATAGTATAGTGGTCGGTGACTAGCACTGAGTATACATAACAATAACAATGGAGGAATTTTCAATGTCAATGTACACACAAACATTTCCAAGTTCAACAAATTCAAATATAAAATAACAAAAATGAGAGGTAAAAAATGCAAGTGTACAACTGTATCCCATAACCAATGTATGATATGAAGTAATGTAATATAAATCAGGTACAAAATACAATCCCACCACAAAGAGTCAACAACATTGTCCAACCTGAAAGAAAATGTACCGGTACTACTGTCTGTAGTCCTACGAAAACACCTCATCCTTCCTGGCCTCAAAATGCATCGTATAGTCCTAATCCACCTAGGACTTTGTCTTTAGAACGATCTTATTCACAATACATGACATGACTGGGAAAATCCCATGTAGGGGATAACATAAAAATACTTAGTAGGACACCTCAAAACCACAAAGAAAAACAATAAAGGTTGGAAAGTCATCTCTACATCAGTATATGTCAACAGAAATTATAAAAAGAATTTACATATATAAACAACAAGACACACAACATAGATTTATGTCACATCCATTTCATACCAACCCTATAAGTTCATCTCAAAAATTCCGTGATGAAGTCATCCGAGAGAACAAAATAATGAGTAATCTAGCACAGATGACACCCTTCTAAGAGGAAATTCTTGTCTGGTCATTCCATGAGAGAGGTACATAGATAAATCTAAGGAGATATATGATTCATATATGATGATCACAACCAGGGCCATGGGGTGATACCAACAACTAAATTAGGATTAAATAGCAAATTAGAGGATCAACTCATGAATATTTTTGGTCATGTCTATACCAATAACTCCACATAGGGCACAAAAAATTAATAGAGGTTCCTACTCAAAGACATTATGGGAATTCCAAATACTCTATCCATGAAGTCCTAAAGAAGCGGTCATTGTCATGGGAGTAGAAAAAAATTCATACCGACCTTCAAGGAAATGATAAAGGGAATGAACTCTAATTATTCTTGTAAAAGATTCATAGGAAAAGAAGCTCATGCCATGTAAGAAGGGGTATACGGTGTGTAGTAGGGACACACACATTGTCCCTTGAACCCCATTACATGCCATGTAATATGGACTATTTGATTTGAATATCTTGTGAGGAATAGGGGTACACGACATGTAGAATGGTCCACACACTATGTCCCTAAATTCAGGGTCCACTCATGTACTTCATCCATGTTCCATTACATGGAGTTATCCCATGTATCAGTACACAGGGTAGACTATGTACCATATTAGGTCCAAGATGTGTTGTTAAAGTACATTTTGTGCTGTCAACTCATTTACTCCTCCCCATTTCTATGTAAATTTCATGTACATGATGATTCAATAAACATGAACACATTCCGTGTTGTCAGGACAACAAACCATCTATATCATGTTTTCAAGAAACTCATCTTCTTCCTCTGCATGCCTTGTTCGATCTCTCATATATTTTTCTAGTGGACCATTCATTGAAAAATACCATATCCAAGGTTATTTCACCACCCTAACACCAAATTGGTGTGTTTTGGCCGTCAATAGGCTTGAAAATTTTAATTTTATCCATCCTCATGAAACTCTCTAGTTTAACGGGTGTCTAAAATAGCTTTGATACATCCGCTTCCTTCGCCGTCACTCCTCTGTTGAGCCATTCTAATGTTAGATTTCTAGTTTCATATTATTGTTCCATGAATTGAAGGAACATTGATTTATTTTTCAATTCTAGGGGATGAACAAAGAACATTGATGAAGAACTCTGAAATCGGAGGATTAAATCAAAAAAAAATCAAGAGGGTTGAACCTTAATGAATGTTCATGTTGATCTTGGTTCAAAACTGTTAGAATGAAAAACTAATCTGAATCAGAACTCCAAATAACAAAGAATAAATTTCCATGATAAAACTTCAAAATCATCCTATACTGCATGTACATTCCATCCATGTGCAAATATATTCGTGGCTTATTCCACGTTCATCATATAAATGATTAACAAAGTATGGGAATTGAAAAATATAAACCTACTTAGATTCAGATAATTCACAGATAAATATCAGTTTCCATGTAATTGTTATTGGCTAGAACCACCATTATCAGTCTTCCATGGTTTCTGATATGAGGTTACGTTATAACCTACTCGATAGGAATATCTTGTTGTTTTCACACTTTTTCCCAAGATAATTTCTTGATTATGTGGCTAAACATTGTATTTCTGGTAAATATTAATATTTAATGATTCCCTGGTAACTGTGTAAACAACTGAAATGAAATAATGGACCACAATTTATTTTTTTCATTTAATCGCCCATGAAGACTTCCAAAAATGGAACCTCACCGACCAATTTTAGGCTTTTACAAGGGTAAAGATGATGTATTGAACTCAAAGGTTCCCTTATATGTATAATATGGAAATTATTTTAATTTTTATTTTTATTTTTTGGATAACTATACATGGATTCTATTTAGTATTTTAATTTTTTTAAAACATTTCTTCTTGGAACACCAGGCCTAAAAATGTCACATTGTCTCAATAACTAGTCTCAAAATTAATCCATTTAATTATTAAAATTTTTATATAGAATATATGAGTCATTACATTAGAGGGTACATACTCTTCATTTTTTATTTGTGTAATGATTTTGGATACTTATGGAGATATGGATCAAGTGTACCATTTTGTGTAGTTATTAGAGAAAGGGGGATGGGTTATTAAAAAGAATGAAAAATTCAGAAATTGGGTATGATATGTGATGTGTGGAAGACTATTAAAAATAGAATAAATTCATAGTTTTAGAATCATTTTGTAATGTATAATGAAATATTATCATACTCTTCAAAAGATATAAATGATATGATGATTTACCAACTTAATTGTTTTAAAAAAATTATTGGAATAATATATAATATATAATATAAATTAGATTCACAATGATTTTATTTAATATGTTGATAATATATAATATTTATGTATATTTTATCCTCCAGATGAATCCATTGGTAAACATCAAAAGTCTATTAAAAATATAGATATGGATACACTCTAAGCATTATGTACACCAATTTAAATATTTTTTGAATATTTATTCTATAAGAAAAATTATATTATATTTTCTTTTTTTAATTTAATTATAAAAATAACATTTACATCTCACACTAATTTTACACTGTAAAAATAGAATCTTTGATCCTAAATTTGTCTGATAAAAATGAAAATAACTAGTAGTTATTATAGAAATTTCATAATTGACATCTTTTAAATATAAGTATTTTTTACCTAATAATAATGTAAATATTATATGTAATGATTCAAATATCTATAAGTAATTTCAATCTTTCAAAAAAAGGAAAACATGTTTTAATTTTTGAAAATATTGAAAATTATCATAAAATAATTTTTGTTGTGTTTTGGAAGATGAGAACTCAATTGGATGTGCGATGAGGTATCATCATATGATAATTGTGATAAAAATATATTAAGAACATTAAAATCATTAATCCAAGATATAAAACATTGTAAATTACATCAAAATGTAAATTGTAACATATTTTTGAATATTAAATGTAATTATGACATGATATGTTCAAAATATTATAAATTCCATTACACATAAACTATAAAATGTATATAAAAACATGAATTATCAGGTCGAATCGATGATTGATATATTGGATTTCAAAAATCATTGAAATATTTTAATAAAATAATTTTTCTAATGATGGACCTCTTTAATTTCTATCTATGTTACAATTTTTTATGGAAAAAACACATATTTTTTTTATTAAAACAAAAAACATTCATTTAGTATTGTTAAAGTGAAAAATTATTTTAAAATTAAAAAATACAATTGATCATAGAATTGTTATTTCTATATCAGATACAATTTTACATCAATCTATTAAGATTTAATAATGAATAAATAACATAAAATGGACATATAATTATTGGAAAATGATTAATTATTGATTTTAGAAATATATGATGAGATTACATGATAGTTTGAGTTTTGGACTCTTCATGATTAATAAAAAATGATATTTTTTGTATTTTAAAACGAAAATATTTTCATATAATGTTCAAAAAATAGAAAAAATATTGCGTTGATGGTGAAATAAAAATAAAAAATCATTGAAATATTTTTAAAATGATTGAATATATAATATATTATTCCAGAACTCGGTTTCTCAAAATGATAAAATAATGTGTTTTCAATTATATAAATGTTCTTATAAACTTCCATTGGGTGATCCCAACCACAAAAAATATTGCAGATTACCATGAAATCATTAAAAAGTGATTGGTGATAGAAATATGAAAAATAGGAAATAATTCCAAATAAATTTATTCTATATTTTTGTTGATATGAAAAATATATAATTTTTTTGTCTAATCTAAAAAATCCATATAAATTTCAAAGGCTATAAAATTACAATATCATAACATAAAATAATTATAAAAATATTGTTTAATTTTTTTTGAAATTCCCCGTAAGTTAGAAAAATAATCTTACATGTGACATTCATTGGATGTCAAACAAATCCATTTTTAATGATATTAATTTCAATAAAAGAATATAGTTGTTGGTAAATAAATTTTAAATAGCCTAAAATTACAGAAATATTATTGAATAAAAAAAATTATTGATTCATGAACTACATGAACTAACAACACATTAATCTACATATTGTTTTTATTAAGATGAAAAATATTCCCATATAGTGTTGTAAGAATCAAAAATTTGATTGAAAAAGTAAAAATCTAATAAACACTTTTGAATTCTTCAGAAATAAAATAATAATTATTTTTGAATTATTTTTGAGACGTTTTATAGTATAGATAATCAATATTTTGTTTTTATTGTTTCAATGATTAAATTCATAGTCATTAAAGATAATAATTTATGAAAAAACCTGAATCATTGAGCTCAAAAAAAAAATCAACAGAATAGCATGATATCTAATGATATTTAATTTTAGCTAATTTTTTATATAAAGATACATATTACACACAAATTAGAGACATGGATATCACGAGTTGAAAAAAAATATAGTTCTAGTGTTTTAAAACACTAAAACCAAAATTTTATTGTTGATACTATGAAATCACTACCAATTGAAATGAAATTAACAATAAAAAAATTTATTTTAATTTTAACATGATTAAATATATAATATACCAAAATTATTTAGGGTTTTCTCAAATTAAAAATTTATAATTTTTTAATGATATCAAATTGTTTAAAAACATTAATCTGGTGGTCACAACCAATCAATGGACCATGAATTAATTTTAAATTTTATTAAAATTTCCAATTGTTGAAATGTGAGTTATTGTAATTGACACCACATCAGTTCGAGTTATCCTATGTTTGGAATGACCAGAAAATGAACATTTTTTGATTCAATATGCTTGATCATTAACATAATATTAAATAACTAAATAAAATCATAAACAGGTTTTAAATCACTGTAAAAGAATATTAATATGAGTTTTTATTTTTTAAGGAGTTGAAAAATAAATCTATAAAGTGAATTCATAGGAAAACATACTAAATATATTCTAAATACATCAACGTTATTATACATTAATTCAAGTCAGTGAAGAAAATATTAAACAACCTCAAATTTCACTGAAATTATAGGATATTTACTTCTGATTGATTATGGATATATAGTGAGAGTTTCCACGCACAAAAAAATTTCAGTTCAAAAAATACTAATAAAGTTCCCAGTTTTAGTGTTTTAAATTTCGAAAACATGCATGTCATCGTAAAACCATAAATACATATATAAATTGATTTTAAAAAATAAGATAATATATATATATTATTAATGAAATTTAAAAATAAATGGAATTTCAATTAAATGTGTTATTTTATCTAAATAAAATTATAATTTTTTTAAAGATATCAATATCATTTGAAAAAACATCTGTGGGCGAAAATTAGGAATGTGATGTTAGATTTCATTATTAATTATATAGAATGACATCAGATTTATTATTGAAAGGCATGATAAAAACCGAAATCAATCCATGTTATTTTTGACAAAGGACATAGAAAAACTGTTTTTTAATAATGAAACATTTTATCATGCATAGTATACAACACTAAACGTAAATGTTTCATAATCTTGAGTTATTTAAATAATTCACATTGAGGATATTTTAATTTTTAGAGAAATTAATAAATAATCTATAAATATTAGATAAAAACATTGAAATTCAACAAGGACACTACGAAGAGTATTCAATTCTTCCATAACATAAAAACGTTAAAAGAGAAATGAGGTTTCCTATCATGTTTATTCATCATAACGTTTCCTTGATTTTATCCTTGATTCTATTATACCTTAAATCCTATTAAAACATATTGAAACATGGGATTAGAACAAAATTCTTAGTAATGGACATAGAAATAATGAAAAACAATTGGTCCAGTTGAAACCTGATAACCTATTTAATGATCAATGAGCTGATGAAACAAAACATTTTCAACTAGACAATATTTATATTTTTTTCTCAATGAAAATAACTAAAACCAATAGAATGAAATAAAAATTTCATTAGGTGACTTAGATCATAATATACATAAAACGTTTCCCCACATCTTCCAAATGGGATAACCATATGGTTGAATTCCAAATAGGAAATCTATATTGGGGATCACCCTTCATAAAATCCATATTAGACTCACCCGTGACCTATAATTGGTCTCAAACATTCTTATAAGCTGTGTTGGGCACACCCGATGTTAATAAAAAAACACCTTTTTTGAAAGTTTCTTATAATCCCATATGAAAATAATTTCATATAATAAATACCATCTTCGTTTAAGAACTTATTTTAAATACCATGAAACACAATTAAGGGAATTATTTTCCTTTTAAAATATATTATGTCTTATAGAAAATTCTAAATACTATATAACATTTACATTAGTGGAGAATACTTTGTCTCCATTTACATTAAAAAAACATTCCTCTTACAATTTTTTATTGAAAGTAAAATGCTTCGTATCAATATATCCCATACTTAAAACATTGATTGAAATTAATGATAGAAAATAAATTTCCAGTATAATCAAGTTACATCCATATAAATAATTATGTAAATTAATATCGTGAATATAAATATTTTATATTTAAATATTTAAAAGATTATTATGTCATATAACACTTTTAACATTTAAATATTAATCACTATGAATTAATATATTTATCAAAACAATAAATGAAATTATTATAGATAAAATAAATATATAATATTCCATAGTGGTTGTATAAATTCCATAAATTAGATTAAAGGTTCATATTATCATCAAATTTTTCAATGAAAGGATATTGAGATGAAATCCTTTACCTTGTGTCCGACTTTTCTCGTTTGTTCTTCAATTTCATTAAAATTGGGTAACATCATTTGATTTGAGCCATCATTATTATTTTATTTCATTATAAAAAAGGTATAGATTCCAACAATAATGGAGGGATATTGGGAGATTATTGTAGCAGAATGTGGATGATCCAGGTTTCATGATAGGTGTGAGGAAGTGGGTAGAGGTGGTGCCTTTTATAAGAGGGAGGAGGGGCACTTTATTAAATCCATTACCTATTATTTTATTATAAATTTATTTTTGAACGATAATAGTTCAAAAGTATGAAATATAAATTATTATATAGTGATGTGTGAAAATCCACTCTACCTATATGTTTTAGAAAAATTTAGGTCATAAAACCGACCTTATCATTTAGCTTTAACCCCCAATTAAATTCATTTACTCTTACCATGCCTTCTTTAATTTTAATAATATATGGTTACTATAGTAAGTATAAATTGAAAATAGATACATATATGTGTTATTAATGACATTTTTCACATTGTATAAGTAATTTTCCTAAATTTTAAATTTTTAGGAATATTATATCATTTAATAAAATAGTATTTTTTTAAATCTCATTTATGTCATTTTTTACACTAATTACAAATTATTTTATATTAAAGTCATAAAAAAATTATTCCTTATAATTAAAGGAATTAAATCATCCCTAAAATTTCAAAATAATCTAAAAAAATCTTGGATTCCATAAAAAATTTTAAATTACATTTATTTTAATATTTATAAGATCATTTGTTGGAATCATTCATTAATAATGTAATCAATACAGAATAATTATTTTATAAATAAGTTTATTTGTTTTATGTATAAAATTTAGAAATAAAATACCATGATTTTTTAAATATTTTTATCTTTCTAATGACTATATATATTATAATTAACCATTAATATAAACCAATTCATATTTGTTTTAGTTAGTAGATACATGTTTATGTAATATTTCTATTTTATTTAAAATAGGAATTATAAAATGTCATTATCAAACAAGTGTGGAACCATGTGGTCCAATAATAGAACCAAGGATGATCCTGGCTAGAAATATCTCCCACAATTGGATTAGGACATGTGTTACAAAAGTTTTATGTTATTTTAATATTATTTTTTACTACTTTTTACATGATTTATCATTTTACCATGTTAAAGAAAATCAATTACTAAAGTAAATATTCCAATTTAAAAAATAAAGGTAACTATTTAATCTAATTAGAACATCTTATTCCAAATATGTTATCCATTTATTTAAATATAAAAAACAAAATTTCTAGTAATTAATTTAAAATTAATTCTCATTTTTAAAACCAGAAAGTGTGTTTTTAAGAGGTCAAAACAATCAAATGATTTAAAAATGTTAATGTCCAATTTAAATTTGAAATTACCTAAAATGATCATAATTGGATTAAATTATAAAAACATAATCAAATTACACATTAAAACAAATAAAAATAACAATATATGAATAGAAATCAATTAGAGTAAAATTATATTTTTAATTAAAATGCATTATTTTTCACTGTTAATTAAATATTGACTTTATCAGAAAAATAAAAAAATTCAACCGAATAAAATTTTTATGTCCAACTTTTGAAAAAGTTGTAAATTTTATCAAATAGAACACATAAAAGTGAAAAAATAATTTCAAAAAATGGTTCTCAATCAAAAGGTAGTATAACAACCTTTTTAAAATAATAGAGTATTATAGGATTAAAATTAGATTCATTCTCAATTAAAGCCTCTAAAATTTGTTAGATAAATTTTAAAACAGATAAAAAATATTTAATATGAATTTAATATGAATTTATTTCATACCTTCCATTATAATATCTAGGTGTTATATAGAATTTAAAATAAAATTATTATTATTCTATTGTTCTTCGATATAACTCTGTGTTGTGTGTAACATAAGATTTTGGTTAATCCCATTGATGTGTGTTGGGTATGTTTTCATTCATATTTTCCCCATTAAACTAAAATTAATATTAAATTAAAAAAGAAAAATAGATATTAAAATGTATAATTATATAAATATGAGGGATGTTACATCATTCCCCCCTTAGAGAAATTGCATCCTCAAAATTTTAAAATTTATCTCATAATCATCATTAACAATACCACATCAGAAACAGATTCAACAATACTATCAATTTAAAATAAATAAAGTGAAGTAAAAAGGTCACCCGATATATCACATACTAGAATTACATGTAAGAAAACATGGATATGGAAGAAAAAATAACCCTCGTGTTCTGATGGACATTGATAGAGAACATGATTAGTGGAAAGTGAACAACCAAAAAAGCATAATATTATGATAGGTAAAATTATCTTTGATTTACATGTAGAAAAATTAAATGGAATTTTTTTCTTCTTTAATATACTTTTTAAAAAAATTTAGGATTTATTTTAATAATTATAATAATAATATATTGAAATATACTTACTTGAAAGGTAGAGTATCATCCTTTAATCAATTTGCAATGCATATTCATCTTTTTCTTCAAACGATTAGTATTCAAGATGCATTTTTCAAGACAGAAGCATTGTAATCAACTTATAAAAACTAATATCATCCAAAAAAGGTTAACTATATATTTATCATAACATTAATCATTAAACAAAACAAATTTAGTTTTTACCAGATCAAATAATCCCCCAAAATAATGAACTTTTATAAGGATAAGTAATACCTTTAATATACCAAATTCAACAGCAATACCCAAGTTATACATAGACCATTAAACAAACAAATCTCTTTAAAATTACAAAAAATAATCCAAACTAATATTTAAACCCTAAATTCAGAAGGATTTGATTACATAGTGTTCCACAAAAAATCATAAAATTTACCTCCAAATAATATCGATTACTTATAAAGTAACATAATAAAAAGTAATTAACCAAATAACATATTCTCCTTGATAGGTTAATCATTTCCATAAACAACCAATATCATTATAATCCCACAATATAAACCTATATTATTCCCAAATAAAATTCATCAATTACTCCTCAAATTAAATCCCATAGAATTATATTTTCCATAGAAATATAGTGTTCCCAAAAGAGTGAA
Source organism: Viscum album (assembly GCA_963277665.1). NCBI lineage: Eukaryota > Viridiplantae > Streptophyta > Magnoliopsida > Santalales > Viscaceae > Viscum > Viscum album. Next base: position 526,546,921 of record OY728161.1, on the reverse strand, counting down.
TGACTTCCAAAATTACATTTATCACATAATCAGAAACTATTTTCATATACAATAGATATCCAATTTATAAAACATAAGTTCCAAAAATAAACTTATTATTGATCCTGAAAATAATTTAACTAAAAATAATTCTTCATACTATCGAGGGACATCATGTAGGCTAGTGGTAGATGAAAAATCCCAGTCGTACTCCAGCTGTCAGTTTGATTCTTGCAGCCTTGGACAAGGCCATGGGTTGTCACATGGTCTGTGAGTTTTAATTTTTCCAAAAAAATATAATTATTATAACATTCCAGAAATGATATAAAATCCTCAAAAATAACCATAACACATTAAAACCATGGTTTCCTTGTTATTCCTTTAATTTTCCATAAGTAGTAACCCATAATTACCCCTAAAAAATATGTTTCTGAAAATAACGTTAATCACCTTTAAATTTTGGAAGATAGGCCTAAAACAAGGTTTATAAGACATGAACATATGATTTAACATAAAATTATAAACCCATGATGATATCTATAACCGTTATGAATCTATCATAATATCTAAAGATATCTAAACCATCCTATGATACGAACTATAATTCCACAGCCCCCAATACTTCATAATGATGAGTTACGTCAAGAATTCACATTGAGGATATTTTTAGGTAAGGATATTTAGATAATTATAACATATATATTTCATAACAGAAACATTGATATAAAAGTTGGACACTTCTAATAGAATACATTTCTCCCAGAATATAAAAACATTTAAAATAGAAAATTGTTTATTTTCATGTTTAATAATAATAATATTTCCTTGATTCTGTCTTTGACACTTTTCTCTTATAAATCATGTGAAAACATGTAAAACATGGGATGAGAAAAAAAAGTATAAAAATAAAGAAAAACTGTTAGTCTAGTTATAACCTAATAATCAGTTCAATATTCCTTGATTGGATGAAACAAAACATTTTCACATGAATAAAACTCATGCATTATATTCAATGAGAAACACGAACACCTATAGCTTGAAATTAAAAATCCTTTAGGTGACGTCGATAATCAAATAAATAAATCCATTTTAAACTTTTTCCAATGGGAGTAAAAATATTTCTAAATTCCAAATTGGATATCAATAATGGGGATCAACCTTCGTATAAGTTATATATAGCTCACTTGTGAGCTATAATGGGGACCAACCCTTCATATAAGTTGTTTTGGAAAAAATTGTGAGATATAATGGGGATCAACCCTTCGTATAAGCTATATTGGTCTCAATAATTTGATATAATTCAGATGTATAATTTCATGAATATGGCAGGTTCATAAAAAACCCCTTTTTTGAAAGCTTCTAGTAATCACATATGAAAAAAAAAATTCTATAAAAAATAGTATTTTCATTTAAGAACCTATTTTCAAAAGAAAGACAACAATATAGTGGATTTAATTTCAATTGAAAATAATATATGTCCAATAAAAGAACCAAATATAAAATAATGGTTACATTGGAAGATATGTTTTTTTGCATTATACATAAAAAACATGACTCATATCATTTCGCAATGAAAGGGAAACACTTTGTCTCAAAATATTTAAAATTTAAAATCCATAAATGAAATTAATGATAGAAATAAAATTTCATATATTACTCTTTTGTATGGGTATATATAAATATGAAAATTATGATTATGAAGAAACATTTTGATTATAAAATCATTAATCATCGATGGTGTCATTTACCTCTTTAAACATTAGAATCATAATTTCGATGAATTAATACCTTTATGAAAATAATAAATATCATTATTATTGATAAAATGTATATTTGAAAAGACATTGTGTCCCTATAAATTCTTTATAAAAAAAAATAAATGGTTATATTATCACGAAATACATCGATGAATGTATATTTAGAAAATATGGCATACCTTTAGTCTGACATGTCTCATTAGTTGGTTAATTTCCTTAAAATTGGGTTACTCCTTTTGATTTGAGCCAAAAAGATTCATTTAGTTGCCTTCTACCAAATGTAATGCATATAAGATTATGATTGGGATATTGGGAGATTTTGTATCATAATTTGGATGAGACAAGGGTTTTGAGAGGTGTGAGTATGTTTGGATAGGCAGTGGCCTTTTATAAGTGGGAGGAGGAGCACATTTTCAATATCTTGAAATATTATATTATTATACATTTATTTTATAATTAACATTTTTCCAAAGTGATAAGCGTTTAGTAAACATTGAATATGGCTGGAAATATTCTCAACCCATAGGTTTTAGACATGTTTAGTACACAAAATTACATCTATTATAGCCTTAACCATTAGTTAAAAAATTAACTCTTACAACGCCTTCTTGTATTCTCAAAATACCTGGTTACAATAGTTACTATAAAATTCCAATCACACCACATGAGGATAATTAATGAAAGTTTAAAAATTATATATGTCATTTAACCAAATTTTAGAATTTTAGGAAAATTATATCATTTAATAAAATATTATTTGTTATAAAAACTAATTTATGTAATTTTTTACACTATTTAGTAATTGATTTTTATTAATGTCTTAAAAACATTATTACTTAAAACCAAAGGCATTAAAAAATACCTCACATTTCTATTTCATTCAAAAAAATCTTGTATTCAATACAAAATTTCAAATAAAATTTATTTTGATATTTATAATATCATTTATTTGAATCATTAATTAATAAAGTTATCACTAATACATTATTGTGTCATAAAATAATTTAATTTATTAATTTCAAAAATTTATAAATAAAATAACATGATGTTGTAACTATTTTAATATTTCCAAAGACTTTTTTTAGTCAAAAATATGATTAGTATAAATTAAATTTTAAAAAAATTTGTTAGGAGATACATGTTTATATTATATTTCTATTTTCTTTAAAATAAGAATTATAAAATGTCATTATCAAAATCAAGTGGGTCCATGGTGTCTTAAAATAAAAAAATGGATGATCATGGTTGGATATATCCCATTTAATAGGATTAAATCATGTGTTATGTCAGTTTAATATTATAATAATACAATATTTTACCCTTATTTACCTGATTTACGCTTTTACCATGCTAATTAATAATAATTACTGACGTTACTATTCATAATGCCCAAAATTTAAAGGTAACTATTTAAACATTTTTACCATTTGATTCCAAATATTTAATCCATTCATTAAAAGTAAAAACACTTTATTTTTAGTAATTCAATTAAAATTAATCCACATTGTCAAAAACAAATGCGAGTTCTGAAGAAGTTAAAACTATGAAAATATTGACATGTTTTAATGTCAAATTTAATTACAAAATTACTTATAATGAAAATAAATAAATTAAATGATAAAAGAATAATACAATTACCCATTAAATCCAATTAAATGAACAATATTTCTATATAAATAGATTAAATTTAATTTCAGTTTTGAATTAAAATGTAGTATTTTTCATTATTCATAAAAATATGGAGTTTATCAGAAAAATACCAAAAAGTCATCTGAAGTAAATTTTTATGACATGCTAAAAAAATAAGTTTATATTGTCAAATATAACAATAAAAGATAGAATTTTTTAAAAATAGGTTCTGCATCAATAGGATGTAAAATGACCTTTTAAAAATGTTACAATATTATATGCTAAAAATTGGATTCATTCTCATTTTAAGACTCTATAATTCATTGGATAAATTTAACAACATATAAAAAATTATAAAAAAAATATAAATAATTTTTTTCACTCTTATAAATATAACGATTAGGCATTAATTTCAATTTAAAATAATAATCTAATTTTTGTATTATTCATCAGTATAACGCAGTGTTGTGTAAAACATAAGATTTTAGAGAAACCATGGTTGTGTGTTGCATATGCTATTGTACATAGTTTCCTTATTAAACTAAAATTAACATTAAATTCAAAAATATTAATAGATATGAAAATTTATTATTCTAATACATGGTACGTTACACATGGAATTTTTAAACCTTTAAAACATCAATTAATTGTTATAAAATCAATGGAAAATGATATTTGAAAAATTTTTAATTTGTAAAATTATAAGGTACATCAATTAGACAATTAGTGCAATCATATAATGAAATTAAGTTCATTTAAAAGATATTAATATTTTACAAAATGTTCTCCTTGTGTGGAAAACTGTGAATGTGGTGTAATATTTCCATGAAATATTGGAAAAACATATAATAATAATATTTTAATTAATGAATAGATTCGATGTTAATACATGTTTATATTTTATTAATGTGTAATGAAACTCACATTAACTATTTTTAAAATTAAAAAATTTTGTGTAATAGACATAGAATAGGAAAAATAATTAATTAAAGCAATATCATATAAAAATAATCACAGAATTATTTTGATATTTTTGATTAGAAGGTATTCCAATCTAGTGAAGGGTTTTTAAAAATACATATATATGTGGGTTTAAAACATATTGAAGTATTTATAAATGAGTTTAATGTACTGAAAACTAATAAAAAACATTTAATTAACTTGAAATAATATGACAAAAACAGTATTTTGAATTTTAAATACAATGGATTAATGATAAGCTAATATTATTTTTATTTTCTTAGAGTCAACCAAAAACACACATGATGTGTTTTTGAACTCTAGAAAATTATATCAAAAAAATATATTTCATGGCAATTAATTATTATCCTAATAACTACATGTTTACTTTTAAAAACATAAAATAGTTTTCATTTTAATAAGAGTTGTGGTAAAATTAGATTACTTTAAAATAAAAATTAATTTTATTAAATCACTAAAATGTGTACATAAAAATAACAACATAGAAAATGATAAATAATTGTAAAGTACTAAAATAAAAAAGATCCTTTACTTTTTGAAATTTTTTAATAGAGGAGACATCATTCGAGTGGGTGGTTTACATTATTTAATTGAATACATTATAGTTGTTATCATATAGGGGCACATGTCGTGTTGATTGTTTGTTATCAATTGAATAAAATTTTATGAGCCTATATATGGCTGATTAATTTTTTCCCTTTTGTAAAATCATAATTTCTGTGATAATAGTCAGGTTAATGAATTAGTGATGCTATTAAAATAAACCAATTAATAAATATGATGTTACAGTGGAATGTGTATGGTGAAATATGTTGTAATTTTGTGAGTTATTGGTGTTTGTGTGAACCCTATTATGAATTGTTTAGTTATTGTGGCGACCAAAAATTCGGTGAGGTATGCATTGGGAAGTGAAGAGATAGCTGTTATTGATGGTATTATTGGTTTATGATGACAGTATATTATATATGTTTTCAATATAATTTTTTATAGTCAATGAGGAAGTTAAATGTAAAGGTTACTTAGGTAAAACATCCTATAAAATGTTCGTATGATTATGTTATTTCCATAAATAATATAATGTTTATAAGAATCATCAATATTTTATATGAAATTTGAATATTATGAAGTATCTTCTTACAAAGAAGTATATTGATGATCAGGTGAAGGTTATTTTAATAAATTTACAAAAAATTAGGAAAAATAATTATAGTTATATAATATAATTAGGAAATTTAAAACTCCATAATGATTTTAAAACTTCCATTTTGATTTCAGGGACAAATTTAGGAAACATTCCATGTGAAGGTTAATTAAACTTCTATATGAAGTGTTAAATGATGTTATTAATGTTTTCTTACCAATTTCAGGAAAACACATTGATTTAGATGATTCTATTCCAATCTATATGTTCCTAACATCAAAAATAATACAATGATCCTAGATGATTTTTAATCATTTTTATAATGGGATATAGGTTGATGATTAATATAATATATTGATTTTTCACATTTTTATCCATTGGAGAAGAGATAATGTTACCAGTTGTAGTGTTTAAATATGTTGTCATATTGTAAATAATACATACAAGTACAAAGAATGAAAAGTAAAAAGTGAGAGAATTTAATGTTTGGGTACTAGTACAATGATCAAGCTGGAGATCTGAGACAATCATTGTGTATAAGAATATACCATCAGTATTCTTCAAGAATAAAAATTTAAGATGACTATTGAAATGATATTACCAAATAGAAGTAGATAATGTGTCTAGATAGAGATTTTTTTATGAATTTTCCATGAATATTATGTTTTTGTTACATGATATATGAAGAACGTGTTGTGATGTTATGGATGTCATTGTTATATGATGGAATTATACTAGGTCCATAATATAATGATCCATCGATTTGAGTTCATTATGATACATATATATCATACTAGGTTTTATCAGATTGAAATTATATCCAGTAAGAAGAAATGATGTCAGTATATATTCATAAAAATGGAAATTGATAGAAAAGTTCAATTTTTCTCTAGATAAAGTACATCAAATAGAAAAAGAGTTATTGTTCAATGATTTTTCATTAGATAGAAACTCACGAAGTTACATTTGATGGATATTTATGATTTCATCGATAAAAAAATATTATTGTGATCATATAAGTGATAGATGTATAAATACTGAGATTAATATTGAGTTTTATTAGATGGAAAATTACAAAGGCTAACTTCTATTGGGATTAGAATTTTCACTTGTTGTGCAAGGTGGTTTATCAAAGGAGATAATAGGATGATTTCAGAATTTCCTTATAATCCATCAATGCACCAAATATGGATATGTTTCAAAAAAAGGATCAAAATTTAATGGAACTAATGATTCAATGTTTTCAAAAAAATTATTTTTTATATTTTCTCTATTGAAGGGTGACCATAAATATATAATTTTTGTCCTCATGCGGACAAATCTCGAAGAAATAATTTTAGTCTATCTGTCTGATACCAAATATGAAGTGAGTTATTGAATGAAGTTCTGTGTTCATACGACCATTTCAATCAGTAAAATTAGTTTTTTGTGAGGTTAATTTCAATATAGAACGATATAAAATATACAAGATAAAGGAATTATCACTGAATATTATAGTTTATAGTGATGTCAAAATAAAAACATATGCAGGGTATGAAAAAACATTAAATATTTTCTTAAAGTCCATAAAATGAAAATGATATGTTGGGCGTTCAATTATATTTATCCTATCATGTTTGAAAATGTTAGAATTTGTTCCATAATGAAGTGATTAAGGATTTTTGGAGAAGGCTTCTAATAATATAAATTTAATAGAATCTTTTAAAATGTTCTACAATATTTGAGAATCATCTATTGATGTGATGATGTCCAATAAGTTAAAAATTAAAAATTCATATATTTAATAAATCATATATGTGTATCCACATATTTTCATTGACAGATTCCCATATAATGGTAACATAAATTAATTTATGTTTGAATAATGTATAAATGAAATAGTGAAGTGGTGTGATGTAAATTTCAGATAAGAGTGTGTTTCTAACTAAGAAAACACTTTGATAAAAAAGGGGAACTACATTAAAGTATCAAGAAAATGCGTACCAGTATAGGTTTTTATCAAAGGAATCAGATATAGGTTTGTTTTCTGTAGGTACAATGGATATAGTCTTATCATACAGTTGTAGAATTCAAATTAGAATGTATTCAATATGCATCATTCGATGGAACAATGGTTTGAGGGGCCCGAATAAAGGAATATTATAGGTGTATTAAGGAGAAATGTATAGAGGGACAACGTTTAGAGATGAAATAAATATATTAATACTAGATAGAGAGTGAGATTCATCAGATAGAGTCATACCTGATGAATGTGTAGGCACACTAGAAAATTTCACTCCATAAAAAGATAACATATTTAGAATATCCAGGTGATGATTCCTTTATTTGATAACATGTTTTATCTTATATTAGAACGAATATTTTTAGATATTGTATCTAATGGGATTTAGTATAATATCATTTCCAAATATAAGTGTATATTTTATATATATATCTCAATTATGTGATGTAGTTTTAATTCCCACCACAAAATATAATTGAAAAAAATTATTAACCAAATAATAATTGAAAGGATGACAGTGGACATAGGAATGATATTGACATTCACAGTAAAGTTGATGCTTGTGAAAATACATGTGTGCTGGTTTCCTTATATAATATATATTTAATAACTATCATCTAGTCAAATAGTATTTCTATATATTCACACTTCAGTAAAATGTAATGATGTTCAATAAAAAAATTAAAATAATGTGTTAAATTTGAATATAATATTAAAAAATTGGTCAGTACAAATTAAAAACTTATCATTGTGACTTAATTATCTATTGGGAATCTCAATTGACATCAAATTCAAATATTTGAATATTTTTTTATAATTGTTTTGTTTTAATTTTTTTAACTATCCTATTTGAATTGATACTTTTATAATAATTTATAATTCTTTTCCTTGAAATTTAATTATTTCAAACCCTACATTAAGATTAAATAAGTTATCACTAGTTATAATAACAAGGAGGGTTTGAACAAAACATTGAGAAAAATTAACAAAAAATAAGCTCAAAAATAAAGGAATGCATCCACTAAAAATAAAAAAAGGGTGATCCACCACAATTGAAAGCTCTTTCATATGGTAAGAATTAATATGAATCTGAGAAAATTAATGCTCTAAAATAATCCTTCAAAATCTATTATTCAAAGGTAACTAGTAGTGTTTTTTATTTTGAAATAAAATCATAAATTAAAACATATATTTTTTAGGTTACTACATTTATAATATTATTTATTGATAAATATCTTTAGGAAAATCTCTAATGAAATCATAATGCGATGTCCTATCTATAGCATTAGAAAAATTTCTCATATTGTATTTCTCTAATGAAATAAATTGAATGCAAGGATAAAAATATAGTATGTTATGAATAAGAAATATACATGGTGGAATAATTATTGTTCAATAGTTTTTTATGAATAGTTTTTATAATGGTGGAAATATAGAAGTAGTTCATGTGTTTGATTCTACTATTATAATTTTGAATTCTCATTTGCTGGATAAATATAGTTGAAATAAATATTTTTGGGAAAAATATATAAATAAACTAAAATGAATATGAAAAAACATCATAAGGAATATGTGTGTGACAACCTCGCAAAATACAAAAATATTAAGGAAAAATTAAAACAAATCTAAGAATAAATGTTCACTTTTATGGTATTTTCTCAATAAGGGAATTCATTACAAAAATATGCCTTAGTAAATGATTTAAACAATAGGATGCTTGATATATAATATTATCACAATGAAATAATTGTTATTAAGAACTGTAAAATAGAAATCAAAGAAAATCGAGGAATGGGAAATCATATTTCTTTGAAATAGATGACTACGATGTGTTATAAAAATATACCAAAGTTAGTACTAGAATGTGGAGATAAATATGGCCAGTTTGAAAATTATAATAATAGTTTAAATATATAATTCCTTAAACTACTTGTGACATGGAGAAATATAGAGGAAACACATGAAGATGAATTATATAATGAAATGTCAAGAATTATTGCCTAATTTTCAATGTAATGTATTAATTATTGAATGACTAAATCCAAAAATTGGATGGATGTTATATAATTATAAAAATAAACTGATGATAAGATGGTGAAAAATGTAACCTTATATTCGATGATATTCATCAGAACTAACTCCAAACATACTATTACATAATATAAACATGAAAAAAGTATGTTTATAAGTTGAAAACATACTTTTTAAGAAGGTTGATATAAGGAATGATAAAAAATTATTTTTCTTTGAGATTTTCCAAAGAGAAAACTAAATATTTAAAAAAATGTTTCAGATGATATTTACACATTAAAAAATACTACATAAAGATATAATACAAGTATTATTAGTAATCGGTGGGTTTCCATATATATTGGAAAGATGATTATCTATTTTTGTTATAATATTCCATGTTGTGGAGAAAAATTATGTCTATCATAATGATGGACAAAATTTAATGGGAAATGGAACTATTGAATGACTAAAAAACCCTCACAAAAGAAGAAATATATGCTGAAATCCAATATATTTGGATATTAATATGTTTTTTAAGAGTGATTGGGAAATTGGTTTTGGAGATGAAAATTGATGGATTGACTATTCCATTGAAAATAAAAGGACTACTAAATTTAAAGGTCCACAAAATATGAATGATAATATAATATTAATAGAGTGTACATCTACATTAGGGATATATTATAATAAGGAGAATAGTCATTATAACATATTGAAGAATGTGTTAGAAGCAGTCATACTTAACATAATATTCTCATTTAGGGGATGAAAATACAACTTCATATAAAATATAAATCCTTCTATTAATTTTAATGATAATGGAGGGAATATAAAAAACAATTTCACTCAATAAGATAAATATATAAGCTGATTTGAATGGTAGAAGATAACATCGATGATGATGTTGAGGAACATTGAATGATACATATGATTAGTAAACAACAAGAATATTAGAAGTTATATGGATGATGCATGTATTCTAGTCTAACGTGTAAAAATTATAGGAAAATGTTACTCAGATATATGATTTTTGTTGATAAGAACATTAAATCTTAGGAATAATGTGGTGGTTCTATAATGAAATGTCAACACATAAAGTAAATTGAAATAAATATTAATATTTTCATTATTATATATCAGAAATAGTGTGTGAAAGAAAAATATTTTAAAGAAGAAAATAATAATAAAATTTATATTTATTAATAGCTAAAATTAATAAGAATATATAAGACAATGTCAATATGAAAATATAGGTGAATTTCCCCGTTGCACCGAAGATGATTTTATATTAGAAACAAAATGGGGAAATCATGAATAAGATTGAATATATAAAAAATAGAGTTTCTGAAAAGATAAAACATTCCAATCCTTACCAATATTTTATGTAAAAAATTATATATTCACTTTATTCACTTATTTTTTCCAAAAAGGACCACAATGTGAAATGGTATTGAAGGTGATGTTATTATGGGAACCAACTGAAAAAGATGTTGTATTTATTTATGGAATATTAAAAATGTTAACTAGAAATTCATTCCATTTAACCAATTTTTTCAAACAATATATAATAAAAATAAAAATAGATAATGATTTCTATCATTCTGAATATTAATGTATTAAAAAAGTTGATTAAAAAGCTAATAAATTCCTCCCTAAAAATGATTCTGGGAATATTTTCACTATTTGAAAAACATAATTTAAATAATTATTAAATTTTTTAATCAATAATATTGTTTACACCATGAATGGATCATGTGCACATATTTTTGGATTTTTTAAGGCTTATTTTCTTATTTAATGTAATACATTCAATATATAATATTAGGATTTTATGTTTGGTTTTGTAAAAGAAATCATAGGAATTGGAAATGATTCCATGAATGTTCCACTCTATCCACATGATTTTATCAAAATACTTGAATGAGAAATTAGTTCAGTAAGGGGGAGTTTCCCCTCACTTACTTTTATCAATATAATAAGTCATTGAATCCATTTTCTATACATGGTACAAAAATCATTGTGACATTAATGGGATTTTCTATTAACAATATATCTAATGGTTGATATTCAAGGAAATTTTTTTATGACTTACTTGGTATATTGAATAAATTTCCAATATTTTTTTGGTATTGAAAATGTGCATTTAGAAGGTAAATATTCAATATTAAATTGTTTATTATGAGTTTTTTTAGAATTATGAGGATACAATAAATTGGAGAATACATGTAAGATGTAAATTCATTTCCATTGAGATTTGGAGTTTTAAATATATGTTATAATAAAGAAGAAGATTGAGGATCTATTAGAGAATTTCTTCTTGAAAGTGAAACAATCATAAGTAAAAAAATATAGTTATTCAGGATAACTAAGGACAACGATCATTAAATATTTTGAATTTTCCCTTGTCGGTGGTAGGATATGCTAAAAAAACATTCCTCTATTTTTTTAAGTATGTTTCCATGTGATGAATTGATAGAGGTTACATATCATTTTTTATCCATGTATGGAATCCTTCATTATATAAGACAATGATATGTCAATATTAATTATCATAACATAATAGAGATTATTAAAACATTAACTATTTTTGTATTCATTTTTATAAATGATGGGAATTCAATGATTGATATACAAAATTGATGTTTCATAATGTTATTTGATAAAACAATTATGATAGTAATGGATGATGAGTTTTAAGATGTTTGTGTTTAAAAAATCATATACATACATATATATAAGTATAATAGCGTGGAAGTAAAAAAGTGATAGTAGATAACGTTTAAGTGGAAAAATAATTTTCAATATAGAGTAGTCATAAAAACATCTTGTAAATGTTTAATATTTCAATAGTGATCATCGGGACATCTATATGAAGTCCAATAGTACATGTTCACTGAGAAAAAGAAAATTATATTGATGGATTAATTGATTGTAGGATGATTCCAAGAAGATGAATTTTTATTTCATTATTTATAAATATTATTTTTATGAATTTATACAGATTTCTATGATATAATGTAATTTGATTGATTCCATATGACAAAGATCATTACAATCATGGGAAACATGATGAAGACAAATTAGGCCATGTTTGTTATAATAGAAATATTTTCAATATATTATAAGTAATGTTCCTACAGATCTTTAAAACGATCAATGAATGTAAATAATTAATTATTCTCCAAATTAAGTATATATAATAGGGAAATAGAATGTGGTCAAGGATGTTCCATCATAAATGTATTTATGGACCTAAATGAATTTATTTTTTACAATGTCAAATACTAATGAAATATGAATGATATATATGAAGATAATTATCTATAAATTATGAGATGAATATTGAGTTCAATTTGTTGGCCAATTAACAATTTCCAAAAAATCAGGGGAGTATAATATTCACAATATAAGGAAGTTAGTTTTTTACTGTGATACTATGATCAATGACTCATGTTTGGATAATCATTTCAAGATACAATATATGTAATATCATTAAAATGATCAATATTTTATCATAATAAGGATTCTGAGACTTTCAAACTAAGAACATTTTAATTTTTGAGCTGATATGGGGTGATTATATGCTGTGATGTTGGCCCATCAAAAAAATCTAGATGGACTAATGAGAGGTATAACAACCCTATCCCCCAGTTCAATATTTTATGATTAATGGATTATGTATTTTTTTTATAAAATATAACTTTAACAACACACAGTACATTTTAGAATAGAGTACATTTTTGGGTCTAGGTTCATAAGAATTAGACAACAACATACAATTTATTAGAGTTGAAATAAAATAAACAATATTCCTACTACACATATGCATGCTCTAACCCATAAATTTAATTCATCTAAATTCGGACTTCTTAGATACATGTGAAAATCATGTTAAAACATGTGAAGAGCAAATAATATCCTAGTAAGGGGTCTTAAAATTGTTGAAATTTCATTTCAAAAATCATCATTTCATAATAACATTTATAAATAATTTTAAACATTCATTATCTAATACATTTGAAATTCCTTTATATATAACATATGAAATCATCCATGAAATTAATTACCCCTGGAAAATACTATAATACTTTAGACATATATAAGATAAATAATTTCTTATAATTTTGTTACTAATATTTCTTAAAACAATTTGTATGATATTCCACAAAACTAGTCCACATGAAACATTGATGGTTTTATTTGGCATACCCAATTGCATAGGGATGGGTTCACTCCCTAATTCATTTAAATATTTTCAGCATTCAAGTATCAACCACTATAAAATGGTTAGTCGTTATTTACTTTTATATATTTTAAGTCATTTTTTCATTAAAAAAATAAAACATAACATTTCAGAAGAAATATCTTTAAAAATAGAGCAATTGAATTTCATGACATTTAGACATTACATAAAATAAATTAAATGAGAATATATTTATAATTCATGAATTCAACTTAACCCATTGAATTAACATTTTCAATAGTTCCTTATGAAAGTATTTTTTTTACTTCATATGTACATAGATAATAGGTTATGTAAAATGAAATAGGTTCATGCGTGACATGTCACATATTATATGAAATGGATGTATCTTATAATTAAATTGACATACATGACTGTATATAGGAATCAAACACAAAAAAATATATAATTTTATATTTTAAAATCATATAAAATAATAACATTTTAGGTGCGTAAAAAGAAAGACATTTATGTTATGTCATACCAATCAAAAACTAAGACCCATAAATTATTTTAGAAATTAAAACCACACTACATGGGTTATTTTGAAATTATGAAAATAATCAAGTATGTATTTTAAAATACTCACTCCCCTTATGATATAAAATTTAAAAAACAAAACAGTTATAATAGAATTTTGAATAAAAATAGTAACCCCTTAGAAAGAACATAAAAAAAATTAGTGTAGTCATTCTATAAACAGATAAAATAATACAATAATTTAATTTTTTAATTAATTATAAAATTATCGAGATAAAAACTTTAAACAAAAAAAATTTGATTTTGAATTTACACCATGTTTTTTTAAAAGTAATTTTATTTATGACAAAATGAATTCATAATAAAAATTATTTTCAAAACAAAATTGAATAATAATGAGACTCCCTTAAAGTTTATTTTTAGACATCTACAACTTGATGACATAAAGTCATTCATTTCCATTTAAAAATTGAAACACAAAAAATAAATTTGATTTCCAAATCACATTAGATCTTACTTATCAAACTCCTTCCACCCTAGACTCTATTTCAATAAAATAGAGAGGAGGATTGATGCCCTGCCAGCCACTCTACAAACATAATTATATATACTCAAAAAACAACTATTTGAAACAAATAGATGTTCTTCCTTAAGTATAATATGAATGTTTGGATCTAGTTTAATGATTGAAGATCAAGCTAAGTGGAGGAATAAATTTTTTTAAGTAAAAAATAAAAATATATGAGAAGACATTAATATGAATAAATTGGTGAATATGATTAGTTCATGTGAAAACAACCTAATATAGACATTTAAAAATCGACATATTATTGATAATTCCAAGTTGAAATAGATTGAGATAAAAATCCAAAAATAATAGATGCAAAATTAATAAACATCTATCTACAACTATAAAAAAACAATGTAGAATGATGATAAATTGGAAACCAATTACCAAACAGTATTTCAATCATCATCCTAGAGAGATATACTGAAGAAGATTACGACAACTAAAATCAATATAAATGATCTTAGACAAATAAATTAATTAAAAATGTAACACCCCATGTTTTTTTAAAAATAAATATAAATACATGGATGTTTGTTTAAATGTAGATATTTATAAATAGCCTTTAAACATAATTTTATTTCTTATATATTTTTAATTTCGAAAAGTGGTCTTCTACAATTGTGATTAGTTTGTTATTTGGAGCCTATTAGAACCAACTTGTTTTTTTGGTGAATAGTAACATTCCCTTATGAATAATAATATGAATAGTAATATGACTAGTAATATGACCCTAATGAATAGTAAATTGTACTATTATATTATTTTCTTATGGATTTAAGATAATGACATCTTGATTAGTTTTTCATTGTGATATAAAAGTAGATATAGTTTTCACATAAATAATTTTTTGAGTTAAGTATGATTTTATATTGTAATTAAATAAAAATTATTTAGAAAATTATTTTCAAAAAATGGAATTCATTTTTGAAATCTACAAGATGATAAATGGTTAGGGTGAATTTTGGGAATCTTTCTCAAACAATAGATTTCTCAGTGAATAGTTAAAAAAAGAGTTTTAGTTTCGGTGTGTTGATGACATCATTAATGATGTAATAATATGTCATAATTATGGTAGAATTATTTACAGTTACTTTAGATGTGAGGTATCCCAAGTAAATTATAACATGGGAAAAACCATGGCCATGCCCTTGGTTATGCAAAATCCAGTCATGAGTTTTCCATTAAAAATTATTAATATAATCTCTCACTTTTCCTAAAAATACCAACTCTTCCCTTGAGTGAATTCATTCCCAATTCTCCCTCAACGAAGAACCAGCATACATACTTCCATATTTTTCATCCAAAGGGTTCCTCAAGCCCCCAAGGTTCCAACCATCATGTTCTAAGGGTTATTCTAAAAGGTAAGAAAATTCTCAATTTCATTCTTTTTTCCATTCAAGTTCTTTTCTGTGTTGTATAACATTCATGTTTCCAAAAAATGTTCTTATTTAATTCTTATTGTTGATCTACAATATTTTATGAATCATTTATGGATTGTTTACCCTTGTCCCCTCTCTTTTTAATATTTTCTATATCCATGTTGCACAGCCGTTAGGTTGCCCAATTTTTGTATGGGATATCTCAATTATTATTTTATTTTGAGTTCCATTCTTTTATTTCCCTTTATTTATCTTTAATTACCAAATTTGAATGAAATCTCATAAATAATATATATTTTGGATTTTCTCATGTTTATGGAAAATTCATCATCATTATTTTTCTCCTCTCCCACTTATTCAAGGAATAAAAACATTGTTTGTGCTGTGTCAAACTACGAACATCATGGATGATGTGATGTAATTGTCATTAACTCATTCATTTCTGGTTATGAAAACATTTTTTTTGGTTGAACCAAGATATAATATATGTATTATATATCATCTACGGTTCTTAAATTTTTTTTACACATGGTTCTAATTTATAAGTAAAAATGATGTTGTTATTATCAATGAACCACTAAAATGATCTAAACGAACATCACTAATGTTTTAACATATGAATCATCCACATATTAAACATAAAAATTATAAATGGAATAAATTACTGTACTAGAAATATGTAAATAACGTTCCATTCCAACTATGTAATCAGTCACACAGGGACATCGCACCGAGGTATGCCTATTTATTATTATTATTTTTTATTTTTTTTATTACGTGAGTTTAGTTGCCTTTTTATAATTTTCTTTTCATTGGAAAGCGGGGTGATCACGAAACTAGTGTGCGCATCTACGTTGATAAATGAACGCTGCCTTGACAATGCCCGATGAGCGGGCAGGGCATAGGTAAAGCCGCGCGGCCTGCTTGGTGTGTGGGTGGACCTTCTTATTAATAACTTTTTTTTAAAACACGTTTTTTATTCATTAACACCGTTATTATTATTATTACTATTATCATTATTAGTTAAGGTAAGATTTTCTTTTTAGGCTTTAATTAATTTATTTTTTTCCATCCCATTATTCTTATTCTATTTTATCCCTCCTCTACTTCTCTTCTTATTACCTTATCTTCTTTTATTTTTATTTATCTTTTATTTTATTTTATTTTATCCTTTCCTTTCTATTTTCTTTTATTTATTTTTTTCTTTTCTCCCCCACTTTTTCTCTCTATATCTCTTGCGGGTTACTATTCATCTACCTCCCACCTTGTGCCGCGTCGAACCTTAGCCGCCTCACACTTCTCCTCTTGCAGACCGGTTGTAGCTTCCTTCTCTCGGCCTGCTTGCCCCGCCGCCAGATCCCCGTCGCGCTGCACCCCATCCATTACCCCCTTTATTCATTTTTTTTCTTTCATTCTTCTCCCTGTTCAGCGCATCCCGCTGGTTTCCCCTCCATACAGCCTCCCCTTCTCTCCTTGCGGCCTCCTCTTTCCAGCAGCCCTGGCCGCCGCTCCATCTCCCTCTCCGGTGAACCCGAACTGCCGCCCCCTGTTCCGTCCGGCGTCACACCGCCTGTCCGACCCCCCCACTAGCCGCTGCCCGGATGTGCCGCACCCCATCCCTCTCCTGCTACCCATCCGTCAGACTCCCTTATTCCCGATGAAACCTCCCCACTCTCCTCTTCCAGATCACCTGTTCTGGTCGTCGGACCCCTCGCCTGCACTTCTCCCTTCCGGCGGCCTCCCCCTCTCGGCCCAATAGAGGAGCAAACCTCCCTACCCTATCCGCTACAGGCCATCACCTCTGCTCCCCGTCGCACCAAGACCCATCCTCATGTAGCAGCGACCCCTCCTACTGGCTCCCAAGTCTAGCGCCACCCCATGCTCTCGGCCTGCATTTCCCCTTGAGCCCTCCTCAACTGCACCGTTCGACAGAAAAACCGTCGTCCCCCCTGTTTCCAGCTCGGAACCACGCCGGAGCTCCCCACCGATGCCCCTTCCGGTGAACGTCGCTTTCCACTGGCCCTCCAGTTAAGCCAATCCTTATTTTGATTATTATTATTATTATTATTATTATTATTATTATTAATGAATTTATTACTATTTATTTCATTCTTTCTTTGAGTTTTGTTGTTCTGGTTTGTTTTTCCGACAGATATAAGGTCCGATTATATGGTTCTAACTTGATGTTTTTGTTAAATTCGTGTTTTGGGTTTGCGCGAGGTCCTTTGAGGTGCGATGGTCATGCGATGGGTGTTTCGCACCGAGCTCGCAATGTTTTGGTTCAACTCGATCCATCCGCCACTGTCTTGAGGTAGGTGTTTCCATGCCTTTGCATCATTTAGATAATTTAATTTGTTTGTTTAGTTTAATTTAACATGTTCTATGAATTAGTTTCATGGTGCGATCTATGTTTTTAATGTGTTGGCGTGTTGATTTGACGAAAATTGGGTTTCCAAAATAATATGTGTTTGTTGTCTATATGCGTGTTGTTGTATAAATGATTTGTTGGGTTTAATAGGTTGTGCGAAAGGCGTTTTAAAACATGTTTGACATGTGTGCGTAATGAAAATCTCACTTTCATTATAAATGATCATGTTTATTTTCATTTCGACGTTATTGCGGTAAGTCCTAAAATTATTTAATCAATTGTTTATAAGGTGCAAATGTGGTTTTAGAATAATTGAGTGTGCGATTGATTTTGAAGTGGTCTTTGCACCTATAAATATGTGTTGTTTTGGTGAAATGTTTTCGAGTTGGGTTCTAGGTGATGTTTGGTTGGTGCGAACTTAGTTTTAACGGTAATTGAGTTTTGTGTGTCTAAATGCGGTTTTTTAATGTTTGGCAAATCATATTAAGCGTGTTGTCTTGGTTTTGTTTTTTTAACTGGTGTCTTGTAAAAAAAGTGGCTTCTTCAAAGTGGTTTTTGGTGTTTTACAAGAGGTGCAGATGGTTCAGATAATTATGTAGTTTGTGTGAAACTAGTTTTAAGGAAAATTATTAATCAAGTGGTTTGAAAGACTACCTTCTTTGTAATTGGGTGTGTTTATTTGTGTCAGCCCTTGTTGTGTTACTAAAAATAATGCTTCCTAAGAGGTGCGAATTGTATATGTTCTTGTTTGAGTGTTTCCAAATGGGGTTTTTGGGAAATGTTTAGGTAACAACATATATATTTTTAGAAAGGTATTTTTGGCGTGCGTGAGTTTTTTTTAATGTTGTTTGGGTGTGAAAATGGTGAATTTTGTGTGGAATATCTTGTTTGGCCTGCGATATGAGAAATAAATATACTATGTGAATGTGAAACTTGTTTGAGCACATGGGAAAACCCTGGGTATCTAGGTGGGAGGACTAGAACTAGTGCGCTAGTGAACCGAATGGGTGTCGTCCCTGTTTCACTTAGCTGGATTGACGATTGCAACAATAACTAAACATATGATATCTGAGGGTTGTGGCCTCTTAAGCCACGTGTTCTGAGGGTCGTGGCCTTCTATGCCACGTGTTATGAGGGTCGTGGCCTTCTATGCCACGTTTCACCGAGACACGAGGTCCTAGGGTCCCACTTGAGCTAAATGATCCTTAGGTGATTTACCATAGTGCTCTACCATCGATGGCATGGTGCCTTCCGTCGGCATATGGAGGACCACCTGTGTGTGTGTGAGTGTATATGTTTGTGTGTGTTTTTGTGTGTGTGTGTGTGAGTATGTGTGCGTGTGTGTGTACCCATAATGAACCTTCCTCTTCCTCTTTAAAATAGTGTTTGTGAAATGAATTCTTTTTAGTTTTTTCCTTTAGCATTTGGTTTGTAGATGTTTTCTTTAAAATCATTTTGAATGTATAACTTGAATAAGCACATTAAATTGTCTTTTTGATGTTGTGGCATGGAACCTTGTTATTGGGTGACGTCCTACTGGGCCATTCGCTCACACCCTGCATAAACCTTCGGGTGTATGTAGACTTTTTTCCTTGTGTATTCCAGGTTGTGACACAGTGCTCATCGATGGTGATTTTGGTCGATGATGGTCTTCTTGTGCAGGTTGGTGTTGTGGCGTGCGGATGCTATACCACTCTTGTCGATTAGAGGTTTGAGTTATAGTTTTATTATTTTTGTTGTCGTTTAATTTTTTTTTGACGTTAGTTCAAGTTGTAAACCTTTAAATTTTGATTCTAGTTTAATGGACTATTTGGTTGTCGATTCCTAGTTTTTTAATTATCTTGTTAGTATTTGCGTATACCTTTTCGGGTAAACCGTTCCCACAGGTTACTCTTGATACCCGAGCACTTGTGCCAGCCCGTGGGGATCGGGAACGCCCTTCGGGCCTTTTCGCGGACTGGGTCAGGCGCCGGGTCAGATGGAGACCCGGCCTGGTTCGTGAAAAAATGGTACTAGAGGGGCAGGGTTTTCTCTCTTGGGTTGTTTTATTTTAGGATAGAGTCACGGTAGACTTGAGTTAAAGTTGTCGGGACTCGACGTCCTGACTACGAGCAATGTGCCTGGCCAGCACACGTCGTGGCGGGACTCGAGTTACCAAAGTGTGTTGAGGTTTGTCTGAGGTTTTGCTCATTGCAGTTGATCGTGTCTAAGGGAAATGAAAAGGGAGTAAGTTCAGTGGTCTTAGTGAGCTCGCAGGGTCTGGAAAGACTTGTGGATCCGGGGACACTGTCCTAAAATACTCTCTGTGGCCAGTGGTGTGATGGGCATATGGCCGCCAACCATATTTTCCAATCACCCACTGTCCCTAGATTCTTCCTTCTTTGTTTCTCGTCTCCTTGGTTTGGATTCGTGGGAAATTTGTTTTTATGTAAAAATGTTTTGGTAGTGGAAAATATTTTCAAATGAAATGCATTAAAAAGAAAATGATGTGAAGGGTTTGGAAAGAGTGGGTTGGATGTTTTGGTTTTGAAAAAAATGGAAATCATTGGTTTTTATCCTTGGCGCTCTTATGGGCAACCACATGCATGAGTGTATACGAAAAGGGAAATGGTTAATAGCACGAGCTGATGAGTGCCTAGATGGACATGAGGTGCGGGCCGGTGCGGCATGAGAACATGCATGTTCGAGGCTCATGGGATGCCATTGGTGTTTGTGCAACCCACTAGGTTTTATTATTTTCAAAATGTTTTGTTGAAGGAAAAATTTGGAGTTTTAGTAAATGGTGTTTGTGTGGCAGGTCCTTGTGTTTTTGAGATGTTGGTTGTGTGGCATTTTGAGCTGAGTATTCTTTCTGAATGGTTTGTGTCCCGAGTTTGAGTTCTTATTTTTAAGTTGGTATGCAAGTTTGTGGTTAGTAAATTTCTTTTAAGAGTACATCGGGGAGCCCTTGTAGTGGTTTCCCATGCACGTTTGGTGTTTGCTTGTGGTATATCTTGACCGTTGGACCAGTTTGGTCGGGTCCATGGTTTTCTTTCCTGACTAGTGCACGCCCCCCCCATAAAGCGTTAATATGCGGCTGAAGCGTGGCCACAGGTAATCCGCTGTTGGCCAGCCCTCTAGTTGATTAAAGCGAGGACTCCCCCTTTTGAGTGATAGTGCTATGTGGTTTCCTTTTTATTTTTGGTTTAGTGGATCCTCTCACAACAAGATGGCATGTGCGAGGGAAATTGATAGGTGCTTTGGTTTCTTTTATCTGTATTAGTTATCGGGTATGAAATTTGACATCGTTGCGTTTGATGGTTACCCCTGGAAGCAGTGAAATGATTCCAGTGGGTAAGGGTGAAGGCGATTGAGAGCTATCAGTACTTATCGATGTCTTGAATGGTCTATAGTGTTTACATTAGCTGCAAGGGTCATGTTCGGTGACGTGTTGTAGCGTGAGGTCCCTTTGATTGTCAACGGTTTCTTGGAAGAAACCCTATGTTTTTGGTGTAGTCTATCGTTCTAAATGACCTTTGGCCTTTGGTTTGTTTCGTTTAAGGAATGGTTCGTGTTAGGTTACTAGTTTGGCAGACCTAGTTGTATGAGGATGCTATGGTCATTTCCAGGAATCACTTGTTGTTTAAGACTCTGTTTGATGTCCCTTTCTGTATAATGTTTCTCTCGACAACAATGATCGTTCTCGGCGACGATTTGTGGTGTCATGTTCTAATTCAGTGTTACATGGGATGATGCACGTGTACCATTTAAGCTCTCGTTCGGGTGAATGTTCAGTGTGAGAGTAATTGGATTTCATGGTGTGTTGTGTCTGATGGTGTTTCCTCAAGTGAAGTATGATTGCGTGTGACACCGAAAAGAAAATCTCTCTTCGGGAGTCTTCAATGCCTGACTACGAGGCATAAGATTCTTCAAACATCAGGGCTCCAGCCATAGGCCTCGAAGTGAAGCTGGCGGGTGGTCAGTAACCCCGAGAGTGTATGAGACCCCGACTTTATTTCTGTCATCTGTGTTGAAAGTGAAAGCATCATAAATTGTTTTCTATGGCTGTTCTGCTCCGAATGAACTGTCTGGTTGCATAAGTTTTTCACGACCATGTGGAGGCGTGTTCGTCTCGTTGCCTTAAATTATTAGGGGTTGCATCCCACTGGATGCAATCACTTTTAGTGGTCCTTGAGAGTCTGTTGGGGAAAAATTAGTCCCAAAATTTTATAATGCTCATCCTGGGATGTGGAAGTGTTGGTCAGGTCTTAGGTCATGGTTTTGACGCCTGGGTGGTTAGGCCCCTCCCTCCCCGCCCCTTGTGGTGGGGTGTTTGGTTACCATCGAGAATTTCTCAATGTTCTACATCCTCTGTTCGTTCTGATGGAGGCGAGACCCACGATGTGTCTCACACAAAGGTCTCTGGAATAAATCGGTGTTGGCCTTTCCTTAATGGTGGGGAGTCTGCCCGGACCTCCCCATGTTGGTTTTATATTCTCCCATTGGCGTTGGTAGGTTCTTAATGTTGGGGAGACCCAAATTGGGTCTTACATGAATGTCTCTAGAATGAATCAGTGCTGGAATTTTATTTAATGTCGGGGAGTCCGCATGAACCTCCCCGTGTTGGTTTTCCAATCTCATCTCGAGCGATAGTGACTTCTTAATGGTAGCAAGCCCTTAGGGCTTCCCCATGTTGACCTTTTGGTTCTGTTTCTAAAGATTAGATGGCGATAGGTGATAAGAGTGCTCCTTGGACGTGTTTGGTCTTGTTTGTTCATTCCAGTCAAATAGCGTGGTCTTCATTCAATGGTGGTTGTGATGTTTCATGTTGTGATGTTGGTTCTTGTGAGTGCGAGAGTTCATTTCCTTGATTAATCAACTGGAGTTGTTTCACCTCTTTGGGGTGGGCGACGCATATCAGAAGGTCTTTTACGAGTTTCTTGAGGCTATCTTTTTAGTCACCTCCTCTGAGCACGATTTGTTTTCCTCCTTTCACTTGTTTTTATATAGATCTTATTTAAACCTTAAGGGGATGTCGTTGCTTACTTTTGGTCTCAGCCTTAGTTGTGGCTTTCCGGGGATGGAAAGCTTTATGGTGGGTATAATTGTCACACCCGGACATCACACCGAGGTATGTATATTTATTATTATTATTATTTTTTATTACGTGAGTTTAGTTGCCTTTTTATAATTATCTTTTCATTGGAAAGCGGGGTGAGCATGAAACTAGTGTGCGCATCTACATTGATAAATGAGCGCTGCCTTGACAATGCCCGATGAGCGGGCATGGCACAGGTAAAGCCGCGCGGCCTGCCTGGTGTGCGAGTGGACCTTATTATCATTAACTTTTTTTAAAAAATGCGTTTTTGTATTCATTAACACCGTTATTATTATTATTATTATTATTATTATCATTATTAGTTTAGGTTAGATTTTCTTTTTAGGTTTTAATTAATTTATTTTTTTCCATCCCATTATTCTTATTTTATTTTATCCCTCCTCTACTTCTCTTCTTATTACCTTATCTTCTTTTATTTTTATTTATATTTTATTTTATTTTATTTTATCCTTTCCTTTATATTTTCTTTTATTTATTTTTTTATTTTTCCCCCCACTTTTTCTCTCTTTATCTCCCACGGGTTACTGTTCATCCGCCTCCCACCTTGTGCCGCGTCGAACCCTAGCCGCCTCACACTTCTCCTCTTGCAGACCGTTGTGGATTCCTTCTCTCGGCCTGCTTGCCTGTCGCTGGATCCCCATCGCGTCGCACCCCATCCATTCCCCCCTTTCTTAATTTTTTTTCTTTCCTTCTTCTCCACGTGCGGCGCATCCCACCGGTTTCCCCTCCATGCATCCTCCCCTTCTCTCCTTGCGGCCTCCTCTTTCCAGCAGCCCCGGCCGCCGCTCTATCTCCCTGTCCGGTGAACCCGAACCGCCGCCCCCTGTTTCGTCCGGTGTCGCATTGCCTATCCAACCCCCCCCCCCCCCCCCACTAGTCACTGCCCGGATGTGCCTCTCCCCATCCCTCTCCTCCTACCCGGCCATTAGATTCCCTTATTCCCGATGAAACCTCCCCACTCTCCTCTTCTAGATCACCTGTTCTGGTCGTCGGACCCCTCGCCTGCAATTCTCCCTTCCGGTGGCCTCCCCCTCTTGGCTCATTCGAGGAGCAACCCTCCCTGCCCTATCTGCTACAAGTCATCAACTCTACTCCCCGTCGCACCATCACACGAAGCCCCCTCCCCATGTATCAGTGACCCCTCCTAATGGCTCCCAAGTCCAGCGCCGCCCCCTGCTCCCAGCCTGCGTTTCTCCTTGAGCCCTCCTCACCTGCACCGTTCAACGGACAAACCGCCGACCCCCTGTTTCAAGCTCTGAACCACGCCAGAGTTCCCGCCGATGCCCCTTCTGGTGACCGATGCTGTCCACCGGCCCTCCAGTTAATACAATCCTTATTTTGATTATTATTATTATTATTATTATTAATGCATTTATTACTATTTATTTCTTTCTATCATTGAGTTTTGTTGTTCTGGTTTGTTTTTTCGACGGATATAAGGTCCGATTATATGGTTCTAACTTGAACTTTTTGTTCAATTCATGTTTTGGGTTTTCGCGAGGTCCTTTGAGGTGCGAGGGTCATGCGGCGGGTGTTTCGCGCCGAGCTCGCAATGTTTTGGTTCACCACGATCCATCCGCCACTGTCTTGAGGTAGGTGGTTCCATGCCTTTGCATCATTTAGATAATTTAATTTGTTTGTTTAGATTAATTTAACATGTTCTATGAATTAGTTTCATGGTGCGATCTATATTTATAATGTGTTGGCGTGTTCATTTGATGAAAATTGGGTTTCCAAAATAGTATGTGTTTGATGTCTATATGGGTGTTGTTGTATAAATGATTAGTTGGGTTTAATAGTTTGTGCGAAAGGCGTTTTAAAATTTGTTTGAAATTTGTGCGTAAGGAAAATCTCAGTTTCTTATTAAATGATCATGTTTTATTTCATTTTGAGCTTATTGGGGTAAGTCCTAAAATGGTTTAATCAATTGTTTATATGGTGCAAATGTGGTTTTAGAATAATTGAGTGTGAAATTGATTTTGAAGTGGTATTTGCACCTAAAAATATCTATTGTTTTGGTGCAATGTTTTCATGTTGGGTTCTACGTGATGTTTGGTTGGTGCGAACATAGTTTTAAGGGTAATTGAGTTTTGTGTTTCTAAATGCGGTTTTTTAATGTTTAGCGAATCATTTTAAGTGTGTTGTCTTGGTTTTGTTTTTTTAAAATGGTTTCTTGTAAAAACAAAGTGCCTTCTTAAAAGTTTTTTTTGGTGTTATAAAAGAGGTGCAGATGGTTCAGATAATTGTTTAGTTGGTGTGAAACTAGTTTCAAGGACAATTATTAAGCAAGTGGTTTGAACGACTACCTTCCTTGTAATTGGGTGTGTTTATTTGTGTCAGCCCTTGTTGTGTTACTAAAAATAATGCTTCTTAAGTGGTGCGAATTGTATATGTTCTTGTTTGAGTGTTTCCAAATGGGGTTTTTGCGAAATTATTAGGTAACAACAAATATATTTTTAGAATGGTATTTTTGGCGTGCGTGAGTTTTTTAAGGTTTTTTGGGTGTGAAAATGGTGACTTTTGTGTGCAATATCTTGTTTTTCCTGCGATATGAGAATGAAATACACTATGTGATTGTGAAACTTGTTTGAGCACATGGGAAAACCCTGGGTATCTAGGTGGGCGGACTAGAACTAGTGCGCTAGTGAACCGTATGTGTGTCGTCCCTATTTCACTTAGCTGGATTGACGATTGCAACACTAACTAAACATATGATATCTGAGGGTCGTGGCCTTCTAAGCCATGTGTTCTGAGGTTCGTCGCCTTCTATGCCATGTTTTCTGAGGGTCGTGGCCTTCTAAGCCACGTTTCACCGAGACACGAGGTTCTACGGTCCCACTTGAGCAAGATAATCCTTAGGGGATTTACCATAGTGCCCTACCATCGATGGTGTGGTGCCTTCCGTTGGCATATGGAGGACCACATGTGTGTGTGTGAATGTATATATGTGTGTGTGTGTGAGTATGTGTGCGTGTGTGTGTGCCCATAATGAACCTTCCTCTTCCTCTTTAAAATAGTGTTTGTGAAATGAATTCTTTTTAGTGTTTTCCTTTAGCATTTGGTTTGTAGATGTTTTCTTTAAAATCATTTCGAAAGTATAACTTGAATAAGCACATTAAATTGTCATTTTGATGCTGTGGCATGGAACGTTTTTATTGGGTGACGTCCTACTGGGCCTTTCGCTCACACCCTGCATACACCTTCGGGTGTATGTAGACATTGTTCCTTATGTATTCCAGGTTGTGACACTATGCTCAGCGATGATGATTTTGGTCGGTGTTGGTATTCTCATGCAGGTTGGTGTTGTGGCGTGCGGATGCTATACCACTCTTGTCAGTTTGAGGTTTGAGTTATAGTTTTAGTCTTTTTGTTGTCGTTTATTTTTTTTGACGTTAGTTCTAGTTGTAATCCTTTAAATTTTGATTCTAGTTTAATGGTCTATTTGGTTGTCGATTCCTAGTTTTTTTAATTATCTTGTTAGTGTTTGCATATACCTTTTCAGGTAAACCGTTCCCACGTGTTACTCTTGATACCCGAGCACTTGTGCCAGCCCGTGGGGATCGGGAACGCCCTTCGGGCCTTGTCGCGGACCGGGATGGGCACTGGGTCGGATGGCGACCCGGCCTGGTTCATGACATAATCTCACTTCCAATCGACAAGAACATCCACCATGAAGCAAACATGGAAATCTTGTTAAGAAGTCTCCCAAGAACAGTGCAAGGAGTAAAATGATAACAATTAAAGGTTGAAATGATGTTATGAACTGATTATATAAGATGTTATAAACATGAAAATGTTTTTGTAAAATACTAATAAAACTCTTTTATCCATTATAAAGGGATTTTAAACATGTTTGATGTAAGAAAAACCTTGAGGTAAGGGAATTCTAAACCCAATTTCCATTATTTATGTTAACCTTCTATATCATTATTTATGTTCTATTTAAATTTTATTTTTGATGGTTTATATTTATATAATGTTATATTATGTGTATTTATATTATATATACATTCTCCATCCACAACATTAAGTATCTCTTTAATTGTATAATATTTATAAGGGGTTTTTCTTTAAAAATACTCTTTTTAAATTCTGTTTTAGGAAATTCCAAAGTAATGTTTTTATAGAATTATTCATTTTGTATGTTTCTATTTTGGTTCTTAGGAATTATTTATGACGAAGGGTTGGAAATATATCTCCCTATAATTCATTGGGTATGAGAAATTTGGAGGTCGGCCGTATGGTTACTCCAACTGTAACTATGATGGTTACACAAAGTAAGGTAGCCTTGACGGTTACAGATTATAAGGTAGCCAAGAATGGTTAAAAGATTATGCATGTAATGAACCAAGATACCTTTATTATTATTTTCATTTTCTCATTTTTGTGTGGATCTTGTGTAAATCTCATGTTACACAAAGTAATTATATATGGGTGACTAGGATTTCGTTGAAAATGTTTTCATATGTTATGAGTATTCATGGACTAATGTACTCTTTCGGTCATATCCATCCCTTACTGTGATTTTGTGATCATCACAAGTTTTTAAATGATTGTCACAGGTTAATCGATATGCCCGAAAATGCAGGAATCCATGTTAAATTTTAAATAATTTTCAAGGACTCATGATTCAGTTTTAATGTTTTATATACTGAAAAAAATAAGAACTATTTTTATGGTATCCACTATGTAATAATGTGTAATGTTTTTAATGTATTTTCACAATTCTCTAAATATATAAACATGAAAATATCCACAATGTAATAGGAAGGGTTTTCTTGACTAAATTCAATATTATGTATGTAATAAGGTCAGGTTCTTATAGTTGGTATCAGAGGGTGGATTAGATAACTTTAGGGGTTAGGGTGATGTCAATAGAAAACCATTAATGATTTAAACTATATGTTTAATAACAAATGTTATAGAATTTAATGATTACCATGTTTCTTCATCTAAGATATGTTTGATCAGATTGGTTGTCCACATAAGAAACATGGAAACTGAAGAGGTGAGGCACCGACAGAATGAAGTCCTTCTAGAACTAAATCCCGCTATGGTAGGGATTGGAACCATGCAGTTTGTGGCAGTAATGGATCAGCTTACATGTGAAATAAATGGTGGAAACATCCATGCAAGTGAACTAATAGAAGTTCCACAATGAAACATGATAGTAGTTAAACATTTTATGAGAAAACATCCTCCTACAATCAACAGATCTTATGACCCAGTAAAAGAAGAAGGATGGATCAAAGCCCATGAAAAGATAATTGATGTTATGGGATGTTCATAAAATAAAAAGGTAAGTCTTTCCATTTATCATTTTGAAGGGTAATATAATTAGTGGTGGTCAATGGTAAGTAATATCAAGTGTAGAGACGATTTTGATGCCTTAGAGTGGGATGAATTTAAAAGTATTTTCATTGAAAAATATTTTCATAAGGTGGTGGGACTTAAGATGGAGAAGCAATTCCTTGAATTGAAACCGAAGGCGGATGATTTAGTGGTCGTGTATGAAGCGAACATCACTTGACAGGCGATCTGTGCTCCAAATATAAATTTGGATGTTGTTATAAAAATCAACCACTTTTACTTAGGATTCAATCCAATGTATCGAAGGGTGTTGGCCTCCCGTGAATTAAAATGTTATCAGAAACATGTCCGATGTGCTGAGAGTGTAGAGATGGAGTTTTCTGATGATCATGTGATTTTTTAAATAAGGAGAAGAAGCGGAATAGATGGAATGATATGGGTAAGAATCAACCAAAGAAATCTGATGGTAAAAAAATACAATTTCTAGTTTATGAAAAGTTTGGCAAGAAACACCCTGCAAAATGTCTTAGTAAGATTAGGATGTATTTTAAATGTGTTCAGTTTAAACCTATGGACCAAGATTGTAATGAAAATGATCCAAAGACTAATCCAAATAAGCAGAATGAAAAGTGTTTTAAAATTTGTGAAATGGGTAATTATGAAAATGCATTCCCAAAGAGAGATCTGAATGATGCAAAGAAGCCATAATAAATGTAGAAAGGTATAGTGAGATCTTTTATGACTACGTTAGCAGTTGTCTGACCATCCAATGAAGTTTTATCTGGTACTTTGTTTGATCACTCTGATTTTTCTAATGTTTATTTTGATACGAGTTCTACACATTCCTTCATATCTGAGAAATTTTCTGGTAAATTGGAAATATCACCTCAAAAAATGAGACATGAACATGTTGTTAAAACACCGGGGGGAAATGTTATAGCCAAGAGGAATTATAAGAATCTTTCTATTGTGGTCTATAGAAAGACTTTACCTGCAAACATTATAGTTTTACCCTTAGATGAGTTTGATGTTATTATGGGTATGGACATGATTTTTGATTATCATGGTAAGATTGAATGTAGAGCTAAATAAGTTGTTTTTCAAAAAGAGTTTTTTTATATAATAATTGACCCATACAATTAATATCATATCAGGAAGCTGAGTAACGATTGAAATATGGAACAGAAAGTTATCTTGCTCATATTTTGGAAAACAAGGGAACTATTCAAATTAATGATATTGAAGTGGTAAATGAATTCCTTTATGTTTTTCCTGATGAGTTACTTGGTGTCATACCTGATCGAGAAGTGGAAATCACAATTGACTTAGTTCTTGAGGCTAAGAAAATTTCAAAACCGCCCTTATCGTATGGCTCCAATATAACTTCTTGAATTGAAAAACCAGTTGTAGGATTTTCATGAAAAAGGCTTCATTCGTCCAAGCACTTCACCATGGGGAGCACTTATTTTGTTTTTTAAAAAGAAATATGGTTCCATGAGAATATTAATTGATTATAGATCTTTTAATAACATCAATAAAAAAATAAAAATTATCATTTTCCTCCTATCGATGAATTATTTGATCATATCCAGGGAGCCCAGTACTATTCCAAGATTGACATGAGATCTGGATACCATTAGATGAAGGTAAAGGTGGATGAAATCCCAAAAATAGCCTTTCATTATAGATATGGGCGTTATGAATTTTTCATTATGTCGTTGGGATTAACAAATTCACCTTCTGTATTCATGGATCTTATGAATTGATTATATCATGAGTTCATGGCTATGTTTGTGGTTGTATTTAATAATGACATTCTGGTATTTTCTAAAAATAAAGTGGAGCATGAAAGATAATTATGGGTTGTTTTACAAACATTAAAAGAAAAGAAACTATATGGAAAATTAAGCATGTGTGATTTTTGATTGCAACATATTTATTTTCATGACACATTGTAAATAAGGATTAAATAACTGTTGATCCAGACATAACAAAATTAGTTGACTAATGGAAAATCCCCACAAATGATATAGAGTTTCATAGTTTTCTTGGGTTAGCAGGTTATTATTGATGGTTTTTCAAGACATTTGCACAATTATCTAGCCCAATAACTAAGTTAACACTGAAAAGGGTAAAATTTGTTTGGACAAAGGAATGTAATGTTTTTCTTCATGAACTGAAGAATAGATTGGTGAATGCTCTAGTTTTTTCCATACCTTCCAGAAAAGGTGTGTTTTTCATCCACATTGATGCTTATTTGAAGGGACTTGGTTGTGTTTTGATGCAGAATGATCAGGTAATTTCCTATGCTTCATGAAAACATAAACCTCATGAGATAAATTATCCCACACATGATTTGGAATTGGAAAATGTGGTTTTTTTCATTTAATATTTGGAGTTATCATTTATACGGGACCAAATGTCAAATAAATATTGATCATAAATTTCTTATGTATATATTCACTCAGAAAGAATTAAACATGTGGCATAAAAGATCGCATGAACTGATAAAGGATTATGATATCACGATCAATTACCCTCCCATAAAATAAAAAAAAGTGGCGAATGGCTTGAGTCAGAAACATCAAGCATCATTAACCATGTTACATTTGGAATATCATCCCTTGATTAATGATTTGGGAAATTTTGGATTAGAATTTGTTGGTGTAAGAAATACCTCTGTTTTGTTTCTTGTTTTAGTGTAGTCTTCATTGTCAGAAAGAATTAATAAAGTGGAGAAAAAGGACCATGAGCTACTGAAAATGGTATAATTGGTTAAAATGGGTATGTTGGAAAATTTTAATCTTGATAAAGATTGTGTTTTGAGATATGGTAAAAGTTTTGGTGTGCCTTCTGATTCCCAGTTGATGAAAGAATTGTTGTGTAAAGCTCATATTTTTCCATTTTCTATTCATCCTTGTAGTAATAAGATATACAAAGACGTACTTGATTATTTTGGGTGGGATGAAATAAAAAGAGATATTGCTAATTTTACTATGAAATGCTTATCATGTCAACATGTTAAAGCAGAATGGCAGTTACCGTAGGGGATGCCTAAAAATTTTCCAGTGCTAGAGTGGAAATGGGAGAATGTATCCATGGAATTTGTGGTGGGACTACCAATGAATTATCAAGGTAACAATGTGATTTGGGTTATTTTTGACCGGCTAACAAAGTCTGCACTTTTTCTATCTTTTTGAGATATAATGTATTTCGATCAGCTTTCTCTATTGTACATCAAGGAGATTGTCTAGTTAAATTAAGTTTCTATTGGTATTATATCTGACCAAGGACTCAGGTTCACTTATAACTATTCAAAGGGACTTCCAATGTTGTTGGGCACAAAGTTAAATTTCAGTAAAACATTCCAACCTCAATTATATGGGTAGTAAGAATGAAAAATTCAGAATTTGGAAGATATGATTCGAGCTTGATCAATGGACTAATAGGGATATTGGGATCAACATATTTATTTAGTTGAGTTTTCTTATTATTAAATTTTTAATTCCAGTATTCAAATGGTACCTTTTGAGGGCAAGTATGGGAAGCAGTGTCAGACTCCAATGTTTTTGGATGAAATAGTTGAAAGAAATTTGATGGTGCCAGAATTAGTTGAAGAAGTTGCTGAGAAAGTGAGGATAGTCCAAAAGCACATTACGAAAACTCAGAGCAGGAAGAAAATTTATGCAGGTAACATAGGCAATGATTTCTCTTTCAAGGAAGGTGACCATGATTTCCATAAAGTCACTCCTTGGAAAAGATTTATACGTTTCAGTAAGAAATGAAAGCGAAGTCCACTGTTCATCGGACCTTTTGAAATCGTGGAGAAATTCAGTTAAATTTCATACCATGTAGTTTTTCCTTCGTGTTTGTTTTAGGTACATAATGTTTTCCATGTTTCGTTGTTGAGAAAGTATGTGCCAGATTCATCCCATGTCTTGATCCCAGAAACAGTTCAGCTGGAAGAGAACCTTTGTTATGAAGAGAAACTATTTCATATTCTTGATTGAAGGGAACAAGTATTGCAGATTAAGGTAATCCACCATGTAATGGATTCGTGGAGAAACTGCATGGTTGAAGAAGAAACATGGGAGTCTGATAATGCCTTTGAGGGAAAAGTACCCTCAGTTATTTAATATGTATATAAAATTGTGGGGACATAATTTATAGAAGGTGGGGATAATGTATCACTCTATGTTTTTCAAAAAATAAATATAAATGCATGGAACATGTTTTAATATATATATTTATAAATAGCATTTAAACATTATTTTATTTTTTAAATGTTTTGAATTTCGAAAAATGGTCTTCTACAATTGTGTTCAGTTTGTTATTTTGAGTCTATTGGAACCAACATGTTTTTTTGTGAATAGTAACACACCCTTATGAATAGTGATATGAATAGTAATATGAACCTAATGAATAGTAAATTGTATTATTATTTTACATTCTTATGGCTTTTAGATAATGACATCATGGTTAATTTTTCAATGTGATATAAAAGGAGTTATAGTTTATAAATGATTTTTTTAAAAATAAATTTAATTTTATTGAAAAATTAAATTAAAAGTATATAAAAAATTATTTTCTACTAATTGACTTCATTTTTGAAATCTACACGTTGATAAATGGTTGGGGTGAATTTTCAGAATTTTTCTGAAACAGTTTATTTTTTAGTGAATAGTAAAAAATACAGCTTTTAGTTTCTGTTTGTTAATGAAATAAATAATGATGTAATAATGATGTCATAAATCAGGTCGACATGTGTATAGTTACATATGATGTTTGGTGTCCCAATATTCTTATTCCATGTGATAAATCCATGTTCATGCCCATGGTTTTGCAAAAACCACTCATGAGGTGTCCCTTGAAAATTATTAAAATAATCCCTCACTTTTCCTATAAATACCAACTCTTCCCTTCACTTAATTAATTACCAATTCTCCCTTAACTATGCTCTGGCATCCTTACCTCAATATTATTACTCACAAGTATTCCTCAAGCCCCCAAATTCTCAACATTCATGTTCTAAGGGTTACTTTACAAGGTAAGAAAATTCTCAATTTCATTCTTTTTTCCATTCAGGTTCTATTTTGTGAGGTATAACATTCTAGTTTCCATACCATATTCTTATTTACTAATTATTCATGATATAATATATTTTATGAATCATTTATGGATGTCTGAACCTTGTCCCATCCCTTTTAAATATTTTCTAAAACCATGTTGCATAGCCGTTAGGCTGCCAAATATTTGTAAGGGATTTCTCAATTATTATTGTATTTTGAGTTCAATATTTTAATTTTTCATTCATAATCACTTTTTACAAAAAAGGTATGAAATCTCAAGAAATAATTTATATTCTCGATGTTCTCATGTTCATGGATAATTAATTATCATTGTTTTTATCCTCTCCCACTTATTCAAGGAATAAAAACATTGTCTGTGATGTGTCGAACTAGCGACATCATGGATAATGTGATGTCAATTTTCCTTAAATCTTTAATGTTTTGTTATCAAACCATTTTTATGGTTGAACCATGATATAATATATGTATTCTATCTTATCCATGTTTTTGTAATTCATTGAACACATTGTTCTAATTTATAAGACAAAATGATGTTGTTATTATCAAAGAACCACTTAAATGATCTAAACGAACAACATTAAT
This sequence comes from Viscum album, assembly GCA_963277665.1. Lineage (NCBI taxonomy): Eukaryota > Viridiplantae > Streptophyta > Magnoliopsida > Santalales > Viscaceae > Viscum > Viscum album. The sequence continues at coordinate 526,512,298 of OY728161.1, read as the reverse complement.
GTTTTAAATTATGATTAATCCTCATATTAAAAATCAAAATGATACATGGTATAAATTATGGTACTGGATATATGTAAATACCTTTCCATTCTAGCTCTGAAATCTCAATTCCAATCGGCAAAAACATCCACCATTAAGCAATCATGGAAATCATGTTAAGAACTCACTCAAGAACAGTTCAAGGAGAAAAATGATAACAATTAAATGTTGAAATGATGTTATGAAGTGAAAATATTAGATGTTATAAACAGGAAAATGTTTTTTTAAAATACTAATTACACTCTTTTAACCATTATACAGGAAGTTTAAAAAAGTTTTAAGTAAGACAAACATGAGTTAAAGGAATTTTTAACCCTATTTCAATTCTTTGGGTTAACCTTCTACATCATTATTTATGATATATTTAAATTGTTTTTGTGATGGTTTCTATTTATATAATGTTTTATTATGTGTATTTACATTATATATACATACTCTATCCACTTTATTAAGTCTCCCTTCAACTATATGATATTTATAAGGGTCTTTTCTTTAAAATGCCTATTTTTAAATTCGGTTTTACAAAATTCCAAAGTAATATTTTTATGGAATTATTCATGTTGTGTGATTATGTTTTGGTTCCTAGGAATTATTTATGATGAAGGGTGGTACCTATATCTCTCTCCAATGCATTGGGATTGAGTATGTTGAAGGTCGGTTGTATGGTTAGTCAAAGTGTAACTATGATGGTTACACTAAGTAGGGCTGCCGTGAGGGATAAAAATTATATGGTAGCCAAGAATGGTTACAAGATTATTTAATTAATAACCCAAGATAACATTATGACTATATTTATGTTCTCATGTTTTTTTTGATATTGTGTAAATATCATGTTACACATAGTAAGTATATATGGGTGACAAGAATGTATTTTGAAAATTTTTTCATACGTTATGAGTATTCATGGACTAATGTGGTCTTTCCTTCATTTCCATCCCCTACTGTGTTTTTGTGCTCATCCCAAGTATTTAAATTATTTTCAAAGGTTAATGGATGTGTATTATAATGACGAAATCCTTGGTAAATTTTAATGAAATTTCACGGAGTAATGTAAAATTTTTAATGTTGTATATTGTAAAAAAATTTGAAACTAATATTATGGTATCCACTCGATAATAATGTGTAATGTTATGAATGTATTTTCCCAATTATCTAAATCTATAAACTTGAAATTATCCTCAATGCAAGGGGTAGTTTTTTCTGGAATAAATTGAAGATTATGTATATAATAAGTTTGGGTTCTTATAATAAATTACACCTACTTGTAAATAAAAAAAATAATAGAATGTAAGGATAAAATAAATCAAAATCAATATGAGATCAGATTCCCTTTAACATCAAATGATCCTCCGGCTTCAAAATGATCCTTACTCAAACTGTCAACTGTGATTTCATAAAAACCTATCACCTCGCATAGATCCCTCATTTTATGGAAAATCTATCAAATTTGACATCGATTCTATGTGGCCATGACTCCTCTCTTGGTTTCAACATTGATGGTCAAACCTTGAACCACTATCTATTTTTAGATCGTGAATCATGCTAACCATCACAGAAATAAAATTCCGTCAGTTTATTTTATTATTGATTCATTTAATTATTATTTTTCAAAAATAAAATTCTATTTTAATAATATTAAATTTATTATAATTCTATTTATTAATATTTTTTTTTTATAATTTCAACATAGTCATTTAAAATATATAATGTGGGTAATAATAAACATATATTTAATAAAATGTAGTTTAGTACATATTTAAAATATAAATTTTTTAAAAAACATTTATAATAGTTATAATTTCATATTTATATATATTCATAATTCATAGTTTATTTAAAAGATAATAATTTTCGTATACAAATATCAAAATTTGTATTTAAAATATTTATAAATTTATAATATATTACTTTTAATTATTCTTATCTATTTGAATATTTTTTTAAAAAATATTGTTTCCCAAAAAATATCATTTTATAATTTTTATAAACATGATTTAGTAGGTATAATACAAATCATTTATAAAATTATTTTATAATAACATATTTTTATTTATTTTAATGAACATAAATATAATTATTTATAATATGTTTTTTTTCATTTCAAATAAAAACATAAAATTTTAAATAATAATTTTAAAAAATTTATTAACAAGAATAATGAAATTATTATAAAAGATTTTTTTTAATTTAAAATAAAATATTTATTAAATTGATATAAAAATTTCATTATTTTGAATTAATATATTAATTTATTGGGTTAGTTAATAATATAAAATTCATTTAAATAATTATATTATTATTATTATATGTAACATTAGATTATTAAAAATAGTATTAAAATAAATAAATCTTTTATTAAAACATTGGATGTTACATTCACCCCACCCCAACTCCATAAAAGAATTTTTCCTCACAATTAATTCATATGGTTGATGAAAATTCTTAATTTCCATCTCCATAATTAAAATTACTATACATTTAATTGATCATAATTATCTTAAGATAATTTTGTCACAAAGCTTATATTTTCCACAAAAGGTTTCACCTAATATCAAAATTAGTATACATTGTTCCACTTTTACTAATTATAATGACATAAACTGATGCTTCCGGATTCGGTTCTTATCCTGCTATGTATTTTTTATAAAAGATAACTAAAACAATACAAAACAAATTATAAAATAGAGTATATAGGCCTATCTAGGTTCTAGAGAATTAGATAACAAATTAAAATTTTCATAGAAGAAATAAAATAATCAACATAGCTACTACTCTTCTGCACACGCTAACTATGAATGTGAGTATATATGAAATGGAACTTCTATGATACCAGTCAAAATTATTTTAAAACATGGGATTTAGAAAAAAATTGTGCAGTAAGGGGATCTAAAATCATTGAAATTCCTTTTTGAAATCTTCTATTCAATGTAACTTTTATAGATATTACTAAACATTCTTTATCTAATACATTTTAAAATACCTTTAAAAATTACCTTTGAAAAAATTATTCAAATTTATTACTCCTTGAATAAACTATAATAAAGTGGAGTATAATTTTTCTCAATAATTTCTTTAAAATAATATAGTGATATTTATGAAACAAATATGGATGATTTTTAAAACAAAAATGTGGGGGATATTGAATCCTTGAAGGCTATCATGGTTCTACCAACATAATGGGGGATAGAATCACTCCACAATTCCATATCACATTTACAACGTTCATGTGATGAATTATATAAAAAAAGCACATATTGATTTCATTATATAATTACATATGAGTGTTTCATTAAAATTTTGATAAGGAATTTTTTTAATAAACAACTGTGGAAAATAGTGAAATTGAATTTATATACCATTATACATTAAAAAAATATTATATGAAAATATTTTTATCATTCATGTATTCTTTTAGACACATAAAATATACATTGATAATATTTCCTTATGAAAGAATTATTTTTCACTATATGAGTACAAACATCAATGATTTAGTAAATATAAATATGATACATGCATGATGTGTCAATATTATAGGAAATGACCATATATTATAATGAAATTAATATACATGAATGTATATTGGCTTCATGCACAAAAAATGATATAATTTGTTACTGTAAAACCACATTAAATAATAATTTTATCGGTTCATATAATCAATGTGATCAACGAAAAATCATATAACTCAAAAGATTAACCCATTAATCATTCCAAAAATTAAAATCACCCTTCCATGGTTATGTTGAAATTATGAAAAAATGTACGTATTTTAAAATACTAACACCCATTTGGATATAAAATTTCAAAATAAAAATAAACCAAACTATTATAGTAGAATTGTAAATAAAAATAGTAATAACTTATATTGAAAAAAATATTAGTTTCATGAATTTATATATACAAATTTTAGAATACTAGAAATAGATAATTAATTACACAATATTCAAGATATATTTTGAAACAAAATAAATTAATTTAGATTAACATAAAAAATGTTGTCAAAATTAAATTCCCCTATGAAAAATTTAATTCTGATGAAAAATGTGTTTTAAAAAATTGAATAAAAAATAAACTCCATTATAGTTTATTTGAAACATATTCTAATTTTTTATAGAGGACCAGTCTTATCATCTCCAAAATAGAATAAAAAATATGTGTTTTAATAATCGTAGTATTCTTTAGTTTTCTGACACCTTCCTCATCAAAAAATGTTTCAACAATATGGAGAGAATTATTTATACCCAACCAAGAACACTATTCACAGACTTTTATATATTCATAAAACAATTGTTGGAACCAATCATTTGAGACACCATAGGAAGCATATGATGTTCTTGTTTAGGATTAATTATTTTAATGAAAGATGATTGATGCATTACTTTTCTAAAAAATTGAAAAAACATGATATTACTTTTTAATGAAAAAAATTTAGAATTTGATTATTTTATATTCATAAAGTCTGATAGAGGTATATATAAATTTATATGTTGCTGATAATTTCGATTTGAAATCGATTGAAAAATACCAAAATAATAGATTATTCATTAATAATCATTGATCCAAAACCATAAAAACCCAATCTAGAACTATATCAAATATGTAATAAAATTACTAAATAGTGTTTCAATTGTCATCTGAGGGAGATGGGTTGATGATGATTAAAATAATTGAAATAAATGTATAATATTTTGGACTCCTAAATTAATTAAAAAAATAAAACCACTTATAGAAATAAACAAATGGAGAGTATGATGAAGAAATTAACCAAAATCCATCTGACATCTGGGTCCTTTCAGTGTAAAAACTTTTTATGGATTCAAAATGATCTGTACTCAAACATTCATCTATAGTTTCATAAAAAAACCATTTCCTATTGGAGATCCCTCTTTCAAAGAAGAATCCCATGTCTTCGTCCTCGATTTCTCACATCCAAAAATCCTCACTCTATTCCAACTTCGATGGATGAGCCTCAAACCACTCAATGTGTTGATAACATAGATCATGCTAGCCTTTATAGAAGGCTCTCATTGAGATTCTGCTGAAAAAAATAGTGATACCTATTATTTTGGATTATATTCATCTTAATCATTTTATTTTACTACTCATTCATTTAAATATTATTTTTAAGATAAACTAAAATATGATTTTAATAATAATAAATTTATTATAACTATATTTATAAATATGATTTATAAATTTGAAATTCACAGTAATAATGTGGAATGTATATAATATAAATTGTATATTTATTACAGTTTAGTTTTTAATTCACATACAATCTCATTATTTAATAAAAAATGATAATAGTTAAAATTTCATATTTATATATATTCATAATTCATAGTTTTTATTTAAAAAATAAAAAATAAAAAATATCATAAATGGTAAGGAAAATCTTTATAAATTTAAAATATATTACTTTTAATTATTTTTATATATTTTAATAATTATATTACTAAATATTATTTCTATAAAAATATCATTTTATATTATTTATAAACATTAATCATAATCTATTAATAAAAATTAATTAAAAAATGAATATATTATAGAATTTTTTTATGTATTATAATGTCTTTCATTATAATTAATTATAATAAATTTACAATCCTATAAAATAAAAAATTTATTTTCTTGAAAAATTAAATAAATGAATTTTAAAAAATACTGCCATATTTGGAAAAGTTATATTTTAATTCATTATCAAATATTATTTAATAAATTTTCATATTTATTTATTCATTTGTTATATAATAATGTTATTAACTAATTTATTAATATTCATTTAAAAATTTAGATTGATATTATTAATACATTTATATTAATAAAAATATTTATAAAATAAATTTTTCATTTATTAAAACTAGAGATATTACAATCGGTCATCAGATAGAGGAAGAATATGAATAGTCGTGATGAAAAAATATATAAGATCCTCAAAATAAGTTGATCAGTTTATGAATTTCATTAATAGGTGAGTTAGTTGATAAAAAATATAAAATTCAATAGATATATTAATAGTTTCAGAACATAGGTTTTCGAAATGAAGTAATCAAAACACATATTTTAGACCACGTACTGAGGAGCTTTACAAGACTTTTTATAGTCCATAAAAGATGTTGATAAGATGGTCATCGAAAGTTTTATATCCTTCCAATGTTATGGTACATTGAATAATTTTCTTATCATCGAGTATAATTAAATTCAATAAAGATTTGTAATGCTAGATTTCTTTAAAACCAGTGGGAATGTTCTAGAAGAGTTGAGAAGATTCCAATGAAGTTGAGATGAGTTGTGTTTCTAGAAAAAAAAATATTTGAGAGGGAAAACATCATTGAGTTCCCAAGATTTTCTCTAATGGAATCAATATGTTAATGTCACTATGTAAATTATGTTCCATCATTGTTCATATGGTAGAGTGAAGATAAGTGCTAAAAATTTCAGAGCATCATGACTTTTCAACCAAGGAAACACTTTGTTGAAGAAGTTGCACTAGAATAAGGTATTAGGAAGAGGATTACTGGACATGTCATTTGATCATAATTATTCAAAACAGGTATAGTATTCAAATGTAAAACATATATATTCTCATCCAAAATAGTATCCATACATAGGGGAATTGATTCATGTGACTTTAGTTCAATTATTATATTCATTATGTGAAACTAAAAGATGAATGTCGAATAATTATTGAGGAGTAGTGTATCTAGGTGCATAGTTTAGAGGTACATTGACTGGATCAATATCATACAAAATTTTGTTACAAAATATTGAATCTACCAAAGAAAAAGGTAGTTGAGAACTATATGGTGTAACACTAGATGGAGTTATTAGATGTAAAAATTCTAGAAATCATTTTTATGAGTTGCGAATATGTTTTACTAGGAGTTAGATTGAAAGTACGTAGAATTTTTAACTAATGGGTGAATTAAAAAGTCTTATTATGAGATATGTTGTTTTTTATAAGAGATATAACAATTATGGTATGTTGAATAAATATTCCACATTTGTAATTGTAGAAAATATTATTACATGATGATTTTTTGGACTTATTGGAGTCCACATGGAATTGATTTAGGTTCTCAAAATATAACTTAACCTTATAAAAATAATAAATTTAACATATATCATCAATATATAATATTTTTAAAGTGTTTTCCAATATTTTCATATAACATTCCATCATAAAAAATAATAATGGTTCGATTAACCTAATTTAATAATTAGTGTTGAGGGAATATAATTGGTAAATTTTGGTATGCACTATTCCACCCCCACCCCTATTTATTAGTGTTATTGTAGGTTATGATGGGAATAATAGGTATACATGGTATTTAATGTGAGATACTGTGATGTGGAATCATTGTGAGAATGTTTATGATAGATTGTTCAGTTTTGGAGATGGATTGGTATTAGTCATATTGCATTATTGGTTGTTATGGGATGGGTAATCCGATATTTGGTGTGGTTTTTTAGTTATGTGGTTATCCGTAGAAATAATTTAATGTTGAAAATGTAATGACATCGGTCGATTAATGACTATTTTTTTAAAATTTAAATTAAAAAATATAAATGAATGGCATGGTAATTAGATTAAATATATTAAATGATAATTGATCTAGTTTGATAAATGAATAGTGTTGTGATGATGATTAATATGTGAAAATTGAATGTTTAATTACTAGATTTGAAATAATAATCGATTGAAATATTTATTCTCATAAATTGGTTCATATTTTAATTACATGAAGTTAAATTTTTCTCATGTGTGGGGTTATTCAAGGTGGTTCATTTAGTGGGTGAAATTGGTATGAGATTTAAATTACCCGACCAGAGTATTCTAGAAACAATAGTCACATTACAATATTGAAATAACTTAAAATTGATCACATCCTAAAGGACTAAATATTTTAATAGTTTTTTAACTGGACACATATATGATTCTCATATAATATTTTGAAGAAAAAAATACCAAACAATTATTTTTACAACAACATTATTACTTCAAGAAAATCCTTGCATATCATTCATATTACACATCATGGGTTCATGGAAAAGGAAAAAAACAAGGGTGACCTGAAATTATTTATAATATTTTTGTATAATGGATGATATCCTGAGTAAATAAATAATGATTGGTTATGAATAATTAATATGTATAGGAAAATAATTCTAAACACATGTTATTTTAACAATAATAAGAAAATGAAATGAATCTAAATATGATATACATTAATTAATCTCATAGATAATTGAAATAATAAATCAATTAATATTGGAAATCATTAATATAGGTCATCATGATCACATTCATCACTATACCACTATTATCAAAACCATTCACAATAGATCTTTACACTCTGGTTAAAAACTCATTAGAATAAGTTAAAAAAAATCATTCTTCATATAAGGCTACTAATACATGAAGGGGTTTTTTATAACTAGTCACCACTTGTATCTTAATGGTTCAATAATTCCACATTTATTGAATTATTAATTGAATTTATTGATAATATCCGTTTTTAAAATAATTCCCTTATTGAACAATGAATATAGAATACTAGCATTCCCTAGTAAATTATATATCATTAACAGTAAATAATTTTATATTTAAATGATATATGTTCTATGTAATTAGTATATTGATGATATGTAATAGGGATACTTATAGTAAATGTAGATTTCAATGATAATAATAATGAGATTGTTTCATGGGAATTTAAATGATTACAAAATTATTTAAGAATGTGAATATCAATACATACCTTATTAAAATTTAGGAAGACCCATATTGAGAAATAATAAGTATTATATTATTATACCATATCCCCATTATAATATTAGTATAATTATAGATTTTTTCCTTAATATAATGAAATACTATAAAAATTCAACTAAAAACAATCATGAGGAAAATTCCCATTTCTACATGATAATCACTTTTTAAAAAATATTTTTAGAATATTTGAGAAACTATTTTATTTAAAATTAAAATATTAATATTGTAAATTTAACTTCATATCATTTAGCTGTTGTTAATGTATGTATCCAAATATACAGTACATAAGTTTAAATAAAGATTCCATTCACATTTTCAGTAAAAATACATATGCACATTCTTCATAAAATTTCATGAATATTCCATCATAGAAATTTTCAATATGACAAACATTGGAAAAATGTATTTAATATATCATGTTTTTAATAAATAAAATATTTTAATGAATTTTTAGTTGAATTTTATATGGAAGAAAAAACATTTTTGATCGAAAAGGGAAATGATGTTTTATTTTATAAAAAATATTATATATATCATTTCAATTACCAAGGATTAATAAATTGCACTATTGCATTAGTATTTCATGAATTACTTTGGTAGAATAATATGACATTTTTGATTGTTAAATGATCTTATAATTACCATTAATGTAAATTTTGGCTTCAACAATCACAATTAAAATGATATTTTGAAATAAACCATCAAAGAGATTATAATATTAAAGTTATAATTAGTCAGTAACGTTATTATGTGTGTCAAATTTAAACCCACATAAAACAATTGGAAGTAAAAAATATCTGAATCTTGGGAAATGTCACATATAATCTTTTAATAATCTATTCGTCAAATTTGATGTATAACCCAATGAATGGAAATCATGTTAATAAATCCCCTTAACTCCAACTTTCCCTTAGTTAGGAATGATTTATCTTAATGTATAGTGGGTTCAAACAAGATATTAATTTAACAAAGAACTATATTATCATTTATAATAACATATGAAAACTTTTTATCGGTACATATCACATTTTTAGTAATGATATTTCATTAATACTATTGTTTATGTGTGTTATTTTCTATGTTTTGGCACACATATTTTGTAAAAATTGTTCTAATAGACAAGACTAGTATATTGTTCTTTTATATCCATAATGTTATAAATGTTACAAATAAAATTATTTTAGTTCTAGAGATATTTAAAATATTTCTTAAAACATATAGGAAGAATGATGTAATTCACTATTTATGGAGTTGGTAAGTCAAACGTACAAATTAATGTTGTTTCTATTTTTCAATGGATAAAATAAAAGAAACATAAGAGAAAATATAATTAATACAATTAATATTAGTTCACTATAAAACATATATTGATTAATATTTTCCTTATTACCTTCCATGTAATTCATAATGGATAATTGAATCACATCGCATCGTGAGGTGGTAGTCTACCGTACACATGGGCTATGTAATCATATTCCAAAATGCAAAATATAAGAAGAAATATGTGATTTTATAATTCCAATTGAATAATTAATTAAAAAATCATATTTATTTATTAGATATATTTATATATCCTATTATGTGAGGTGTTTATAGAAAATTAGTCACATTGGTTTGAGAGGATATAGTCATTAATACACATGATCAATGATTTTATTTCCCATTTCAGGTAGGAAGAGATGGAAAAAAGTCCTAATCATAACATATTATCATCGATGTATATGAAATATACTGAGATTATTATATAATCATGGATGAATAATATTTAAGATTGGGGGAATAAGAAATTTAATTAAAATGATACATCTTTTTTTTGGGGAACCCCATTAAATTGTAACAAATGCCTCCCTTGGTAGATTTTTAAAAACAATCATGGCCTATAAGATATTGGTCTTGAAATGAGTAAGTAATAATTTATTTTTTTTTGAAGAAAACTGGATTTTATAAGTGAATATGAGAGGATAGGGGGTTCCATTTCATATGTGATTTTGAGGACACAATCGGAAATGTTTAAAAATAATAAAAAATAACCACATTTTTCATGTAAAAAAGTATATAAAATGGTTAATTATAAATAATTAGTTTAAATAAGGATTAAATATTTAAATCCAATAGAAATTGTTCTAGTTTTAAAGAATTTGAAACCCATAACATTTTAGTTTAACCAATTGGAAAACCCCTTTTTATCGTAACCGCAATAATTAATATTTAATTTATTTACTATTAATAATGAATAAAAATTAGGATTACCATATTATATAATTTTAATAATTTTAATTTCAAATATTTCATATGATTTTAAAATTTTAATTCAATTGTGTTTTTTAATTGTATTTAAAATTAAACCTGTTGACTCTTTGGAATAATGACTATCCAAAGTAAAGGATTTAAAAAGTGTATAAAAAATTTAGGTCAAAAATAAACATGTGATTAATTATAATTACATAACGCTTATTAATTAGAATATTACTAAAGTAATGTTAATTTTTGAACATTTTTAAAACAAAATCGATTATGTTAATGCTTTAATGGAAATGAAATATTCAATAAAAATCAATATTTTCCATTATTTATAGAACAAATAATTTTTTTTGGAAATTATCTAAAATTAAATTTAAGATATGTTTTACATGTCTATACCAAAAATGAACACAAATTTTTTAAATATAAATCTCAAAATGTGGAATTATTTTCTAAAAAATATGTTTTGAAATCTCAATGAAACTACATATTAAGAAAATGTTGTTTTAAAGTGAAAAACATCATATATTATGAATACTGCATAGAAAAAATATGATATGAATGATAAATTATTTTAACATATATAATATATATATATATATATTAAAATAAATCATCAATAGTTATTAGTTTAATTTTTCATGATAGAATAATATTATGCATATAAAAATAGTTTTTAATAAAAAATTTTGTTTTATATTCAATTGTTTTCTATATTCAATTACAAACAATTGTTTAACAAATGATTTTTTATCATACATATAAAACCATATAAATTTAAATTTATTTTTTTTCTTATTTTATTTTTAAAAAGTAATGGATAAGTTATAACAATTATGTTCAAATAATAATATTCTAATTGATTTTCATGTTTTGTTTAAACGTGGTGTTCCATGTAGTAAATCCTATTGGAAAATTTAATTTTTTTAATATATTATAAAATAGAATATGAAGATGTTAGATCTACCCAACCATTAATAAATGTTATTCCCATTATTTGATATTTTTATCAGAATTCAAGGGTTTGATGTTGGAAAATATCCATTTTGAAATCCGACATAAAAAATGGTTAAAAATATCCTATAAAAAAGTGTAAGTGAACTATAATGGATATCTGGAATAACAAATTACTGGGTTTCCATTTAGGTTAATATTAGAGAGAAGATGAAAGTTTAGATATTGAAAATAGTGGAAAATATTTCTTTAGAGTGATATAGATCACAAAAAGGGGAATGTTAATGACCACAATGAAAAATTTCCATAATTGGTAAAAATACCATTGATTCCACTGATATAAAGGTGATTGTATAACATTTTATTTCTAGATCATATTCATTATGTTATTAAATTTAATTATCTTTTAGACTATAAACATAAGGAAATATTATTACTTGGTATCTTTTTATTTCATAAGCACAAATTCTTCCTTTTATTTCGTATTTTTCAATTGACACTTCATTTATTACTGTACACATTGATTATTGAAGATGTTTAGTTTTGAATTATGACCTAAATTAATCATCTAGTAGACCACATAATCCAAAATAATAGTTTGATATCCATCGAATCATTATTAAAAAGAATTTAATATAATGTATGGTAATACCCCAAAATTAATTAATCTATGAATTTCTTCAATAAAAAATAGATCATTCCATAAATAAAAATCCTATGTTACACAAGTATCACAAACATTAAATAGGGTTTTAATAAAAAAATTATATCATACATGTCATCTTACTAATAAAAAATTGTAATGGAAATCATTATAAATAAAGTTTTATTTTTAACCGAATGGTTATATTTTTATTTCAACCAAATATAATATACCCCAGAATATCATTAATAACCTAAAAAATCAAAAAATCAAAAATACTTTACTGAAATAATATATATTAGTAAACCCATTTGAGTGAATGAAATTTAATATTAACTATTAAATCATATAATATTATACAAGAAACATTATCATTGTCTCTCTTCAGTTGTTGTTTCATGCCCCATGGACTTTTAAAATTTGATTGGTTGTCACCAGGCAAGGGTGTTTTCTTTTTCCAAAAAATATATTATTAAAATTTCTGTAAATTTTATAAAAATTAATAAACACCCTCAATGAAAATAGTATATATAAAATCTATTTTTAACCACATATCTATTTTTATGTGAAATATATTCTTATATAAAATCATAAAATAAAAAATTAATTTTATTATCTAAATATCAATAACCACACTAAACAAAAAGGATATCAATACCTATAAATTCATGTCCACAAATATTGAAATGTATTTTTCATCAAATAAAAACAACATAAAACACATAAAAATTACAAAGGTTATATTATCATAAATGTACCCCAAAATATACATAATAATCTTGTTATTAAGTAACATTAAATCAATAAACCAGTATCTAATACATTGAATATATCATAAATGTTAAATCGTTGAAACCCATGATGGTATAAAAAATTCAAAAGTTAATAATAGATTATGAAACACATTTCTCAGAAAATAAAAAATCATTATATGTTTCATGAATCGTATAACAAATATAAAAATTATAATAAAAATTCAACAACATTGTTTCTTATATACCATTACAAAATTACATCTAAAATTTTACTCAATTTATTGATATATCATAGTTCCTTCAATGGTATTGGAGTTAACCATTAAAATATTCCAGTGACTCAAATAATATCTAGGTATTCACCATTTACAACAATGATGTATAATTGGATCTTGTAGTTGAAATTTAATTATCTTGATTGACTCATCAACTATCCCCAAAAATTCATTGATGCATGACCATATTTTCAAAACATTAAATTATTTTTTGTTTTATTGATAAATTATATTTGGTTTCTTTTTCTACATTTCTAACATGATGGAAATTATGCATTCTTTCTTTAATGTTCACCACCAACATAGTTGTCAATAAAATCAATTCTTTTATATTCATTGAGTTCAATAGTTGGTCAAGGGGTATATTTTAGATCATATATTGGGATATATGATTAATAATAATAAAAATATTTTTCTCTAAAAACATCATCTAATTTGGATTCTCATAATCAAAATTATTTCAATCGCATTTAGTGTTAACATGATTACTCTTAGTTAAATCAATTGAATAAATCCTGAAAAAATAATGCAGGAGGAAATAGTTTAGAACCGTATAATTATTTATATGAATCCTACATCATGAATCATTATTTTCCTCATATGGTACCTTTGTTTAATGTATCATACTTCCCATTCACTTGTGCATAATAGCGAGAGGTGTGATTAGAATGGATATTGTACTTGATCTATAGTTTCATTATATGGGATACTCAGAAGTTAGTTCCACTATCATTGAGGATAGAAACAATAAATCCAAATCAGTGGATGATATTGGAACCAAAAAATCGATGATATAGTGGGACATAACTTCCTTGAGATGAATTGCCTCTACCCACTTGGAAAATAATTCCATAGTGGTTAGGATGACCCTACACTAGATATCTGTTTCTGGTGGATGTGGTCCCATTATATCGAGCCCCTAGACCACAAATGGAAAACAGTACCTGGTAGTATGAAGAGGATATGATGGATGATACATAATGCTGGAATGGATTTGACAAGAAAGTAACCTCTTAGTAAACTTAATAAAATTGTGAAGCATGGTGTGCCAGATGTATCCCAACCATCATATCTGATAGAAAAATCTTCATACTTGATTGAAGATCTCCACAGTAACATGCATGCACATCCAAAATTACATAGGAAATATCATCCCCATCAATGAAACAGAGGATAAATCCATCAAAACCACATCAATAGATAATATGACGAATATTGGGTCCACTATTATGGGTGAATTGTACTATGCAGGGATATATTTTCTCAATTTCATCTCTCAATATTGGAATCTTACCATGTTTTTAGTTCTCAACAAATGGAGTAGTCCAAATAGGGGCCACTTATACTGTATCATGGATACATTGAGGTTTTGGTGTGGAAACCCAAGTGGAAATATGACTTAACTGCTGACTATAAACATCACCTGGAGTGATGGGATCCATGACCCTTTTATGCACCACCTAGATAAAAAAATCTTTTTAGCTAAGAATTATAGAGGATGTATATAGGTTATATTTTATAGTAGATCAAATGATCTATAAATAGGGAACATGAGTAACAATTGTAAGATTATGTAACTTGGCCATTAACATAATAGTGCGCTCTAACCGGGGTCTGAGCTTAGGATCCCTGACAAAAAAGTCCTCAATGTTCTATTTGTTGACATGTTCCTAGTACCCCATCACATGTAGGAGGGGAAAATAAATCTCAAGGTCCTGCACAAGAATAATGTTTAGGGCTTGATACTCTACCTTGTGGTTGGTGAAACCTTCTGACAAAAAGAAAAAATAGGGAATGACGACCTTTGTATGTGTGGTGAAGATGATGCTTATGCCCATTCTGTTTAGCCTAGTGACATTGATAATTATGTCGGTTAAGATCCATGAGGTTTCATCAAAGTTAATCTTCCAACATGGAATTGCTTGATCCATTGGGAGGATAGTCTCATAGGGAATGGAGAGATCTAGATATTTCCCTACAGGAGTTGGATGAGTGGCCATGAAATCATCCAATGGAAGACCCTTGATAGACATATTCGAAATGAACCTGATGTCAAACTGTTGATGAATCATCCCACACTAATATAGACGTCCTATCTACATGGGATGTTTTAGAATATACTTTAGTAGATATACAAGGGGCACCTTCTATATATCATGATGCCACAATTAGTGTTACAAATTTTTAACTACAAAGGCCATTGTGAGGAATCCCCACTCAATAGGGGAATATCTGGTTGCTATGGTGAGTAGTATGTGGATAAGAGAGTAAAAACTATTCTCTATACCTTCATTGTTCTTTAGGATGAGAATGTTGTTGAGGGATCCTTCTAGGGTGGTCACATAAAGAACAAGTGTATTCCCAATATGGATTAGATCAAGACTGTAGGTTAAAAAGATACTGCTTTATTTCCTTTGAACATTTCTAGAAATCTTCATATGACGAATAGAGAAAAAAATTCTTCATGAGCTGGGTAAAGGGCATACACTTTTTGGGTATATTTGTGAGGAGTCTGTGTATATAGCCCATGTGGACTTCAAAAACATGGAGCACTCAATGGCTGATCATAGGGGACATTTGGCTAATAGCCATGATCTTCTATGTTTTAATAATGATGCCTCTGTATCTGATAATGAATATGAGGAATGTATATAGGTATCCCAAAGACAAACATCAAGGGGTTCATCTTCAGAAGGATGGAATACATGAAGTTAAAAACTATATCATGATATCTGAGATTCCACTAATGTGGGTGGTATTTGACTGCCATATCATCCACATATCAATCCACTAAAATCTTGATAATCTGTTTGAATATGTGGTTTATGGAATATTTATTGGTGACAAATTCATTTTTATGACCAAAATACATTACATGGTAAGAGAATGTACATTGTGGTGACCTGAAGGCTATAGAATATTTATCCTCATGGTCTATTCAGATCTAATTGTATCCAGAATCCCTACACATGAATGTGTGAATGTATAATCCTACGATAGTGTTGATCAACATATTTTTTGGTAGGAAGGGTAATACCTTCCTTTGGAAAGTGACAAATACAGTCCCAGAATTCAATGAAGATAATAATCTATATATTATTCTTTCTCGCAGGTATAATTTTGGATAACCATTTGAGGTTACTGGAATTACCTGATGATGTTTTATTTGAGGATTTGATCAACTTCGGCCTCTACCAAGGCCCCATGGGAAGGGTTTATATTTCTAGGAGGCTTTTTAAATCAACAATGAATTTCTGTGAGACTTAGATTTTGGCTGGAGTCTTGAGGATCTAATCCTAGTTTCTCATTATAGGTCTTAGAAAACATTTCACAATGCTACTTCATGAAATCCACATACTGTTGTTGTTCATTTTAGATATAGTCTTATTGATCAGTGTCTATATATGATATTAATCGATACCAAGAATTATTAGAACCAATTCATCAATGGTATTATAGAATCCCTCTTCAAATATATGATTGGAGTCTTCACAATCATCTTCATCATCTATAGTGTGAGGATCATCAGCAATAGGTCACTCTTCAAAATAATAAGATCCAGAAGGAACACTGGTACCAAATAGAGTGGTAATGGATTCTTGGCAGTGGAACTCCTCCACTTGTGAGACCATAGTGATAAAGGAAGTTGATCTGATTTCGTCAGGCCTTAGACCTTAGGGGACATTCTTGATAATACCATAGCATTACAGGCGCATCACCTTGAATCGGTTCAACGAGGCCACAATAAACAAGCACGTGTGACGTATTATTGTTTTTGTGGGTAGATCATCCCAATACCATATAGGTGTAATAGGTTCTGGGATCACCTGAGCCTAATTTGTGTAGAATTAAGAGGTGATCTTTCTATTTTACTTGCACCTAGGAATGTAAATTCCTATGGTTACAAACACAAAAAAGGAGTGTCTCCTCTCTAGGGTTTTATCATTTTACTAGTGAATTTGGAGAATGTAGGCTTCATTCATGTCCATCCATGGTCTGATGGTATTGATAGTGTGCATGGCCTCATTAGCTTGTACCTTTTTTCCTTTCACATGTTGTAGTCAGCGTCCAAGTAGTGAGCTTCACAAAAGGTAAAGGGAGATTCAATACCTTGTAGAATATTCTATATATAATTAAGGGACTACATGAGGCATTGGTGATATAATGGATTGGAATGATGTATGTCGGTGAATTTAGGGCCTACCCATTAGTTCCTTATAGGAAACATGTTGTGAGACAAACATGAACTCCATTATAGAAATTAGACCACCAAATTGGGTATTCAGGCGAATCTTTCTGACCAGCATCTTCTCTTTTATATCATATTTTTTATTCATCATGTCATATGGGATTATATATGATTTTAAGAGTCCCAGTTTTTGGAGTGTCTAGGACAAGATGAGATTGATCCTAGAACCTATGTCGATGAGACAAAGGAGGACAACCATGACATTGTATTGTCCAGTGATGTATATAAGGTGGATGTTCCCCAATATAGGAGAAAAATAATCATCTCCTAAAAATGATAATATGGAATGATATTCTTCATGTTCAAATACCTATGAATGAAATTCTTCTGTGGCTGATACCATTATCTCAAACTGTAGGAAGATTAATAAAGCCACATCTAGGTATTGACACATATCATCTGATAGTCAGAGATTCTGATGGAAAGATATCATTATAGAAATATATTAAATTTTCTTCATCACATCATATATTCATTCTAGACACACATTTCCGCTGACATGGGTGACTATGTGGCAAGAGTTATGATGGGAACTACTGGTTGAACTGGAAGATTGTGGCTGATATTGGGAATATCTCACTGCTCATTGACCGAACAAAAAAACAATCGGTGAATGAGAAGATGACTGAGGTCTAGCCTTATCCATATATAGCTGATCATAGCGTGGTCTCGGTGGATCTACTTGGTCATGTAGCACAAATGGAGGGGGATGTGAATCTGATTAGACTGGGTGAGAGGACTCTACATGATGAGCCATGCATTGATCATGTTGTTTGGTCTTAGTGGTGTTCATGGAAAGGTCGTAAAAACTAGCCAATGAATTCAGAATATTCATATTACCATGGTATTATCGACAATAGTGCATTATATGGACATTTTGGGGATATTTGAGAAATTCTTCATCGACAGGAACAACGTAAGGGCCCACCAACTAAATTGTATTTACTAAGGCATACACATGGTCATCACTTGAGGAATCCTACATGTGTTGGGAGGAATCTATGGGAATTAAATCCCCAAGAGTAAAGAATTCCTTCAACATCGATGAAGTGATTTTTGTTCCATTTTACAATTGATGATTAAGTTTTTTAGATGTCAATGGTTGTGATGTCAATGCGGATGCAATAGCTGAAGGCAGTGTATTGAATTCACAAGGCTCAAGATGATTCAAATGGGAATGGATAATACCATTGGACAAAGAGACCGCCTTGTGAGACATTTGGTCATCACACATCCATTTCCCATGGGTAGATACCTGATGCCACTCACCCTCAATGTCGTTGTCAGGCTGCACAAATATTCATTGCACTTGTGATGATGCTAGAACTAGTGTGACTATGTTTCTATCAACCAGGTACTGGTGGAATTATTATTACATTTAGATCTTCTTGAGGATGTGTCCATTGAAATGGTGATATGGGATATAATTATGGTGATAAAAAAGATCGTCCTCCTTGGGTCTCCTAAATTGTAGAAACCAAAGGATTCCCTGCTCTAGGGATATTCATAAGTAGTTGGGGACGTGAGCTTCACCGAATGAGTAGGTATAGTTTCATCTATCAGAAAATGGGACTCTGGGATACTAACACTATCACAAATGTGAATCCTAACAATGATTTTGGAACTAATTATCTCATCAAGAGGTAGTGGTGCATTACATTGTGGTTCATACAGATTATTAGGCAGGAGATGTTATGCATGAGGCTGAGCTTGAGGTGGCGGCGGCACTTCGTGAGGATGTGTAGGTGGTTCCACTAGAAACAAATCCAGCTTCTTGGGGGCTTCTACTAGCACAATAATATGGGTATCTACCCTGTTTTTCCTTCTTGCGGGAGAAACAGGAGACAAGGGGTCAGTCTTTTGCTTGCTGGGTGGCGTACTCTAGGCATTGATACTTGTCATAAAAGTCCTACAATTCACCTGAGTATTTCTGGGTGATGAGGGATATGGCCAATTCAATCATCACATTCCCCACACAAATTGTCCAAAACTGAGCCTGAGTTAGTGTCATGTTGAGCGAATATGTGAGGCCTTTCCACCCAGAAACAAAGTCATTTAAGGACATGTTTGGTCATTTCATGAACTTTAAGAGGTCAGAAATACTTGTCATGTGGGTTTTGTAACAGAACTAGTAGAGAAATAGCCTAAAATTATCCTCCCAACTAGCTATAGACCCAGTGGGTAACAGTATGTACCAGATGAATGTGGGCCCTTATTGTGTTTGAAATAAGCATAATAGTTTGGAAGCTTCCTTCTATGCTAGAGTTCCCAGCATAGGTCAACACCTAGAAATAAAATGGGAAACATGGTGCAGTGTTTCATCTATCCAATACAAAATGTAGAAGGCCAGATTCCCAATTCATGGTGGTATAAGCATATCATCCACCCATGTAGTGTATTGATTTTCATCATGTGGGATCGCCACCTATATGGTTATTAGAACATCAATATGGGTAATGATAACAACCGTGAGATCATATTAATGAGTATCCCTATCTTGACAACGATCCAAAACTACCAGTGCATGGAATTATCTTCAACAAGCTAAGCGGTTCCAGCAGCTGGTGGAATGACTCAAGGGTCTATTGGAATAATTACTTTAGGAGCATCTTGATTTGCCTGATCCATATTTCAAGAGGGATTCCCACACATCACGGGTAGATTTGTTGATGCAAACCAAAATCATTTGCCATAAATTAAAGCCTCTACCCTGTCTAATTGGTAAGGGTTATCGAGGTCACCAGAATGTAACTTGAAGAGGGGAAGTTGTACCTGCCCATGCTTCCTTGTTTGAGGGTTACTGTAACCCTTACATCATTCTGATGCACATTTAGTTGGAAGGTCAAAAACCACATATTTTATCTGAGATCTTGATTCAACAATTCATTTTAATAGCCATCATCTATATTTTTCATTGAGCCATATGGGTTAGTGGTTTTGATGGTTTCAGTGTGCTCTTTACCTTTTTGGGGTCCAGACTAAAATGCAGTTAGTCAGAAAGAAATTAAAATTTTTTCCGTGTGAGTAACCCTAATGAATGGATCCAATATTCATGGAACTATCCTTGGGGGAATATTCTCTTCAATGAGTCCTAGCTCTGTTTATTCCTCTTCCAACACATCCATGTTAACTGCAACTGTCCCTGGAGGAATATCCTCAATATCAACTACTAGGTTGGGCTGATGCTGAATAGGACTGAAATGATGGGAAACATAGTACCCCAAGCCAAGGAGTTGGGAATATGCGGAAGCTTCCTTTATAACAATGTGGATCACTGTGTAACTCTGGATGCATCTTTATTGGGAAGTTTGATGATAACCGTGTGAAGTTGGGTGATGAGATATGGGAAGTGAATCCAACTCAAGCAGACAACACTACTAGCCAATGTCTTAGATGTGTTTTAGGATCTTTGGGTAAACAAATCATTGATGACTGAGATTGAAATGAGTTATCTCTAAGGTCATTCAGAAGCACATAACCTCTTCCTAGGTGACAAAGTCCCAAATTTTGAACCCTATTATTGAAAATTGATAGAATGTATCATAGAGATGGTCTATCTCAATAATTTTCTACATACATCTTGGATCAAGATCATGTTCCAGCCCTTGGATTCCTCATTTTTCAACTGGGATCAGTTGAGAGATTGGTAACTGTACCAACATACACCATTGTTGTGGTCATCTAGTTGGTGGAGAATACGGTGTGCATGATGACTAACTGCCTCATACCAGGTTTTCTCCCATGGACCATACTGACTGTACTACCACATCCTAGTAAGAAGGTGTGTGGATTGATGCTTTCTATGTGAGGGTGGTAGTGGATTTTAGTGAATCCAATCAATGCTCGTCATCCATGGGTCCCCATAATAATTCATTATTATATCTTGTCAATGTGGATAATGATCCTGGTGTTGATAGAGATGATTGTGTAGCGATACCATGGATGGGGACCAATATTCATCATATTGTATGTATATATGGAGGGATCTTGGGATCTGCTGCATCTATATTTTTGGGAGAATGGTGGAGATATAGTGATTTCATGCCCCATAAATTTCCATATATTATTGAGATTAGGGCTCTATCATTGAATAAAAATCTACTATAGATCTGAAAAGCTTATAATATTGATAACAATCTATGGCTTCCCAGGATTCATCAATTGGTGATGATGATTCCCCCTTGTGTGAAGTGGTAGATCTTCAATTCATGGTAGATCTTCAACAGGAGGATGACTCTCACATGGGTTGGTGTTGGAGTGGGGAGGGATCACACTTGGATGAAATGGGGTATGAGGGGAACCTAGTAAAATATCAAATGGAACACAAGGAGGACCTCCATTTTTTGGAGTGAAGAAGAAGGGATGGAATCTTCTAGAAGAGATTGTTACATGGAGAGGACCTCAATGGAGGCCACCAATAGCACAAGGAGTACCATTTTTCTATATAGCATTGGTATTAGTGGAACGAGAAGGGCCTTCATACTGATCATACTATACATTCGAAGGACCTCCACATTTGTTGTTTAATAAGCGGGGCCATCCTATGATTTTTTGATTATTGGAATGAGGAGAACCTCCCCTGGAATATATTAGCACAAGTGGAAGACCTCCATGAAATTGGGTGACCAGTCATGGAATGTCGTCATGATGAGAACCTTGTATGTGAGGAAAATTTCCATAAATAGGATCCAAATCATTGGAAGATCATTTTTTCGATTATTGAAAACATGGAGAGGAACTAGGCATTATATGATGGCGGTGGAATGGGGAGGAACACCTTGCTGGATCCAAGAATGGGGAGGGCCACAACTATATCTAACAACAGTACGACGAGGACCTCTGTAATAAACGTTACTGGCAGAATTCATCATACGATGTCTACCACCTGCCTCCGTGACTGGGAGAGCCAACTCAACCTACTCATGGGGTATCTTGTTCCTCATTCATGACCAGGCTTGTATGTTCCCATGACCAATAACCGGTATGATCCCCAACTCGGTAATAAAAGGGGGGATAACTTTCACCAGTGTGGGATTGGGCCACTATAGTCATGGAAGTTGATTCCCCTTATTGGGAATAATCCTAATCATTCACCCTACATTGGCGTCGGGTTACCTATGCTAGGGTTGGCGATGGAGGGGGTATATACCACTTTCCCTCCAATATGTGGGACTAGATATCAATTCTAACGTGTCCTGGTGGGAACCCTCCTTTGCACCCCCAGATAAAGTCATATCCAATATTACTCAGACACCCCTTACATATTTCTCTTAAATGGGTGAGTCGTGATAGCACTCTGGGGAGAGTCTACCTAAGCAGTTGGATATTTGAGTTGGGATTTGTGTACCCTTAGGCGACCTATGGGGGGCACACATTTGGCCGGGCACAGAGGCCTTTATGTCTTAAAGGTTCATTTCCATTGTCGGGATGACCCGCTACATTTATTATCACTGAATAAGATAATGAATTATCATCTTATAAATATATTTATAGGGTGAAATGGGGTGAGATCTTGGTAGATATTTTCATTGTAGTTATTTTAAATGTCATGGACCCATGTCTGATTACCAAATTTTTATTTCCCTTATACCTATGACTATGGGTGGGTGGTGATCATTTTCCTCGACCTCTGGTTTGGTTCCTAAAAAATTGATGTTTTATCCACCAGTACATATAGTTGGAAAGAAATAACCAGTGCCACATATTCATTCAATTTTCCATGTATGGATAAAATTATCCATGCTGTAAATGTAATAGGCTGGGATTCCCAATGATTAACTACCCCAAATCCTATAGAGATTCATGCTAAACCCAATATTTTATAGAAAGGAGTTGGCACTATATATCAAGATATGGTGACCTAGTTATCTTCTAATGACTTGTACTATACTAATCCACACATCTAGGAGAAGAAGTTTGCATCGGGTTCACAATTTCTATTTCTGACACTTTCTTCGGGGCCCACGCATCATGACATTAATGAGGAGGATGCACGACTAACTTATGACCCACATTCACACTATCCAATGGTATGTAGAATTCATCACCTCTTCAGTGATGTTTTCTCCTTGATCAAAACATGATTATGTGATGTTGTTCTCTCCATGCGTGGATTTCTCCTCATAACTTCTCACCTAGTACGACGTTACTTTAATTATTAAATACCATGTTCATGAAACACTCCCTGATGCCATCTCTTTATGGACAATAGTAATTTACACTACTATTGTAAGGTCCATCCCATGGAAAAATTCAGGGACGCAACCTTCTGTCAATGTTGTTGTAACATTGAGTATAACTAACAAGTGTGGACATTGAAACATTGGGGAATCTAAATTCCATATTATTATATATCTTCTCAAGGTCATGGAATCTCATGGCATCCCACATTGAAAGAAGGGAACTGTATGCTGGAGTCATTTATCCAAGGTTTTCCTTTTCTTCCCATGTTTAGCAAGGGGTATATTTTGGGATTAACATCTTACATAGATGGTTCAGACTAATCAGAACACTAAAGAGAGTGTATCAGATATGTACTTCCCTAGGAGAGAGTGCCTAGATATTTTAGCATATGGATGGATCAGAACCAACAATGAGAGTATACTCGAGGTGGTGTGTCCCAAATTGGGGAAGATTTCATACCATGATACCCAATATGGACACCAAAAGGGTGGATCATATTGGAGGTCGGATCAACACAATGGGGACCATATGGTTTATCTATTTATGGGTTTTATCCTAGAGGAGGTTTCCCAAGTACCCAAAAGGGATCAAAATACACATGGTTTGAGACATTGAGGCACATAATGAGGGAGTATAAAAAGGACAATGACCTTAATACATGATGGGGATTACACATGGATAGTAGCCTATTACAAGAGGGAAACTCATTGTTGGATGGCATGATTTTTCCTCATAAAGAGGAAATGTGATGGAGAACGTGTTGGGGATTATGCATGGTTTGTTTATTTTATGGATCACTTGATTTCATTAGGATGTGGCAGCCTGGGTAAAATGAGGATGGATATGGTGGAAGTGTAAAGAGGATAGAATGGATGGAATGAAATATGTTGTTCCTAAACCATAAAGAAGTTTCCAATGTATCCCCATGTCAAATAATAATTGTATATATAGTTCTATGATGGGGGTGATGAGTCACCTACTACGGTGGATCATGATATTGGAATCAATGTTGGAACCCAAAGGAGGTGGAACCTCTGGGATAGGCTATGGCCTTACAGAAATAAAAATACTCAAGGGAGAGACCAGGATAAGACATGAGTGACGGTATTGAAGCTCAAGGCGGTTTCCAATGTACATTGCTCTAAAAATAGTGATGATCAAAATTATTGTAGTTCGACAAATGACCATCGAATTGGTGTGCAGAAAAATGAATACATCCCAGTTACATACCCTCCTTTATACATGGTTAGCATCACACCACAGGAGGGGCACTTATTGTTAGATGAGTATGGATTGAGTGTGGGGCTTATGCATATTTAGCTGCTTGGTGGATCTGAACACCTTAGATAAGTTGACCCAATATGATGAGTCCAAACTTAGTGGAGACCTAGGTTTACCAGTTTTTTGGTTGATCCTCATGGAGGATTATTACATGACCTATATAGAATGCAGGTATGAGAACCACGTTGTATGAAAGAAAATATTTTAACATCATGATAAGTGAAGGGGGAATAAACATTAATGTCATTTTAGATGGGACGTGGAACAATGTTATATGGAAGTAAACAATGAGTATGTGGTTATGGACTTGAACCTCACAGAGGCTTCCAACATATACTTATCACAAAAGAGTGACAATCAAAGTCCACGTAGTTCAGTGAAGAGGGGAATGGGGATTATGCGTGGTTAGATGGCAAAAAAGGATGTCATGGTCAATGATTAATAAAAGCCTATGTGAATCAAGCTTGGTGAAAGAAATAAGTTGTATTAATAGACCAGAACAAAGTGTCACTAAAGGCGCAAACATGATAGATGGTGTAGGGATTACACATTGTTAGCGGCCCGGAAGAGGAATATTGATAACCACTCCGAGGAGGGATGCCCAAGGAGAGAGGAAATTGTCCCGATGTGTGATAAGGACATGAAAGTCATACATAGAACAACCCATCAGATGGTGTTGGGGATTATCCAAAGGCTTCAAAAGACAATCATGGTTTAACATCATGTGTTGAGAACAAGATAACATTGGCGTTTAATATCCTATAGCTCGAATGTGGAGGGTTCGCTCATCAACCATTAAACATAAATTACTTGCATTGGCCCTACCTTAAGGGATGGATGTAAAAAGAAATGCAATATATTGGCGATGTTGTGAGGTGATTCATTGAGGGATCCGTGATAGTATTCCCTTATGAAGAAGAAATATCCATTATAGTTCCTAGGTAATGAATCATAAGGTTGGGAAACACAACACGAAGCACTACCCATGGAAATTTAAAATCACATTGTACAAGCCTATAGGGATGCACAAAAGAAGTGTTCATGTATCAAGAGGTCTCACATAGTGGGGATTTTCAACATTTATGGAATCACAGTGAATAGGGTCTCACAGAGCATAAGGGCTCACTGAGCACAGTGGCTTGCAGATCAGAAGGGCTCACCAAGCACATGTGCTCGCATAAAATAGGGCCACATGGGGAAAAATCGATCATCGAGAATATGTGATCGTAGATTACATGGGATCAAGGAGCACAGGGTCTTACAGAGCATAGGGTCTCCCTGAACATAGGGGATCACAGAGAAAATGGTATCATTGAGAACAGTGGATTGCAAAGCACAGGGGAACACATGGCACAAGTGATCGCAATGCATAGGGACTCATAGAGAACCAAGCCTCACAGATATTAAATAATCATAGAGAACATAGGCTTAAATATCATAGGGGTTTGTAGATCAAATCATCACAAAAAATATAGCTTCGTGAAGCATAGTGTCCCTGCTTAAGGATGGAGTACACATGTATTTGGAGGATTCATCATGATACTTGGGTGATTTGGAAAGTCCCAAGAACCCAATTGGTTGTCCTTCCTTTGTGATGGACCATAGGTTTCACAAAGTGCTTCCCTCCTTGAAGAGGTGTAAATTTTATCAAAGGGTAAGTGATATTCTAATGATCAAGTACTTCTGATGATTCTATTGTCTGATGGTTCATAGATGAATGGTGCATTGTAATTTGAGACCTTAGAATGTGAATGGTGAGGGAGTTGATTATTTGGAGTGGGGTTAAGGTGGGTATTTATAGGTGTTGGAGGGGGGGGGGCATTGTCTGAGGATGAA
Organism: Viscum album; assembly: GCA_963277665.1. Classification (NCBI taxonomy): domain Eukaryota; kingdom Viridiplantae; phylum Streptophyta; class Magnoliopsida; order Santalales; family Viscaceae; genus Viscum; species Viscum album. Next base: position 526,485,060 of record OY728161.1, on the reverse strand, counting down.
CCCAGAATAAATTATCACTTCTAAACTGAAGGCATACTCTGTCATGTTTCTCAGACTCATAGAGCTGATCGTCACTCCATCCATAAAAATTGTAGAGGATTTGGGATTCCTATAATTTTTTCCTAGCCATAGAGTCAACCATAATTCGATCTGTGGTGGTTGTATACATTGTGTATTTCATAATTTTCATCATAGTTGTGATGTCGACCATCACTTTTCTCTCCATCGGGCACCGATATGGCCTCATATTTGAGAAATTTGTGGGTATGTTGAGCTTTTCTAATTTTCTTCATTAAGAATCCATTTTTTTCATCATATTAGTGTCCTTTTATTATTTTTTTACAACACACTGATTTTGGTGACAAAAAATATGAATGAACTAATTTGGACTCAGTTATTTAATTTTTTAAATTAATGAAATTTTCAATTGATTATTGTGATCATTTGGTCATGTATTATGGTTTGTAATGTGATGCATTTAGTGGTGGAAAACATTATTGTGGATATCATGTGGTGAAGTGGTTATCTCTTGGTTTATGTTAGTTTAGTTTCTTTGAAACCAATGTTTGGGTATTCTAAGGTATCATTCTAACTATTTCCCTAAACCATTTCCTTATGTTTGTCATCCGAGTTGGATAAACAATGAAATACCCAAATTCAGTGAGTTTTCTGAAACATCCCGGTTTGTGGAGATACAAATGGATCCTTAATAGATCTTACCCACACTCCCTTTAGTAGTAGGGACTATCAGTGTTTCCTTTATTGATTTATCATTAATAAATGTTGGTGTTTTATATTACCCATTGGTGTAATGATTTGGTGTTGTTGATATCCTAATGTTTTTAGGATGTGATATGTTGTGGGGTAATGTATGGTAGTAGTGGTTATAATGGATGTTTTTCATCATGTTCATGGAACCATTTTAAACTATAAAGGAAATGTACATATGATAAGCGATTGTAAGGTGATGATGATATATACTAAATCCATAATCTAGACCATGTTGGAGCTTATGATAGCTAGAGACTAGTCTTATCCCCCATTAGTAATTAATTAACACATAATGAGACATTCATGTAAGGGATGGGGTCTAATACATTTATCATTTGTTCATGATAGTGGAAAACAATTTGGTTTGGGGTTCCATGGTTTTATATTAACATGTTAGTATAATAATATTTTGATGTGAAATTCAGAGACCCTTCCATTGTGAGTATGGGTTCTGTTTTTTGACCTATTTTGATTTGTAATATTCATATTGTTTATCATCATGTTAATTATGATTATCTATTCAATTGTGTTTGAGAGATCATGGGTATGATTCTAATGATTTGAAATGTTATATTCAACCCATGTGTTAAATATATTTTATGTATATAGGAGGATTTTACAGACCAAGCATGATATAACTATATCTGATAGATATGATTTTGAGTTTCTTATATATGAATTTTATTTTGGAAGTTACTTTTATAATTTCATAGTATTTGATGAAATTAATAATTCATTATAAGTTGGTTTCATATTAAATTAATATTAATTTATTGAGATAATATTATTTTTATTTATCCTTTCTACAGATCAAATGTTTTTAAGAGGGTAATTCCATCCATATGTGAGATTTCTTTATAGCCATATTGTTTTTCGCTGACCCGAGGCCTACTAGATGTGTGACTAAGGGTTCATCAATGTTCTTCCATCACTATAAGACAAGGATGGTTTCCAGTAGAGGTAGGGGGTCATTAAAAATTATTTCAAAAGTTTAATAAGTAATATATTCTAACTACATAGTACATACTGAGTAAAAAATCATAAGATTAATTTCAATGAATTATTAAAATGAACATGATGAATGAGGGTTAATATTATAATACCTAAAATCATGAAAATATTTTGAGAATGAAATTAAAATGTATAATAGGAAATGATAATTATATTATAATTTAAATGATAATCTGAATTTAAATTCATGATTTTTTCATAACCATGTTGTTCAGTTTTTGAGTAATGTTTCTTTTTTTTATATCCCCTTTTAAGGAGTCAGTGCATTAGTAATATATAAATGGTATGGGTAAGGTTTTTATTACACATTTTAAATTTGGGAAACCATTTTCATCCTTTTTTAATAAATGGATTAAATTCATTATACATATTTTGAGGTGATTACATTTTGGGGTGTTTAATGAAATTAAAGTGGATATATTTTAATGATATAAAATTTTATAAATAAAATTTCTCCTGTGGATTAATTAAATGTCTCATAATGTATTATGGTTATAAAATAAATATTTTAATCCTTGGTTCTCTTATATCATATTTAATATACCATTAAGAATCTTTACTATTGATTATATTGTTATTTAATAGTCATCTCATGTTTTTCATAAATAAAGGGTTTAATAAAACCCAATTGCCTCAAACAAAGATTGAGATTGCCTCAACAAACACAATCAAAACCAATGAATCCCTTTTCTTAATGAATCTAATGAAGATATAAACATTGATATTTTATCTTTATCATTCCCTAGATTAGATCCAAAAAAAATATCCGGAGGGAAACCATTTTCAAGATAAGTATAAGCTAATCCTGATCACGACCCAAACCAAGTAAGCCTAAACACAACACAAAATTTGCACAGTCATACACCATAAACATAGGGATTTCTGTATTGTAAAAATGGGATGTGTATCACGAACATAATAATATGAAAATTTATATTTAATTTTCAATTTAATAATGTTTTTATTTACTTCTTGACATTATATTATATATGATTTTCATTTTCATTTTTGGGTAATATGCAAATTCAATTATAGATTTTATTTTCTATAATTAAGGGAATTTATTAAAAATTAATAATATTTTATTAAAATGTTATTATTAGATATTGGTTATTATATATAAATTATCACATATTTTTTATGAATTAAATGTAAATTTTTGTAAGTGTTCGAAAACTGTATCTGTTAAAAAAACCAGTAATTATTAATAAATATAGACTGTTATTTTAAACGTGAAACTTCTCATATCTAAAAGTTTATTTTGTTAAAATTTATATTATTTTTGGAATTAAAATGCCGAAATTATCTAATGGTGAACATTTATTAATTTTTCTATGTTTTTGAATTTTTAGGTAAAATTTAGATACATTATAAATATAGAGTGTGTATTATAACATCATAATGTACCAAGAATAATGTAATAAATATTAAAATTGAAATAAATTAGTAAATATATTTTTTACCTTTATGATAATGAGATTTTATGGTGGTTTTATTAATTTCATAATACCTTTATAAATCATTGAAAATCTATAATATATTTTACCATTTTAATATCATTTATTTAATGATATGAATCACCTCATGATCACCTAGGAAAATATTTATATAATTTCAACCATTGTATAAATAATATAATTAAAAATATTTATATGGTATAATACAATGTAAAAAACCATGTGATCATTTCTGGTTATGGTTATATTATTATATAGAGTCAAAAACATTTTTTTGAGAAAAGAAAAATAATTCCTCAATAAGTTTATATATAAACCAAACCAATCTCCAAATTCAAGTCACTAAAAATACTTGGATAAATTCATTACTCTTCAATACCATCTATATAATACTAATAATCTTCCCCCAATGCTATCATGAATCCCCTTCCAAATATTTGGAGTCACACACTAAACATATGGTATCCTCTTTTTTCCCGTTTAATCATGAATCTTTGGCATTTTATGCCATTTTTTTGAAAATAATAATATAGTGGTTTGAGTCTAAACAGGATCAATGTTACATTATGATTAAAATATAATGATAGATAAATTTCACCCTTAATAATACCACCTAGGAAAATTTATGTTCCCTTTTTATTATGTCGAATTACACTGTTGGATTTTGGGACAAAAAATGCCTAGTGAATACCCCTTCCCAATTCAAAGAAAGGGTGAACACATTTTTCACATATACATATTTGAATGGGGACATAGAAGTATGTATTCGAGACTCTTTTAATATTGTAATAAAATGAGATGATTTTTTTTTATTCTTTGTTGCACACATACGAATGAGAATGTAATGAATGTAATGAGTGCACATAGAATTCTAAAGAACTAAAAGCCATTGAAAAATGTTTTAGTCTCATGAGATGTCATGAAATGAATTAGAGAGTGAACCTAATTCAACATGTTACTTTTTTGTCATGATTTACTATTATTTATCCTTGAACTATTATTAGGATGTATTGTTTTATGTTGTTTGTACATTTAAAATGATTCATTTGTGATTTGAAATTTAAATCATGAATAAATGTTCATGATAATTATTCTCACTCATTTTATGATCCATTGATATTCCAATTTTCTAACATGCATTATAATATTCAGATTATTCCATGTTTATAAACTCAATAGGCTTTATATCTCACCCCATTCTTATGTCTATCCTTAGGTTATAGCATGTAGTTTTATGAATGAACATGTTATTTAAGTTTTCAGTAAAGATGTTGTTTTCCCTATTTTTGGTTGTTATGAAATGTACATATTCCCTAAAACAATATTTTTCATGATCTTCTATGATTTATCATGTGTAATCTTATGTAATAAATAATAAACAAATTTTAATAAATATAAGTTTTGTAATTGTTTTTATGGATGAAATAGTTTAGTAATTTTTTATTTTAGGATTATAAAACACAAATGAAAGAGTTTGGGGTAATACTGCATTTTAGAAAAGATCCCAAATTTTTCATTTGAACAGAGAATGGTTTGTATCATGAAAATAAATCCTTGTCTGGATTATTCCGTGGTTGTGGATATGGCAGAGATTTACATAGTGGTAAAACCTGAAAACAACACTCTGAGAGAGACTCGATTGAGAACTGCTATATGATAATGGGACTTGTTTCACACCTAATATGACACTCCTAGGAGATATGATTTGGAAAATTCAAATGTTTATTATAAAAAATTATTAAGGGATCAAAAAAAGTACCCCTCAAATATATGTTAGTAAATATAACATGGATAACATATAATGAATCCATGATATTATAAGTTAAGAAAATACATATGTTTTCTATTTAATAACATTTTATAAAAATTATGAGCATTAAATTTTAATATTACTCTAGTAATTTTACCTATATATTATACAATTGTTGGAAATAAGAGAAATAAGGTAAACAACCATTGTAATGGAAAATGTTATGACATATACAAAATATCCACAAAATGATGGAAGTAGGAATAACAAACATTATTATAATATACTCCCAAAGGAATCTGGTTATGAATATAATCCCAGATCAGGAGGAGAATCCAAATACCCTTATGAGAGATCAATATGCACTTGATATATTTATGTGATGGAGTCCTCTAACAATTAATGAATCATCTGATACCTTAATCATAGAGTAATGGTTCAACACCATTGAGATGATCATCTTCATCATTTAATTTTTTGAATAAGATAAGGTTCTAATAGATATTTATCATATGGATAGATAATATGTTCCATGTTGGATATTGAAAAAAACAAGATGTTTGAGGAAGATATCAGGGAATTTTAGTGAAATGAAATATATAAAATGTTCATTGATACATATTTTCCTTTAACTATCCTATAAAAATGGAAATTTATTTGAAATAACTCAAAAAAAATAATTATAAATCTATCAGGATATATAATGAAAACATTAATAGACATTAATAGTAAGCCTCCAACATTTTCATTAACCCTTAATTAAAGATTGAGTGATTATTTGGTGGGATAAAACATTGTATATAAAATGATCTAGTAATCAGAGACATTGATAGGTGTGAAACAATTGCTTGATGTGCCCTCAATATACAAATGGATATTTCAGAATCTCTATAGTATCAAAAAGGTTAAAAAAGGGAAGGTGGAGTTTAATTCTGGTGATGTGATGGATAAATATCATTTTGATATAAAATTTCAACATCAGACATACCATCTTTGGGGAAATAGAAACACTAATATTTTTTAAGGGGAATGAGGAAATTATTTTTTTATGGTAATGTAGGACACCTAGTTGCAATTGATGTTGAAAGAAACCCAGTAAACCGGTGGTGTAATGGATTGATCAATTCATCCTTTAACACAATTTTTATTTCTTAAACCATATGTAACTAAGAATAATTGAAGTGAAGTGCACTAATTGATGTATTTTTAGAGATAAAAAAAACCTCAAATGAATCATGGAAAGTGTTTTCCATAAAAAAATGAGTTGGATCCTAGATATGATGTGGTGATAGGTACACTGGTCATTAATTCAAGATTAGAAAAAAATTGATTCAATTTCTATGAATTCCTTCATATATGAATATTAATTACAATTATTAATTACCAACTACAATTCATGGATGGAGAAATTATAGTCATAATATAAAGTGAGAAAATTATTACATTTCAAGTAGTTAAATAATTTACTATCAATATTTTTGGGTAGAACCTCCAATCAAACGTTATGATACAACCTTTAGTGGAATTTTATGAATATTTAGGAATATATTTCTTTTTTATATAGAGAAAACAAAAATTTCTGCATAATGAAAATCACTCTTTGTATCACGAATCAACCTCCAATTCTGTAAAAATTTAAGGATATGGATTAATTATAATTAGCTCAGACATATCAAGAAAAATTATTATATCAATATAAGAATGTGTATATAGATAAATATATTGTGTTTATGTAATAGATCATTCTTGAAGAGATACCCATTATGAGAGAATATGCTAATGTTTTTCATAAATAATTTCACGGTCTTCGTCATAGACGATAAATTTATTTTTCAATAGTTTGTATTCATGGGGAATTACAATTATCCAAGAATCTATATATAATTTATATTGTGTAACATGGTTCTCTAACGAAACAACTAGAGGAGAATATCTATTAAGGGTTCAAACACCATAGTACCCCACTCTGGGGGTGTAGTAGTTCTCATCACCAAGAATGCCGATGAGTAAATGTGTATTTACATTCGTTATCCTGACTTAAACTAGATCATGATGGATGAAAACTATCATTACAAGGATGTATGACTTGTTATATTGTATTTATGGATAAAAATACTTCCCTATAGGGGATCTATGGTAGTTATTTTACAATGTAATGCTGAATTAGGAGGGTTTCCCCAGGGTTATTTTTCATACAAGGTAGAAGCACTATGAGTTCATATTAATTCCATTTAAACTCACTAATTATTTATTAATATTAATATAAATGGTGATTAGGGTATTTATATATCACCACCCAATATTGGGTGTAGTCCTTAAAGATGATAGTCTAATATCCTCTGAACGTAAGGAGGATCATGAGGAGAATTTGAGCACTGTGATATAGATATTACTAATGATTATCTTTATGAAATGTATAGTAAATGTTACTACTGTTATAAATATGTTTCATTAATGAGGCATGTTATCATGATATAAAGGATATATATATTCCATTCAAAGACAAAATCAATTTTTGGATGTATGATTCAGACATCTCAGACAAATATCAACATTTTCATTTGTTTAGGTGTTTACTATCATTCATTTTTGAGAAATATCATATTATTTTCAAACCCTATAATAATGATAACATTGAATGGAGTCACCTTTTTAAATAATTTTCAATTTTAATAGAGCTTCACGTTTTTGGATAAAATTCTTATAACTACACATGTAGTAACACAACAAACTTGTGGATAGATATTCATGGTATTCATCGATGATTCAATGTAGTGATTGGGATATTTTATAATATAAAATTACAATGTGATAGACTTTGCTTCAAGGTAGTATAATGTTTATGAAAATAACTTCTCAACACCTGATATAGAGTTGGTTGTAGTTATCATTCCATTTAAAACCAGGTGTCACTATCTATTTGTGGAGTAGTGTGAAATGTATACCTATCAGAAAATAATAATTTATATATTCACTCAGAAAGCGATGATTATTCAACTACTATAATGGTTATAGCTAATCATGGACTATGAATTCTAAATCCCCAACCATCATGGCAATGTGAGTAATGTGTGTGAAAATATAAGTAGAAATGAATTTGTACTTTTTTCATTGATATGATTTAACAAGTATATGATCTTAATATAATTGAAATGGATATAAATGGTATTCATATTCAAAGTAACACAATCACTTCATTCAATAATGATTTATAAGTCATGCCTTATGAAGAGGCAAAATATTCTTAAAGAAATGATTTTAGAATTCATAAAATCTAAATGCAATAAGAAAATTGAAATCATTTGTGTTAAATGTTAATGAAGAAGGAGTTGTATGATTTATTTCAAAATTATGTATATAATTAAATCACTATTTAATGAAGGACTTATTGGATGATGAACAAATATCATCATTCTTCATTCATCCGGGAAGAATAAAGATGTATTAATATCTCTTAGAGCACTATTTGTTGGAAAATATTAAGATGAAGATAATAGAATATAAATTTATATGACTTGAATTTATCCAAGATAATTCAGAAAGGAAAGATTAAATGGGATGATTCAACCATTACCCATACCTACAATGAAATTCTAGTAATATCACCATAGACATTTTCCCTATTCTTACAAAGGAATAAAATGAATGTAATCTTTTATGGGTTGTGTTTTATTTTCTTACAGTGACTCAAAAAATCATTGTGATTTGATATGGTTTGTCACTCATTAAACCTGTAAATATTTAAATTAGATAAGTGGGGAGGATTCATGGAACATGACTATAGATTTTCCTTGATCGAGGTCCAATATTCTTCTCCAATTTCTGGATAAGTCCCTAATGTTATCTGAATAATGATTTGAACATCATCATGGATTTTCAACCAAACACTTATGGAAAATCATAGTGTTTTATACTAAAACAATAGGTAATGTTCATAGAATGTGGAATTGACTTCAAAAGATACTGGGATTAACGTATTTATTTGTTTGAGATATCATACAATAAAACTTTCCACATGAGTATCCAAATTGATCCCTATAAATCCATTTTTGGGATGAGGTGCAGAACACCTAATTGATGGGATGATGTTGGGGAACAAAAACAACAAGGTTCTTAAATTGGTGAGAAAATGGTTGAAATAGACAAGACAATGCAACATCATATCAAGGCTTTAATGAGTCGAAAGATGCTCTATAATAACAATCCTTAACAAGTCATCAATTTTGATATAGGATACCTAGTATTCATTTGTTTTTCCCTATAATGGAATGTCATGATATTTCAGAATAAGGGAAATCTAAGTCCAAGATACATCAGTCCCTTGGATATCCATGATCGCATAGGATTAGTGGCATATTCAATTGAACATCCATCTAACCAATCTGAAATACATGATATAATCCATGTTTAACTCCTATGTATATACATTCTAAACCCCACACATGTTATAAATACAAAAATTTAAACATTAGAGAAACCTCATGATTGAAATATTAATGTGGGAACTAGTGGAGTTGATGAACCATGATAATAATGATCTATTTTAGTTTGGAAATTGAGAATTTGTAGAGAGAAATTTTTCAATGGGGATAATTATAACGCCCCATATTTTATAAGTGAAATTCCCCTTCATATTTAATTAAAATTTTTATTATGTATTTTGGTTATAAAAAATATCATATCTTCTTTAGTTTTATGATATCACATTTAAAATATATTTAATAATCATGACCACTAATAATATATATGTTGAATAATGATCACATTATTAGTATAAAAATATTGTTTTAACAAATCCAATTTATATAGGTGAAGGAAGTGACAGACTAAACAAGTCAGATCATACTCAATGAACCCCATTAACCAAAGTATACATGGGAGATAAAATCATTGGGATTTTACTTGTATCAATCACATTTTGATATTTAATAACTTAATCATGATAAAAATTGATTACAAGTGATGTTTAAACTAATCAAGATCAAGGCAAAAACCGTGTAAGCCAAACCACCCCTTGAAATACTCACCATTGTGCATCTTGATCATATGGTGTTTGATTTTTTATTTAATACATATGTACCAATCCCATAATTATATGAATATTTATATTTTATTTTCAATAGAATAATTTAATTTATTTACTTCTTGTCATTAAATTATTAAAAATTTTGTTTTTATTTTTTGGATAATAACCAAATTTACAAAAGGGGTTTATTTTGATGATGTAATGGAGTTCATTTGAAATAATTTATATTTTAATAAATTATATTATTATATAGTTCTTATTAAATATAAATGGCTTTATAATTTTAATTAATCAAACTATAAATTTTTTTTATGTCTTCAAAAACTATTATTGTCAGAAAAAACAATCATTTCTCAATAATAATATATTATCCTTTTAAATGTAAATTTTCAAATATATAGAGAAATATTTTTATAAAAAGAAATTAAAATCTAGAATAAGAACATTGAAACTCTCCAATGATGAATTTTTCATAATTATTCCAGATATTTGAATTTTCTAGTAAAAATTAAATACCGAATAAATATACAGTGTGTGTTACAACATCATATTGACATAAAAACGATGTAATAAATAATACGATTGATATATATGACCAAATGTATGTTTCAAATTTACAATAATGTGATTTAAACTTTATTATTTTAATTTAATGAATCCTTTATTAATCCTCAAAATAATATAATATTTTTTATCGTTTAAAATTTATTTCATTATGAGTATGACTCACCTTCATATCACAAAGGCTAATATTTTTATATTTATAAACCATGGCCAATTGAAATAAAGAAAACCTTGCCTATATGGATTAATACTTTTTAAAAGAATATTCTACGGTTCGTGGTGTTCATTATTATATTATATAGAGTTCAATACCTATGTTTGAGAAATGATAAAGAATTCTACACACACATCCTATGTAATACCACCCAAGATCCCACTACTCTTTGCTCAAAATCATAAGATCATGTTTTTACCATGACCTACCCTCTCAATATTACTTCCCTAGTTCATTAAAAATCTAATTATACCTCTACATGCATTTGGGGTCACACTGTCAAAGTAAGGGATCCTTGATTACTCATATTCAGTCAAGAATCCACTTCTTTTTATACTCATATATATTCAATTACATTTGTGAAGATGTGTTTTAACACATGCCCCAAACTTACCTTATGATGTCTAAATAATGTTTTACCCTTTTCAATCTCATTAATCCCTCTTATGAACATCTATGTTCCCCTATTATGATGATATAATTTCACTATAGGATTCCATACCAAAAAATATTTAGTGAATACGCATACCCAATTCAAATTAAGGGTGTTCACCTTTTCAATCATTTACATATTTTACTGGGAGCCTAGAGGTATTTCATCCAGCCTCATTAATTCGTTGAATAAAATGTGATGAAAAATGATTCCATGTTATATGGTGAATGTGGATCACATAATCATTATAATGAAATGAATGTGATGGGTTTTACAGAAATTATATATCACTATAATGCATTGGTTAATGTTTTAGTCACATGAGACATAATGCAATTGATTATGGAGAGAACCTAATACGTCATTGAAATGGTTTTAAAAAAAATTATTTATAGTTATCCATGGTATGTATTTATGATGTTGTGTTATCAATTGTTCCCACATTTCCCATGATTCATTTTTTATTATCATGCTATATCATGCCTCATTATTCGTGTTAATGATTTTCTCTCCATTTATGAAACACTAATATTTCTATTATCTTACATATATTATGATCTTCATGTTATTCTATGTTTATTACCTTTCTGGTCTTTATAAATCACCCCTTTAATATGTATTTCTACAAGTTATCCCATGCTGTTTTATGTACGGGCATGTTAGGGAACATTTAAATAAAGATAATGTTTTCCAGTTTTATGTAGTTATGTAATGTACAGAGTTCGTGAATTCACTATACTTATCTATCTTACTTTATTTATTAGGAGTAATATTATGTAATAAATCATGATTTATTATTGGATTAAAATAAGGATTTTTATATTTATTTAAAATGGAAATACTAAAATACATAGAAAAGGTATGTGCGCAACAATTATCATTTTGAGGGAATGATTTCAAAGAGTAATTTTATGGATGGTTGTGTAAATTTATATAATGCATATATTTATGTGGTTGAAAACCACTAAGGTAAAACCTCATAGATTTGTGATGGTACAATATGAGAATGAATAACATTTTATAGTCTAAAAATGTATATAGTCATGTTTATGAAAACTTATTGGTCAATCAATGAAATAATTTCCCAACACACTAAAAAATTTCCCAGTACACTAAAAAATTTCCCAAAACATCATTTTATCACCTTTCATGAGCTATTCCAGAATCATGTATTTATATAATTAATTTAATTTTTTTATAATCTATCAATGAAATAATTTCCCAACACTCTAAAAAATAAATTATATTAAATTTTATGATTGACATGACGATCAAATAATTTAATCATATACTGAAAAAATAATAAATGAATCTAGCTACTAACCTGTTTATTGTGGATAACCATTAATAATATTTGAATGATAAATTATTTTTTCTGTTAATTTTATTTATATAAAACCCCTTAAGAAATAACTATTTATATGTTGTATTGAAAAAAGACATTATGAACTCATCCTCGTATGCAAGAGGTTGATGACTAGCTTTGTGGTCCAAAATGGAAAACTCTGGGAGACTATGACCATAGTGAAAAATAAACAAAATAGAATATAAGGGAACCCAAAAAATATAACAAATTAATTTAGATTAATAAATCATGAGTGTAGAAACATAAAATTAAACTTCAATACTATGAAATAATTTTATGTCATGTTAGTCACACAATCCAAAAACTAGAGAAGGCATCCCATCAAAAAATGAAAAATTAAATGATAAAAGTAACTAATAAAAAAACTGTAGTATATTATCATTCATGAATCATATCATAGAAATAATGCTATCATCATTATAATCATACATATCTATACACTATAATGAATTTTACATTCTATGAATATTTAGACCTAATGTATACATGTGCACTGAGATACTCGAGTAGGTTGTCATTATAAAACATAACATGATACAACTAATGGTCCATATCATATATACATATTATATATTAATTTCTGAAATTACAATAAACACAATTTAGATAATCCATAAGTATACGATATAAAAATAACATATATGTGGAGTTCGTGGAGACTTGAACTACCTACTAAGGATACATTCTAGATGGAATGTAAAACCTATTGGTTTGACAGAAATCCCCTTAATGGGATATCCCAGAAACATGATTTACACACCCCCTCAAAGTGATTTATCTTTTCATTACTGACCATTTTCAGACACGCTACCCTATAGAAGTTAAAACTTATTTATAATACTTTATGCTCAACTGTAGGTGGCATAATAATAACACATATACTATATATAGATATAGGATAAAAAACCAAGAATCATTGCATGTAAAGAATTATTTTTAACAACAATAATCCCCACGAATGTAAACATAAATCATAGGTCCACACAGCTCCACAATCACACATAATTTCACTAAACATTATATATATGTCTCGTGGAATACCAATGAATGCCAAATATCATTCCATTCACCAACATAAATATGTAATAATGATAAGGAACACCTTCATTACGTTCAAATTTTTGATGATAAAGCCCATTTTATACAAAAAGATCTATATTGAATAATATATTAATCCAGAACCATAATTTATAGCATATGTTATGGGTATACAGAATACAAAACCAATATTATTTAAAAAATTAGACACACCAAATAAGATATGCATTCAATTGTGGTCTAGGTCTAAAACATTTATAGATTCTTATCCTCTTGATTCAGGTACTGGTTCCATCTATGGAAACAATTCCATATATATATATGACATGAAACTCAATTTATTTGTTTATGAAATTATATACATAGGATTCATCATAATAGAATAATGGTAGGTATATGAGAAACCCAAAAAACAGAGGCTTTAAAATCACATACCTTAATTCCTGGTCATTAATTACCATTGACAACCATGTTATAATATTGACGGGAAGGAAATATTTAATAAAAGACTATAGATTCACTAGACTCTATAGACCATAAAATTTTAGGAATAAGTAGTGAAGTAATGTGGATATTATCATTTAAAATATATTTTGGGATAATTAAATCATTCACAATTTGTTTTCCATAGGTATTTTCTAACCATACACCAACCATGCGAGTCTTACATCCAATCATTGGATCCCACATGGTTTGGTAACAAGGTTTTTCAAATAATTCACTAAACATGGTTATGGGAACTGTATACAGTTACAAATATTTTTAGGGGAGGCCATACATTTTTTCAAAATACAGTGTTTTAAAAATTCTCCACAACAAGGTTCTACAACCTCTAGACACATAATTTCCTAGGGGATCAAAAAAATTCGAGAAAACAATGATCATACTATAGAACATAAAAAAGGACACTAAAACACACTATATCAAACCATAATCCCAATAACATTGCCCCAAAATTTCCTAATAAATAAACACATGATTATTTATGGAAGATAAATCACAATGAACAAATAAAATTAAATGTTATTATAAAATCCCCAATTGAGTCATATTCCTCTAAGAAGAATATCAATGACTATTTATTGAACAGTATAGGCCAATGAGCTAAAATATCTTCCTCACAATACCAAATTTCATCATGAGTCCTCCTATGATACCAAAATTGTTAAATAAGTTGAATAATCATTACTCTTAGAACCTTATCACATCGGTCAAAAATTTGAATGGGCTTCCCCATAATAGTTGGATATGGATCCAGCTAAACATCAATACAGTCCTTCAGATGAATATGATTAGGATCACACCTCCAAATCTAATACACTTGGAACACAGTATTAAAATAATTACATGATGTTATATGATCAAACTGATAAGCCACTATCTTGATGCATTAAATGATATCAAATTTCCCAATGTTCCACATTTCTAATTTCAATTTACTCATTAAACACATATTCCACAACTTATGGGAAACCAAATAGAAAAATATATCTGCTACATCAAAATATAGGGGCTATCTCCACTAGTCATCATGTTATACATTTTTATTATAAGCCCAAAAATTCCCTTTTAAAAGAAATGAACTCATTTGGATGACTCATTTAATATACTATGCCTAAAAAATAATTATTTTCATGGATCATGCTAGAGTTATAGTTAATTATATTGTCACCTATAAGAAACCTCATCAAAATCCATCTAATCCAAATAATTTATTTTATTTCATTATGTGAAATATATTAGAGATAATTTTTCTTACAAATATCCACTAGAATCCAAAAAACCACATTAAATCTTAACTTATAATGTCAAAATTGTTCTCCATGATTTCTTGTTTTGTTAAGGATGAGAATTCATACTCAAGATCAACAATGACTCTATATCTATGTGAAGTTCTTTCCAAAATCATTCAGTGATTTGGGTTTCTCAATTATATACAACAGTCAATGGAACTTTGTGCACCCATAAAATATCTTCAACGTTGATCTTTTCTAGTCCATACATATAGTTTTATACATAATTAGTAAAAAGATATCCACCATTTTCAACTAATAAATGTAATCAAAACAGTATCTTCATATCTAGGGGTCCTTTAAAACCCTGTCAGAAAGTAAATAGTTAAATCGTACCACGTCAATATAGGCACTAAATATGGATAGATAAACCCTATAGGTATCTAATTCTTCTTATTAATCATCTGACAATCCAAATAATGAGTTAAAAACAAGAAAATGAATATTTTCCTGAAAATATAATTTAATTTCCGTTAAAAATCATGATATTTTTAGGTTAGTCCAATGTATATTTCCCACTATTAATCATAAGATTAGTTTATTAGTTCATCCTTCATTTAAGAATGATAAATCACTCTATTATGAACCATAAGTATACTCTGTTTGTGTATGTTCCATCCTAGAATAAAACAATTTTCTTCAAACTTACCGAGTTGCATGATATAATCATAATAGAATCGTAACTACCTTTAACAAATTCATGAATTGTATACATGTACTTCATTGGTGAACAAGTCAATACTCCTCCAATGTCAAATATACCTACCTTATGGTCTACCAGCCATTCCATGAGCTTCATCAATATTTCTCATATTTTATTTCCCACTTCCTACATATTCCAATTAAAATCATGTGTAACAACATTCTTTAATCCATGATTATAATCCAACTCATTGTTTTCAATATCATTGTTTTAAATTGAATTCATCTTATGATTATTTTGGTCCTAGTGAGATAAAATATACCATAAAATTATATGGTTAGTGTATATGAAATTTTTTTACATAAGAGAGTTTCAGCCATATTTTTTTCATTTAAAGAACAACATTTTACTCTATGTCATCCAAGGGGTAGTATTACATTTTGGGTCTCAACTGACATGACCAATATGAAATAACATTGTCACTATAAATTAAAAAAGATCATATTCTATATCCAGATTCATTTTAAGACACTACATACACATCTCCAAGATTAGGAAGAATCTGTATTGGAGATAACATCAACTTATTCAAAAAAATCCACTTCACATTGGTTTATACACTAAATCATTACCCACATAATATTATAAGACATTATATGAATTTCATGGTTATAAAATAGAAAAATGGACCACCATTAGTTAATATCAAAAATGAGAAAAATCTTATTATTTCTCACATTCCAAGAACATTCCCCCTGAAAAAACCACATCTATAATCATTTGAGGCAAATAAATTATATCTCGAGAAAAAAAGTTCCAATGAATGTGGACCACATGGATCTAAAAATTACACCTAGATAATTCTTAATAATATGATGTGATTTATGTATGCTCAATATGATCATAATTTTCAAATAATACATTCCCAATATATGGGGAAATTAACAAGATATCATATATAAAAACAATGATAAATGTGTCCAATTGTTAGGCAAAGATATTGTTCATGAGGTAAGCGAACAATACCTCGAAACGTTTTTGTCTAAAAAGAAAACTAATATATAGATACAACCCATATCTACTCATAAGTATTATATTATTTAAGATTTACTATATTACCCAAATATGATGTTAGATGGAATGTAGATAATTTTTTAAAAACAAATGGGATCTATTTAGGTGATCAATTATTTCATTGATCCTTAGGAATGGATATTTTATTTTTTCAAAGTAATCTTATTCAAATTTTTATAGTTCACATGACAAAAAGGAATAAAATACAAAATCTTAGTTAAAATAATTGGAGCAAACTATGTGGAATTTATTGAATCAATAAATAATATGTCATCAAATCATCAATATATACCATGAACTCTTTCAATTCAGATGGTCCCATGTGATACAGTGGAAATTGATATAGGACGATTACAAGGAATGAGTTTGATCACAAACTCAAATCCCTTGTGTGGATGTAAACATGAGAAGTCCTTTAGTAATATTTCTCAAAACTAATCCTCCACAAGAGAGAAGGAGGAGTGTGTCATTATATGGTTCCCTATGAGGATCATTAAAATAACCTAAAATAAAAATATTTTTTTATGATGACGTAGAACCAATCTACCTTCTTCGACAACCCATTTATTAGTCAATAATTTTTATTAAATTTATTGTTTTTATATTTCACTCATCTCCGATAATAATTAGTGTGTGCATGGTAGATGGCTATCATGTACAAGTCCTTGATCACATAGAAACATGGAATTGTCAATGGTGTGAGTCTCCACACATGTCTATTGAATAAAATCTCTGTTTCAAATTCTAGAAATATATATACATGATACACATTCTTTTACAAGTGTGTATTGATGTATAACAACATAGAAAGGTACTTATCCAGCATGTCTTACTAAACAACATCTTATGAATATAAGAAATAACTGGATTGGGCTGTATAAAAATGTATCATATAGTGTATAAGAGATATGGACGATAACATGGACTATAAAAGGTCTCTCACCACCATCAACTGAATCATTATTAGTTATATTAACTCTACAAAAAACAAATATATGAATTATTAGGTGTTTATGTGTAACCCTATTCGACAACCCTTTCATTTCTTGGACCAACATCTAATGTCTTACACCCACACAATAGTTTGACCACGTTAGGATAATCTATGAATAATTAGCATAGAACCGGTTCTAATAACCTTTATATCGATAATAGTGAAATTCATTAGTGAAATATAGAATTATTTGAGGTGGTTATACTTCCACCACGAGTTATAAAACCAAGAATAGTCATACCCAAATAAAAGAGCTGAGGAACCTCTAATCTATTGAGACTTTGGACCAGTACCCTATAGTAATTCAACTGACAGGATTTTCTTACTCCTTGAATAAGAAACATGGAATGTTCTAAAGAAACAACCAATTAATCTATTAGTATTTGAAAGAAACTATATATCCATATTTACCATAATGACAATCTTTATCAACATATCTTTATGAATAACTACATATTAGGTTTTCAAAACGATGGTCCTAGCATGGAATTAATCTCTAAAAGATGCCCGACAATAATATTCAATTATTAATTTCCTTATTCCCATTTTGATGATAAGTAATGTCAATAAAATTAGTTAAATTTTCTAAATATTATTTCAGGGAAATTTTCCCCTATAAGAGAACTATAATCTTCTACGAATAATCAATTTTCATCTAATTATGGAATTATTCCACATAAACGAGGTCCTTGAAGGTAGCCTCTGAAATCTCAAAATTTATTCTATCCGAAATAAAAGTTTCTCATCATCGTCCATCAGTGCCCAAAATTTTAATGGTGTCCATATTTAACATTTCATCCACTGTGGTGTCAACAAATATGAAGATCCACTCGATGAATTGAATCTAATCCTCTCCATATTGGGTGCCTCTATTGCCCCAGATGGATGGAGAATGATGGAGTCAGAAGTTATGATCATATTTAACTATTTTCATGATGCCTTGTGGTATCCATCATCATATATATGTATTTTCCAATTGATTCCTTGCTAAATTACATTTATATCATGAAATACTAGATAATATCTAGGATATTTATTAGTTTCATTATTGATTAAAATATGTAGTGTAAATATGAAATCCATAATTGGATAAAAAAAATTCACGAGGTGGAATTTTCTAAAATTGAAGAATAATACTATGTAAAATCATATATGTAAATAATGAATACATATAAAAGATTATATATTCCCTAAATGGATTCATCGAGGGTCAAACTATGAGGATACTAATAAGGCTATGGTATAACACCCTAAGCAATACCCATGACCCAATCTAATCATATGGAACATTATCATTACTCATATATATATATATATATATATATATATATATGAACTAAAGATATGATTAATCATGAATCTATAAAATAATAAAAAAAACACCAATGCATGTTTCACAATTACAATGTAAATTTTAATGATTTGGGTTCTCCCTTATTCATGAAACAGTCATATGGAATGTGATCCTAAATGGCTATACATAATTTTTGGATTCACATCAAATCCATTAAGTTAGTACACATGAATTATGATAATCACCCAAGATGAATATAAATCAAAGGATAAATAAAACATTAAGACAATCAATTACCACCTTTTTTAATCCAGAATGTCATTTATATAAGGATGTATAGATAGTGATATAGTTATATTTTAAGATTCCATGCCATTAATTTTCTTATATACCCTATCCAAAATAAATTCTAATAGAGGAATCATGTTATCCAACAGAGTTATTTGATTCCATTTTGGAAAACACCAACCTAAATCATCAGTCTCGTGCTATATTTTTAAAAAAACCACTTTCGTACCTCCCCATATAAAAGAGGTTTTTGACTAGTTATGAGGAAAAAATTGGACATCCTAAAGAGACTATTCCATATATACTAGGTAATAATTATAATATATGTTGGATGATATAAAAATATAATCATTAGATAAATAATAAATAAATCATCATTGTAGAATAATACTCTTAAATTTCCAACCAATGCTATAGTAGTATAATATGTTAGCCATGAAACCAAAACCATGAAGAGGATTACAATATATAGTATATCACTATACATGATACAAGTAGCTACAATAAAATATCAGTAAACAACTATGACCGAATTCAATATTACACCTCCATTTACTCACCAGCTTGTCCTTCTGAACTACAAACCAAAGGTCCATTTCCCTTCACTAAATCCAATTTCAAAAGGACAATAAGTGTATCGATATAGATGAGTATGGTGTGATTATAGATCTCAATCAGATATTTATAATTTTTCATAAAATTTGTGATTTAGATATAATAGTTCATTCCAAAAACAAAAATTGTTTAGTGATAAATCCCATGTATACTACAAAAGAAAACCTTGTCTGTTGTGTTATTGAAGACTAGAGAATCCTAGTTTGGATGTATGCAATAATTACATTTTAGCCACCATTCTCATCATATATCACCACAAAGGGATATCCTAAAAACACATTTAAAACATCCCCCCTCAGAAAGATATCCCATGTACACACCAACAAATTTCTATCACATCCCCCTTATGGAGATATTCCAGATGACTCAACCTACATGATGCACTACTGATGATAAAGGATTAACACATTTTATATATATATATAAATGAAAATAGATCATATATCACATCATATCAAGAAATATTAATTGGCATAACAATATAGAATCGATAGATCATCGTCAATGGGACTATTCTGTGATCAAAAATCAAAAAAATTCTCATGACCGACAATCACACAACAAAAAATAATTATATGGACCTATATAAAAATGAACTACTAATAAGGGCCAAAAAAAATAAGTATAAAATTGTATTGATGATAATGGTCAACGTTACAGTCCCAAAGGCCCACATTGAGTCCAAATGCCACACCCACACCTCCAAAATTTTGAAAATACTACCCAATGTATTAATGATCCATATCAAAATCTATGATAATATCACACGTACCTAATAAGATCATCTATGGAAAATGATATATGTAATAATTATGAGAATCTGAAAAATCATGTAATGTAGGTTTAAATTATGTCATCGATCTATATTTTCATTGTCAGATGGGATCATAATATATAGATGTTTCTATATCATTCCAAATATATTATTCATTTTAATGGTTGAAAAGTTGTTCTAATATAAATATAATTAAAATTTGTTGTTATATTACATAAGAAAATTTTAGAAAATCAAAAGTCTTGGATCCATTAGATTCAAGATTAGAATGGATGGATATTACTATGGATGTCATATAGTGTCTATAAATCTAAGTGGGTATTATATAGGAGGAACATGGATTAAAATTGTTGGATTCATTTGTTGTAAATTAATTTTTTTACAATT
The DNA here is from genome assembly GCA_963277665.1 of Viscum album. Taxonomy (NCBI): domain Eukaryota; kingdom Viridiplantae; phylum Streptophyta; class Magnoliopsida; order Santalales; family Viscaceae; genus Viscum; species Viscum album. The sequence continues at coordinate 526,463,567 of OY728161.1, read as the reverse complement.
AAATATCATGTTAATGGTTTTTTTTTCATCAATTTTACAAATTACTATTTAATGGTGGAACAATACCTATATCTGATGGGAACCCACTTAGGTTCGTCATGTGGCCTTTAAAATTGTGTTTCAAACATGCTATTTTACAGTAAAAAAATGCTTTATTGTTTGTTAGGTTTGCACATATAGTTTTGTAAAGTAGGATACCTTAACCGTGGTCCTACACAGTTCCTATATCCCCTACCCACATGGTTTCGTGGAAGAACATTTTTGTTTTAGAAAACAATGCTCAAACCTTCCACAATCAAAAATGATACTAAAAATCTCTAATACCAACCAAAATACCTTTAACCTCATAAAAATAGTTCAACATTAAAAAAGAAAATATTAAATCCAAAATGCCACATTAGAGACCTGAAAATTCAATGATGTTACATTTCATTTTTTTAGGGTAATGAAAAATAGATTTAAAAGAAATATACCAATCGATTTAGGTAATATCTAAATACTATTAAGTGACATTATTGAACATATTTTTTTATGGATTATAAAATATATTCTATTTCTGTATGGGTTAATCTTTTTTCACTGTTCAAAATTGGGCCATTAAATCTTCATATTGGAAAATGATTACAATATTTATTATTTGGATAACCATGTAATCAATGATACCTTAAAAATAGAATCATATGAAAATAATTCTTATATTTTATGAGTTATTTAAAATATATATTTTTTGGCAACATTTATATAATTTGAATTTATAATTATATAGGAGGTTCGACTTTTTAATACCTTTCCTAAGGAATCAACATTCTAAACAATTGTAGTTTTATGATTATAAGACAAACAATGGGTTATTGAAATTATTTATGGTGATTTATTATATTTTAATGATCAATGATTGTTTCATAATGTTTTATTCTAGTTGTATATAAATATCAATTTGATTATTAAATATATTTATGAATTATTTTTTATAAATATTTCTATATTATAATTTTAATTTTTTTTAAAATAGGCATGTTATTCTAATACCAGGGTGGATCATTTGGTGTTGTTATATTATGGAATTAATTTCTTTTTAAAAAATTTACAAAAATTGTTTTTAGTTGATAACATCTAATCCTATTAAGATTTTTTTTTAAATTATTCACCCAAAATTAATTTATGTTTAACATGATCTCATTAATCCTCTAGGAGAAAATGATCTCCTAGTAAAATTTGTGGATAAGAGAAAAGGATTAAGTGATTGTAGTGTTAATTGAAATCACTTTTTGTCTAGATAAATGTGGTCTGATTTCATTGATTATACAAATAGAACATATGATTATAAACACATACATATTTCCAAATACAACTCATTAGTGGAAATAATTCTCCTAGATATTGTTGACATATTATGTTGGGAGGATAAAGGGAAATTAAATTTTATGATTTCATCAAATTCTCATTATTATAGTTATATCAATATAAAATTATTGTTTGATATATGTAAATTTGAAATAATTCTATACCACTTTCATACTCTTAACACTTCAAAATCAAATAGATTTGGATATTATATATGGGAAGGTGGTAGTGAGATAATTGAGAACCATTTGTGGGTGTGCAGACATTGCAATGAAATATGTTCTAGGAATATTCCTACAAAACAATAGGATTTAGGGGTGTTTTATTTGTGTGAGTCAATAATAATAATATTATACCATTGAATATTAAAACCCATGTCAAATATGAAATCTATAATAAATTAATATATTAAATGTAAACTATGTCTATTCATTACCCACGTAAGCACATATCATAAGAAATACCATATTGGCATGGCATTAAACATATTTGAAAAAATAGTAATAATAAAATTTATATTTATTTTCCAATAATATATTAATTTTTTATATCCTGAATATAAATATATAATTGGTGTCATAATTTTTCTAGTAACACTAATGAGGTTGTCTCACTGACCAGATTCAGTTTCTAAGAGGACTAAATAGACTCTTAATCATGATATAAAATAGTTTATACTAATAAAAATAATGTACAAGGAATATGTATTAATATTTTATTTAAAGTTTTTAAATATATTCATCAATTCATTATATATAGTCAATAGGCTTTATTTGAAACTAATATAATATAATTGGAAGAGTAAAATAGTTAATTAACTATGCCAAATAATGAGATATTTCAACGTGTCACAAGGTGTAACTGTCATGGTTGTTGATTGAAAATTATAATTAGTGCCACATGATTTGAAATTTTTTGGGTGAAGGTGATGGTTGTAATCAATGATTGAGGTATATACACATTTGATTTGGCATATGTTGTAGTGCATATTATTTGGTGTAGTTTGGACAATCTATATTTATAGTTATAAGAAATTTATAACGATATATTGTCATAGATCATAAAACATATTGATGAGGTGAAAATGTACAATCCAATTGATTGTGCACATATATTGGTGATGCTGTTAAAAATAAAAATAAAATATACATGCAATATTTTTGTAAAATGATAAATCCATGTATTTTCATTATTGATAAAGAGATAGAGACATTTTATATATATGGTATTTTCATTTTATTTATTCTTATTTTATTTTATATTTCAGATGTGTAATTATTAATTTTTATTTTTTGTACATTTTAAAATAAATAAAAACATTGATATCGTAGTACTGAATCATAATAAATATTAATATATCGTCTATAATTATCTTTATTTAAGTTGAAAATAATCATTGATTAATTATGGAATATAGTAGTTAAATGAAGATAAATCCAAGTTTATTTTTTTTATAAAAAAGTATTTATAGAGTTTTAAACTTATAAATATTAATAAAATGTTAGAAAAATGAAATGCATCATTAACTGATGTGAAATTAGTGTAAAAAATAATAAGTTTATTTATGATGTAGGCATGTAGAATAATTGTTTATTTGGAATGTGGTGTAGTCTAAGATCCTTAAAAAATATTTAAATATATTAATGTTCACAAATACATTTTTATACTATTTGAAAGAAAGAAAATGTAATATTATTTTAATGAAATAATAGAATAGTAAAAGAAGAAAAATTCTTGAAATATGACAACTAAATTAATTCCAATCCATGTTTTTTTAATCAGGATGACATAATATAAAATCAATTAGTTTAAAATATCAATAAATCACATAACCTATAAAAAAGAAAACATTAATGAATTAACATGAAATAATACAACTAAATAATTGATTTATTTTTAGCACGTTGGAGTTGATGAAATGACAATTTTATGTAATATAGTTTATCACAATCAGTAAAAAGACAATATATTTCTATTAAATAATATATAATTTTCATTGAATTTATTTTCTAAATTGAATGAAAAGATTCCATGTCCATCCATGTTTCAGTTTTCACTTTATGACAAAAAAACACACTTCAATGTCTTAAAAATCTAAATAATTAATAAACATACAAAAACCAAGAAGAAAACCTAAAATTAACATGAATTAAAAATTAAATGAACATTTATTTTATATTAAAATGTTTGAGAAAAACTCACATCAACATAATATTTTGTGTTCTTATAATTATATAATAATTTTTTGTAAAGAAATTAATGGATTTAATGAGCGTATCATGGGATCAAAACAATGTAAATGGTACTAAAAAAGATATATAATTATTGTACAAGGATATATATATATATATATATATTAGAATTTTATAAATCGACTCCACAACTATCCAAGATGTGTTTATCAAGGGATGAACAAAAAACAAAATGTTATTATATTAAAACTCTAAAATATTTATGTAATTGTCAATGCCTTAGTGAAAATAGTAAATATATATAATGTAATAAACGGAATTTTTTTATTAATTTTAATTGATTGAGAGGGTCACACATCAATCAGATGTGCATAGTTCTCGACATGACAAAATAATTTGTTTTTAAATATATAAAAGTATATAAAAATTTACATTGTGGAGTTAAAATCATTAAAAAAACCTATATTACTATAGACTCATAAGATAATGACTTGGGGTATATTTGAGAAATTTTGTAACTACTTCTACATCAATCCGAGTTGCTGTTTTCATATGATATAAATAACACATTTAGTGACTTATAAATAGTAAATATCTTTTAAATAATCATAACTAAGTATACAAAAATTAATTCAAATATAATAATTTTAAAAATATTATTGAATTTTTATACTATGTTCAAGTAGTCATAATTTTGATATTCTAATCGGTTTGCTCATAATGTCTACAAAGTAGTTTATAATCATATTAATGATTTTGGAAATGCTAATTTTGGATATAAAACCCATACAAATGAATTCGATTAAGAAGAAACCATAGAAAAATGAATATTAAATATTTTTAAAAAAATTCGATATTGAGACTACCAAAATTTGAGTTGATGATTTTATAGGATAATGAAAAATAATATTTTTACTATTTTTAATTCTAAGACCATGTATATAATATTTAATGTGTAAAAATATTCATGAATTTGTATTAAATTAGAGCAAAATGAGAACATAATTTTTACTAAGATGTAATAGTTGGAAAAAACATTAAATATATCTACAGATTTCTCTAAATGATTAATAAAATGTTTTCCAAATATTTGAAGGTCAACAAAAAAATTCACTAGTGTGCTTAAATAGGTAAACAAACTCTTAATATCATAAAACCTAATGATAATTTTTATTGATTTGTTTTTGAAATTTAATAATACATTTTACAAAAATCAATGATTTATTTTTATTATGATGACTAAAAATATACCATTGCTGTTTTATGACTCTAGAACATGTATGTAACAATAAACACATAGCACACAAGAATTTATATGAAATTACATAAAAATTATCCTTAACTTATTTTTATCATATTTGAATATATATCACATTTTTTTTCAATGCGATCATAATGATTTTTTTTTTCAGGATTTATTTGTTTCTATAAAAATGTATTGGAGGATTAAAAATGGTCAACAGAAATACGATTATAAAGATATAATAGTATAATTAATGATGATTTTTTTATAATATATTGTAATAATTTAAAAAAAGAGATATGATTTTATCAACATGACAAAGTAATACAATTGTAGTGTTTTAATATACTAATACATACATGTAATAGTAAAAACCTTGATTATTTGAAAAAAATTATGTAAAAATGTATAAGTAATATTTTAATATATATTATCACTATTATGATATAGTAACATGTTAATATGATTTTTCTGTTACTTGGAATGATGTAATTTTTTTAAAAAAAATATATTATGGTTTTCCCAAATTTATTCATTTAGAAAAAACTAATAAAATATCTTATTGACTAATTTCATATATTTATTTAGTTACACTACAATAATCGGCACAAAAGTTTTCATAGGATGAAAAAAATTCAATATTACTGTTTTAAAATTATAAAAATTGATTATATGGGTTAAAAAATCTAAAACAATGACACATTAATGAGAAATCGTATAAAAACGATGACTGAATTATGTATGATATGCATAAAAATTTGAAATGTTAATTGCATGTGGGATTCACATGGAATAAATAAAAAATTATAATTTTTAAATTTTAAAGACATTAAAACAGATGATAAAAAATATATTTTTTATTTTTTAAAAATTTATAGAAATAAGAAATAAGTACATATTAGGAGTCTTCATAAATGGAGACCAAGATAAGTACACTAAAACATGTTTCAATGTGTTAAAATTAAATTAATAATGTTTGATTTATATGTAATCATAGGAGGATGAAAGTCTATAAAATTTTGAAAATAACGAATAAAATCTAGATCATTATGAGTCATAGTTTCCATTGGATGTAAAAAAACACAAATTCAGAAAATTAAAACGCTAAAATGTGTGTAAAATAGTAAAAAAATGAATGTGATCCTTAATTGATGTAAAATCATTGGGAAAAATCACCAAATAAATTTAAATTGATAAAAATATAAAAATATAAATATGATTCACTATGTACTCAGAATGAAAAAATATGAATATTTAAAATATATTAAAGCCTTTAAAAATGTTTTTCCTAGAGTAAAACCCAATAAAATGAATTTATATTTCCCTAAAAATAAATAAAACCAACATATAAATATTTTCTATTTTCTTATAATAGAATCCACATTGATCTGATTTATTATTTTCATAAGATATTCAAAAAATGAACTTATTTTTCCTTAAAACAATGAAATATATGTAGCAATAAAATCAATGAAAAAACAAAAATTAAAGTGAATTAATTAGAAAATAATCATAGAACGTTTTTGACATATATGATCTAAAAAATATTCAACTAAATGTATGGAAATCTTATAGGAACAAAATAGAATATTTTAATGAATGAAATGTTATAAAAATTCCTTTTATTATGGTCAAAACAAATAGAATATCATTAGATGCCCACTTATGGTTTTTCAAATATAAGACCTATGTTTTAATAATAATTAAATGAAAAAAATAAAAAGATCAGTTTTTTGAAAAATTATATTATACGTTAAACTATCAAAACAATGAAAATGGCCTGGAATTGATGTGAAATAGCTGGAATAAAACCATTGTTTTTTTGAAATGTCCAGGTATACGACATAGAAATATAATATTTATTGTGTTTATATGACTATATATGAAAATTTAAGGATATAAACTATTTAAAAAATAACATGTGGTAGTCAGAACAAATAAAGTAACTTATTATTTATAGAAAATGTTTATAAAATAACAACTAATTATTTTTTAAAATATTTGATGGAAACCCACATAAATCGGAGTTGTAGAAGTATAAACATTACAAAAAATGTAATTTTTAATGTTTTAAACCATGTAAATGAATATATAATGTAAAAGTCCAATATATTGACCATTATAGGACATGAAATCATAAGAATATGATCTTTAAATTATTTTTTACATGTTCCAAAAGGCATAATCATTCTCAAAAGTTATCTTCTATGAATGAAAATATATCTGGATCATTAAAAATACTTATCAGGGGCCATATAATAAAAAATTACCACAAATTTTTAACATATCATTAGATATATACATTAATATTTTTTTTAAAAATATGAACTGACCCAATGTCATGAAGAATTGTGGTTTTCTTTGGATGCTAAAAAATTTCATTTTTAAAATTTTAGAGCTCTACAACGTGCATGTAATAGTCAAATCCAAAGAAATGAGACTGAATTATCTTTTTGTCATATATAAATTATTTATGAATTATTTTGAATATATTTAATAAAATAAAATAAAATAATGTGTGATGTACAATGAATGGCTCAATAAACATATTTTTACTAATATCAATGAATTTAAATTCATGTTTCATGTGGTATAATCTAGGAAAATGACCTCAAATTTCTATGTTTATCTAAAATAATTATGGATTAGTAATTTCTCAACAATATAACTGAATCTATAATAATCGTATAATAATTATCTTTAGATGATCATAAAACAGACATTAATATTTTTAAAACTCTAAAAAATTTATATAATAGTGATTTAGGAAAAAAAATAATGGAATGAAGTGAAAATATAGAAATAAATCATGGAATTATATATAATATATCCTTGTAGTTGCCATATCAATTCAATGTGTGGATTGATTACATTTATTAATTGAACATGTCTTAATGTTAAAAAATACAATAAAAAGATGCGACTACTAACAAGAAGTAGTCCAATTATCTTGTATTATTTTGACAAAAATATAAAAACAGATTAATATATAATGAGATATTAATAAATATTCTATACCAATAAATATATTTTTTATGTTGGCAGGAAAACACATATATTAACTATTTTCAAACACTAAAAATTCTATGTAACTGTCCATTTTCATTAAACAACCATTAGTAATTACTAAATAATTAGAAACAATCATCAAATTATTGTTTACATGTACAAGAAAATTTCATGTCAATTTTATATGTTGAGTGCATACAAATAGTAAATAATTATGGTTCTAAATATTTATTTGTACAAAAAAACACATGGATGATGGTCAAATCCAGATGAAGAATCCCATATTTCAATGAAATATTAGGTCAAATAAAAATTTATTAATTTGGTTTTTTTGTAAATAATTTTACATAAAACTTAGAATCAATTTTATAAAGATGACTCAAAATAATTTTTTTACTATTTTAGAACTCTAATAAGTATAGGTAAGGGCCGAATATAAGATTTTTTCCATTAATTGATCATAAAAAATAATAAATAGTGTTTTATTTTTCCTGACCTCAATGAATAAATATTTTGATATTTTATGGGAACATTGTTATTCATCATTTAATTCGCGTGGGATATAATAATATTAGATATAGTTTTCCCAAATAACATGTTTTCTAGATCATAGTATATTGGTCGTGCTGGGTCGTTCCCACAAGGATTTGGATTGGATGGAATGAACTAAATATTAAAAAAAATTGTGATGGATTCCTCAAAAGGTGGTTGATATTGGGAATACCTAATGATAATGTAATTTGGGTTTGATATTTGAGAGGGATAAGGGACCAAGATCAAATTTTATGTTCAGGAGACAAGATTATATTAGTTGTATCATGGTATAGTCATAAGGCTTCTGCATCAATGAATGAAAAGGATAGTAGATGCATATGTTGTAGTTAACTAGATCTCTCCAAGATAAATCTATTCCATGTTATTTAGATACCTAAAACCAATATGCACTAAACATAACATTAAAAGTATAATTTATCAATGGTTACTGGTCATATCCAATTCCACTTCAATCAGGTCATGGTCATTCACTCAAACATCCAATGGTCATGCTAGCTTAAACAAATTAGATAAAAAATTGTTGTTTAACCTGATTATTATACATCGTGACACCAATTTCATAATTAAAGATTTAAGAAATTCAATAACCCATACTCTTGATCTCTACCTTTGCTGGTTTATCTACACATAGTAGAATTGATCAATTAGGGGTAATGGATTGATAACATGTTGAGTATATAAATAAAAGTTTTGATTAATCAATTAAATAACATTTAATGATTGAGATTAATCAATAAAAAAAGAAATCATGAATATGTAATATAAAGGATGAATCATACACAATTTAAAAAAATTACTTACTTAAAATAGTGTAGAAGAAAAACACAAGGTATTCAGTATAGATTAGTGATCGAGATAAAGAACGCTTCTGTCTTGGTGATGTAAATTCAAAAGGGATGAAGAATGCTTATCGAATCAATCACAGAGTTCAAATAGACATAAACAAAAAATATTAAAATAACTTTAGTATAGGGGGAAATGTTAGAAGAAAATAGAGGGAGAAATATATAAAAAGAGAGGCTTTAATATTATTTCTGTGGTGCCCCTATTGGAAGTAAATTTTGGGACATGACATGATGTGTAGTGGGTATTAAGATCATGTAATTTTGACCCATGATTTTATATAAAATTTTTGATTCTATGGAGAATATTATTCTGGAACATTGAGAAATGGTAATTGAATCCTTTCATGTTTTTATGTTTGAATCATGAATTGTGTATTCCTTCGGTCTTGTGCATGAATGTGGAAATTTATCATGAATGTTTCCATAAATTTTATATGTGAATCATGTCATGTAATTGTTTCATTTCAATTAACTCATTCAAGAATTTTTTCATGACATTTCTTTTGTTTTGAATGACGTCTACATGTTGTATAATAGAGTTTCACATTGTGTAATAGTAATTTCTTGTATGCTTCATTAACTTTTCCATTAAAGCCTCTAAATTTAATTTCATACGATAATAAACACGTAAATAATGAATTATATTGTAAATCATAGATAATAAATAGTAAAATTAGAATGAAATTTGTATACTATTTCATCTTATCAAATTCACCCACACATGACCAATTTCTTGTCCTAATGTAAAAATATATCAATAGGGATTTCAAAAGGTAAAAAAAATTCATAATAGGAAACATAAATTATGACTACAAAAATAAAATAATTTGTATATAATGATTTTCAATAATCAGAATCACCAAAACATAGAAATTCACACAAACATCATAGATTAGTTATTTAATGATATACTTAATATTTTGGTTAGAATTTCTCAACAACTATTTTAAATTATGAACCCAATTTCAATATCCACAGAATGAAGTTTCTCTCATCGTAATGAGTGAAATAAAACTATGTGTATTCTCATACCCTGAATACATGTTCCCTAACATAGTATTGAATCAGTTCTGTCATCTTCTCTTTGTAAATAAATATTCAACATCCATCATGATGGCTAGATAGAAATAGTTCAAATGAACATGAGACTGTGGGAAGGTGGGTTGAATGTGAAAAAAAAACTAACAAATGAGTGTATAAACTGAATTATAATGCAATAATGTCATGAATAGTGTAATGATATATCTTCTCTCCCATGAAATGAAGTCCATTGTCTTAAAAACTCATGGTGGATCCATGAATATTTAATCGGTGTATATATGGTGTCATGTCCAATTATTTTTTCTTTTTTGGATTTTTAATTTCGAAAATTCATGTTTAGGATATATTTCAAATCCATCCCCTAATCAGATATTAATTTTTTTGGGATTCATCAGTTTAAAAATGGAAACTTCTAACCATACTAACACACAAACCAATCATTATTTTCTTCTACAATTATATTTTTGAAAGGAAAATGATTTGAATAAAATACAACAATGAAAAAATCGATCATAGAAATAAAATTTCATACCAAATACAATATGTCACCTCAATAAAACCATCATGTGTCCACTACTTGTAAATTGTATCACCCACACATATTTAATATAATGTCATGAAAAATACAATGTGAAGTGTTTTAAGGGACAATCAGAATGGAATAGATACATTATATTAAAGAAACTAATAGAAACTATGGGATAAATGATGGGAATATGTAAGGGGGTTTTCAAGATAAATTCTATCAATAAGGATTTACTCAATCATATTGAAATGATATTAGTTATGCCATATCCAGAATAAGATCTTAATTAATTTTATGATATATTTACATGTCTCAGGTGTAACTTAAGTAATATGATTAGAAAATAATATACAATCATTGAATCATAATTCTCCCACTAATTAGATTAAATATAAAAAATGAAAATCATTAAGGGTATAAAATCATGTAATATTTCAATTAAAAGTCCTTTTATAATTTTCAATTTGAATTATTTTACAAGACTCAAAAATCATTCTAATTATCTAATCAATAATATAAATTGAATTTAAAATATTTATATTATAAATTGTCTTTTATTGAATATGTTTTAATGAGTTTTAGGCATTATGCATTCTTATGAATGAAAAATTATATTTTAGAAAAATGCAATAATCAATAATTAAATTGTATTAAAATTAAACTTCCTAAAATACTCCCATAAAAATAAAATAGAACATTTTCCACAATTTCCATGGATTTACTACAGGAGGGGGTGTGATAGAAAAAGTATGGATTAATTTAAAGTAAAATTTGAAATTTAATATTAAGGAATTGTGTTCCACTTGTAAGGAGTGGCATATCATAGGGAAATATAAGAAATCATGATTTTTATTTTGAGTGACATGAAACCTTGGTTATAAATAAAAATCAACCTTTGTTTAAAACATTAGACCACTGGGTTTAAATATTTTTTATTCATTAAAACAAGATGGATAACATATAAAATTTTAATGATAGACATTTTAAAAAAATTATCTTTGTTTCTACCATGTATCTCAAGGTGAATAATGAATAATAAATGAAAAGGCTATAAAGAGAAAACTAAAATATAAGTCTTAGTAAAAAAATATGAGGAAATAATATGATATATTAGTTTCCTACCACGAATTTATAACAATGACATCATTATACAGAAGGATGTTCTAGTGAATCAGTCATTATCATCCATCAGCTTTTCTCTCCTCTATCTTCTCCCGATATAGGAAGTGGTTCCCTCTAGATTTTCTTATTATTTGGATGAATTGATCACTACATTATCATACATGGCATGGAATTGGTGTGGAAAGAAATGGAATTGTGTTTTTGGAGGTGGTGTCTATGCATGAATCTCAAGTGATACCTCCTAATGCTGGAACATGACATTTTATAAATTCTAATTCATCCATAGGAAAAAGGGATGATGGTGGTGTAATAGGTACATTGATGAGTGTAGAGGAAAAAGAGGAACTATAAATAGATACTTTAATTTTATAATTAATTGAAATACAATCCTTGTAACTATTAAACAATATAAGAATCATATATATATATATATCATAAAATAATACAATGAGGTAACACATACTCTATAAAATAATGAACTGTATTAACATAAAAAACAGTGGATGTGGATAGGGACAGACTATGAGAAATCAACATATTGAAAAATAAAAACTATACTCTACTCATTAATAGAGTGTGGCTACAACTTCCCAACCTATTTAATAGATATAATGGATTATGGTACTAGATGATCAACTATAGTGGTTGGTGTGTTAGTACCTATCTTGAGTGTGGTCGTGTTTCTCAAAACTGGATCTACAAGGGGAACCTTATTGGATGGGGTAGCTACTATTACCATTACCCTATGGGATTTCTATTCTAGAAACTCTTAATGGGTAGTAGGGTCTGTGAACACTGATGTTCGGTCAGCCTGGGAAATGGTTGGGGTTGGAGTGGTAGAGGATGAGGGGCCAGTAGAGGTCGTTTGTGGCTTAGATGCTCTGAAAGATATTGGTGGTGTAGAGGTGGATAAATGGGATAACTGTACAAAAGGTATTTTAGGATGAACATAAATTCATTATATATTATCATTTATGAAATATTCATTTCCCAATGATATTTTGGGAAGAATTTATTTGGTGGAGTAGTAGTGTGGGTGGTGGGTGGAGATGGGGTCGGGTTGTCTATGGTTGGGGATGGAGCGGGTTCTGTAAAATAATCATTGGGACCTCGTTTTCAGCCTCAACGACCACTCCAAATCATTGATAGATATATTCATCCATGATCTGGATATGCATCATGAACAATAGTTTTAAATCATTGGATTCCATAGTAAAAAGGGATGTGAGTGAAATGGAGGTAAAAAACATAGATATATCGATCTAAATGGGTAATGAAAGATCCACCCATCAATAGGTATTGAATACTCTGAGTATGGGATATATAGTAAGATGAATATTATTCTTCCATGTTGAGGATGGTCCTCCCTTGGATATGATGATAATGATGACATCCATATGGATAAACCTATTGTGAGTATTGTCATGCTCATACACGGCAATCTCCAAGGCCCAACGAAATTTGTAGAGTGCTTTTCTTTAGATCTGGGTGGATTACATAATCTTGTGGTCATGGTCAGTCTGAGAATCCAGTATAATCAGCTTCTATATCCACATTGAATCTTACTGGGAAGACTCAATCTTTAATGAGGGAAATACCTCTGATGATAAATACTAATAGGTATAAATCTGGAGGCCTATATCAAACACTGAAATAGAAATTTAATGAGGTTTTCCACCTAGTATGATGTGAAATCTCTCAACTTCCACTTAAAAGATATAAAATTACTCCAGAAATATCTATCGGTATGTCTCATCATAGAGATCAATAATAGAAGAAACATGTAGTCACTTGAGGTGCTTGAGGACCTCTTGGATGGAACTCATGAAAGGGAGGATGTCAATATCAATTTATTTTCCCCACATTGGATTCTCCTATGAATGGTTGAGTACCACCTGGTTTATATTTTCTATGAAACATAGGATGAGATGTTGGTATGGGTGGTAGACCTCCTATGTTCCATTGGATGTATATTAAGAGTCCTCCTGAGAAGAGGGCTCCTTAGTGGCTACAATTGAAGTAGATGTGGAAGCTTCTTGAGTTGAATGGATGTGTGGGAGGTGTATTACCCCATTGGAACCTCACCAGAGTTAGAGAATCCCACTCATGAGAATAATTATAATGGTAAGGTCACAGAGGCTTCAGGATTTCCATTCCAGGAGAAGGGTTGGATGAAAAGAAGGGTATAAGGAGGATAATGAGAATAGGGGGTGGGTCAAGGGAATGGGATGAAGTTTATTTCTGGAAGATGGGGGAGGGTAGAGTACAACAAGGAGGGATGGGGTGGGTTGAAGGCTCCAAAATGGAGGTTCAAAATATATTTCTAAAAATTGTATGGTTTAAATACATAACATGTATTGATGATTCAAATCATGTAATTGTGAGTTTTATTAAAACTTGTCACTAAAAATAGATGTCATGATTCATGGATACACAATCTATGATTGGTTTATTTTTCCTCACATTGAAACTATAACCTAATAATGTTTTCATGGAAGCATTATATTATCCTAAGATTACTCTAACTTAACCTAGCCTAAGGTGTACTAACCTCAGTTTCCTCATATTGAGTGCATCATATCAAGTCAATAAAATTATGAATTGATGTTTAGTTTAACTTTAGTTTGATGTAACAAGCATGATGGAAGAGTTTTTTATATATTTTGGATACATGGACATTTACATTGACTGGTGATCCACCATTGTTTTTTATTTCAATGGCCCTATACAAGAATACTCAAATGACCTCGAATGGTCGTAGCCATCAAGATTTTGGATTGCTAGGGAAAAAAATTATCATGATTTGATCAATAATACATTATTCCCTTAGGTATAAATTTATCTCTCATTGAATTGATCATTACATTTCATTGGTTTTTCTCTATAGATCTTGGAATTATTTATAAGAATAATTTCAAATTTCTTATAAGTCGTCCAATTGAAACATCCTTGATTCCCCATTATTTTGAGAGTCTAGATTGATCTTATTAATTTTATAATACATGTGGTGTGATAATTCATCCAACAAATGATATGGCATCCCATATAACAATTGGAAGTGTGTGTTACCAATGGGTGTTTTTTACATAGTGCGCTATGCCCAAAATGAAACAACAAATTTCAAAATCAAATCAATTAAATTTTTTTCACTTTCTTTTCCAAGATTCTTTTTCTTTTCCCTATTTTATAAAATGAACTTTCCCACCTTTTTATAGGTGGTACGGAGTTCCTGTGTTATTATTGATTCTAGGTTTCTGTTTCAGTCCATTAAGAGCATGGTTAGTAAAAACATTTTTGATCATACATGAGTAATATTGGAATTCCAAATCATGAAAAACAATATTTTTCAATAAATTTGTTACTACATTTGATGTTTCATGTGATGTAGCATTATCATCAACCAATTTTTAAACCTGATCAATTATAAATAATGTTATATTACTTTCCATGTGAATGTTGAAATGGACCCCTGAAAATATTCCCCACAGATAATGGATTTCGACTTCCATGATTTAGTTTTTGGTAGTTTCATTGATTTTTCATATGGGACCAGTTCATTGACATCGATCACTTATTTGAAAAAAAATCCCTTGCATTTTGGTAGATTGTGGTCCAATGAAATTCTACTTTTATGATCCTTTCTATTGTGAGTTTTGTTCCAAGATTCCTGTAAGTTGGTGACACACGACACATGTATATCAATCATGGTATTTCATCATATACGATGAAACTTCATAATAATCCACCAACACATATCATAAAACTATTTCGTTCATGCCTTTATTAGTGAGACACTTCAAACAAGTATATTATTCTAACTAGGTAGGAATGTTTTGCTGTAAAAACAACATGGTGATATAGTTTCCTAATTATAAAAACTACAAATTCACTTTTATGTTAATGGTAGTTTCAATATCAAATTTAACATTGATGTCTAGATCATCATCATCCTTTATAAGTGTAATTGGATTTCAGGAATGATTTTTAGCTATAAAATTTAATGGCCCTTTTTTATCCTTGATGATGATTTACAACTCTTGATTAAATATAACCCACCTCATTATCGTTATCTTGGAATCATTTTATTCATTAAATATCTCAGGGTAGCATGGTCAGTGTACACAATGTCTATTCACAAAATATGATTTGTGAAAAAAATTCCCATAGGAGAATACCACTACTCAATGATCCTTCTCTATAGTTGTATATTTGAAATGTGAGTTATTTAGAATGTGACTTGATCATTAGGTGTGAAAAAATATGTGACTGGATATTAATCTTAAAAAAGAGCCAATATCATAGTCACTAGCATCACACATTAATTCAAAATCTATTTCCCATTATTATTTTAGGCTACCCAAATGTTCATTAAAGGGTTGAATGCCAATTGAAATTATTCAATGAATTCATATAGAGTTTCCGTTTATAGCACATTTTTCAGAGAGTTGGAAAATTTTGAAAAATCATTCACGAATTCTTGACAGAATTCATCATGGCCTATAAATATACATATGCATTTTAATATTTAGGAATCATATAGGCCTTTGATGACTTTTATGTTAAATGTTCCTCTTATATTCCATCCATGTACTTATTTTTTCAACGAATATGACTCCTTGGACTATAAAAAAGTCATTTTTCACAATTTCAAACCTGAATACTCTCTTTACAACATTGAATGACTAACTCAAGATTTCATCACAAATTAATGATATTCCATAAAATAAGAATTAATCAATTAATATTTTTATCAATTCATCTTCCATTTAATGGAATATGTTTTTCATGAACTATTAAATGTTTTCTATGCATTACCAATACCAAAACTCATATGCCTGTAGGCGATGTTACCAAAAGGGAATGCGAATTTTGTTTTAGAGTGATTATATAGGTAGAATGTAATATTATTGTTTCCATAATATATATAATGGATAAAGTATAATTCATGTCTTTATAGTCTCTCCAACATTTTATTCATCAAAGGAAAGGATAAATAATCATTCCAAGTATCTAAATTGAAATTTCTATAGTCCAAACATACAAACCATCCAATTATTGTGTGCATTGTGATCAAATCATTTTCAACATTTTTTCAAAGGTGAGAACACATTTCATTGAAAAAATTGTTAGTTAGATTACCGAATCACTACTAGAGACTAAATATATTATTCTAACCTATATAATTTACATTACATATATCATAACTATTTCCATAATCGGTTCTATAAGTCACCATTATGGTTGGCATTTAGGTATGACACTACCCTTTAATAAAATTATTTGGGTTCATGATGTAAGATTGATCCAATTAATAATATACACAGTCTAGGAATTGACTTATTATGTTCTTTTCAGACTTCAATTAATTTTTCATCATGTGATATTGATTATTTATATTTAATAATGTCAAGTCGTGTAGTAGACCATTTGAACAAGGAATACTTTAGTGTACTGGGTAGAAGATTTGGTTCCTTTTTAGTGGTAGATATTGGAACCTTGTTATGTTTTATTTTTATTTTTTGTCAATAGATAAATATATTGATGAATGAAATTACATTGAGAGGAGGTGCGTAAGGGTGAAAATAGGATCCTGTATTCGAAGATCGATTCAAGAAATCTGAAAAAATCAGATCATACATTTTAAAATCAGATCCATCCTTCTATGAAAATATTATCAATCAAAATGTGAAAATCAGATACAACATTCAAAAAAATCATATTAATCATTCTACAAAAATAAGATCCCACCTCTATTAAAATCAGCTACATCATATTGAGATAATCTTATTATACTTTCTGTGTATATCAGATCCAAAAATTTTGTGAAAATTAGATCCTTCTATCTCTGAAAATAAAATCCATTATTCTATAAAAATATGATACATCATTCATCAATAATCAGATCCATCATTTTGAGAAAATCATATCTACTAATATATGAACATCAGATCATATATTTTAAAAATAAAAACAGGTCCAACATTCTGAGAAATATAGATTTAATAATTTTTAAAAATTAGATTTAATATAAAATATCACGGTATTGGTAAAATTAGATCAAGAAATCATAATGAGGAAGCTATTTTGGAGTCAGAATGACTCTAAGTAATTTCAATGATTTTTTTGTTTTTTATTTATCTTAAATCATCAGTATGTTGTGAAAATTATGATACATGATTTCTAAAGGAAAATGTGAGAAATGAAAATTTGTTGATGAGAATGGGATGAAAAAGATGTTGTTGATCTCGGGAGAGAAAAATATCGTAGTCAAGATAACGATATTAGTAAATAAAAATATATTTTAACACAAAACTTTTTATTCATGAACAAATTCTTAATCGAGAATAATACCGTAATAAAGAATTAGTTCCTACTCAAGAACAAGATATTAAGAAAGAAAAATAATATACTGAAAAATTGATCTTATGAAAAAAAAATCTTACTCAATAAAAATATCATAAGAATGAAAACGTTCATACACAAGAAAAAAATTGTAAGTAATAAAAATACCTTACTCCAAACATGATCTTAAGTACGAAAAATATCTTACTCATGAAAAAAATCTTAATAAAAAAGATATATTAATCAGGAAAAAGATCTAAGGAATTTAAATGATCTTAACCAAGAGAAAGATATAAAGAAATAAAATGAACATACTTATTTAAAATTATTAAGAAACAAAAATTTATTACCCTATAAAATGTTCAGAAATACGAATGTTTTCCAACTCATGAAAATTATCGGACTTGAGAAAAGTTTTGTACTGATGAAATTGTTCTTATGCAAGGAAATGTTCATAATAAAACACAGTTAATACTGATGAAAAAACATTGTCTTGAAAGATTGAAGAGTTGAAGAAGTGAAGGTAATATCTGAAAATCAATAAGATTTTATGATTCTAAAAGGTTTATGAGTCAAAGGGAGATAATATATTTAAGGATAATTGATAATTCATTATAATTACTTATGCGATATTTGTTTTTAGAACCCAACCTAAACCATTTTTGAGGGCCCTATATATAGAGTGCAGAGATCATTTGTAACTGTTTCTATTAACTATTCAAGTGATCAAGATATTGAATTTTAGGGACATGTATTGACATTAAGTCCAAACATTTTGTTTCATTTTGATGTTGATGATGTATCGGACTGGACATACCATCAGACTGGGGATCTAGACTAAGAAGACCAGATTGATCGATGCTGAGGAAGTTTCTCGAACTCAGGTTCTGTAAGACTATTCGAGACAAACATATTCTGTAAGTGAATTTTTGAGGTAATTAAAGAAGAATATAGGTGGATTTGATTCAGCGTACATATAGGGGTGGTGAATATTTTCTAATGTGTATTAGAAAAAAGAAGATGGAATGTGAAAATTTTGACTGTGAATGCTTACCATTTGCCGAAAATGAGTGTTTTTAGAAGTGGATACTAGAATGGATAGTTTTTGGGTATAACCAAATATTGTATGAAAGTTGGTATTTGGATTTTATAATTTATCAATGATTTTCCACTGTATTCTGGAAATAAGATAGTGAAAGAATCCATGTTGGTGTGGCTATCAATCATTTTGAGGAGTTTGTCTTTATACCGAACATGGTGAATATCATCTTCTAGATTCGGATTATATTTTTTGAATATGAATTGTGAGGTTGTGACCTATATTTTAGTGGATCGTAATTATAACATTATTCAAAGTTAAATAATGTTTTTGTTAGGGGGTAAAGAAAATTTTTTATAAAATAAAAAGGAACCATTGTTTACCCCCTCAGTGGTCTCTATCATACATGTGAACTAAAATAGGTATCACAACCTAAGTTCCCTCAGAATGATCAATCTCTAAGAATGGAGAAAATTAATTCAATTAACTATAAGGGGATTCTATTTTTCATTGAATTGAACTATCATATCTATAACGACAAAACTCTTCCATATTTTATGTCTCTTGGGTATGATGTTTTATATGTTACCACATCAGGATATTATATTTGTATTGAGAATATTCTTCTTACTTCTTCTGATCTGATAAATTCTGAGACTGATGGAAGGGCTAAAAATTATTTACTCTTATCATTAATGAAAGATAGCTGCTTAGTATAAATGGAGTTGGATCCACCAAAATTATTTTGGATAAGTTAAAAACATTTATGAACGAAATAAAATGGTGATGTTATAAAAGTTACAAATATGTAGGATGAAGTATGAATATCTAAAAATTGTTGAGAACAAATCTGTTGGTGACCTATTTACAAGTGTAAATTATATTGTTATCATGATAAGATTTCTTTTTGGAAAATTGGATTACTCAACTACATATTAAATTATTTTAACAAATATTCTTAATAAGTTTTATTACATTGTTAAATCATTGGATGATATAGATCCTAAAACTCTATCTCTAGATGATCAACATAAAATTATCTATTTTTATGAAATCAGAAGTGAGAATGATGTGAGAAAGAAAAAAAGGTTGTTCATGAATCATCCTTAAAATCACTGTTAAAATGTACAAACAAAGATGAATTAGTTAATTAAGAATCATGTGATTTAGAAGCTAACGATGAATCTGAATATTTTGAAAAAATGGTTCCCCTCCATTAAATGTAGTAAAATAAGTGAAAATAGAAATGTAAAACTCTAAAAAGGTAAAATTTTAATGTGCAATGATATTTTTCACAAAAGTTTCTTGGGAATAAAGTTGGAGAATTTGGGTTTGAAGATGTTGATGAGAAACATTGGAAACCAAAGTGAAAAAAACATATGGAAATACTTCCTTATGAAAAAATGAAGAACATTTCTCTAATTAGAAGAATGAAAAATGATTCTAATCTGGTGAAGGCTCGGAGAATCAAATATTTATTATTTTTCAGGTCAAAATTTGATATAATTACTCTAGTAGTGATGATGAGAATAATGAGAGGGAAGAAATGGAATGGATTCTCAAAATGAATGGGGAGAAAGAAATTGAGTAGAATACTGAACTCAGGAAAAAAAGATGAAGATATATGTTGAGAACCTATCTTTTTATAATTGTGATAATGAATAAAAGTATTATGTGTTGATGAAAATTCACCTCATAGTGGGAATATTCACACGATTTAATTTTCACTTTTTAAGAGAGTAAACAGAACAAGTTAAAGGTAGTAAAATCCTAAAAAAACATAAATATAAGGAAAATTATGTTATCTAAGAAAGAGTAAGTTATATTAGAATCAAAATCAATGATTTTTACAATAAAATGTGACACAAGAATCATTATATAGAACATCAAAAATATTTTGATGATAATGGTGAAACATCTAAAGAA
This sequence comes from Viscum album, assembly GCA_963277665.1. Classification (NCBI taxonomy): domain Eukaryota; kingdom Viridiplantae; phylum Streptophyta; class Magnoliopsida; order Santalales; family Viscaceae; genus Viscum; species Viscum album. The sequence goes on along the minus strand of OY728161.1, from coordinate 526,442,383 downwards.
GGAGAAAAGAAATATTAAAAAAAGATAGTTTGAGAGAAATAATCATTCATCAAGAAAGATAAGATTTTTTTCAGAAGGTATCCTCATAATAAAAATCTTCCACAATGTGTATTGAAAAAACAAAAACTATGATATTCTTTGTTTTACTCTCAATAAAAATGATCAAGATTTATAGGTAAATTTTAGGGTTGTGGAATTTTCGAACATGGATTTTATTCATGTTTGTATAACAATTCATTACCTGGAAATAAGAATGAATCAATTGGGAGATATGTTGATAAAATAAGACCGAATATTCTTAAAAATGATGTTGAAAACATGAAGGAAACTCATATGAATAAGATATCTAAGTATTTCAAGAAATCCAAGTATGATATGAAAAGGAACCAAAGTAATCGTAGTAAGTATGAAAATATGAATTGGTTAGTTTATTTTCCATAACAAATTGAAATGACTAGAATAATATAACAATAACAAAAAGAATTTGATGCAATGGGAAAGAAAAATATATCTGATGGGATGAGAACATTTGATAAAAATATAGTAACAAATTGTGGTTTGAAAATTCCAAAAAGACACAAGAGATTTGAAAAATAAGGTCAATTTAGTAAAATTTGTTTTACTATCTTTCCTAAACATGAAGAATGAATGAATGTTTTATTAAAAAATCATTGTAAAAAATGAAAATCAGTAATAAAAAAAGTTTTTTATCCTAATAAAAAAAGTCTACATAGGATAAGAAACTTGTTTCAAAATATGATTGTGTTGATCAGAGGGAAAAAATACATACATGAAATATTCAAGAAGATTAAGAAATAGATAGGACATAGATAAGAATCTCAGTACGGTCGTTTCATTTGATAATCAATGAGGTTCCTTAATATTCTTAATACATTTTAGTATTTTTACTAATATTTAGGGAATATCAGGAGATGATGTATGAAATTAGTTGTTAAGTCTCTTTTTATTCTTGAAAAATAAAGTATCATGGTTAATCGTTTTTTTTTCTGAAAGTCTTTTTATACAAATAGACATTTTGATATCCTTTTTGAGATTGGTGGATGTTATATTTATATTAAATAAATTCTATTCATGATTACCCAAAAAAATGGGATTTTTAAAGGAAGAATAAAAATTTATTACATTAAATTTGTTTAATGTAACATATTAATAAGATTGATTACACAATAATTTTTATACATTGGGTTTGGCCAAAAATAATTATAGTTATTTATTTAAAGGATCATTGTAAAAAAAATTATTTTACGCTTATGTTAATATAAAAAACAGTATCATTTTTATGATATAAAAGGTTCAACCTTTTGAAATAAGTAAATTTGTCATTATGGAAGGAAAAATTAGATACTTCATTTGAAAATTAGGTCCAATATTATGAAAAAATTGAATCCAAAATTTGAAACTATGTTACAATATTCTATGAAAATTAGGGCTAGTATCCAATTGAGATCAGATCCATTATTCTACAAAAATCATATCCAACTTTCTATGAAAATCAGTTCTAACAATTATGGAAAATCAGATACATAATTCTTCAAAAATTTGATCTAGAATTCTATAAAAATATGATCTATAATTATACAAAAAATTGATCCATTATTATTCGAAAATTAGATATATAGTTAATTGAAAAAAAATCCAAAATATATTAAAAATTGATATTTCATTTTGTGAAAATAATATCTATTATTCTAAAATAATTAAATCCAATATTTTGTGAAAACCAGATCCAACATTCTGAGAAAAAAAGAATCATCATTTTCACAAAATCAGATCTAGAATCTTGTTTCATTGTATTGAGTTAATAAGATAGAGAAGGCATAATGTGGAAGATGTTTCAAAGTCATAATGACTCTAATTAAATGTTATGAAGATTTTTTATTTTTTATTTCTCATAAATATATGTATTTTTTGATAATTATGATACAAGATTTATGAAGGAAAATGTGAGGAAAAAAATATTTTTATGGGGAAAAGGCTGAAAAATATGTTGTGGATCCTACGGAATGAAGTGATCTCAGGGATGAAAAATATCTTCATATTGAAAAATATCATCATGATGAAAAATATCTCACTCAATAAATGGATCTTGACAAATAAAAATATCTTACACAAGAATAATATCTTAAGTAAGAAATAGATCTTACTCAATAAAATGATCTTAATTATTAAAAATATCTAATTCATGGAAAATATCTTAAGCAATAAAAATTTATAAAAAAAAGATCTTACTAAATAAAAAGATCTTAGGCCGTAAAAATATTTTTTTTAATATAAATATATGATCAAATACTGAAATCTTACTCACAAAAAATATATTATGAATGAAAAAGATCTTACTAATGAGAAGGATCATACGAAATAAAAAGTTCATACTCAATAAAGGATCATAAAAAATAAAATGATCCAACTCATGAAAAATATATTATGCCAGAAAATTGTATTACTAAAGATAATGTAGGGATTCATGAAAAGATTCATACTTTATAAAATGTTAGAACACAAGAAATTTTTATTAGTCGTGAAAAATTTCTTACAGACGGAAAATTTCGTACTGAAAAAAAAAGTTCATACTCGAGATTAATGTTTTCATGAATTTTTTATGCATTGAAGATGCTAATGGATAATAAGAATATTTAGGAGCCTTGATGATTAAGAAATTACTTGAATGATTAAAATATAGATTTGATATTTAATGAGAATAAATTATTTTAAAATTTTCAATTAATGGGAATTGTTTTCATAAACAAACCTAAACCATTTTTTGCGTCCCTAAAAAAAGAAATCTTAGTTCATTTGTAAATGTAACTATTTAATTTTCAAGAACATGAGATCCATAATTTGTGGGATAAGACTGTGTTTCCAACAAAAAATTTTGTTTCGGGACGATGTTGGGAGTGTTGGACCAGAAAGACCATCAGAATGAGGATCCAAACTAGGAAGATTAGACATATTCATGCTGAGTATATTTTTCATAATGAAGTTCTAGAAGACTATTAAAGACCAACATATCAGTTAATTGGATTTTTTTGTTTTGGAAGAAGGATCATATGTGGAGTTTGATTCAACCTATGGAGGATGTGAATACTTTTTAATGTGGATCAGAAAAGAATGTGGAAATTGATACTTGAGATTGCGTATGCATATAAGTTTTTAAAAAGGATTTTATTTTTTATATGAAACAAGAAAGTATAGTTTGGGGTATAACCAACTAATGTAGGAATGTTGATACTTGGATTTTTTATTTTTTATTTGTTTCTGACATTGTATTTTGGATTGAATATAGTGAAATAATACCTGCTAGAGGGACTATTCAAGCAGGAATTTAGTATAACTTTGTACTAAACCTTGTAAATATAATGTGATGGATTATACTTATATTTTACTCATACAAAGGGAGAGTTCATTAGTTATATTTCAATTTATCATTACTCATAAATGTTGAATAGGTTATGAATTTTTTATTAAGGGGCTAATCAACATTCTTTATAAAAAATGAACCAATGATTCCTTCTATTAGTGGTCCTGATCCTACAATGGAACTATAAATGAATGAATGAGTGAATGATACATGAAGTTCTATCCCATGTAAGAGTATATATGTAGTCAAATTCCTCAAAGTAAATTCCTCTTCATCATTAGAAATTATTTCATCACTCTATTATTTAATGTATAAGAATTCATCTCTTTCTTATGTGATAAAGATATCTTTATAGTCATAAGAATCATATATTTTTTTCTTCTATTTCTAGGACACACCCATATTTTTCATCACCTACTCGGAATATGATTCTTACTTTATCAGCATCAATCAGTGCATTTATAGTAGAAATCATTGGTCAACAAAAAATTTTCTAAACATCTCCTCCCTCTTCCAGGTCGAAAATGAAGATGTGATATGGAATAAAGAACTTCATGACATAGACTAAGATATCCTCATTATGTCCTCGTGGGTATATTAATTATCATTTAGCTAATTTTTTGTCCACTCATGTTTGTAAGAGTTAATCAAGTCTCAGATTTCAGAATACACTCACAGCTATGAGGGAAATGTTGTCTCAAAAACCATAAACATCTCATCTAATGATACGTTCTCCTGTTGTGAAAGGGATTTATAAAATCCCAAGGTCACTAATTTCTTGTGGAATTTTCTACTAAACAATATCTGGTCAATTATAATTTAGTTATATGAAATCCAGGTATTATATTTTTTAAAAAAATTAGTTATTTAAGAAAATATTCATATGCATTCATTTGAGTGATTTCCTCAGCAAAAGAAATATTTATTTGAATTTGTTTGAACATCTCCTAAAATTTATTGAATTTCACTTCAATTATACCCTCTCTCGCTCACATAGGAAAATCAAAATGATTCTATTAAGGTGGTGGAGTAATCTATACATATTCATGGGGCTCTTCATGAGTTGGGGATTTGGTAGATGTTGGTACTTATTGAGGAATAACTTGAGAAGTTACATTTTTTATAAACATTCTTTTCATATTTGATCATTTTATGGTTTTTAGTTTCTGAAACATGTATATCATATCCTCTATATATATATATTGAATTTCTTACACACTTACACTAATTAAAACCACAAAAATTTCCTCTTCTCTTGGGTATGTATCTATATAACATGTTAGAATCCTTGACAATCTACATCAAAATGTCTATAAGATCATACCCATGTGTTTCTTTATGTTATGAAAGGTCACCCATTTATAATACATTTCAATATCTTCATCATTCATCCATTGATCATAGTGGTTAACATTGGCAGATAGCAGAATTTTTATATCTGATTAATTAGGTATGGATTGTTGTGTAAGTCTTGGTGAAGCTACATAAAACTATTATTTTTCTTTAAGAGGGTGGTTTCTTTTGTTTCATGTTATGGTGATCAAGGAACAATATTCATCAGCAGATATCCTGGTTATCCTTGATTGTTTGATGGTGTTTGACCTCCATTTTGTTGGTTGTATCATTGATTTTTTTTCGTTTCTATTAGACTAGACTATGTTAAAAATATTACAGTTACTACTGAAATTATGTATATTGGTGACAATAATAAATGTAATTACAGTATTGGATTTTTGATTCATCAAAATGATATTTATATTATTGAAAATGGCATGGGAATCCACAAATTTCACTTGACTGGATTCCCATGATTAGGCCTGGAGGTGGAGGTGATGTAGCTGGAATTTTAAAGGATTCCATCATCTTGGTTAATACGTTGTCTTTTAAAGAAAGTAGAGTATTCTCTTAATCATGTTGGATTCCATTCCAGGAAGGTACAAAATCACTCTTCTGTATATTATCATTATGAGATACTTCATTAAGAACTACATGTACCACCTCAAGAATTTTAAACATCAACCCTCTAACAATAATGACATGAATGACTATGCGAGGTGCTGGTTGGAGTCCTCGATAGAATGTATGGTTTTTTTTACATATATTATTTCCATGATTTGTTAACAACCTAGTGAGGTATTTCAAATTGTCCCATGATTTACATTATGAATCTCTATAACCGTGAGAAATAATCCAGATGTCATTCTAAAATTTATATGTTCTGATTTGGGGAATGAATTTATCTAGAAATTTCATGGCTAAACATTCCAAAGTCATGACAGACTATGTTTCGTAAGATTTGATCCAATCATTTCTGTGATCACAAAGGGAAAATTGAATAAATAAATTTATTATGGCATTAGAAGATACTCCATCGTTTTGACATGTATCACATACTTCAATAATATTTGGGATATATTCAGGGGGGTCTTCACTTTGAAGCACACTAAATTTTCCATAGTTCAATGTCATATGAATGAGTACCTAATTAATTAAAAATATAGCCACCTAAAATAGAGGGAGTATTATATTTTTTTAGCATGATGTGTATATGGAAATCCATTCGGTCAACCATAATTAATCTCCATGTATATTAGGTTAAAAATATTCCATGATTGGTTGATTGGAATCTATAAGATTATTGCAGTCTGCCATCTTTAAACAGTGGAGTGCAAGGATGTACATATTGATTTTACGTTTGAAGACATGTTGTTCTACTTTATCGAGGATCCATAAACGAGTTAATAGATGGTGAGACATTCACTAATCCTCAATGAAAATAAATAATCACTGGTTTCTAGAAGAAAAGATAAAATAAAATAAAATCAATTAGATGGGGGACATGTAAGGAAATACTAGGTTCTACATATACGTTTTAGTGCCAAAGCACAGATAGCTTGATCCCTAGAAATGGTGAAAACATTTAATGCACTGACATTTGTAGTTTAATTATCATGGGTTGTGGTTATATTTGATTTCGTTTTCGCAAACAACATTTGCTACTAGGGCATAATATAGTGTTTTTGTGGGGTCTGTCCCATGAGGATTTGGATTGACTTACACGAACTAATAAATAGAACCATTTTGTGTAGAAGATCTCACAAGGATTTTAAACATTAGAATAAAAAATTATGAGGGAATTGGTGTTTGAGATTAGCGAGATAAAGGATCAAGATCATGTTTGGGGTTCAGGAGAAAGGATTATCTCAATTCTGACACGGTTATTCATAAGGTTTAGGCTGAAAACCCAGAAATGGTCACCAGTTGGATGTGGTCAGGTAAAATAGATCTATCATGATATAGTTGATACATTTCATGGATATTTATACAATAATGATGAATTATTCCTAGCTTCAATAATTGATAGTATCATAACCTATTTGTCATAGACAATTCCACTCCAATCAGGTTATGGTCATTTATTCAAACATCTCATGGTCAATATTTCTTAAAAAAATAGAAAAAAAGTATTGTTTACCCGGATAACAATCTATATGAATACAAAGTTTAGAATTATATATATATTAAATTAACAAAAAATAATATCAATCCTTACAAAAGGATTCTTATCCACACCTGAAAAAATTGATCAAGAACAAGTAATGGATTGAAAACTTTTTGAGTTTAAGAATACCAATTGGTATTATAGAAATTCATGATCATAGAGGGATTGAGAAAAATAAATTAATTATTATGAAATCATGAATAAGAAATGAAAATATTTATTCAAACAAACATTTAAAAAATTAATTTATTTCAATAATAACATATTAGTAAAAGAGTAAGTATTTGTCATAGATTTGGGATCAAGATGAAGAAAACTTGTTTCATGGTGATGGAAACAAAAAACGGATGAAGAGGGATTAATAACACCATCCACAAAACTTGAATTAACATAAAACAGTAAAATAAATCAATACAAGATGTGTATAAGAAAATAGGGTGAATGAAAATAAAGAGTTAATTGATATTAACAGAAGAGGCTTCAATATTATGTCCCTAGAATCCCTGATGGAGGTAAATATAAGTAAATTACAGGACATGTAATGGGAATTCATATCTTGTAATTCTATTCCATGATTTTCTCTGAGAATTTGGAATATTTTTTGAATCTCACTTGAATCATTGTCAGGATCTTCAAGAATTGGAAATTGACTCATTTAAAGATGTGTAAATGGGATTCAAAACATATGTCTTCCATCGTTCTGGATAATAAAGGTGTAAATTGTGATTGAATGTTTAAAATAATTATATATTTTTCCCATGGTGTGTTATATCACCATGGAATGTATCACTTTCATGGATTTCTTCATGAATCTTCACATTATATCAAATAAGAATACACATCTTGTAATAGTGTTTCATGATCTGTAACAGTCATTTTTTTGTTAGTTTTTTTAATTTTCTTTGAATCATTTAATTCATACTTTCGTTAATAATCAACACATATATGATGTATTATCGAGTAAAACATTAATAATCCTTAATAGAATGATTTAAAATGTGTATACTATTTCATCTTATTATATGTCTTTATTTTTTCACTGCATGACTGTATCTGCTATTTTAAAATATATTGATGTTTTTTAAATATTAATTTTAATCTTAAACCCAAAAAATTGATGTTAACATCATATTAAATAAATGTCAAATTTCCATTTTTTCTGTATTTTTATGAATAAGCACCTTATAAATACAAGTTGATGTATGTTTTAGTAGATAATAAAATTTTCTATTGTGTTTTAAAATTTTAAACCATACATATATTTCTGATAACATATTAAATATCAAAAAGTATATATAAATAAATATAAATAAAATTGATTTATTTTCGACATGTATGAGAAGATTATATATGAATAAACACTATAGTATGTTCAAACATAAAAAATAGTAATTTTTTATGATATAACTGTCTTTAAAAGAACATGTTATTGGTTTAAAAGTAAGAAATAAATATTATAAGAGCATAAAATATTATGAATATAACTAATCAATAACTTTTATAATCAATTAACTTATTCCACGTCAAATTGTTTTTTAATTTCAAGTAAATTTAAAATAACACACATTTATGTTTTTAAAACACTAAAATATATATCTAATGATTATAAAAAGGAAACCTACTATTAATTGAATTTAAATGATAGTAAATGATCATTGAATACTATTTTATGTGTCTATGTAGATATAATTTTACTCTAACATTTCGTATAATCAAGGTGACTAAATATTATACTTTTAAATATATTAGTTTCTTTAAAAACTGATTTTTGGGGTGAAATCCAATAAAATTTCATTAAATTGATATAAAAGATCTAATAACGAACTATGGAATAATTTTATAATTTTATAAAATAAACCATTTTAACATGAGATTTGGTTTATTCAGAAAACCATGAAACACTATTTCAGTGTTTTGAAACTCAAGGATGTGTTGGAAATGGTTACATCATAAAAAGAAAACCACGAATTGATGTAAAATATTTTGAATGTTAGTCTTTAATTTATGAAATTATGAGATTATAATGAATCCATCAATAGAAGGGTGATTTTGAATAATTAATTATCAGTTTTGATGATATTAAACACGTTAAAAACACTTGTTATCCTGCTAAAATGATTTAAATGATATTTTATTTCCATTAAATCATAGGAAATAAATAATATTATGTTATGTAATACATGAACTGAATTCAAATATATTAATATTTTTATTTTCATGGTATGACTAAATAAATGACCATTTGGTGTATTAGAACTCTTTAAATTGTATCAAATTATAAAAACATAGAAAATTACCTTGAATTTATTTTAAATAATAGTAAAATGACATTGAATTGTTTTAACATGTCTATAATGATATCATATCAAATTTATATATTATGTTTTAAAGATGATTTAATAATTATGTCTTAAAAATAAAAAATTCCTTACAAATGCGCATTATGGGGTCCATACTAAGAAAATGTCTAAGATTTATCATGAAATTTTAGAAAATTTTGAAATATTTATTTTAAAAATGTATAATCAAATACAATATAAATATATGGTTCGGTTTCCAAATAATAAAGAATTTTTATTAAAAGACTACTATTTTTTCTAATATTAAAAACAAAAAAACCCATAAATTAATGGGAAATCATTAGGAAATTATTATTGATTTATTTTTCCATTTATAGGTAGATGGAATGATATCCCATTGTGTAGTTTTCTTATAATGGATAAATATATATATTCTAATGATATAAGATCATTTAATGTTTCTTGTTATGTTTCCAAAAAAAACGATAACGTCAATGAATTAATATAAGACACTTATATAATGACCATTGATTATCTTTTTAAAGTATAATTTCATTCCATATAAAATAAAATATTAGTTTTCATAAGATGGAAAAAAATTAACAGTTTCCATTTTAAATATCTAAAATGGGTGTTTATTAGTCAAAAACTAGAAATTCAACATTAATTCACATTAAATAAAAGAGATATTATCTCTGAATTACTAATTACATGAAAAAAAATAATGAAAAATAATCCAAATAGTTGTTTTCACCAAATGGAAAAGAAAATAGTTTTTATGCAATCAATGTATTTAAAAGTGTGTTATGGAGTCAACAACAATCTGATGACCCATGATTATGATTACATATTAGGAATTTTACTGATGATTTATTTTTCTAATTTATTAATAAATGAAATATTATGTTGAGTATCAACTTGTTTTGGATTATAAGAAAATGTTTTTATTGTGGAATTATATATTTTAACATGCATATAATTGATTGTACATATTAAGTGCACAAGGAATGTAGTGAAATAACCAGAAATTTTTTTTTGTATTGTTTGAAAAATATCAAAGTTCAAAAAAATTATTTATGACATGTTTTAAGATCATAATGGAAAAAAATAAATTCATAAATATATTGAAGTAATTAAACACACTCTTCAAGTGAAAAAACTATTAAAATCCATTTATTACCATAAATTATTATTACAAATTAATATAAAATATTTTTAAAATGTTATAATAGATATAAAATTAGTCATATTAGTAAATATCTATGGAAATCCATAAAAATTATTTTTAATATTTAAAAAATCTAAAATATGCATTTAGTTTTAAAAAAACACAATGAATATAATTGAACAAATTTTTTGTTAATTTTTTTACTTGACGTAGTTGAAGAAATATAAATCAAACATGGAGTGTGATTGGAATGAAAGAATAAAAAATTTGTAATTATATCAATGTCTTTATAAATTACCATTATGTGGATTAAATTAGGATATATACGTTTGACTATGATGAAATATTTTTTAATTGACACATGATTTATTTTATTATTTATGAAATAATACCACAACTAAATGAGTTGCAGTATTATGTCGATGAAAAAAATTTGCATTTCTTATTTTAAAACTCTAACATATTATTGTAATGAAAAATTATTTTAATGTAAAATAATTGGAATCAATCATTTTAAAATAATCATTGAAATAATTGTGGTATTTTTTAGTATATGGATCATCAATCTCACAGGCAGTGTGCTCTAGAAAAACAATTTTTTTAATGATACGAGTTCATTGAAAATGCATATTATGTGGAAAATTGAAAATAAAATTCTTGAATTCTATGAATTATTAAAAAAATTATAGTGATTTATTTCTTAAAAGAATCAATAAACTCCATATAAATCAATGTTGTTGTTTTCATGGAATGTACATAGAAATAATTTCACTATTTTAAATGTCTAAAACATTTATTTAAATTTCATAACCTAAAAAAGATTATATGATATTATATAAAAATGAGATATAAATTTTTTATTATAGTTAAAATAAAAAATAAAGTAAATCCATCATGAGGTTTTCATAGAATTACTAAATAAGTAATTTTTAAATATATAATGGTTATTATATTTAGGTGTTGGGTGGTCAGAACAATGAAAATGGCCATGAATTTCCATAAAATCGTAGCTCATTGTGAAATGACAATTTTTTGAAATATTTTATGTTATAGAATGAAAATATCGGTTTCTATTGTCTCAAGTAGACTGACACAATATCTTATAATGTTTTTACACTTCAAAAAAAGTTTATAATGGTTAAATCTTAGAGAATGACTGTGAATAGAAATGAAATAACTTAAGGATTATCATTAAATTTTTTACCAGATGATTGAGTAGATTAAATTTCAGCACAATGATTGGATTTCTCTAAATGGAGAAAATTAGATGTTTCTAATGTTATTAATGTTTAAAGAATTGTGTCTTTTATGTCCAAACCAATTAAATGCCATTGTATTTTCATTAAATCGTAGAACAATTACTAATATTTTTGTATTGAAATATTATAATTTACATCACATACATTTATGTTTTCACTATTATCTTGATAATTTAGAGAACATAATTTTTTTAATCCTCGAAACGTTTTTATTAACGAAAATAACCAAACCAATGGATATTAATTTATAATAAAATGTATTAAAATGATCATTGAATTACTTTTGACATAACGATATTTATAGAAGTCCAATCTAACATGAATTTTTCTTACAATGAATATAAAATAAATAATATATTAAATAATCCAAAAAACTAATACATTGAAAATAATGAGCACCCACTATTTTTGTAAAATAACAGTATGTTAACTAAATAATATAATTTTTTCTTTTTATTGTTTTGTTATTATTTTATCACATGAATGAAATTTATTTGTACCTTATTTTATATTAAATTTTTATATGATGAGTATAAAGTTCATAAAACTCTTTTCATATTATTAAATAATTTATATATATTGTGATAATTTTTATTATCACTTCACTGCAATCCTAAACCCCACATTATCCATTAAAATTTGGTCCCTAGATCTATAAGCTAGAAATAATATATAGATGGGATTATATTAATATTACATCTTATGATATTTGGGCAATAAATTTACTCAAATCACAATACTGAGAAACACATTACCAGACTTTAAGTAATCATACAATTCATACATCATGATATTAATTATGGTAACATTAAGATAATTAAATTTATCATTTTGATGTTATCTGTACAACAATATGATCACTATATAATACATTTTATTACATAATAAGTATATTGATTATAATAATTTTTCTAAATGTTATTTAATCTAGAATTATATAATCATATCCAATATAAGAATGAATTCATTATTAATCATCATTTCATATGGTCTGATAATAAATTTATAAATGTGAATAATAGATAAATAACATCCATATACATTCATAATTATTGAAACATCCATCGTTATAAATGGGAATCTTTAATACATAGTAGATTTCACCGCCACAAAAAATATTTGGTGAAACAAACATATCTACTTCACCTTATCCATCAGACTACATATGAGTATACTATATATCAATCATAATTTTACATCATTTAACTTACAATCACCAATATATTATTTATCCACTATAAATATATCATGGGTGATATATCTTCTATAGTAACTCGCTATGGGTGATCTTTTTATGACATTGAATATACGAATTCACATTCTAAATAATCTCTAACATTAATTTTATTTTCCATGAAATACCCAATCAATTGACAATAATCCAGGAAATATTGAAATAATGATTCTTCTATCTATATATAATTTTCATAGAGAAACCATTATCTAAGAAATATTAATGAGATCTGATGCTGGTTTATTAATTCATGATCTGGAAGATATTAGAATTTTTTTAACTAGATATTTTTCTATTAAATCCTCTTCCACACAAAAATTTTTTACCCTAACAAATTCATAAGAGATATGTACTTTTAAAAAATTCATTATCCACTTCTAGGTATCTGATTACTCAAAATAATACCAATCCATTTAACCATTCTATTGATAATACTTTCAAAAGTAATGTTTTTACTTATAAAAAAATCATCTTTAAGAATACCATATTCATGTAATCATGTTTGTCCTTTCTCATTTTTGACGTTAGATGATTTTCCCTTCCAATTGGAAATTTAATATTTTAGTAATTACAAATCACCACATATATTAAGCTTCCAACCACCATGGTGTATGGAATATTCACCATGTTATTAATTAATTATTTTATTTTCATTATAATATACATGGAGAACATGATGTTTCTCTATAGTGTAGTATAAATATAATTACATCTAATCAACTTTTATTGATCCATGATATTTAAAATTTAGTTTCTCATATATAATTCCAAATTTATTAATAGTGAATCACTTTCCATCACCAAATCCAATATACTTTTTCCATTGTTGATATCCATCATACAGAACCTTAATAAAATTTTCAATTTACATTGGAAATTTAGTAAAGCATCAGAACAACTATAAGAATATCATCATTGTATATAAGATCTATGATGTATAAACCACCACATTATGACTTCCAGTAGCTTCGTTGATCATACTTTTTCAATGGGAAACCTTCATCTACAATGATGTTTTCAAATATCTTCATCCAATATTTTGGGTATCTTTTAAATTATTATGGGAATCCCTTATGTGCATAAAAAAGACCTCTATTTTGATGATAATTAAATACCATAAACTATATCATGTTAATATATTATTCTAATAATATGTATTAATACATGATTAAATAAAAGAGATTTTATTAAATGAAATCAACCCACTCATATTGATTGAATACTTTAACAAAAACCAATACAATATAGCTATTTCTTCTATAAGTTTCATCCTTATTATAGTAAACCAAAATATTTTATATAATTTCAATTATTGAAGAAAATCAGTTATCGACCATTATTTTTTAGAATAAGCGAAATTATTTTCTTCTTTAATTTATGATACCCCACATTTTGATTCACTAAGACATTCATATTCTTTATTTTATATGGGTTCTATTGAAATTTATAAAAATTATAAAATTAATGTTAGATCCATATAGATAAAATTCATTCTAGAATCATATATTTCAAACAAACATAGGTCAAAGGTTGACAGAAACAGTGTATTTGGAACACAAGGTTCATAAAAAATAATAATGAGATTAAAATAAAATGTGGTTATTTTACTCATCATTATGAGATCTCGAAACACATTGATCTCTGAAAACATCTTCAGATAACCAGGGGTATACATAAACAGAATGGGTGATATATGAATTCATGTAAAAGAATAAACATGATAATAACCACTAAGATATAATTCAAGAGGCATATGATAATATCATAAATGACAAGCATCATGAATTATTATACGGAAAAATGATAAAAATATAGAATCATAAGATAATGAAAAAATATAAATGAGATAATAAAATATATCATTTCAAAAACCTAATCGATTTATATCTCCCAAGACAACATCACATATTAGATAAAGTCTCATCATGTATTATGATTACTCCCTAATCTCATACATAACTTCTCATGACGAAAAATCATTACCCAATTAATTATAGCACAGTTTAGGTGCACCTATAACAACATATATATTGTTATGTGATCTATAAATTGAAATCAATTTTATTGAATATCCGTATGAATTACCGAAGAAAGAAATCTGTTTTGCAATACTATCTTATAGAATAACCAAATTTCATATCATAATAGTTTACATGAAAGAAGTGACTAATGAACCCTTGGATGTTAATAAATAAATAAATAAGTAATTTTTTTAAAATAAGTCCTTATGAAATTAATTCATAAAAAATAGTAGAAAACTATTTTTTTGAAATATTCCTTTTTACAAATGTTTTATCAATAAAAGTAAATAATAAATAAAGAGTGTAATGGAAAAATAATTTCCATAAAACATGAAATGAATTATATGGTTTAAAAAAATAAATTTAGTGTGTTTATAATCCATTTCTATTTAAAAAAAATCATTTAGCTGTACATAATATAAAAAAATTAAAATATAGGAGCTCCCTAGAGTAATATATAAATAACTAAATATTTGATTAAAGTACATTTACAATATGTATATCATCATAAAATAATGATTAATTAATCTATGTATATCTATTTTTGAAATATATAGAGAATATATAATAATAAATTTATAATATTAGAGTAATAAAGTGAGGTAAGAGTGTTGATGCATAACCACAATAAAATAGTGTTGTTTAGAGAGATCATGTAGCTTAGGTTACATAATAGTTACACATATGCACATAACATAAAAAATAATAAAATTAAACTCATTAAATTATTTATTATTAAACATTATAACATATTTTAGATTTAACATAATTATATGATGTTTATTCTTTGCGATTTTACTAAGATATCACCTTTAGTTTCGTTTTTATGAGGTCATTTTTTTATGGTTCATAATTTATATCACATGTAAATAATGACAGAGATTATATTCAAGTGATTCTAACACTCCCAATGTGATGTTAAATTATATTCATTTCATAAAAAATTGATATGATGAAAAATAACATTATTTTACCCAAAATAGGGATGATTAATTTAGTAAAAATATTAATTTTATACATTTTGTTCAATTGGGTAGATTTACCATCAATCATGAACTATTATAATTTTAATTAATTTTATATTTATATATTAAATAAATATTTTTAAAAAATAATTTTCATAATTATTATCAACATATTTAATAGTAATTTTTTTTATTCTCATCTATGAAGGCGGTGGAGATAATCTAAGTGAAATCTCCAAAAAAAGTGATACCACTATATTTTATGCAATTTATTCAATCAAAAATAAAATTAAGGGATTGTAGATGATTATTTTTTTAATAAAAAATTATATTTTATTATATTAATAATTTTGGATTTATTATTTCATGTTGGATTGGTAGGTTGTGGGAATGACGATGAAGAAATAATAAAAAATAGAACATTTGATAATATTTACACTTGAAAGTAGACTCTTGAAATACTTCATAATTAACATTAGGAATGAAACTTTTAGAATAAAAATCATATATTGATATGGGAAAAAGGTGATGAGATATATTGGATGAAATCTACAATTCTCCATGTCAAAGAATATTGTAGGAGAAGGGGAGGTGAGGTGTTATTTATAAGGGGGAGGGGTGTTTTGAAAACTAAATTGATTAGCTAATTATTAATGATGAAAAATAACAATAATTTTTCTTTATTATAATATATATAGTAAATGTTGCATGTAATTTCATACTAATGGATTCATACACAATCCATTATGAAATATATCATGTATTTAACTGTTAATTTTAAACATCTTATTCTAAAATCTTTTACTTTTCACAAAAAATTCAACAATTTAAAAAATGTATAATAAATCAACCTATATACATTTAATTGTTTATTTTCATCAAATTAAATTCATATTATGATAATAATTTACAAAATATATGACATTTTCCATATTTAAAAACCTTATTTATTTTGAAACTACAAATTGTAATATAAAGATCAATTTTAGGACCCTCTAAAAAATTTATCCTTATAAAATAAAATTATATAATAATTATAATAAAACATAATATTAATTTATGAAATAATTTTCTAATATTAAATTTTCTTTTATTTTATTTTATGTGTAATAAAAATCTTAATAAAATATCATTATTTCGAAAAAAATGTACTTAATTAATCATTTTAAAAAAATATTTACATGATACATTTAATTAATATATCGTAAATTTAGTTTATATGATATCTATATATTATTTTAGAAATTCATTAGTGAAGATAAAATACTTTTTTTTTCGGTCACAATTCGAAATGGCCATATTAATGTTCTAATGACAAGGTTACTATTCAAAAATATGGATTATTATTTAAATAGTTATATTTGTAATCGGAATAAGGGTTTCAAACATTCAATAAATAGCTCATTTATCATTCATTAACCATTAACATATATTTTAACATATATATATATATATATTCATTTTCATTTTATGTATTGTTGTACTAATATTTTTTTAACTTTTTATAGTGTTCGTGTGTTAATTAATTATTGAGGATTCGACTTAACAAAATTCTCCTATATTTGTAATCTTATTTTTAAATTTTTATACCATTTTAATAAATTTTTTTATTTTTTATATATTAATTATATAAATATAATTATTATAATAATATATATTTGTGTCATTCTATCATTTATTTTCATTATAAAATTATACATTATAAAAATAAAAAATTATATAAGAATTGAAATTATACTGATTATTTATAGGGGTACATTCTTCCAACTTATAAAAATTATTTCTCAAAATATGATTTTAATTACTATGATGAAAATAGGTTAGGGCGTTATTTCTTCATGTGTTCATCTATTTCTAGTTCCTCATAGTCATACATTTGGTTGTTTCAAAATACATTTAATATTTGAGTTGTCTTGTCGGGTAGAAATTTTTTTGTATGGTCCATGATCATTATAACATGATTATAAAAAAATAGATTTTTTTCATGTTATAACACATATGAGTTTTGTAAATTTTAGGTATCTAGTTTGTTCTTACTCAAGAGGGATACATGGCTCAAGTCATGTAATTGAGTCAGGGTTCATGGTTGTGCTATTCAATGTTATGTATCTGCAATGTGATAATGATTCCCAAAGATAGGTATATACCCATGACATAGATTTCCCTTATTCCCAAAACATATGAATTATCTCCACAGAGATATATAGATGGATGCATTTTCTATAAAATCAACCTCTAGGTCTCTTTAACTATTGTTAGTATAGCTATTGTCTCGTCATTAATGATTCCTTGATGTGTTCCTAAATTTTCTTAACATTTTCTACAAGTTCATTATCAATTTCTTGTACCGGTAGCATATGTTCACCAATAGTATCTGAAAATGTTGTATTTTACATCTCTTGGGAAATAATTATTTATATAGATCCAATAATATATTTGATTGGAAAAAATTATTATACGAGAAGTCGAGAAAACAAAAATGTTGATCCCATCATCCATTGATGTCAATTGATAAAGGTCTCAACATGTATTCTAGTGTATTGATAGTATTAATATATTGTGCATCAGTTTGGTGGTGAGAGGATATACTGAGCTCTAATTTCTTTTTATGAAAATACTTTATTATAACACCCCAATGTTTCAAAAATATATATTATAATGCATGAAACATTGTATTATGTAGTTAGGTACATCTACCCTTTAAACATAATTATGTTGCATCTATGATTTGAATTTTGAAAAATGTACATAAATGGTTGCGATCAGAATGTTATTTATAGTCTGATATGAAAAACATATTTTTAGTTGAATATTAACATAACCTTTTGAATAGTAGTGTTACCTTTATTAATATTAACATACGCATATGAATAGTAACCTCATCTATGATATTATACATATAGTATTAAATTTCTTTTATGTTGTACCCATATCTTGGAAAAAGTAAATAAATGTTTTATAATTATGATTTTTAGAAGAAAGAATTAAGTTAATTTAAATTTAATATAATTATACTTAAAAATTATTTCATAAAATGGAGTACATTTTTCATATTAACACTTAAAAAATGGTTAGGGTGAAATTTTTTGATTTTTCTGATGTATTTGAATTTTTATGAATATTCAAATACGGTAAAATAATGTATATATAAATTATCAGTTAAATACACTATTTTTGATATCATGTATTATGTAAGGACACTTGGTTTGACCTCCAATGCATGCTTTTATATTTTTTCACAGGAATAAAAGATATTCATAGTCTTGAGAAATAATTTTAATCTAATGACTAAAATAATTTATAACTCATCCTCTCCACTATAAATAACACCTAATCACCTTCTTCCTCCAATAACTATCAAGCCTGGATAAATACCTATGTTCCCCCAAATACTCTTCTCAATCCCCTTCCCCACATTAAAGACATGATGGTCTCAACAAAAGGCCAAAACCAATGACCTTTAGAAGGATATCATGGAAAAGAGATCAAGAGGTACATCCTCATTTGTATTGTTTCTTTTCTTTTCATTTTATTCTCTATTATTATTCTTTGCTAACATAATCTTATACAAGTGGGATTAATTATAAATTATCGTACATAATATGTATTTCATCATGTATATGGAATATTATCCATTATACTTCTTCCCCTCTATAACTTATTATAGAAATTAAAACACCGTTTGTGATGTGTTCATTTAGAAAAAACATCGAGGATGTGATTTTAATTTATTTATCTACGTTAAATAATCGTTATGTAACCATTTTTATAGTTGAAACATATTATTAATTATTTATTATATATTATAAAAAAAATTGAATTATTTTTTCACTTGTTATTAGTTTATAAAATAAAATGAGTTCATTATGATCGAAGAATTTCCAAAATGACCTAAACAAATGTTAATAATGTTTTAACATAAGAATCATCCTAATGTAATAATTTAAAATGATAATTGGTATAATTTATGATTTTATAAGTATATAAATAAAATTCTTTTTAATTATGGATTCTCACATTCAATCGACATGAATATCCCTCATGAACCAATCGGGGAAAACCAAGTGACGAATCCACATAAAAACATTTCAATTTACAAGATATTATTAATGATTGATGGGAATGATGTTACAAATTGATCTTCAAATGTGTTATAAACATTAATATACTTATATAAAATATCAATAACAATATTTTTTCATTTATATAGGATGTTTAAAAAATTTTGAGGGAGTCGAACCTGAGGTAAGGGATCCTCTCTTTCTACATTTAATTAAAGAATCAACCCTATGTTATGATCATTAGTTTTTTAATTCTTAATGATGGTGTATGTTTTATATAATACCCCATACTACCCTTAGTATATATTAATTATGAGATACCCCATTTCAATCTCATTTTATCCTCCCATGTAAATCTATTACCATGCTAAAAAATCATAAGGGAATTCTTAACCCAATTTCCATTATTTGGGTTAACCTTACCCTTTATTCATTATGTGGTGTTGAGATTATTTGGGTGATTAATTTTTTTTATATTATGTTGAATTATGTGTATTTATAATTTATATAGATAATTATTCCATTCTATTAATTTTCATTAAAATTATATTTATAAGGATATTTCCTTTTAAAATCCTTTTAAAAGTCTCTTTATTGAAATTCAAAAAGATTGTTTTTTATATATGTATGGAATGCATGGTTTCTCCAAATGTAATGATACTTTATTACCATGGTATGATCCTTGGAGATGTTTATATTGGGTTGAGAACATTATATATATATATATGAGGGATTGATCCCCATAATAGCTCATGATATGTTCGGTTCATCCCATTATATATTAACATATAACGGGGGATCCCTATATAAATCTCAGATGGATTGGGTACTCCAGAGATGGAATTGAACAAAATGGTAATTCCATGTCTAAGAGTGATTGTATGTGTGATATGATAATGATGTCCCAAGGTAACTACATGATTTTTCCATGCATGTTATCATGTTTTTATTAAATTAGTTTTATTGGGGTTTATGTTGTCACTTGACTAACAATTTATTTCCTTATAAACCTCACTATGATTTTTGTGATGATCCCATGTTTTGAAATGTATTTCATAGGCAATAAGGATGTGTAAGAAAAATAAGGATGAAAATTTAAATTTCATGGTGATTTTTCAATGAGTTTATCTTTTATTTGAAATTTTTTATATTTTGAAAAAATGGATATTGTTTTAAGATTATCCACTTGTAAGATTTTGAGATGTTATGTCAGTTTAATTTCATAATTACATAAGACACTATTCAAGAAAATATACTCAATTCATAATAATGTATTTTATGGCTAATATTGATGATTAAGTAATGTTATAAGTCCAGTTACTTATAGTTAGTATCACATGATGGTTTACATAACATTATAGGTTAGAATCATGTTAAAAGAATACCATAAATGTTTTTTACCCTATTGCTAAATTTTAATGATATAGAATTTTAATATTACCATGTTGATTAATATATGATATGTCTATTTATAAAGGTTTTCCAAAGAATAAATATTGATGCTCTAGTAGGAATGAATGAAGTGGCGGATGTCTATTAGGATTTTCAGCATGAAATGGTGGGAATTAGAACCGAGCAG
Organism: Viscum album; assembly: GCA_963277665.1. Taxonomy (NCBI): domain Eukaryota; kingdom Viridiplantae; phylum Streptophyta; class Magnoliopsida; order Santalales; family Viscaceae; genus Viscum; species Viscum album. The sequence goes on along the minus strand of OY728161.1, from coordinate 526,420,915 downwards.
TTTGTGGTAGGGATGGAAAAGTTAACTCAGTCGACAAATGGTTGTGTAATCAATGCTAGAGAGTAACATGATATGACATGAAGAAATATATCTCTTATGGAGATTTTTATGAGGCATCATTCTCCACCATTCAGAGGAACCACATGTCCAGTGATAGTCAAAGTGTGAATCAATTCTATGGAAAAGATATTTAATGTCATGGGATGTTTATAACATCAAAAGATAATACTATCCATTTATTTTTTAGAAGGTGAAGATGATTAATGGTGGTCTCTGGTTATGAATATGAGAGAATTATAGGATCTTGACAGTCTGTAATGGGATGATTTTAATAGTCTTCTTAAAGAAAAATATTTTCCTAAAACTGTTCATCTCAGAATTGAGAACCAATTATACAAACTAATGGAGAATGATAATTATTCTATGGAAGTATATGAATCCAATTTTATAAGACTATCCATGTACATACATTATTTTACTCGGGATTTTGATATTAATATTACATAGTTTACTTTGGTTTGAATCAATTTTTACCAAGAGAATTGTTTACACTAGAGGTTGAATGCTATGAATAACTTGTTAATTTTGATGAAAATGTGGAGATAGAGTTTTGTGACATGTGTTTTAATCATGATGAAATGTATAAGAAGTGTTTATATTGGTATACATTGGTGAAGAATTCGCCAATGAAATCTGGAGGTAAGAAAATCATGTTTCCCTTAATGTGAAATGTGTGGTAAGAGGAACCTTGGTGAATGTCTTGTAGATTAAATGAAATAATACCAATGTGGGATTTTTGGAGATATGTATAATGAGTTTAAGGAAAATGATCTGAAAATTAATAAGAATTTGATGGTGAGATGGTTTATCTATAAGGAATTGGGTCATTTTCCTAATGTTTGTCCAATGCTAGTCACTCAGGTAGGGCATGAGTAAAATTGGAAGTAGGAGGCTGTGTTAAAATCATTTTCAACATATTTAGTTGATGTTGAGCTTCCCAATGGGGTGGTATCAGGTACATTGCTTGTTTTTATAGATTTCCTAAATGTTGTTTCTTGATTTGAGGTCTTCAAATTCCTTCATTCCTAAGAAATTTTCAGACAAATTTTGAATTCTTCATCATGAAATGGAACTACTACTCAAGGTAAAAAAACTGGGGTAAATATTGTGGCATGAAGAAATTATTAGAATCTACCTATCATTTCTTGTATAAATATTATACCTATAAACACTATTTTTTCCACTATTATATTTTGATGTTATTCTGGGTATGGAATTTTATTCTTTTTATTATACCAAGAGATATTATAGATAAAATGGGGGTTTTTTTCAGGATGATTTTCTGTTTGTGTACATGAATAGTCCCATACAATTGATAATATATCAGGAAGCTATGAAACTATTGAAATACTGAAATGAGAGTTATTTTGCTTATATTTTTTATGATATTTGAAATATCCTGATTAATCATGTATTGATGGTAAATGAATACCAAGATATTTTTCCATGTAATTTATCTGGTTTTATACATAATCGATATGTTTAGATTAAAATTGAATTAGATTCTGATTATAATTTGATTTCAAAACCCCTACTGAATGACAAAAATAGAACATCGTGAATTAAAAAATAATTTTGAAGAGATTCATTATAAAGGCTTCATTCATCCTAGCACTTCATCAAGGGGTTATCTTTTATTGTTTGTCATAAAGAAATATGGTTCTGTTATACATTTCATTTATTGTAGAGCGTTGAGTAATATTACTCTTAAAAAAAGTATTTATTGCCTCATATTGATGATTTTTTATTAGCTTTAGGGAGATAATTATTTTTTGATGGTTGACCTGAGTTCAAGGTACCATCAATTGAAAGTAATGGATAAATGCATTCTGAAGACTGTGTTCCATAATAGACATGTTCATTAAGAATTTTTAGTTATTCTTTTTTGGTCAACTAATTCCCCCAATGCATTCATAGATATTTTTAATAGAATATTTCAAGAGTTATGGGATATGTCTGTGGTTGTGTTTATTTGTGAAGTTATGGTATAATTTATAAGAAAAGAGAAGCATGAAAAACATATAAGGGTTGTTTTAAAAACATGAAAAGAAAATAAACTATATGGAAAATTGAATAAATATTATTTTTGGTTTAAAAAAAATTAATTTCACAGTAAAATTTTAAATAAGTATGGAATAATAGTTTATCCTACCAAAAAAAGTGATTGATGAATGACCCAGACCTTCCAATGTTATAGATATTTCTAGTTTTCATGGATTAGTTGGTTATTATGGCCAGTCTATTAAGAAAATTTCATTGTTATATTTCCCACAAACAAAGTTAAAATGAAAATGGGTTAAATTTATTTGGGAAAAAGAATGTGATATTTGTTTTCAGAAACTAAAAAATAGATTGGTGAATGCTCCAATTTTTGGCATTTCCTTCCCGAAATGGAAATTTTTTCATATACATTGGTGATTCATTAAAGGGACTCAGTTTTGTTTTGATACATAATGATATAGTAATAAATTTTTCTAAATGATAACTAATACCTAATGTTTTAAATTATCTCACACATGATTTGATAATAGTAATGGTGGTTTTTCATTGAAAATATAGAGGAATCATTTTATGGCGTAAAATGTGAAATATATACATACAATAAATGATTGGAGAATATATTTACTGATAAGGAATTAAACATTAGACATAGAAGATGGATGTAACTAATTAAGGATTATATTTTCATGATTCATGACCATCTTGGGAATGAAATTTGAGTGGATGATGCTTTTAGTCGGAAAAGTAATGCCACATTAACCATGATACTTTTGGATTGTTATCCTTGGGTAAATTTATTGATATATTTTTGGTTGGAAGTTCCTCTAATTTTTTCGAGTTTCTGTGCAGTCATCTTTGTTAGACATAATTAAACAAGAACAAATAGTATATTGTGAGCTATAGATAATGTTAGAATTCATTAAAATGGCTAAGATATCACAATTTGACCTTGAAAAAGATTGTGTTTTATGATTAGGAAAAATGTTGTGTGTGCCTTGTGTTTCCTATATGAATAAATAATTTGTGTGTGAAGATTATATTCTTCCATTTTTAGTTCATCCTATAAGTACAAATATTTACAGGGACCTTCAAGAGTATTATTGGTGCAATGGAATGAAAAGGGATAATGCTGATTTTACCATGGAATGTTTGAAATGTCAACATATTTAAAAGGAGAAGAAGTTACCAATTGGGATGCCTCAACCTTTTCTAGTTCCAGAGTGGAAATGAGAAAAAATATCCATGGACATTGTTGTGGGACAATAGAAGAGATCTTGAGGTTGCAGTGCAATTTGGGTAATTTTCGATCGACTGATTAAATCTACACATTTTCATTCTATTCCAGATACAATTTCACTTGATTAGCCTTATGAAATATACATCAAAGGGATTTTCAGGTTACATAGAGTGAATATTTATTTTATATCTGACTGAGATCCCAGGTTCAGTTATAACTTTTTCTAGGGCATTAAAAATTCATTCCCAACCTAATTAAAATTATGTATAACTTTTAATCCTCAATCAGATGGGAGGTCAGAACGAATGATTCATACATTGGAAGATATTCTTATATCCTCATAAATGGACTACTAGGGGAGTTGGGATCAACATAAATATTTAGTGGAGTTTTCTTAAAATAAAAATTTTCATTCCAGTATATATATGAACCCTTTGTAGGAATTGTATGAAATGTGGTGTATAAGCCTATTTTTTGTGTTGAAGTCAGGGAAATGATGTTTATAAGACTATAATTAGTAAATTAAGTGGCTAAGGAAGTGAAGATGATCTTAGAACACATGAGTAATTCATAAAGTAGGCATAAATTTTATCCTGAAAAGAGGAGGAATGAATTTTTTTTTTGAGGTAGGTGACCAATTTTTTCATATAATCTCACCATGGAAAAGTGTTATGTGTTTTTGTAAGAAAGGAAAGATAAGTACAAAGTTCATTGGTCCTTATGAAATGATGGGGAATGTTGGACCAGTTTCATAACAAGTAACTTTTCCCCCATTTTGTTCTGAGATACACAACATTTTTCATGATTCGATGTGGGGAAAGTATGTTCCATATTCATCTCATGTTTTGAGCGTAGAGACATTTCAACTAAAAGAGAACCCTTCTTATGAAGAGATACCTGTTTCAAATCGTGATCATAAAGAGAAGGTATTGCATAATAATTTAATTAACAAGGTACATGTTTTTTTGGAGAAACCACGTGTTTGATGAATCCACATAGGAATCTGAAATTGCTATGAGGGAATAGTAACCTCACTTTTTAATAAGTAAATAAAATTTTGAGGTCTCAATTTACAGAAGGATGGGATAATGTAACACCCTTTATTTTAAAAAATCTTAAATGCATGAAATATATTTTTATGTATATCGATATAACTATCCTTTAAAAAAATTACACTTCTATTTTCTAATTTCGATAAAACGGATATATACAATTGTGATCAAAAAGTTAGTTAGAGTCTAATAAGACCAATATAATTTTTGGTATATAGTAACATAAACATATGAATAGTAATATTATTCTTATTAATAGAAAAATAAACATATTAATATTAACCTCACCTATGATAGTATACATAAAATATTTAATTGATGTTTTTATATACCCATATCTTGGAATAAGTATAAAAATGTTTTAAATTTGTCATTTTTGGAATAAAATGTTGCCTTATTTAAATATTTAATTATTCAGATTTAGAAAATTATTTTCAATAAATAATGTTCATTAAGGAATTAAACAAATTAATAAATGGATGGGATGATTTTTTGGTATTTTTCTGAAATTCATGAATTTTATATGAATAGTGAAAAATTATAAAATTCCTTATATAAAAATTATCAATTAAATACAAAAATTTTGACATCAGGGATGATGTCAACACACATTGTTCAAACTGAAATTATCTATTTATTATTTTTTCCTAAGAATTAATAATATCCATAGTCTTGAGAATTAATATTAAACTAATGACTAAAATATTGTATATCTCCTCTTCTCCACCACTATAAATACTACCCACTCCCACCTCTTCCTCCAACACATCTCAATCCTTGATCAACACATATGGATTTTATAATTCAATTATAACGACCATTCACCACGTTCAAGACCTACTGGTCTCACCAAAAGGCCAAAACCGAGGGCCATATGAAAGATCTCAAGGAGAAGAGATCAAGAGGAAAACATCCTCTTTTGTATTCGTTCTTTTCATCTCATTTACTTTTCTATTCTTCTACTTATATCTCCTAACCTTATCCATGTGGAATGAATGATCTAGTATCTACAATATTGAAGATTTAATCATTTATATGGAATATTCAACATTATACCTCTTCTACAATCTCACTTATTCTTAAAATTAAAACATCGTCTATGATATGTTGATTACCAACATCATGGATAATGTGATTTCAGTTTCATTAAAGTAATTTAAGACTGGTCTTGAAAACAATTATTATCGTTGAAAAAGAATATAATTTATGTATTATATCTTGAATAAGGTTCTGGAATCATTTTGTAGACATGTTATTAATTTATAATACAAAATGAGTTAATTATGATCAATGAATGGCCAAAATAACCTAAATAAATATCAATAATATTTTATCATTTGAATAATACATGTGTCAGAAATAAAAATGAAAAATGGGATAATTTATGGATTTGGAAATATTTAATTACCATTCCTTTCTAATTATTGTGTTTCACTTCAAATCGATAATAATATCCATCCTAATTCGATCATGCAAACCATGTGAAGAACACGCTCGAAAATAGTGGAATTAACAAACTATTATAAATGAATGGGAGGAATGGTGTTTAAAAATGAACATTAATGGATCTATAAATAGAAATATATATCTATAAAATATTAATAACACTATTTTAACCTTCATAATAGATGTTTAACGATGTTTGAGGGAAGTCGAACCCGATATAAGGGATCCTCTAATTCTCAATTTTATTCAAAAATCACTCATATGTTATGCTCTTTAATTTTTTAAATTCCAAATGATGGCCTGTGTTTTCACACATCCCCATACATAAATTATGATATATTAATGATGAGATTCCCTATTACTATTTAATTAATCCCTCCCATGTATATCCATTACCATGCCAAATCATTGTAACAGAATTCGTTACCAATTTTCTATTTTTTGGGTTAACATTATCTTTTATTCATTATATAGTATTGAGATTATTTTTGTGATATTTTCTTGTATGTATTATGGTTTATAATGTGTATTTATAGTGTATACACATATCCATTCCATTATATTAATTCCCACTCTGATAATAATTTTAAGGGACATTCATTTTAAAATCCTTTCAAGGGTATCTTTAATGAAAATCAAAAATATTGTTTTCAATATATTTATAGAAATATTTGTTTCTCCAGATATCATGATACTTTATTACCCTGGTATCTTTCTTCTACATAGTTTATGTGGTTTTTATCCCACTATATCTCATGATATTATGGGTTGATCCCCATTATAGCTTAAGATATGTTGGTTTGAGCCCAATATAGCTCAAGATATGACGAATGAGACCCATTATAGCTCTCCAATGCATTGGGTACTCTAGAGATGAAATTTGAACAAATGGATATTCCATGTGAAAGTGTGAATGAAAGAGTGATATGGTAAATATGTTTCAAGGAAACTACAAGGTGTTTAAATGCATGTTAATGCGTTTTTAGGAAATGGTTTTTATTGGTTTTTATGTTATCACATGGTAAACTATCTCTCTCCTTATAAATCATACTGAACATTTTGTGTTTATCACATGTTTTATAAATTATTTAATATGTTATAAGGATGTGTAATAGAAATAATTAAGGAATTTGAAATGTCGTGAATATTTTTCAATGATATTATGTTTTATTTGAAAAGTTTTATATTTTGAAAAAATTGATATTGTTTTAATTGTATCCACATGTATGATTATGAAATGTTATTTTTTTTATTTCCTAAATACTAAAAAATTTGAAAATGGGATGATCCTAAATGTGCAATAATTCATGTCCATGGCTAATATTCATGATTAAGATCTGTTTTAATGTCAGGTCCATATATGGAACTTTTGGAGAACATATATGTGAATCTCACATATGGATTAGATACAATGTATAGTCGAATTCATAATACCCTCACCACATCTATGATATATATCTATATAAGTTGATCATTTTGGATTTTCTCATGAATTTAAATGAATTGAGTAGTGTTTTTAAGATAATCCACCACAATTCATATATAATTATTTCATATAGATTCCTTTAAAAGGGAAATGATAGTTTCCATGGGAATGTTTCCCATTTCAATGTTGGTTGGGGTAATGGTTTCATAATACCCATTTCTTTTTTCTTCATAACAACACATTCTAACATACTAGTAATATTGATTTAAATTTCATAATCAATATATTCACAACACCCCCTAAATAGTGATCGTGGAGATCATGATACATCTTCATTATAATCTAGTGAATAGTTAAGTTAGATCAATGTTAACTAATGAAAAAATTATTATTTATCCTTAAATTTTAGGGAACTCATAGTTATGAACAAAATCATGTAACAAATTCTTCAATTTTGTTCACCAAGGATCAACCTTTTCATATAGATCATATCATTGTTTATATTTACACATAATCCATTTCAGAATCAATTATATTATCTATAAGGGAAAGAGGATGAATAATTTGATATAGTAATGATGATTTCTCTTCCATTATAATTCACATTTCAACCATTTTAATGTCTAAAACTATTGTATTGTTCTGAATTCTCATTATTGATATGGTTGGAAGATAATTTATTCCTATAGAATCATCAACCTTATTATATTTCCAAAAAACATTATAGATTTAGAAGTTAAAATTCTTAGTCTATACTAACCATATTCTATATTTAAGATGAATATAATTCATGGAATATATATACTTAGGATCATAGGATCATTATATTTTATCATTAATCACAAAATATATATTTTCTCAAAATATTCAATGCAATAATCATTGAAATTAAATCAAAATCATGTTAAGGATAGTTTTATTCATGAAAATTATGTTTCCTTGAGGACTAAAACGTCACATGGGTATCTTATATCAATAAATTTAACACCCCTAATTTCTTAAGTACATCTTTTTAATAAATAGTGTCTATGACACGCAAAACGAAGTGCGTAAGTGCATATAATATCCGATGAATCTACACTATATATTTATGATTTTAAACATATTAAATAAAGGATATCAATTTAAATGAATGAAACAAATAGTTATCATGAATATTACACAATATCATCATTCACGGTAACTTGTCTTAAACATAAGACTGACCTTCCTCGATAGCATGTGTTACACACAAGACCGAGTTTCAACAAATAAAATTGTATTACTAAAATATCATTAAATAATATAATATGATATAAACAAGTTTTTAGGAATATTATTATCTAACTTATGAAAATTTAAGATTTCAATAAATATTAAATGAATTTATTGAGTTCAAATTAATGAAAACACAAAATAAGAACCAATTGTATAAAAAAAATAAATGTGATTATATTTATCATTCCAAGGATATTGGTCAACATAAACATAATTAAATATAATTAGATAATAATTATAATAAAATATATATGTTTTCTATTAATTCAAATATTTTTTTTATTCATCTGTTAGGTTTTATTGATAGAATATAAGTAAAAACTGAATTTTACACATAAAAATGTATGTTTTTTATATTGGAAATTTTAGAACCTTTTAATCGAAAAACAATTTTAAATTAATATTTTAAGAAAGTTATTTTTATAATATGTAAAAATAATCTTCATTTGAAGGAACATTGTATAGTTCTCGATCACCCCAAATATCTCCCCAAAATTCCTCCAATTATTTTAGAATCATACCATTTGGAGTAAATCAATCCAAGGGTTATTTTGGTTCAAACCAATAGGAGTTACACAATTATGAGGTAACCTCATTCTTTAATATTTTTGGTTTTATTAATATTGTATAACCCATAAAATCATCGTATTCAATGATTGTATAAAAAAATGTATCCATAATATATTATGATGTTTTAATTCTATGTTTTCATTTAACACTTACATACATTTCCATAAAATGGGATACAAACATATTGTTTTTGTGTACAATGAACTACAGCCTCACGAAATGATTATTGTTCATTTTTTCATTACCATCCATCATGGTGTCCATAATGATGGATACTATATTTATATATATTATATATGATATTTATTATTTCTTTATTATTATTTAATCCTTTTATAATTGATTCATTTTATAGATGATATTTTTCATTAATATGATAACATATTTTGAGGAAGTGTGGACTACCGCCCCCTTAAAGTGATGTGATTCATTCAAATCAGTAATGGAATATATAAATAATGATTATAATTTTAAATGAGATACAAACTGAACATATTTATATCATATTAATCACATAATTACCATTCAATTTTTTTAATATATATATATATATATATATTACATTATTGATTTTTCACACACTAAAAAGTAGCAACATTTGTCATGGACTAGTGGACTACCGTCTCCTTGACACGATTTGATTTACAATTTCATAAATATATATATATATATATATATGACTAAAATATGGTATTTATTATATAATGATCATTCTGGTAGGATATGGTGTTACTTACATTCCTTCCATGATGATCATCGAAAAATGGAAGTGTTACACATGTGTATATATGATCCATTGCCACCATGATTGTACCATTGATTAATTTTTCATAACCATTATTAATAAATTCTATTAAAATTATAATTTATCTATAAATATAATATTTATTTTATGTTTATTTTTCTATATATGTTTATGTAATGAGCACTTTGACCCTAGGTGACCTACCAAATATTTTTTTAACACAAAATCTAAATTTGATAAAAAAACCTATTTAAAACAGTATTATGTTGGTTGTATTATAAAAAATAGAAATAAAATAAATAAAAGTGGTGGTAAACATTAAAAATTTTATCAAAAAAGAATAAAATAATGATTTGATAATTATAATTTTTATTTAGGGATGTTCACCAGAAATGAAAAGGCAATGTATGATATTCATGTTTCACCATTCATTCCACGAGGCATACATTATTCTTATTCCCCAAATTTAAAATATATTGTGTACATACACAAACATTGAAATGTAATATCATGAATTATATTATCTTCAATGCATTTAAATTCTACATTTACTGATTATTACTTTTGGGTTTTCCAATTCATATGTTACCATAATTTTAAGGGATTTTCATAACAATTTGCATTCCATTGACTCCTAATTGTTGTTAGGCACCATGTTTATTTTATATGATGTATAAACATACTTTTACATTTTATATCACGAATCCCTATATAAACATGATATTATATGATTTTTTAATGTTATTCCTTTTTTGGTCTTATAATTTAAAAAAATTCAACGTGGTTTGGGAGACTTTGGGATATTTTAAAATTATTATCTTCAAGACTAATACTAATGATCATTCAATAGATTTTCCATTTGATTAAATAATATGACCATTATTAAATAAAAAAATTTCTTATTATCTGGTTCTTCATCACCATTTTTAATTATTAGTACATTTTTAACACTCTTTAGTACATTAAATTATTTAAGAAAATGTTTTTAAGAAAACCTGATGTTATTTCAATCTTAGGACGAGAATCAGTTTTATTCTAAAAACTGTGTTTTAATAGAAAAATTAAAAATTATTTTAAAATGAAGTGTTAATGATATATTTACTCTTTTTTGTTTTATAAAAGTTTTTTGACGGACTATTTCTTTTCAAACGATAATTATTTCTTACATTTTCTTATGAAAAATGAATGTTCATTTTACCTTGTATGGAACATATGGATTTATACACCATCACTCCTTCAAAGCCTCCAATTAATTATTAAAAGAATAAATGTTAATTTTTTTTGGAAAATTAATTTTATTTAAGAGGTTTTCAATTGGGTTTTTATAATAAATTGAAATTTTCATCATGAATGTTTTTTAAAATACCTTATTATAGTGTTTATATATATAAAAGACATCAATATTTTATTTTACACTACATGGGTTTTGTTGTATTGATATCATCATTTACGTTCTTCTTGATGGTTTATAATTTCTTTGTCAAATGATATTTCTCTCATTCAATTCCATAAATGGACTCCATATTTTTAATAATAATAAATTATAATTTCTAATAAGAATGAATTTGTTTTTGACCAAAATAATTAATAGAAGTGATTTAAATTAATTTCAAAGATTAAGGTAAAATAATGAAAAAAAACGGACTAAACCATTATATTTTGGCCAAAATTACATATAGACTTTTAGAAATTTTATTGCCCATACATATTTTAACCCTATTCTCTCTAGTATCTAATTCGGTCCATTATTAGATAAACGTTTTGTAAACCTAGAGACATAATATTGTTTTCACATCTAAATAAATAAACTTTTGATGCTTTATTTATATTTATAAAACACCATGTTACGCTTACGCTACAGAAAATAATGATTTGTCCAACATTACACGCAGCACCAAAATTTAATGAACAAATATATATTAATAAAATAGTATTATTTAATATATTATATCACATAGACAATAAATTAGCAGTTATAAATATAATTAACCAATTTTTGAATTTTAAAAATGAAATATAATTTTAGGATTCATCATATTGTTATTCATGACATTATTCTGAAAAATTCAGTTTTTTATGATAAAAGAAGTATTTTTTAAAAAATGTGTTTTTGTTGCCTTTTAATAGAGATCCTTTTTAAAATAAAATATTTTATTATTTTATATATTCAATTTGAAAAAATAATCATCTTACTTATAAATGGGACATATGAATTTATTTTGGATAAATGTTTTGTGTTTTTCTAATAACATTTATATTTTAATGAATAGTGAATAATACTGCATTTTAATTCAAAACTGGTTTTTAATCTAATGTATTTATATTGTAAGGAAATCATTTTAATTAGTTTAAATTACTAATTAGATTATCTTTTTATCATTTATTATAATTATTTTCATTGGATGTAATTTCACATTGAAATTTTATGTAAAGTCATGCCAATATTTTGATGGGTTTTTATTTTAAAAAATCTATTTTTTTGTTTTGTCAATGGTTGTAAATTTACAATTAATTGATGCATATTATTTGTTTTGAATTTTGAAAAATGGAATCCATTATTTTAATTAGTGGTTCCAAATTATTTAAATAAGTTCCATTTACTTTTTCGCACTATGACTAGTAACTTTACTAACTATTTTTATTACCATGGTTAATGGAAAATCAGGTAATTAAAAGTACATATATTATTATAAAATTACATTAACACCTATGAAAATTTTTTTGGATGACTAAATAATACCCTTATCATCAATGATTCTAAATGGAATCTCTTAATGGAAACCTTCCAAAGAATATGGTTGGAATATAATAAAAATCATTGAATGTGAGAAAATGTCACTCGCTTATTTTATATAAGTGTATTTGGTTAAATATATTGATAACCTGAAAAATAAATTGTTTACAATCAGTTTTTGTAAATATAAAATAAATAACCTAAATTATAGAAATTTATTTCTAATTTTTGGAGATTAAATAATTTCTATTAATGAAAGTAGAACATGGAAGTATAAATTATTTTATAAAAGGAAATATATAATAAATGGTATTAGATAAAATAATATAAACATAGCATGAGTTAATTATTATGATCCACTATTATTATATGATACTATTAAATATTTTGATTTTATGCAAAGGTTTGGTTCGAAGTTATCTTTCTGTATGTATTTTATTTAAATTAAATGTAATGAACAATGTCAAAATTGGAACTATTGATATTTTATAATAGATATATATTTTTAAATTATTTCAAAATCATAAAAAATATTTAATAATTAACAAATGAAAATTACAAAGAAAAAAAATCATAATGTATCAAATTATGGAATATTTACACAATAGAATTAAATATTTATAACCAAAAAAAAATATTTAGAATATTATTACCATTATTAAAATTCAATAGATTTAATAAGTATAAACCAAAATGATAGTGTTTGAAATATTATAAAAACATGTCTAAATTTTACTATTTGAGTTTATTTCGAACCATTCTAATCTTATCTTTTAAATAATCTACTATGGATCTATTTATATTTGAAATATTTTTTATAATAATTTAATAGTTTTTTATTTCCAAAGGTACCCATTCCTTCTCTTGTAAAAAGGAACTTCTCATTCTTTCTATTTCACATATCTAAAACAATATATATTGGACAAAATGAACCCATTTCCACTCCCAAAATCCATAAATTTATACTAGAGGACACACATTGGGTATAAATCCCATCTACAGTGTCCTTTTGTGCAAATCAGATGGAGATTCGTGAAAAAGATTTAATTTATTTATCATCACTTTCGATGTTATTTTTTTCATACACTTTCACATTATTTTTTGTTTCCATAAAAAAGTAATAAATATGTGTTATACATATACTTATATGTTTTAATAATCATTGTATAACCATATTCCCCATTTTATCCATCATATGAAAAACAATATCACCATATGTTAGTAAGTACGACATACCCTCTCCTCGTTGTGGTGTAATTTTGTATTAGATATTTTATTATTTTAATGGATATAATGATGAATATAATGGAAATAAATAATCAATATTAGATGATTATGAATCTGTATATTTAATATAAAATCTAATTACTTACCATTTATCCCTTAAAGGAATGAAATCGTCGCTCATGTGTACATATGGTCTACCGTCTACATAATGGGATGTGATTAATTCTACACACTATTCATTTAAAATGATTATAAAATTTATATGATAAATAAATATAAGATTTATGAATGTAATATCCTTCTATATGTGAAAAATATGTACTCTTAAATAATAAACTTGACTTAAAAGATAATACATGCATAGGAAAACGATGTAGTTAACACCAAAAATGATAGTTATACTAAAATACTATTAACAAAACTATATAAGGGGATCCTATATGATTTCAAAAATATATATATGGGTTTGGTGTAATTTAATAACATTATTGAACAATTATACCGGAGGTAACCCACCCTTGACATAATGAAAAATAAAAGGTAACAGTTAATTTTGAAAACTAAGTTTTATCAATGATTGTTTTTACGTAAGTATCTATTAGGGTATATTTATCATCAATGTCCATGTTTTGTAAAAATACATTTGAAAATATTTTTCAAATTTATATAAAATCATTCAATGTTATGTATACCTGTATTTTATTTTTTATAATTTTTTTTTAATGTAATTGTTCAGTCATTTTCCAAACAAGTTACATTGTGACTTTTCCGACAAATTAAAGAATGTATTTATCATATACAGAGCGAGTGGAATTTTTCTCTATTATGTCACCTAAACATTTTGATGAATCCCATACAAGATTACATGGATATTTTCCAAAAAAATGTTATTTTATAATTTTTCCACATTTAAATGTTTTCAAAGTGAAAACGGAAATTTCAATAAAAAAAATTTAATGATATTTTCACATTATTTTCATCTATGTCAACATCTTCTGTTGGATTTTATGCTTAATGGAGGCTGATTTATTGGGGGTTTGTGATATTATTCACTTTGGATGTTATATTTTGATACCATTCATGGTTTATTCTTAAATTATTAATATTTATTATATTAGTATTAATATGAATGTTTATATTATGTTTCACCCTTTTCATATGATAAATGTATTTGACTTAGTATGTGACATGTGGGACCCGCTATAGCCCCCTAATGCATATGTAGGTCTCACGAGTCACTCTTGATATGTAATTGGTCAATACCATGCCCATTTATTTTCATAAATGTATTTATATGTGGCCTTAACCAATTACTTTTAGATGTCTTGGCTGATGACTCAATGGTATGTTTCAGATGTTCGAAATTAATCATTCATTCATTATGAGATTAATTATTGATATTACACGTGATTTTTATACAACTTTAATAAATATATGAATTTTTTAAAGGAATTATTTTATTTATTATTTCCATATTATGTTAAATATTATTTGTAAAAGGATTGTGATTTATATTTATTACATTCTATAAAACTCTATGCTTAATTAAGAAATATTCTACTATATTTCTTGACCTTACTGGGCATCTGAGCTCACCCCTTGTTGTCTATTTTAACTTCCCAGGATTCCAAATGTGTTTTATTATTGATCATTGTGGTTAATATATAAAAATATTGGGGTTCTCAATGAATGGACTACATTGTATATTATGTTTTTAATTGTAATGAAAGTTTCTTTTATGTTATCTGTTTTCTAAGATTGGTATATAATCAGTCTTTCTAGGATTGATTCCTTGAAATCATGAAAATGTATTAAAATAATTCATCAACTCTAGGTATTTAGGGTTGGTCTATTAAAGTTGGTATCATATAATGTTCTGAAATAACCTTGGAAACTAGATTTGGAAACGCTATGATTAAGGAACATTAGCCTATGATTGACTTTGAGAATAATTGTAGGTGAACATCCAAGACCTTGGGTAAAATAGATATTGTGTCGGTATTCTAGGAAATAAATCAAATTCAGGATAATACAATTTGATTTGGTTCTAGCACATATGTATCTAGGTGTAAAAACTCTGATAAGGTGTTTTGAGTTTGACATTCGGTAACCTAGTACATGACAATGTGCCTTACTTAACACATAGTTTAATACACTAGAAGAATATTTTTAATATAATTAATATTTTCATTACATACTATTAATAATTATTTGTGAATAAATATTTCCCCAATGAAGTCATTTTTATGATAATTATATTTGAAATTTATAATGATTTCAATTTATTTTTAGTGTTTTTCTAGTTTGAAATTATGAATTTTTATTTATAACCTAATGCAGTGTATTCTCAGTTTTTGAACTAGGGCCTATTGGAAGTTATGGAAATTTTATCAACATATGTAATTAATGTAAGGATTTACCTCCTATACATGATTCTTATAGAGGAGTAGGTGATACAACTATTGCAGAATAGCTTATAACTGTACTGGGATAGGTGACTAAGGTTTTGAATAATAACCTTACCCATATGGAGCACCTTGATCCCGATTGTAGAGGAATAATCTTATAAAGATTCATGAAACTACATCTTAAAACATTAAATGGGACAAAGACCCATTTTTATTTGATAAATGGATAAGATACTTAGTTGATATATTTGATTTACTAGGGAGTAACGAAAGGGAAAACGTTTTAAGGTTAGTTTTTCACCCCTAAAGATATGAGGATCAATTGTGGTAATTAATTAAAAAATAAAGGAGATGATGAATTATAGAATATGAAATGGTGGGATTTTAAAGAAATTTTATTATAAAAATACATTCTGGTGAACAATGAGCTGATATGGAGTTAAAATCTTTGAGTCTGAGGTAGAAAGAGGATGAGAATGTTAAAAAGATTGAATCTACTCTAATATGGTTATCAAGTCATTCTATAGACTACATATATAAAATAAGGAGTAATATTTAACATTTTTTTGATTTGTTAAATCCATATCTCTAAAATGAACCTGTCTCCAAAACATTATAATCTTGCAAAAATATAAACTTATGTGATATAAAGACATAGGAATAATTTAAACAGTCTTATGAATTTATGTGAAAGAATGAAATGAATATAATGGGGGGTCTAAGAGATAGATAACGAGAATATGGGAATTACTGATTTTCCTACATGTTATAATTGTGGGAGAAAACACAATGGTTCCTTTGTAAATGGAAAATCAGATTGGTTCATGTGCAGTGAGAATGACCATCATGCTCGTGATTTCAACGGAATTTAAAAAGAAAAAAACGACATTTCTATAATAGTAATGAAATATTACATTTTTCAAATGATTTTACAAATGTCAAGGAAATATGGCATAGAAGAAGAAAATGGATCATGGTCATGCTTATGTTGTTACTACAATCGAAGTTTAAAAATTCATATAATAATGTTTTTGGATTCATGAATTATGCGATTATATTGTGGTCATAAAAATTTGATAAATAATGATTTTACAATAGTACTTATTAATTAAGTATTTAGTAACATTAATTATTTCATTAAATATTTTGAGGTTATAAATGTATTCTAAATAAGGGATACAATAATTTGTTTGAAGAATTTGATGTTATGGTTGATTTTGGAGTTTTAGAGACCCTTTTATACTATTAATTTCGACAGAATTATTTTGCAAAAATCATAACATAAGAACGGATTACGTTGAAAATATGATGGTATTTTTAACAGTTAAAATAAATATTAAGGATATATTTTGAATTTTATAATGATATATTTTAGATAATGTAAAATCCATAGATCGGGCGACAACCCCTCACATCTGGTAAGAATGTGAGACTTGAACCTGCAATTGAAGGCTAACAAGGGTGTGTCACCCACAACTTGCCTATGTGATGTCCATAGTGGGTATAAGATAGTTTTTTATAAGATCATTTTGGTAACCTTTTACGATTAAGATAAATTAAATATTTTTAGAATCTATAATCTTTTTTTGAGATTGATGATTTTTTTGTAGAAATTTGTTAAAATATGAAACTCTATATTCGATGTAAACATGTTTCATTATAATCATTTTATATGAAGTGAATAAAATATTAAACTCCAATTAAATAATCATGAAACAAAAAATGTGTTCCTAATATATTTTTTAATGATGAATCAAATGGCCCCATAGATCAGAACATATTAATTGATTCATTGTTGTAAACTATTTTCTTAATCATGTTCATTATCACCCTCCACCAGAACATGATGGATACATTTTCTTTCATGTCCATATTTTCTTACACCAAAACCTAAAATTATTCTTCTCTAGTTAACATTATGATTACCTTTAGATATTTTAAAATCGAAGTCTTATTAAACCACTTTTTTTGGAATTCTATAAATATATTTTGAAATGTCAAATCCCATGTTTTCAATCCCGAGTTTAAAAAGCGAGGATACAATTTATTAAAGGAGGGGAGAAAGAAAACCTCAAGATGTTATAATATTATCATTTCTGAATAAATATAATTGTCTCCATTTCTTTATTTTTATTCAATTCCATGTTATTATTATGCTACACACAACTGTGAGTTGGCATCTGTTGCATGTAAGGCCCAATTTTACCAAACAAAAACATATTAATTAAATAGTACTATTAATATAATATATTACCCTACCGTTAAATTATAGGTTATGAATAGTATTAACCTAATTTTTTTTATTCCTTCAATAAAATATTATAATTCATCTTATGTATTTTCAAGACATCATATAAGAAAGTATTCAATTTCTTAAGATAAAAGATGTATTTTTCCAAAAAGGTGGTTGTGTCACCATTTAATGTAAAACATTTTTGAAATAAAATATTTGACACTTTTATATATTAAATTTGACTAAATAAAATTATTAGTTATATGTGGGACATAAAAATATATTTTGGATAAATATTTGGTGTTTTCTAATAACCTTCATATTTTAATGAATAGTGATATATAATGTATTTTATTTCAAAATTAATTTTTCATCTAATTTATTTATTTTCATAGAATAAAATTTTAATTGGTATTAATGTGTAATTAGACTTTGTTTTTATCATTTAATTTAATGATAAAAATTTTAGGTAATATCACGTTGAAATTTTATAGAAACATGTGTCAATCTTTTGATGGTTTTCAATTTAAAAAACACATTTTCTCATTTTTTGAACAGGGATTAATAAAAAATTATATTATTTAAATTATGTGTTTTAAATTTATAAAAACTATACAAAATTTGGTATTAGTGGGTCCAAATTATTTAAATAGGTTGCTTTTATTTTTTGGCATGGTGAATCGTAACTGTAGTTATTATTTTTATTACAATAGTAAATGGTATATCAGGTTATTAGAAGTAAAAATAATATTATAAAATTAAGTAACACCTATAAAAATATTATTGGATGACTCAATTAGAAACATACCATATATAGTAAAAAATGTAAAAACATAGAGACAACGTTCCCAGGAATATGATTAGAATATAATAAAAATAATTGTTTGTGGAAAATGCCACACTCTCATATTATATAAATATAATAATTTTAATAATTAAATTAAAAATAAGATAACATAAATTATATTTATTATCTTGAATTATAAAATACATTCCAATATCATATAAATTATTTTATAATTTTTAGTGATTTATTAATCACTATTAATGATAATACAATAGTGATGCATGAATTATATAATTCATTGAAATATAAAAAAATGGATTTAATAATATTTAATGAAATATAATTTGAATAAAATATTGAGATAAATAAATTTTATAGGTGAATATGAAATTTTATTATTGTATTCAATGGTTTGTTGTGAAGTTATATTTCTATTTTTATTTTATTTAAAATCAAGGAAATGAATAGTGTCCAAATTTACACCATTGATATTTTATAAAAGTAAAATTTAATTGAAATATTTAAAAAAGTAAAATATATATTTAAAAATTAAAAATTTGAAATTATAAGTTAAACAATTTCAAAATATTTCCAATTAAGGTTATTTGACTACACATAAGTGAATATATATAACCATATAAAATTTAGAATATTATTACAATAATTGAAATAAATGAGCTTAAATAAGGATAAAAAATCTTAAGGTATAAAAGAAAATCAAAACATATATCATTATTATTGGTTGATACGATTTTGACCCTTCCCAACCTTATCATCTAAAAAATTCTCTTTTGGTCCATTTGGATTTAAAAATTAGTCTATAATAATTTGATAGTAATGTAGATTCTAAATGTGCCCCTTCCCGTTCATATAAAAGGGAACATCAACTTCAATTTAATTAACATGTCTGAATCCTTTGTCTCTCCCAAACCCTACCGATTTATTCACCCAAATTCCCTAAATTCATCATGATGGCCAAACATTGTGAAAAATCCAATCTACAGAGTCCTTTATTAAAATCAACAAGAGATACATGAAAAAGAGGTATTTGTTTTATTACCTCTTTACATGTTCTTTTCTACTTATTCAACCTATTTCTATGTTCTTAATATACCAATGTAATAAGTAAATAATTATCCTTATACTGAATTGTTATTATAATCATGGTAGAACTCTATTCCTCATTTTATCCACCCTGGGAATAATAATATCACCAAGCATAAGTAAAAATGGCTTACCGTGTCCATGTCTTGGTATAATTATATATTCAAAATTACATTATTTGGATTGGTATAATGAATAATATATTGTACATAAATAATTAATATAATTTTTTATGAATTTTTATTTTAATGCACCATCCAATTTTTTTACCATCTAACAATTAAAAAAGTGATATTGTCGCTCGTGCGTACGTACGACCAAGCATCTCCATGACGCGATGAGATTCATTCTCCACATTAATCATTAAAGAATTTTTAAAAAATTTATATGATTATTAAATAGAATATTTATGTACATTATATCATTATATATATGAATACAATATGTCATATTCATAATAAACATGCCTTTCATGAAAAAAACATTCATAGGAAAATGATGCAGTTAACACATGAATCAATGGTAATGCTGGAATATTATTAACAAAATGATATAAGAGGATCATATATGATATCATAAATATAGATATGGTTCTAATTTAATTTAATAAAATGGATTAACCATTACACATGAGGTTAACACACCCCCTGCTAAAGGAAAATACATGGTAAGGGGTAATTTCCCAATCTCTTTTTTATCCGAGATATTTTATAAATACGTTTATACTTCGGAATATATATAAAAAATTTCATGTAATGAATAGGAATTTCCATGAATTTTTATTAAATTAAGGGTAATTTTACGAGCCCATGAAAATTGACGGCGCATGATTCCGAGGCTCGGAGTTCCCGAAATGAATTTCAAAACATGTTTAGGGTACGTTCAATAAACTTGTGAGTGGGTTTTTTCTAATTCTTGAACTAGTGTTCGGAATTGAAATCTAAGGGCACCGTTGTACAGGCAGCGCCGATATTGGCTTTCAAAGACTTTCACCTCGAAGACTGTTTGTCGAGGGTGATAGTTATTTTTTGGGGTTTTCGTGGAAATAATAAAAGAAAATAAACACACGTTTTATTTTATTTTGTTGTAATGAACCACCCATGTGGATGCTCCGGGGAGGGGTCCATCATAAATAAACAACCTCTTTAAATTTATTATGGTGGAGACCACCCAAGATCTCAAAACCTCCCAATTTGAATTCGGAGGTGGGGACCACCCAACCCATATTAATGGGGAGAGAAGAAAACCTCTCAACTCCCTAATTAATGTATAGGATCAACTTGGGATTCCTCCACAATTAAATGTGCCAACCCTCATGCTTTAATTATGCCACCCACCAAAATTGATAATGATTTTTGATTTCATGCCCACAAAATATTATATGTATTAATATATTATTTTGGATCAACTTTACTTTTGTGTGGAATTTAGTCATAGATTCTCCGACAAAGAACGCTTCCCCCATGAAGAACACTGGTGAGGAACGTTTTCGACTTCTTCCCATGAAACACCGTGTTGAGGGAACCGATGTGGGACTTATTCGATGGCTGACCTTCCATCCTCATCGTCATCAATGGAAAATGAGAGGTATGGATTTTATATTCAAGATAATACATTCCTTGATTTCATGGCGGTTTGGGAAAGAATCATTGCAGAGTTCGCAATGTTTGTAGTTCATGGAACTTATTTCTTGTTGAGCCAAATGCTACCACCCTAACGCGGAGGGTGCATGCCAAACAAACATGGCCCGGCCCCTTCTTCGTTCTTGTTGTGGTGTTATTCGGAATGAATGAAGGCGACAAAGATCACAAAGGTGATGAAGGAAACATCAGTGACCCCCCCCCCCCCCACGGCCAAGGCGACCTGCACTGCCCCCGCGAAGTTCCGGCCTCCTTTCCTATCTGGCTACACAGCCTTGCCGCTCCACGCCACCTAAGGATGAACTATCCCTATGCCCTGGCTCGTGCCACCCGCCGGCCTAGCCACCCCGGCCGCGGCACCCGGCAACCTCACCTCCGTAGTCGCACCTCCCACCGCCCCAAACCCCATCTGCGCCACCCGCCGACTCCCCTGCCTCGGTCACATGACCACCGGCAGAGCCATCCCGGACGTGCCGCCCACCTTCCGTGATGGCCGCAACCCTCCAAGCCACCCCTGCTTGCGCTACATGTGACTCTATGAGGCTCCCATGACCTCCTTCCCTCATGGAACCATCCACGGAAGAGCTGGCCTTGCCTCTATACACGGCCCCACGAGGGCTGCTGTGCCGGACCCAGCTGGATGGGCTGAACCCAAAAGGTCGGGTCTGGTCGGTCCAACCGGGTCGGGCCAGACCTTGGCCCACTATAACCCTTTAATTTCTTTTGGCCATATCTTTTACACTGGACATCCATTTTACAAACTGTTAGTGGATCTGGAAATAATGGAGCGAGACGGTCCCTTCATGTATACTCTATTGGAGTTTTGGTTTGAGATTGGAAATAGTGAGGTTGGATCGAGCACGCATCCAACTGGTCGCTCGGGACTAAAAGGCTAATAACTAAATGACCGGACTTCCGTTTGATGCACCGTCTCTTGTGATGAGACCCCAATGAAGTGATTGAACTTTGAGATACTTCTTAGTGGGTCTTCGTGATAGTTGGAGTATCATCCAGTATCTTGTGGAGAGGATCCTCCCGGAGACGAGTGAGCATAGTATGGAGACATAAGAGCTGGCTAAGACTGGAAGACTACTGACTATTTCGACTCAGAGTGACTCCAATAGACTAGTGGTGAGAGCCTTGATGTCGCGGCAGACCCACAGTGTGGAGCACCTTAGTTTCATGACTGACCCACGACACAGGGCAGGAAGAGTACCTCAGTAGGCTATGAGGGGGATTACGCTTGGTTAGGTGGCAGACCCACAATGGGTAGCGAGCTTGGTGAAGTGCCAAATCCATGGTACTCGATAGAAGGAGTACCTCAGTAGTCCAAATCTTGTGGGATGTGCACTTGGTGGCCTAGTATAACCACTATACATAATAGAGGAGAAGTTCTCGAGTAGATGAGGCATTATCAATGTGACTTGAGAAGTTACAAGATATTAGCCCTAGAATAAAATCCATGTTTGAGATGATTTAGTTTTTCTGTGTTTTACTCATCATTGTGATGGATCACATTATAACATAGGTATATGTATGGGCATATACCTAAGTAGGGTTATATGTTGATTTCATTCATTGTGGTTTACCCTTGGTAGATTTTGTGAGACCTTGAGGGAATCGAGGTCCCTACTTAGTGTTGCTATACTCACCCCTGTGAAGGTTATGTCCACACCTTGTTGTGATGGATGTAGATGATGGACTGTGCTGACTGGGGATGATAATAGCCGGCCAGGATGAAACCCAGAGGTGGACATTACGACAAGTCGGATCACAGAGGAGATGGACGAATGAGGAGTGGTGAGGAGGCAATATGTACCTACCCTTCAGGTGGGAACAAAAGAGGATGACCCAACAGGTTAGTTTCTCTTTCACCAGTTGTATTGTATCACAGTTATACTAGCATGTTCTTGTTGGGCTTGTCTTCTGGCCCCTTCTACTTTTAGCACTATTTAATTATACAATTTACTTAGTGTTTCATATCTAGATATATGCATGCTTGTGTGTGTGTTTATAGGTTATAAAGGCAATTCCTTCCATGTTTTATGGAATTACGCCTTTGGTGCTAGTCACCAGCCTCTAGCCCATGGAAGGCAGGCTGGGGGAAGTTACGGCAGAGGCCCCGGGGCATGGGTTGTGAAATATTTGTATCAGATGGGTCGGTTCTACCACATAATTTAGGAATATGATCTTTTAAATGAATCTATAGCTATATGTGTTGTGAGTGAGGTTTTTAGTTCAGGGAGTTCGGTGTTGGTGCGGCAGCTGACATATCCATACACCAGGACCCTGACTTCTGAGTTCCAACTCACTGATTGAAAACAATGATTACAGGAGTCTTTTAAAATGTTTTGATTATGTCATCTCACAATGCTATCTCACCAGGTATAACATTTAATTGTAGTGAACCTGTTTATTTTCAGGATGCCTCCACGTATACAACTAGCTAGATTTCTGAGAATTTTAAGCTCATATAGCCCACCGAGTATTGAGGCCTCGGTGAAGGGCCCTATTCTAGTAGAGGCACCAGCATAGGAACCATCGGTACCATTACCCGTTGGGCCACCAATGCCACCAGCCCTAGAAACAGGTGTTCCCTGTGGCTTGAGTGCATTGCAAGAGTTCTAGTGCCATAGGCCAACTAGGAACAGGGATGAGACATGCCTGTAGGCGGCTAAGTATTGGCTGGAGGTCATGGTGAGAGTTTTCCAACTGGTAGGGACACTAGGAGATCTCATGGCGATTCTTGATTCAAGCTATATATAGGTAGCAGCGTGCAGATGGCGGAGCATGATGCTTCATGTTCGCGATGAGGAGATGTTTTTCTCGGCAGACATTGAGAGCCTGTTTTGGGATTTTTTTTTTCAGGGATTCCTCATGCAATGCCCATTAAAGAGCTACTTCATCTACAGTAGAGAATCAGGATTGTAGCTCAGCACTCAGCGATGTTCACAAATCTCTCACGCTACTCCACCGATATGTTGTGAGACACATTATTTAGGGGCCGAACTATCAAACAGGGACTCAGGCCCGAGATAAGGGCTTTAGTGATCCCACCCAGCATCTTGACACAGGCGGGAGTGTTAGAGAGATTCCTCATAGTGGAGAGTTTCCTTTATGAGAATTCTCTAGAAGTGAGATCCACTACTAGTCGACACATAGTAGAGTGTTCTACAGCTGGAAGAAGAAATATGTCTCAGAAGTCAAACATGGACAGAACTACAGGGGGTCAACCGCATGATTCAGAGTCGGTTGTGTGGGGAATGCGAGGCAGAGACATACATACCAAGAGATGGTAGTGTTTCACATGCAGTTGGAATGGTCACATGGTTGGTGACTATCTGACCAGCCATACAGATGATCAACAGACTGTCGAAGTACCGCCCATGTAGAGACAGAGGATCGACCGAGGAGGTCGCCAGGGAGCAGGTGGGCGTGGCAGAGGAGCTTGTCATGTAGTTGACAGTGTGTACCAATTTGAGTTATTACTGCCACCACCACCAGGATGTCCACCCCGACCACAGAGAGCTTGTAGACACGGGAGAGCTCAACTCCAGGCAGTTGAGTCTTATGATCACAGTGCTCCAGATATGATATGAGGTACGATCTATGTCTGTTACACCATAGGTGCATTACTTATAAACCCAGGTTATTGTCATTTTTTCATTTACACTACCCTCGTTGGGAGGTTGGAGATTTTGATGGAGATGTTGGCTTGATCCTTACGTCTAGAGACTCCTACGGGAGCAGATTCGATGATTACACACTGGTGCTGGCCATGCGAGCTTACTATAGGAGCTGAGATCTTCAGATGGGATCTCCTAGTATTGGCGTCGAGGCCTTACGATGTTATCTTCGGTATCGACTGGTTGTCAATAGTCCACGCTCAGATTGACTGTATAAGGTGAAAAGTGCGGTGTGTCCACACAGAAGGGACCAGGTTTACATTCACTGGAAAAAAGGGTTTCTTTGAAGCACATGATGGACTTACCCAAGGGAGATTGCAACCAATCACTCATCATTTGGCTAGAATTACCATTAGAGTTGTTGATGTGGAGAGCCTGATTTATCCTGTAGTAGTGGACCATTACACAGATTTCTCCCCTGATGATGTTTCGGGTCAACATCCTCATATATAGGTGGACTTTTACATTAATTTCTACCCCGGGAGGGCACCTATATCTACACAAGCATATCAGATGGCTCCTGCAGAGCTTCGTGAACTACGGGTACAGCTGGAGGACTTGCAGGGGAAGGGATTCATCTGGCCAGTGCTTCTCCCTAGCCTGCCTCGATTCTGTTCGCCATGAAGGTGGATGGGAGCATGAGGATTTGTGTTGACTATTGACACCTAATCAGGTGGCCGTGAATAACAAGTACCCACTCCCGAGAATTGACGGCCTTGTTAATCAGCTGAAGGGAGAATGGTGGTTCTCGAAGATATACCTTAGATCAGGCTATCACCAGCTTAGATTGTGAGATGAGGATGTATAGAATATGGACATCAGATGATGGTATGACCATCAAAAGTTCGTGTTTATGCAATTCGGTGTTAGCAATTCTCAAACACTATTCAAGGGACTGATGAACAGGATATTTCAGTCATACCTTGATTGCTTCATAGCAGTCTTCATCGACCACATTATGGTCTACTTGACTACTGAAGAGGATCATGCCTACCTTTTGTGGGTAGTACTGGACACACTCTGAGAGTACTAGCTTTATGGTATGCTCTCAAAGTTCCATTTCAAGATCTGAGAGGTTCACATTCAAGGACATGTCAACTCGAAGGCTGGAGTTGCAGTGGATCCATAAAATATTGAGAGGGTACTTCCTTGGGAGCCACCCATAGGTGTGAAAGAGGTACGAGGTTTCCTGGGTTTGGTTGGATATTATATGAGTTTTGTGCCAGACTTCTCCATAGTTATAACACTACTATTTGTCTTTTTGAATAAGGGTAAACCCTTAGTGTGGTCGAAGAGATTCTAGAAGGGTTTTTAGGAGATGAAGCAGAGGCTGACTAGTGCCCCCCATCTTTTGTCTTCTAGAGGAGGGCGTAGGGTAAATAGTTTACTGCGACGCATCTAGGATAGGAGTCGGATGTAACCTGATGTAGGAGAGAGCAGTGATTGCATATGGATTTAGACAGTTGGACAACATGAGAAGAACTATACAACCCATGAGATGTTATTAGTAGTATTGGTATTCTCCTTGATGTTGTGGTAGACACTATCTGATGGGAGAGAATTTAAATGTGGTCTCTAATCACATGAGTCTCAGGTATGTCTTCTCCCAGAAATAAATTAACCTGAGATAAAGATGAAATCATGAGTTCCTCCAGGACTATGAATTCGTGATAGTCAATACTCATGGTAAGGGGAATGTTGTAGCAAATTCACTCAACAGGAGGTCTAGTTTATAGATTCTTGGTGCGTCGATGGAGTAGTTGTCCACTTTACATATTTCCTTTATAGATAGAGATAGAGAAAGCTTCCTTTCATATCATACATTCTCTCACCCACTTCTTCTGAAATTTAGGGAGGCACAACATGGGGACGCTGATTGTGAGGCTTAACGTGCCCAGATATCCCCATGGTGGGAACCAGATGGATTTTCTAAAGGAGGTGAGAACATCATCATCTGCAGAGGACTTACGATGATACCAATGTCACATCCAGAGGATGTGTTGAGGGAGTTCCACACATCCACTGTAGTGGTACATCTAGGAGTCTTGAAGATGTACCAAGACCTCCGACGACAAAACTGGTGGCCGAGAATGAAAAAAGTAGTTGCAGTGTTTGTCTCTCGATGACTCATTTCTCATAAAGTGAAGGTTGAGCATTAGGTACAAAATGTCTTTGTTCGACCATTATAGGTCCCAGAGTGGATGTGGGAAGGGATATCCATGCACATCGTGATGTGTCTTCCACATAAATCTAGGGGAAATGACCTGATTTGGGTGATCATCCACAAACTCACCAAGTCGGCCCACTTCCTACCGATCAGAGAGAATGGTTCACTATAGAGCTTGGGTCATCTATATGTGAATGTGATTGTGCGGCAACATGGAGTACCCATGGCGATTGACTCCGATCGTGATATACGTTTTACTTCTCATGTATGGAAGGGGTTGCATGAGGAATTTGGGACACAATATCATTTGAGTACCACCTTCCATCCTAAGATGGATGGTCAGACTAAGTGGACCATTAAGTCCCTCAAAGACATGTAGCGTGCTTGTGTCCACGACTTCGATCAAATATGTGAGGATCACTTGCCTTTGGTGGATTTTGCGTACAACAACAGTTGTCACTCCACCGTTTGGATGACACCTTTTGAGGCATTATACGGGTGACCATGTAGAACACCACTGTGCTGGACTGACCAAGGGGAGTCGACACTAGTGGGACCAGAGATGGTGTGGGATACCATAGAGAAGGTGAAGATCATCCCGGAGTGGATGAAGAATACACAGAGTAGGAAGAAGTCGTATGATGACAAGAGAGGGATGCCTTTGGAGTTTGAGGATGGTGAGCACATATTTCTACAGGTCTCACCACGAAGAGCTCTACAGAGATTTGTATGAGGTGACAAGTTACCTTAGAGGTTCATCAGACCTTTTCAGATCCTCAGTAGATTTGTTGAGGTGGCATTCCACTTAGCCCTTCCACGTTAGTTGCACCGGGTGCACAACATTTTCCACATATCCTA
Organism: Viscum album; assembly: GCA_963277665.1. Classification (NCBI taxonomy): domain Eukaryota; kingdom Viridiplantae; phylum Streptophyta; class Magnoliopsida; order Santalales; family Viscaceae; genus Viscum; species Viscum album. The sequence goes on along the minus strand of OY728161.1, from coordinate 526,392,277 downwards.
CCTGTGGAGATAAATGCATGACCCTTCTCACATCAACGACAAGGGGGAGTTGGACGTCGACGATGGGGAGAATTTTACAGAGGTTCGAGGAAGGATTGGGGATTGATAGGATCAGGTCCTTTGTGGGTCGTCGATACCTCTGGGGCATGTCTGCTGGTAGCACATGAACCTCCAGGATAGCGCATGGGAGCGGGAGGCTTAGATGCATGCACAATACCCCCACTTGTTTACCTAGTTTGAGTTTGTCTTACCAAGAAATAGAGACCTGAGGTGGGGAGAATGTAAAGACCATGAATTTCAATGTAATTTTTTTTAAATAAATAGGAATTTTTTGACTCTGTGAAAACTGATGGCGCATGATTCTGAGGACTAGATTACCTAGAATGAATTTTTTAACTTTTTTTCTAGTATGTTGAGTAAACTTGCTATCAGATTTTTCTAACATTTTAACAGGTGCTCATAATTGAAATCGAACAACACAATTGAACATTTAGTGCCGATATTTTCTTAAGAAGACATTCACCTTGACGACATTGGTCGAGGGTGAATTTTAGTATTTGTGTTTTTCATGGAAATATTAAAATAAAATAAACACACATTTTATTTTATTTTTATGTAACCACCCTCCCATGTGGATGTTCAAGGGGGGGGGGGTCCACCATAACAAAACCACCTCTTCGAGATTTACTGTCATGGGGACCACCCGAGATCTCAAAACCTCCAAATTTAAATTTGGGTGTGGGGACCACCCGACCCCTATTAATGGAGGGAGAAAAAAACCTCTAAACTCCCTATTTAATGTGGAGGATCCCCTTCGGAATCCTCTACTAGTAATTGTGCCAAACCTGATGATTTAATTATGCCACCCATCATAATTAATTTAGCATTTTGATTTCTTTCTAATAAATTAATAGATGGAATAATCTATTATTTTGGAACCACTTTACTTTTGGATGGAATTGGGAGAAACCATATCCAATGAAGAAAACATCATCCACGAAGAACACCAAAAAGGAATGTCTTCTACTTATTCCTCGGAAGCACCTTGCGGAGGTAACCGACGTGGGACTTCTTCGACGACCGACCATCCCTCCTCCTCATCATCTAAAACAATACGATTTAGGAGGTTTATTTGTGAGATAATACATTCCTTGATTTCTTTTTAGTTTGGGAAAGAATAATTGCAATGATCAGAATGTTTGAAGTTCATCGAGTTTCTTTCTTGTTGAGCCAAATGCTACCACCCTAACGCAGAGTGTGTGGGACAAACAACCATGACATGACTCCTCCATCATTCTTCTTTGTGGGGTTCTTCAGAATGAAGAAAAGTGATGAAGACGACGTAGGTGATGAAGGAAAAGATACTGCCACTTTCGGTCTCCACGACCCACTCCGCCCCAGCAGTACTCCAGCCTCCCGGCCAAACTGGCTTTGCACCCTCATCGCATTACGTCGCCTCAGCCTGAACCGGCCCCGCGCCCCAACTCGCACCACCGACCAGCCGATCCACCCTGGCCATGGCGCCTATCGGCCGTGCCGCTTGCCTGTCGAGACACCTCGTCCACACCATCCTGATGGCACCCCCACCACCCCCCCCCCCGGCGGCCACACACCCTTATCGTGCCACCCTCCGGTCGAGCCACCACAGACGCGCCACCCCAACCACGCCCCCTGCCGGCCTAGTCACCCCAGCCACGCCGCCCGCCAATCGAGCCATCCTGGCCAAGCCTCCCATGGCCCACCGTGCCACCTTGGCTTGCACCGCCCCCACCCTCGTGCCATCGCGACACCCTCCACAGCTGAGCCACCCTCGTAGCTCTCTGTATCCCCTTGCGGCCTACTGGTTCGGACCCAGCAGGCCTTGCTAAACCCAACGGACTGGGCTGACTAGAACATGGTCGACCTATGCCGGATCGAGCCGGGTCGGTTCAACTGGGTCATACCTGACTTGGGGCCACTACGCCCCTTTAATAACTTTTGGACATATAATTGGTACCAGACGTCCGTTTGATGAACCGTCAGTGGCGTTTAAAATCATGGAGCGATATGGTCCCATTGAGTATACTCCACTGGTGTTTTCATTTGTGATGGGAAACAATTAGGTTAGATCTAGAACCATTCCAATCGGGCCCCCGAGACTAAAAAGCTAATAACTCACAGACCAAGCATTTGTTTGACATTCCATCCTTTACTTTGATACACCTATGTCGTGGAATACCTTTGAGATACTCCTTCGTGGGACTTCGGGATAGTTGAATTATAGACCTGTATCTCGTGGAGAGGATCCTCCCGGAGATGAGCGAGCACGGTGCAAAGACATAGTAGCTAGCTAAGACCTGACGACTGCTGACTGTTTTGACTCGGAGTGACTCGACTAGCCTTGTGGGGAGCACCTTGGTGTCGCAGAAGACCCACAATTGGGAGAGAATTGGTTTCACGAATTACCCATGGTACTCGATAGGAGGAGTACCTCAGAAGGCTATATGGGGGAGGGCGCTTGGTGACGCGGAAGACCATCGGTGGGGAGTGTTCTTGGTAACACGACATATCCATAGTACATGACAGGAGAAGTACCTCAGTAGTCCAAGGATAGTGGGAAGTGCTCTTGGTGTCACGTCAGGCCCACTGTGCTCGATATAGGAGGAGTTCGTCAGCAACCGAGTATTCGATGATGTGATTGGGGATGTTAATTGATACTACCCGTATAATAAAATAATGTTTTGATTTGAGTCGTTTTTTCTGTGTTTTACCCATGATTGAGATGGCTCACTTGATAACTTAGGTATATGTGTGAACATATACCTAAATAGGGTTATCTGTTGATTTCATTCTTTGTGGTATACCCTTGTTGGATTTTCTGAGACCTTGAGGGTCTCGTGGTCCCTACTGAATATATTTATACTCTCCCCTGCACTAGCTATTATGAACCTCGTTGTGTTGGATGCAGACGATGGATAATGCTGACTGAGGACGAGAATACCGGGTCAAGACAGTACCCAGATAGGGACCGTTCGAAGAGTCGGTACACAAAGGAGACAAACAGGTGAGGATTGCGATAGAAGTGATCTATACATAACCTTCATGTAGGAACCACATAGGACAACCCAGCAGCTGACATTCCCTTACTTCAGTTTTATTGTATCATATTTGTACGTGCACATTCCAGTTGGGATTGTATTCAGGTGCCTTTTACTTATAACACTCGTTTGTTATATAGTTTACATTGTGTTTCATATCCACCTGTGTGATTTCTTGTGTGTGAGATTACAAGTTATAAAGGAAATGCCTTCCTTTTTCTACGGAATAACGTCTTTGGTGATAGACACCACCCACTGGCCTATGGTAGGCCGGCATGGGGTAATCACGACATGGGCCCCCAGGGACAGGTCATGACATTTTAGGTTTTGTATAAATACATTTTAAAATAAATTTAATATTTCTTTATAATTTTTTAAATTCATTTATAAAATGAATGTATTTTCTTTAAATTATTTTGAATGAATTATTTCAGTCATTCTCTAAAAGGGTACTTTGTGAACTTTTCGAAAAATTAATGAAATATTAATTTTTAACTTATACGGAACAAGTGGCTTTTTCCACCATTATGTTTCCATAAAATTGGAAAGATTACCTTATAAAATTATATTAATTTTTTCAAAAGAAATATTTTATTTTATAATTTCATGGATTTTGAAATATTTTAATCTAAAAAATGATATTTTGATGAAAATTATTTAATGATTTCTTCAAATTATTTTAATCTATGTCCACAAACATTTTTGGATTTAATGCCTAATTAGAGTTGATTTATTAATCGTTTGTATATGTTTTATTTGGAATGTTCTATTTTTATACCATAATTTGTTAATTATTAATCAATTTCCATTTTTGTTTCTAGTTTTAACACAAATGTGTATGTTTATGTTACCCTTTTCATATGAGGAATGTATTGGAATATGTAAATTGTTGGAGTGGCCTTTTATAGCACCTCGATGCATCACTAGGTGTCATGATACAAACTTAAATATGGGCTTCTTTGAGGACATGCCCATTTATTTTCATATATGGATTTTGATGATGCCTTAACCATTTATTTTTTGATATCATTGTCATGGCCTCGATGGTATATTTTAGATGCCCAACATTATACATTCCTTCATTGTGATATTAATTATTGATGTTACAGGTTATTATTCGAGTCGATGAATTAACATGTGAATATTTATATGGAATTATTTGATTTATTCTTTCCATATTATGATAATGATAATGTGTAAAATGCTTCTGTTTTAGTTATATATGTTTCCTTAAATGATTGTTCATATTTATAAAAGTTTCCTTTTTATTATTTTACCCTAATAAGAAAATAAGCTCAATCCTTTTGTTTGTATTATTTAACTAGGACGCCACATTGTATTATTATGAATGACATATAGAGTTAAGATTAGATAATAATTTTTTCTCAATGAATGGATTATGTAGCATATTAATTTTGAATAGAAATGAAATATTCATGTATGTTATATATTTTCAAAGATGTCAAAACCAATCAATCCTTAAGGATTTGATTCCTTGTAATCAGCCCAATATATTAAAATAATGCACTAGATCCGAGTATCTGGGGTCAAGGTGTTACACATTCATCATGATAAATATGCATAAAATTCCCTTATGAAAATATTTCAAGAGTGCCACACCACTTCCACTATAAAAAGACATACCCTCCTTTAACATCATAAAACCTCTCCTACAATTTGACTCAACTGATCTCACAAAAATATATCCCTATAAATCCTTTTCAAATCCGAGAAGCCTCTCATAGGGAAGTAACTATAAGTGTATTTCATGGATATTCTTTGATGTCTTATAATGTATTTATTTGTGTAATTAAATTATAAATCATTCCAAATTTGGACCAAATTGATTTATTTTATTATTTTTGGAAGAAAATAATGAATATTTAAAAAATTAATGAAAAGGTGTGAAAATATTGAATATTGTTCACTTGGGGCCTAACACTGGATTTTTGAGAATAATCATGGATCCCTATAATGGAGAATAACTAATGAAACCAATGAAATATGAGATCCGGGTTCTTAAAAAGTAATTAAAAATTATGCATCATCTGTACACATTATATAGTATCCATTCAAGAAATTATGAACATTGTGACTCCATGACATGAAACTCCATTTTGCAAAGCTATAACACATCATGAGCCACAGTTACATGTCTTTACATGAGTCAATTGTCAGTGTCTTCGAATGAGACTTGATAAATGCATCATGAGGGATCACATACAATGTATTAGATTTATATGACATGACCACCCTTTACAAATCATGTAATGGTCCGAAAACATCTAATCCAGCACCTATAAATAGTGGTGCATAATTCTTCTTGAATATATATTGATTTGGCTATAGATAAAAGCTTATACTAAAGATGTTGTGCCTCTCTGAGATATTTCTCTATTATTATTTATGGTTTATGTTTCCTTTCCATCATATTATCTCATCACTAGGATAAGTGGGTAACCCCTCTATGTGGTGGTTTTATGTAAACAATGGGGGACGATGTGTTTGATTTATTTATTTTTTTATCATTAATGTGTTTCATTTTCAGATATTAAATTTCAAAATAATATCCCCTTAATTTTATTTTATCATAAACAATGATAATGTAACTAAAAAGGAAAATTTTAATTGCATAAATAATAACCCTAATGGAGGATTGACTGTATTCATCATTTAGGGAAGTTAGGTTTAAATATTTTATCAATAAAAACTTGATTCAGAAAATCATAAACTACAAGACTATGGGAAATAGGGAATTACAACGTCGTGGAGGGGATACCAGGTATTTTGGATATACCAAGTATCAAATCCACCACCCTTAATGAGTCAACCTATTTTTTAAAATCCTATTGCTCCTGAACCATGAGATTATAAAAACCTTGGAATGCTTCCCAAGTTTGATCACAACACCAATAAATCAGTCTTCATCATTTGAATCATTACTTTTAAGAATCAACGAAATCAATATTTATCTAACCATATTCTCCAAAATTTAAAAAAATAAATTAATAAAAATCTAAATAAAATAATTAAATGTCTCTATGTGTTTTACCTCAAACTCCCCAATTACTACATTTTAATTAAATGAGTATCTAATTTCTAGCTTTCTAATAGAAATTAATAGAACATTAGGGAATTAATGACACCAAATAAGGTTATAAATTGAGATCTATTTCCACAGAATGTATTTTTTTAGTTTTAAGGATTTTAATTTTTTTATTTATTTTTCAATTTCTCTAATTAAACTGAGTGTTTTTGTGTTTTGAGTGTATGATTATTTATTTTACAAGAACATTAATCAATCAATGAATTATAATATCATGAAGTTCACCCATTATTCTAATCCACTTTTAGAGAGTAAAATAACTACAACCATTGTGTGAACTGAAAAAACATACCTGCTGGACTTACTCTAGGAGACCAAGAGCTATAGTCCCTCACTTAATACAGGAAACCATCAAACACATAATTTCATCTGATCATCCTAGAAACCCCATTGCTAAAAAATACATTGAGACAATGCCTAAAATCATCTCGATGATCATGAACAACATAATAATCACTTACTTAAACAAGAGGATTAGAAAAAATATTTGGGAAACTTATTTGATATCTACAATACATTACAATTATTGAAAACTTCATGATATGTGGTAAATCATTGTATTTTCTAATTTTACATATGAGAATAGGAATGACATTGGATCCAATGTCTGGTTGCGAATTCCATCACTACCTGGCTTGAGCTGGCTAGAAACACCCTCACCTACTTTTTTCAACCATCTAAATCAATGGATATACAGCTAAACATTCAGAAATTCTCTCAAATTGATGATGAAGATCTATATTCTTCTTTGGAATGATATGAGAATATGACTCTAAAATTATGACATCATGGTATAGATATGTGGATATTAATTAATACTTTATACAAGGGATTATCACAAGTACAGAAGCCATTTCTTGACATTGAAAATTGAAGATCACTAATGATATTGTCTCTAGAATTAATGTACAACCACCTATAGGATATGGAAATAAACATTATTCAATTGAAAAATTTGACAATGTATTAAAAAAGAACTCATAAAATCAAAAGAAAATTACTTTATGGTAGCACAAATGGAGTCACAAACCAAGAATATGGAAATCATTATAATCCATCAGAATAACACCCAAGGTACATGTATAGAAGTTGAAAATTACAATAATTAAAATAGGGGATGTCAATTTTAGGGTTGGATACCACAATAACAAAAATAATGACAATGATAACATCAGTGATTAGAGGGGTACCAACAATAGGAACCATAGGAGCCTACACAAAAAAACATGGTCGATTCTATGGGGGATAATTTGGAAACATTCATGACTGCTTCATGGGATTCACTCAAGGAAATTAAAGATGAAGCATAAAACCCAAAGCCCTCATTGAAGAATCTGGAGCTGAAAATTGGAAAAATTTAATGATTTTCATAGAGAGATTCCCATAGGTACACTACTCGCATTCCCTATGTAACATCCATGGGAATATATAAATACTATATGTCATTTATATGGGATGAATACAGAAGGATGGAGAAAATAGTTTTCAAGACAACCACTAGAGGAGGTATGATAATATTGGAAAAGAATGGATCAAGTGGCTAAAGAACAAGAATAAGGAAAACCTTAGTTCAATAATAGACTAACTTTTTTATAGAGAATGGTTCAAAAAAAGAAAAAAATGTATAGAGGTAAATTTATTTGACACTTAATTTTCATATTAATTTACAATTTTTAGAGGTTCTCATGAACATGCCAAATTATGAATGAATCATGAACGAAATAGTAACCAATAAGAGGAATCTGGAAGACATTGGAACAATATCACTCACATGAAAGTGTTCAGTAGTGGTATCAAATGACATACCTATGTAGAAACGAGATCTATGTAACTTTTCAATTCCTATCTTTATCAGATATAACTAATGTTTAATTTCATTGTGTGACATAGGTACAACTAGCAATATAATGCAGTACAAGAATTTCAAGAGTTTTGGGAATGATGAACTGAATCATACAAGAGTAATTATTCAATTTGATTATTATACATTGAAAGTACCAAAGGGATTAATCAAATTTATCCTGATATAATTTGATAAATTCTATGTCCTCATCGACTTACTAGGACAGTATATATAAGATGAGTGAAATCCACTAATTTTGGGATAGCAATGTTTAGCCACAAGAAGTGTGTTAATAGATTTTCAAAGTAAATAAATCTTTATGTGTGTTGGTAGTGATCATTTTTGTTTCAAAATCCATCATGAAATGGAGAACTATGATGTGAAATATGAAATTATGTTTTTAGAAAGAGAAACAACTGAAGATGAGGTTGTCATAGAGATTTAATAGTTACATGAGTTTGATGTTATTTTTAAAGAATAAGAACCACAAAAGAATAAATGGAATATGAAATCTAATTACACTAACACCAGAATAGAAACTGAATCTACAACATTTTTAATGGACACCATGTATGTATAATACATGAACATTCATTAGATCATCATGATTGAAAAATAAATGTTTGGTTGGTCAAATGGAGATTAAGAGAGTTCTATATTCTAGAAGAATTAATATATTCAGAGAATAAGGTTAGGGGAAATCCTATATGGACAGGAAATAACTAAGACAAATCATAGTCCCAGAACAGTTACAAAATTTTTAATCATCTTTCACATGAGTTGAAGCTGAAGGAGTTAAGGTCAAGCCAAAGTCATCAAACAAAGGAAATTCTAGGAGGTAACCTATGTTTTTTATTGTATCTATATATTCTCTATTTTTAAGAGGTGTGCATGATCTCACACAAAAATATCAAAAATCAATAATAATGGGTTGTGATTTGAGATATTTATTATTAATTTTTTGGACCATCAAGTCCCAAGATAACAACATGCTATAAGAATAAAAAAATGATGATGGAACAATACGCGTCATGAATCCATTGCAGCAAGAACCTACACAGCCTTGATCAAAGAAAAACATTCACAATGATTATGAATTTAAATTTATAATTATTCTATTTCACACATTTTAACAGCTTTAGTTATATAACCACTAATTTCATGCCTACATTTGGATCATTCATTACTCAAACGAATTAGGAGACATAAACATCCCTGGATAATTATCATGCCCTATATTTAATGTTTTTCAATAAATTTGAATGTTAAAATTGTAAAATAATTAATAGAGATAAGAATTTTTATTTTTATTTCAAAAAACATGATTTGAAGAAAATTATACCAATTATTAATGAAATTTTTATTAGAATAATCAATGTTTTGAATTTCTAAAATTTGAAATCATTGATTTATTTATTCATGTCAATTTCCATGAGTAGTTGTCCAAACCATTTTTCTATTTCCCAATACATCCAGTAAGAAAATATTTTCTATTCATTATTTAGTATATTTTTTGAGAATATCATGAATTTTTTCTTCTAGAACATAAATATCATCTTATCAAAGATATGAATACATACAGTTATGTTTAAAATGATGGATACATTATTTTTATTAACCCTAATCCTATGATCCATTGAGAATTAATCCCTTGTAATCCCGTATAATCCATTAATTTCCATGTTACTAAATGGTCCACATTACAAGACTTTAATATCCATTCATACCTTCCTCTAAATGTACTAAATGTTATTTTAATGAATATGTGTGGTGGATGATCTTTTTTGGTTTTACTAGTATATAATTTATAATTGATATTTTTTTTGGTGATTCTTGATTATGATATTATGAAAGGAAAATACATCATTCCTTGTATTTTCTTATTAACCTATCTTGGTAAAAAAATTATTTTAAAATATTGATATAAAATTATACTCGTTTGTGTTTTGGGATAAGAAAAAATTACCATTTTCTAGGCTGATGATATTTTGATCATTAGTGGTTAGGTGACATATGTGAGATTTTTTCTGAGCGTAATATTAAATATATATATATATATATAAACTCATGATAGGTTGATTAAAACATTTCACATACAAGAATCGTGGTCCAAATTTGAGCTTTTGGGTGGAAAATGAAGACATTAATTGAGATTATATTTTTTTTGACTGAAAATTAAATTAGTGTTGGACCTCCTATTTGAGATTTAATGTTTACATCAATTACCTACCTACCTTGAATCCAAATAGTCATTTGATCATTAATGTTCAAACGCTCATGATTAATTTACATTTTTCTCTTCACTCTGTGGTGATGTAAGATGCCTTGCAAACATAAGGAATGTTAAGGGTTTTCTAGGTATGTGTTGCATTCTCTTCATTTGATTCCAGATTATGAGAAAAAAAAATCATGTACACTAAATTTAATGGGGAATTTATATTGATAATGGATTGAAAAATAAAAATGGATTCTTGACAAGTATTGCTTATTTCCATAGAGAAAAAGAAAAAAAATAGGGTTTTCTTATTTCATTAAAGAGTGAGGTGTTGATGAATTATCCTTTGTGATGATCGAACATTTAATATTTCATTTGATCAATTAATTTTATTGAAATTTAAAATGAATCACGGAAAGCTGAATGTCCTTTGTAGTATGTTGGGATTTTTTTATCTAGGAAATGTATGAATTCATGTGTGTGTGGGATTAGATAACTGTGTATCATGAATAAGTTGTTATTTATTTTAATGTATTAATTTGTGTAATTGAATGATCAATATTTCAAATTTTTTAATGAATTTAGTTGATTTATTAATTTTTTAGGAAACAAAAAATATTTCCAAAATGAATGAAAATGGTTGAAAATATGTGATATATGACCCTTCATGCCTCAAGCTTAGTTTGCGGCATCACACATGAATTTTTCAAAATAATCTTGGAAAAATTATAAGACACCAAACTAATGAAACCAAGGGATGTTGAGATATAATAGGAGAATAATGAATTGAAAATTGTGAATCATTAGTACATTATGTGTCTTATCTGTTGATGAAATATTGCAGACTGTGAATCCATGAAGGGAAATTCCAAATCAAAAAGTTGTTACACATCAAGAGTCATAGTTAAACTTCATAACATGAGTCAATGGTTGGTTTATTTGAAAGATATTCACAAAACATGTCATGTAGGTTCGAAAATCATGTATCAATATTACATTATGTAACCACACATTAGACATCTTTTAATGGTTCGGCCAGGTCCCACCAAGCACATATAAATAGTGGAGATTTCTCCAACCTGAATAAACATCGATCTGACTAGAGATCAGATCTTGGAGTGAAGATACTACCCCTCTCTATTATCTTTATCTACTTTTATTTATGTGTTTTCCCTTTACCACTTAATATATTATAACTATAATGGTAGGGTAAACCTACCTCATTCTATTATGATGTAATCAATTTGGGAATTTCCATTTGATTTACATAATTTGATTATTCATTTTTTTGGTTTTCTGTAATTTTATTTAAACTTCTAATACCTCTCTATTTATTTTATAGTATCTATTGATATCGTAATTAAAAATTTATATTTTGATTTTGTAACTGATAACCCTAGAGAAGGCATTACGTTTCTAAACATTATGGTAAGTAAGTATTAAATATGGTATCGAGACAAACAAGATTTGTAATAATCATTAACTACTAGGCCAAGGGAAATAGGTAATTTCCATGTCATTGAGAGGATATCATGATCCATGGATGAAATTTGTCTCAAAGCTAAAACCAATCATAAATTTACCTATTTTCTAAAATCCAATTTCAACTGAACTATGATATTTAAATATCCCTTGAATACTTATCAAATATTATCACAATAGTCATCATTAAATATTCTTTATTATCATTTTTCCTCCTTCTAATTATTCAAATAAATCATGTTCTCACCATGTTTTCCAAAATTAAAAAAAAATCATTGAAAACCTAATAAAACTAATTCATAGTTTCTATGGGTATGACCTAAAATTACCAATTTAATATATTTTAATTAATTATGTAGAAGAGATTGAGTTTTTTTAAAAATTTAATATAAATATATGTAATTAATGATTATCTATTGGGATATCATAAAATAATATAATTAAATTTCTTGTTCAAATGAAAAGTAGTTAAAAATCAAGAGGTAACATTATTCCTTATGCTTTTTTTTATTTCTATTATCTAACCCCTTGTATATTCTTATTGTATGATTTTATAATTACTCAAGTATCCTTAATATACTGGGATATAGTTATGAAAAGGTTTATTTGTACACATACAATCATATCCATCTAATGGATACATGAACCAACTATTTCTGTGTACAGCGAACTACTGCTCACAAAATGGTGATTGTTCATTTTTGTTTTACCACCACTCAGGTTTGGCCATTATGATAGAAATTAGATTAATATACGTTATTTATTATATTTATTATGACATTATACCTTTTTATTCTTCTAGAAGAAAAACATTTAATAATACTTATTATATTTTTATACGATAACATTGTTTGAGGAAATGTAGACTACCGCTCCCTCAAAGCGATATGACGCATTCACATAATACATGGAATGTATATATGTTGTTTATAATTAATAATTTGAGACATTAATAACATATATATTATATTCATTAGTTAATTACCTTTCTATAAATAAAATATATATATATATCATGTTCATATAACCATTTCATACAGTAAATAGTGATAACATCGGTCGTGGACGTGTGGACTACTGCCTCCTCAACATGATGTGAATCATATTAAATCAATACAATTATATATAAAATTATTAATGATAAAATAACATGTAATTTATTATATAATGATACTTATGAAATTATATGGTGTTATAATCTTTATCTCCATAATTATCGTGGAAAAATTGGAACATTACTCATGTGTTGGTATGACCAAATTTCTACTGGATTGCAACATTATTTCATATTTCACAACCATATTTAATGAATTTTCATAAAAGTATAATTTATTTAGAAATATAATAATTATTTCATGATTAATATTGTTGATATGTTTATGTACTGACCCCATGGTCCATAGTAGACCTACCAATGTTGGTTTTGACACATAAACTTGATGTGGTCAATAAACCTACTTAATATAATTTATTATGTAGTTGAATGAAACATTGAAATATGTGAAATAAAAGTAATGAAAAAAACAAATAATGATCTCCAGAATGAAGAAAAGTATCATATTTCTAGTATACTATATTTTGATGATGTTCACCCAAAAGGAAAAAAAATGTTTGGGATTCTTGTCTCACATTTCATTCCATGTGGAATACATTATTGTTATTCACATAATTTGTTATATTTGGTTTATATACATCCTTTTACATTTAATATCCTGAAATTCAATATTCTCATGATATTATATTTTCTCTAAAAATTTTCCTTTAAAAGACCTAAAAATTAAAATGTTTCATTATGATATAGGACACATTGAAATGTTTATTGATTATTTTCCTCAAGACTAATACTAATGGTCATTTAATGTTATTTCAATTTTAATAAATTATATAACCATTTATATATAACAAATTACAATATATCTTTTTATTAATGACCACTTTCAATTGTTATTACCATTTCCCATTCTATTATACTCAATTTTTTTTAAAGATATTTATATGAAAACATGACATTATTTCTCTCTTAGTTAGAGGTCATGTTTTATTTTAAAAACAATGTTTTAATAAAAAAATTTAAAATCATTTCGTGAATAAATTATCAAACAACTGTTCTTTTACCTATTTTGTCAATGAATTATTCTTGTTTTATTCTGAACGACAATTTTGTCTCTTTTTTACCATGGAAAAGGAATGTTATTTTTTTCCTTGATCAATATGCATGGATTTACCCATTATCATTATGTTAATTTATTTTGGAATTTTTAAATTTTTTATTTCAAAATAAATATTTTAAATTGGAATTTCATTGAAATTTTTTTCAAATGGTTTTTAATAATAAAAGGATATTTTCTTAAAGAATGTAAATTTTTAAAAATATATTTCTATAGTTTTTATATTAATCAAGGATAAAAATCCTTTATTTTAATCTACTATGGGTTCATTTTATTGATATGATCCTTATTTTTCATCTAGATGGTGTTATGAAGGATTTTTCCATGGATAGTATTCTCATTCACTTCCTTAAATCATTTTAGTCTCTATTAAATATTAAATTTCCTATGATCCTTTTACATTGCATTTTTACTAATTATCTATATTACCATTTCATGTATTTGATTATTTCCTGAACAATATACCATTTTAAATATATATTTTTTTAGAAACTTATTTGAATATTTGGGGAAATATTAAAAAATATGTATACATTTATTGAATACATATATCTGATAATTAAATTTTTTATCCAATATAAAGAATGATTCGGACATGTAATATATAGGTTGGGGTCCGGTTGATGTAATACAAATGAGATAATGAATGGTTAATGAAATTTTTGCAGTTTGGGGACCATTTAATGAATGCCCCATGATAAATCATTAGACTCATGGGATTAATTAGTTTTGAAAATTAGACAATTTTAAATTATCTCCCATTATTAAATGCATCATGTGGCTGGGAATCATGATATCTGAAAATTAATAATTTTACCTCATTTAGTTTTAGTTATTAATCTTCCATTTGATTTCGATTCGGCATATCTACAAATAAGTTAAATTTTCAGTTATTTACAAGGAATGTATTACAGTTTCTTTCCTTACCTTATCTATTTTTCCTTATCAAGTTATTATAATGGATTATGATTCTAGATATTACATTTCCATATTGTTTAGTCATTTTTATTTAGTTAATTTATTACATGGCATGTCATTTCCGTTATTTCAAATTATATATTGAGTAATCTCATTTATTTTTGGTTTTTTCTCCTGTATTTTTTCCTTAATAAGCATTTTATGTCACCCATTTTATGTTTCTTTCCCTATTAATATAAGAATCATACTAGGAATGATATGTAGGAATTTAATATATGGATATAGTTAACCTAGAAGATACCTATTTAGAAAAGATAAAAAGTTATGTTATAATTATTTTAGTAATTTTTAAATCTAGACTCATTTATGTATCTGGATTACCATGAATACAAAAATGATGGTTCTTTTAGGCATCAATAATTATAATCCTGACAATGTAATTAGTATCAGACATTGGATTCTGGATCTCTATGTAGGGTCTCTACAATACATTTCCCAATAGGTTCTTTGAATAATCATTATATATGATGAATAATTTCCCAAATTTTTTATCGTAAGTTCTCTGTAAGGATATTCCTCTTTTTAATTTTTACAAATCTCACATGAATTCATTATGCAAGAAAAACATAAAACCATTCTATTTCATTAATGTTACCAAGATTCAAAATTTCAAGATGTTTAACATAATTCATCGGTAATAGAATGATCGTCCAAGGAAATAATGTCTATCTATTTTAGATGATTTTACAGGCCACTCATCAATTGAAATGGTCATAGAAAAATCCAATATATAGTATTTCTGATAATAACATTACCAATGAAGGTTACATATTCTCTCAAGAAAACACATTGACTATACATTTCTCATAGATTATCTTATTGTGAAGACATTATAATTTTATTCAAATGATAATCAGGTTCATTCATGATATTTTCTTATATTTGAATATTATATATAGATATAACAAAGTCATTTTAAAGTAATCTATTGAGATTCTATTCCTCATATCGAGGAATATTAATAGAGAGTTATTATATATAAATGGAATCAATATGAACTTAAAGTTTCCATACCAAATTTTAAAGTAAATCATTGAAATATCTTACTTCTTAAACATTAATTGGTCATATTATTACAAAATTTCCACCATAGTGAATAATATATCCAAAATTATTGATCAAATATGTCATCAGTCCATGGAAGGTGACACTTTTAACTTCTATTATTTTGTTGAGTTCATGGAAATCAATACATTGAGCATTGTGGATTCCTTCATACTGATATATATAACCAAAACATCCCATGGTAAATATACTATGAAAATAATTCTTTTTTCCAGATTATCATATAGTTTCTTCATCAGTTCATCATACTATATAAAATCCATTTTGTATGGATTCTTAAAAATTTAAAAAAATATCCTAGTATAAGATCAAAAAATATTTATATATCTCATTTAGGTGGAGGTCCATAATACCATTTTGGAAATAAATTAGTTTAGTCCAATACAATAGGAATATCTTGAGTTGGGAATATACATTTTGGATGAATAATTTGATTTTGATAAGATTTATCATGAGAATAAAATATCCATATGTGAAAATAGTATTCTAATGTAGATTCATCAACATCTTTATTCATAAATTTTTTTGATGACATGGATTTTAAAGAGTTATTTCTTTCTCACAACAATTGAAGGTGGTTTATATAAAGATAGACAAATAATTCAAATTATTTAATCAATTCCCATTATATTAATTATAAAACATCTTTAATTGATGTTAAATACAGAAAAATTAATTAGAGAGGAGTTATATACCCGAGATTCAATAATTTCATAGTATTTTATTCACAAATAATTATCAACCTCCATGTAATGAGTTGAGTATTGATTAATTTAAAAAAACAATAAATATATGAAAAATTGTGTAGGACCGAAATAAAATTGTATATTTTTTATTCATGAATGAGTAAAAAGAATTCCTATGTCCTCCTAGGTTTTGAAATTGGCCTCAATAGTTGTGATAAAATATTCCCATTACTTCTCTCTATGGTAGGGATGTTATTATAGTTCATTGTCTTTAAAAAACAAGGATTATGGAATTAACTCACAAAATTCTTGAATCCTCGGTTGATAAAACAATGGAATACAGGTAGTGTGTTTATGTGAACCTTATTATCCTTTATTTAATTAGTGGTATTTCTCATTTGCCTTTGTAATTGAATAAAATCAATTACATATTTTCCAAACATAAAAAATATCTTCTCTAAATTAATATAGATTCCTAGATACATTTTCCGACAATTTTTACATTTGATGAATTGGGTTTTCAACCTCCAGGGAATTTATCTACTTATTCTAAATAATATGTCACAAATTTATTCTTTTTATCCCCATAGCCACAATTACAATTGTATTAAAAAAATTTCATCTTGGCATTCAGTGAAATAATAGAATATAACTCCACAAATATCACGGTCTCTAAACTCTAATGAAGTTCATAGAAACAAATTTAAACCACTAAATACATTTTCTATCATTATTTTTTTGTTGACAAAAAATTCATATGCCTGGGCTGGAATCATTTTTATGCTTTCTTAATACACCCCAATAAACTAATAATTCATTTTATTCAGTCCAAATAACACCCTCTCCATTATAATATGTGTGCAAAAAAATATTCTTAGTGAAATATATTTATTTTAATCCTTGTTTTTCCATGGAATCCATTTTATCCATGAGATTCATGTTCATAATAAATGTCTACAACTGATCAAGTTCCCCCTATTAGTGATAAACATCCATTATTCTATTATCTAGTTCTCATAATTGGAGGAAATTAAATATCCATGATAATAATGAAATACATTATTCTATGATGACGGGAAAAAATACCCACAAATGGTAGGAGGCCGTTATTACATAAACAACTCGATCAAAAAATCAATTTTCATTGGGAAATGTAGAGTTACACGTAATTTATGTTATTAAATATTATGTGGGGTAGTTGGTCCAATACTCCCTTGGAGCTCCCAAATCCTAATCCCATCAAATTAGTTTTATCATTCGAGAATTCATTGCCTAGGCCATCATAAAAGTTTTTGGCACACCATATTTTTTTTCCTACAATAAAATAAGGGAATACAAATTTAGTGTCGAGAATATATAAACTAAAATTCTTATAAAAATGTATAATTAATACATTGAATTAAGATCATATAATTGACTTGTAAAACCCATGATATGATTCTCTAGGCATAAATCATGTTTATCCATGTAAATTTTCATGTTATCATATCTAACATAAAAATTAATCAATAAATGTCATAATGGTTTATAATGAACTTATTTATTTTTACAATAAATGTCCCTTGGTATTTTCAATCAATGTGTAAATCAAGGCCTCATTGTCATGAACAAGGTTCTACTTGAGATAATAGCCAACTTATCTTATTTTTTTTTAAACCTGGGTTGTAATATGACATAGCCACATCCATATATATTATTTTGAAATGATTGAAATTACATGGAATCCACTTTTAATATATTTCACGATAATTTTAGGATATTATCTTATAAATATACATATCACATTGGTTATCACTAATTTATTCTCCAATAAAATAAAAAATAGATCCTTACATGATATAATTTGTATAGTCTTAATGAATATATATATATATATAATTATATATCATTAAAAATAAATATCTAACTAAGGGATCCTAAAGAATGAAAACCTTAGTGTATATGGAAGACTAAAATTACAATACAAAAAAAATTAACTCAACTAAAATTGATATATTTTATATCAATATTGAGATATAAATTCCATATGTTCTCTTGAATTTACATAAGAAATCTTGGGAAATATATATACCTAATGAATGTTATAAAAATCATAATAAGAATATATACTAGAGAAAGAAGCATAAAATATGTGTCAAAAGGAATAACATTATATCATAAAAATAAATTTATAGGGATATTTATATGGAAGGACAAAATAAAAAATATTAAATAAAATTCTCTTGGATACATTTTAATGTGGTAATAACCTAAAATGTGACATAATCATGTTCAATGGAAAACACCCAAGACAATATCTCATTGTATAAATTGTAAAATAATGGAATAATATTATTACATAATCCCATAAATATCATCAAATTGGAGAAATCATTATCTAATTATTTGGAGTAATACATTTCCAAACCCATAAAAACAATACATTCTTACATGTCACAAAAATGGATGTAAATTTTTGGCATATACATATGAATTACCTATGGAAGATATTTTTTCAATAATCGTGTCTTATAACCACAAAAAATTTCACATCACAATAGATTACGTTAAATATGGGATTAAAACACTCAGGTTTATTCTATATCTAAATAATTAATCATATTTCATGGAAATAAGTCCATGTGAATTTATAGAAAAAAAAATTAGCAGATAAATTATTTGGGAAATATTTCTATTATGCATGGTTCTATGAAAAATGTTAATGAATCATTAAAGAGGGAAATGGAATAATAATTTTAATAAAATAATTTTTTTTTGATTTTGGTTTTATATAATAAATTATTATCTTTTTAAATTATTGGATGGATAAAAACAATTATTAATTATTAGATGACATGAGGAAAATAAAATAAAGGAGTTCTCTTTATTAGAATTTTATTCATGAAATAATTTTATAATAGAACCTTTAAAAAATGTATACCCACTTCATGAAATGATAATTTAATTTATATATATTTTTGTGAGAAAAATGACGAAAATATAGAAGACGTAAATATGAATATTTTTTTGGGAATGTTAGGTAAGAGAGAGAATGTTTTTCCAAATGAAAATATGATGGTTCAGAGAGATCCCTTAATTAAAATTCCAAAATCATTATATTATATCATATAACATCCTTATTAATAAATTTATAAGAATTAGTTAAAATATTAGATTTATTTTTAGGGACACATTTTATTTACTGTAATTTTATTATTTATATTTAAAACCATTTCATTGTGATATATTGTCTAATTTCATTATTCTTATGGATAATTATTTTTTGTTCAATGGTCAGATAACATTTTAAAAATCATTTATGTTATTCTGAAATGATAAAAACAATACTTGATTGTATGAAATTATATTAACTTCTTTATATAAAAATCAATTATCAAATGTACCAATATAAGTTTCAATATAGTTAAATATTATTTTTTAAAAAAATATAATTTTATATGATTAGTTCATTTTGTAGATTTTACTGACCATCCTAAACATGATTTATTTTATTTAATATTATGGATATATATTCATTCCAAAAATGAAATAATTTATTTAATACATATTGTGATCACATTCAATCATTATAATGTATATAAAATATTCTATGATGGAGATAAAAAATATTGTGTTTTTCATAGTGGTGGTGAACCAACCATATTACAGACAACATTTTCTTTTACAAAAAATATAATGTAGTGAAAAGTAAAAATATTCTTTTAAAACAATGAGATTGTATTAAATATATAATACTTAAAACATTATAACATTTTAATGATGATGTTGACGAGAAATTAAAATATGAAAATAAATTTCATGAGAATATTTGATAACATTACAACATTATTATCATATATCATTAACAAGACTGTATACCCTGGAACACTAATAACTAGTTTAGAACAGACAGGGGATAAAGGGGTTTCCCAATCCCCATATATTGGAAAAAATAACATGGAATCATTAAAAATTTATGTGGGAATGAATTTTTCACCACTTCCAAGAGTCCCTTTCACTTTTTTATAAATAACATAATAATTTCTATAAATATGTTAAGGAAAATATAGTGTGTGGGATTTAAATCTCATTAAGGTATCAATAATAGATCCATAAAGAAAACCATATTTATTTATCATTTATTATATAAATGTTAATAAAAAATTTCCTGGAGATTCATTTTCCTAGTTTAAACAAAAATATGTTTTCATTCTAATACATGATATATAAATCAAAAAATCATTCAAAATTGATTAAATGGACATTTTGTATAATTTTTTTATAAATATTTTGAAATGAATAAAATATTTCCAAAATTTAATTACATTCATATATATTGAAATAACTCATAGCACCATAGTTAAATTACTTTGGGTAGGTTATTAAATTCATATAGGTTCCCCACACATCTCATCAGAGATTAAAACTCATATAATGTGTGTATACACAATAAAAAACCTAACAGGGGAAGCCATTATATGAAATAAATCTACACCCCAATAGGGAAACTCATCACATTCATCTTAAGTCGACTTGGATTAGTAAGCCTTTTCATCATAAATACAATAATAGAAGATTGAAATCCCATCATGGTAGTCCCAAACACCGACTAATTACATAGGATCCCAAATGTAGCAATCAGAAAAAAAAATCAAATTATAAATTATAATTTCTAAACATTTCAAAATATTATTTTATATTTTCAATTTTCAACACGCCTATCTCTTTTCAAAACCAAATCATTGGTTTTTATTCATTATTTTTATGTCATCTCATCAATATCATCATCAAATAATTTCATCATCATGTTTTCAAAATTAGTCAATCATTTTACACAAAATCACACAATAATATCAGTTTCATTGAAATTATTTTTTCTCTAATATCATGCCCATTCCGAATCAAAGATAAAATCCTCTTAAAACTATGCTTATATATCACCTAAAACCTCATTTAAATTTAATCAAGAAATTAAAGGTGGCTGTCATAGGAAATGTAAATATGGAACCAAGTACACCTAAATCAATGGATTGTAATGAAAAAAACACTACATGTAACAATATTGAAAAAAGGCATGAAATATCATAGAAAAAACCTATAATCATGAACCAATGTAATAGAGTTTAGATCTATCAATTACATGATTCTATATAATAATCTAATGACGAGAGAAGAATGTATAAGGAGAAACCACATGATAGGATTTCCACTTAACTAGATGAATTCTAATGACATCATCACCAATTAAATCAATAAAGAAATTGGTTTCAAAATGTAAAAATCAATAATTTTGTGGTTCTGAATATGAAAAAAACATCTATTGGTCAAGTTGTACAATTAGACACATAAAATGGGGGTCTATAACTTTAAATTATAATTTTTTATAAATTTAAACAACAACACATGGTTTCCTTGGTACGACTATATGGTTAAAAAAACATTGCGTCCTAACTATATTCCCATACTAGATATATAGATGGGGTATATAGAATTGCTGTATATTATTACTAATATCGTGCCAACTGTGAAACCCCTTATAGTTTTAGGGTGCATTGTTTGGAGGGTCTAGAAACATGGTTTGAAAAAAAATTCACCCCATTCCAATGTAATACAATAGAGAGCATGATTTTTTTTTACCAAAATTCAAGATTTTTCTTAAACAAGGATAAAAATACACAAAAAAAAGGAATAAAAAAATTCCCCATGGTTTCTAGATGTCCATAAAATAATACCTAAATTGAAAGAGATAAAAAAATTAGCGAATAACATATAACATGTAAAATAATGTTACAACCTCCCAATAATTAAACATTATATCCCATTAAATACTTTCATGATAATTTCATAATATAGACATGAAGAAACTACTCTCCCATCATTTACCCTTTCTACCATGTCGCATAAGAATGAAAGGTGTGCTTCTATAGCACACTGTCAAAATGTATAATCCTCACTTAATGTACATTTGGCTCCAAATCAATAGTCATGACTAGATTCTCAATAACAGATAAATCATACTGTACATCATGATGCTCCATTATCAAGATATTATATGGGATTGAAAGATATTTATGAAGCTATGATATATAGAATATATTATGTATCAAAATCAACTATGGTCGAAGTAATAAATGGTATGAATTTTTTTTTCACCCATAAACATCTTCAAATGTTTCCACAAACTAGGGTACATGCTTATATAGTTCCCCGAGCTATTCAGTACCAAAATGCAGTGAAATATGAAAAAAAATCAATAAATAAGAACTTTTAAAGGACTTATAATAATTTATAGATTATGATTTCTACCTACTATGTGTCATCAATATAGTGTGAATAATAATTGTACCATTGATGTCATATCTTTGGAAAATATCAGTATCGCCAATGAACTTTTACCAATCATTGACCAACACATTTTTGGATTGCAAGGATGACCATACAAGTCCTATAAACGATTCATTGAATTTATGAATGTTAAATATTGTTACAAGAAATCTAACCCAATCAAAAATGGATGCACCAAGATCCATCATAGACCTGAAAAAAAGGAAATGAAAATTTCCTCAAGAATATGTATAGCTCATTCAATCTGGACATCTTTCTGTGGATGATATTCTATGATAAAATTTATATGATATACCTATTCATCCTATTTTCCTCTAAAAAATTGATAAGTAAAACTACTATCCCTTTTAGATAATATATAATTACTTACACATTGAAATATAATAATGTATTTTTTATATATACATACAATGTCATCAACATTGGCCGTATCATGAATGTGAAATAAGTGATCCAATATTATTTACAAATAATTAACAATACATATATCATTATTCAGTTATGTGGTATGTAGAAAACCAAAAAATGATTCCATTGAAATATCATCCCACTTCCAAATAGGAGATTGAAGTGGATTAGTATATCTCGAAGGTCTCTATTGATCTATATTGACCAGTTGACAAGTATAACAACGTGAAACAAAGTCAGGGATGTCCAATCTCATACCTAGCTACCAAAATTCTATCTGTATATAATAAAAAATATTTATGATTTATGGGTGCCCATATCACTAGTAATTATGAAAATATACAATTTAACCCTTCCTTATTGTCTAAGAACAATAAAAACAAATTCTAAAAAAACATGATGCCATCATAAGTGATCCTAAAATCACTGATGGTCTCTCCACCATAAAGAGAGTCTTTAATGCTATAGAATTCAACATCAAACTATTTTTCATAAATAATCATCTTGAAAATAGTATAATTCAATATATCAAATTCCACTAAAACCATGGCCTCCTTATATAATACTTTTAAATGAAATTATCCAAAATTATGCTACATGTTTTACTCATCAGATGATTATTTCATCGTTGGGGATATATTTTTTCCTTCTTAAAGAATCATTAATGACATTTAACTCTTGAGGGTTATAGGTAATGAAAAAATAAAAAGACTATTAGTAATCCACACAATTCTTATAAATAAGGTTCAAATAATTTTTGCAGAAGATATGAATCAGGATTTTTGAGATAAAAATTGAAACTATTTCTCAAAAAGGAAATTCCACAAACTCTTAAGTGCATGTATCACAGAATCATGTTTATGGTCATGGTTTTGTAATTATTCTTGTGTTACCTAATATTTTTAAAATTTTAGGCCGCTACATGATCACTATAGAATAGAATACATGCTAAACTAGAACTCCATGGGTTAAAAATAACACATATCCATATCTTGCCTCTAGTAGAGTCAACGATGGAAAAGAATTCTTATGAAATTTTAGTTAAGAAAATTAACCTTTTCCTCATTAATTCAATAAGAACATAAATACCTTTAAATTTAAATCATTCATAAGTGAATAAAATTTTAGAAATCGATTACAAATTAGTGATAATACTCCCACTAATCTCGAGATTCCCAAAACCACTGTGGTTACTATAAATTCATGAAATCATTCAAGTTATCATGATCAACTGAAATACCATGTTTAGTAATAATGTTTCCTATGAACATAAAATACAAAATTCATAAAACATATTTTTTATAGAATGTAATGTAGTCGATGACTTCCCAAAATTTCCAAAACACCTCATAGATGATGGAGATGATCCAACTATGTCATAGAGTAAAACAAGATGTAATCCAAAATTACCACCATGAAAGTATCAATATTCTCATGAAAGATACTATTTGTAAACTCCATAAATAATTAAAGAGAATTATTTAGAAAAAAGTAGCATGAAAATGTTCTCATAAAAAAAATAAATTCTCCAAATGGGATGTTTTGAAATTAATCCACAACTCCTTATAAGGTAATGGGAATACCTCATGGTCGATATCTAATAATATCATGAAATGAAGATATCTTATCAACAATTGAATTAATTTCAATCGCACTTGGTAAGATGGAAATAATTTAGCGGATAATCATGCCACCTAGGATGAAAAATTCATTGAATTCATATGTTCTCCTAACAGTTATTTCTTTAAACCCGAGGGTGTGTCTTTAATCTGAGGGGATGCCCTCAGCCTGCACTACTTCAAAACTCCTCAGTCCATTGTTTACTTTATTGTTAATTCCATTCATCCTTCACCAAAAATGGACACGAAGATGATGACAAATCATTATGAACCATGTCATATTATATCCAAGGTTCTTCACTAATGGAAATTGCTTATAGTTTGGGTTTTTTTCAAGCTGTACATCGATGTTCATGGAGTTTGCATAGAATGTGGTATTACAATTTAATCTAAAAACAATGTTTATGGTGTCATCATATCCCATTGTATTGATAATATTTGTTCCTCAATATTTAATGTTTTTTTGGAAAATTTATTTTTTTAGTAAAAAATACTTCATGGATAAAAACACAGTTTTCATAAACTACAACGAGTGTACACATAATGATGAAGGGAATCGATAAAGTTAGGATTTTCTACAGAGCCATGCTATACAAACTGCTATGTAAGGTACCATGACTACATTGGTAAAATAGTAGATGGGGTGTTTAAAATTTGTGGAATGGAAATAGTTCATAGAGGGTGTGTTGCTAGACGATTTGATGTGGTGGTACATTTTTGGATGTCATTGGCTACATTCTAGGAATAAAGGCACTACATAGATCATGGGGGAAAAATGATTCATCAAAGAAGCACATCATAAGGTGAAGGTAGTAACACATTGGTGATATTACTGAATCAGATTAGTGATTTTTTGATCTATTTTCCAATATTAGGTCCGCTAATTCCTTTATTCTCATGATTTATTTGGATTAGAAAACATCCTTTCCCTAAGAAGAATTTATAAATGTCACAATTGGTATGTGGGGAAACAATTCTATGATAGAGAATAGTTTAGGATGTATGATTTCACAAAGATTGATTGATTCATTGGAAAAGATTGTGGATGGATGAGTATATTGAATTATTCTGAAAAGGGAATGGAGTACATGGAGGTAAAGGTATTCCATGGAATAGGCAACAATTTTTAATAATAAGATAGTCCCTATAATAAGTATATGGTTGAGAGGGCGAAAAGAGTCCCCAGAAGAGAGGAAAACCACGAAAGAAGTATCCATTCAAGAAATAGGGATGGTTCACATAAGGAGAGGTGGTTCAAAAAGCACTCATTCCACATGGTGAAAATCAGTTTCTGTAGCAATCAAGATATATTGAAGAGGATTTACGAAAGTGTGCAAAGGCTCCAATAGTTCACGAATGCATATTTTAACAAGGAAAGAGTTTATAGAAAAGTTAATTTTATATATGGGTAAAAATGGTACTTCTAAATTGAATCTATATAAAGATGACGTAATGATCCAAAAACAGTTATTACTGAAAATTCCTCTTAATATAATTAAATATCTTATTATGTTAAATGGTTATATAAAACATATAAACTTCCATGTTTTTATGTTTTTGTATTTTAATATACCATTAAAAATTTTGACCGTTACTTATATAGCCATTGAGCAACGATAACATGATTAGTATAAATATAAGGCTTTAAAAAATCCAATTTTCTCAGTCCAAGGAAGAGATGGCCTCATCCCGTAGAATTTCTCCATAATAAGACCATTTATCGGAGAACATAATGTAGGTAGCATCACTGGGATTCCCTCACGACCAAGCCCCTGCTGATCATCATCATGTTAGGCTTGAACGAAACCTCCTACGGGAGAAGTATACGTTAATAATGATTAGAATGTGAGAAATGTTATCCAATCCATCGAAAGAGTCTGTCACGATCACACACCTTACCCTTAGGTCATATGCAGGTTTCCAAAGGGTTTATGTAACAAGACACTAGAACATTGATTATGGGCATTATTTTTGTATAGAATTATTAATATACATTCATTTTATTATTGTTACATTGTAAATAGATTTTAATGCACAGATAGTATTTTATAGTTACTAATCCATTAAGAAATCTATTTTGATTAATTAATATATTTTTGAATTAAATAATATTTTAATAAAATATTGTTACTCAATTACTTTTTATCATATATAAATCATCATATAATTATTATGAAAAAAATTATAATTTTTATTATGTTTAGAAATATGTTTTTGTCAAAACCATTGAATTTATGATAAATGTCGATTTATATATTAAAATAAAAAATTTACAAATTAATAAAATTATATACATAAAATGATTTATTTGGAGTCATGACATCAAAATTATCCAATGGAGAAATTTTCATAATTTTCTGAGATAGTAAATTTTGTGGGTAATAAAGAAATATCATTTAAATATATAATATGTTTTATGAAATCATAATGACACCATAGTTATGTAAAAAAACAATATAAATTGGTTGTTTGGACAATATATTTTTTAAAATTAATATAATGTGATTTATGGTATGTTTTTTTATTTTTAAATGATTTATTGGATCCTCCAAAACATATAAACCATTTAGACATTTTAAAATGATTTCCTTCAGATTGTGACTCACCTCCACATAATCAAGCTTACTATTTTTTTAATTTCGGCCAGTGTACTTATAAAATAATTTTATTTCACTCCCCTTTTGAAAAAACCATGAGCATATACAATGGCTTGGTTTTTTGTTTTGATTAGTTTAATCTCTGGTGTCCAATACCTTAATAATAATGATTTCTCTCTCCTTTCAAATATAAACCCACCCAAGATCAAAATTATATTCCTTAAGAACCTTTGGAGATCAACCAAAATATGAACTCCTCTCTCTATAATCCTACAAAGGTGCCCCAACTCCCATGAAACTCTCTAATGCCTCTCCCAAACCATTGGGATCACACTTCCATCTAAGGGATTTCATCCATTCTCTATTTTTGTCCCAATTTCATTACGTTTTTATACCATTTTTTCAATTAAAAATGTTTTAATATGATTTAAAATCTCCACCATACTTCCCTACTTAATTTTTATTAATAATATACCTCTTTATCTCTCATTAATTCCTCCCATGTACACATTTTACCATGCCCGAATTTGGTAAGGAATTTCTTCTCCCCATTTACATTCAAGAAATTATTTTGTATTACGAATATAAATTCCATTATATATGTTGGGAAATGTTTATAAATTACCCACTTACTATAAATTTCATGTAAATATGATGAGACCTCCAATTCCCTCTCATCAACAATTTAATGAATCATTATGTCACATCGTTATGGTGCCGAAATTTCACATCGATTTTACAAACCAAAGTCATTGTGTAGTGAATACCATTCCCATTTCTATATCAAGGGTCTTCACATTTATGAACATTTTATTATTTATTATATAGTTTCATGTATTTATTCCACAATCCTTTATCATCGATAAATTATTACAGTTTTTGTATCCATGTTGTATGATCTATGTGGAACACTTATGCATGAAATGAAATGATTAAGATGGGAGTGCTCAGATAGCGCTCCAATGCATTAGGTAAATATTATTATCAGGATAACTCATGTGAAATAGGGGTTTACAATTTATTATTTATGTTATATGAGGTTTACACATTCTCTATGCTCAATGGGCCTTAGATCGTGCTAATATCATGTTAAATGTTTTTTCCACATTTCCATGTCATGATAATCATGTTATATAATGATTTTATGTACATATTTCTATTATAATACATTGATATTACTATTACCTAACAAGAAAAGTGTTATTCATTTTATTCATTTTTACTCCTTTACATGGCTTTGTAGCTCACCCTTTTCTTTTTCATGTCCTCAGTTTATCCCATGCAATGTTACATATGAAGGAATGTGTTGGGTCATGTAAAATAAGATTTCAATAATGAAGTTTATTTCATGTTTTTAGTTGTTATGTAATGTTCCTAATCTCCAAATATATTATTTCACTCATATGAAGGGGTATACATGTCCATTAACCATGTGTGGATTCCTCTTAAGGTAGTGGGATTGGGGGAGCTGAGGAATGTGATCTGAGTGAAACAATGTTCTATCCCTAAAATCTTGTAAACGCACACTTCCTAGAATATAATGAATGTTTACAAACATAAATATTCCATATAAAGTGCATATTATTTTTTATAGGTGTGACTGAAACACTATTGGTGTATTTTTTCTTAGACTATCCATAAGTTTTCAACCATGTAAAATTGTATTGTTATCTCATTGCATGTGACTACATTTTATTTCACATACTCAACATACAATTTTTAAAGGTTACAACCACTATTTCAATAAGTCCCATAATTTTATTAAGGAAAATGTTACACCCTGATCCCCCATCCCCTATTAGGGTATTCTGGGGTTCTACAAGAGGTATAGACCTGATAGATTGCAGGTTTTAAATCTATCCTAAATTTATATCATGGATAACATAGTAAATGTCTGAGGAGTACCTCTATTTTATGGAATAAACATTATGATATGATAGAATATGATGAGTTCTAATCTATGATCTCTTGTAGTGGATGTACTCTTCACTATCACACAAGGTAATCGGGTTAAAAATGAAACATGATATTTTATGACCAAAACATACCAAACAATGCTTTATGTAATTACCAAATAATAGAATTACATTACTAATTTTATATCTAATCTAATCTAACTGAATGTTATGATATTCACATCATCCATGACTATGTGGGAAAACCATGAAAATATATATGAAAGAGAAAAAAAAAGTGAAGGAGGAAACCCACCATGATTTGAAAAAAGTTTTGATGTTTTGAAGATGAATCCTGGTGAAAATTGATATACCTTATTTAATCATATTACATTATTCATAGGATCAATTTTAGAACATGGTGAAGAGATCCAAGAAGTTGAAATTTAGAATTAAATATTTAGAATTCTTGTACAACTATACAATCAAAAATTATCACCCCTTCCTGAAAAGAATCATTCTAAAAATTCATTGAATGATCTGATAAGCAATAATGTGGCATATGAGAAGATTATCAATCCAACAGATGAAATAAATTGTGTACTAAATGAAATGTATTTCGAATCCATGAGAAAAATGAGGTGACTAGAGAAAATGTTTAAGAATACAATGAGGAATAATTATTTCTTTAAATATTGATTATGAAATTCATGAGTAGAAAAAGGATATTTGAATTTATTCAACAATTCAAATGTTTTCATTATGGTAGAGTAGTGAATATTTCTTCATGGTGCTTAAGAATGTTCCAATATGAAGAAAGTGTTGTTGAAATTGTGAAAAAAACATCAAAAAAGGTTCTCTCAGAAGGGGGACATTAAATATAGAATGAAATTATAGAGGATGAGTTTTGTTATTGAGGAAGAAGATGATGATAATGAATTCATTGAGGAATAAACACTATATTATAAATCTGGAACACAAGATTCGATGATGGGTATATTTGAAATTTCAAATCCATCAAAATATATATCCATAGATAATCAAAAGATTTATGATGATGATCTCAATTTCAAACCTATGTATTATTTTGTTAAGAATGATAATAAATGTAACAGAGGAAAAAAGTTGAGAGTACCTTTGGAAGATTTATCTGGATATGTTGATCAACATGTTGTTAAAATTGAATGAAGGAAATAAGTTGTGAGTGAACAATCAACAACCATTGAAAGCACATAATATTTAGTGGATTTGATGTTTAAAATCAAAAATATTGGTGACGGTCCTAAATGAACATACATATAGATTGGAGAAGAAGTCCCAGACTACAGAGGATCTTGAATAATAAGTTTTTACTCAAATGAGTATACAATGATGTGAATTGAATTTAATACAAATAAGTAAGATATTAGGTTTTGTAAGAATCATAGATGATGATCTACAAGAGATTTCTCCGTGGAGTTATAATTAAGGAGAAATTGTTTTTAATGATCAATGACTCAATTAAATGAAAATAGTGGAATTTGCTGTAAAGACGAAACATCAATGATATGAAATAATATAAACCAATGAAAAGGGAAATAAAAAGATGAAAATATCAAAATGTGAACTGAAGTCCTAACAAAGAGAGCCTAAAATAAAATTTAAAGGAGATATAAATAATATCCACAATTTTCCCAATATAAATGGTAGTCGAACTATTTTCCCAAGGAATGAGACAAGGGGTGGAATAGAAGCAAGGAAACATTTACTCTAATGAAATTCCAAGAAGACTGAAGAAGCTATTAGATTGGGAGATTATCTAGGAAGACAATAATGGAAAAACAATTCATATCATACTTCTCATAAAATAAATAACTTCCAGTGATATTTTTTGCATCGTCATAACTTTGGACATAAATTTATTTATTTAAGATGGAAGAATTTCATGGATAATTCATATTGAACATAGTGAGAAGACTATAATCATCAACCACATGATGCTACTACTACAAACTGGTTTTCTCCACATGATGAATTATATGAGTACGATGAACATTTTTACATGGAATTGTGATTTAAATGGACATATTTATCCTTCACTAAATCAAATAACTCATGGACGAGAAATAAGAATATTGGAAAATCCAACCTTCAAGTACTATACATAAATGATAAGAAGATTATAAAAACATGGATTCCTGATCGCAAATGCACATCCCATATGATGGGAAATAAAAAATTACCACCCAATGTCATGAAAATGGTTGAATGAAAAGTATGGTATTGTAATGATGGTGAAATTAATATCAACGAGAGTGTAATTATTGAACTGACTAATAGAGAGGAGGAGAAAATTGATTCTCTTTATGAGGATGGTCAAGGTCACAATCTCCTAAGTTTGGTCCATCTATGTGAATTAGGACGGAGGCTGAAATTTAATATAATTGGGTACACTATAAGCAGATATATAGGTACAAAAATTATCAAAGGATATAGAACAAATGGAAAATTATTTCATATTGATTGAAATGAGCGTATTTTCTATATACAGTTGATGAAAAGAACAATATGTTGTGACATAGGTTGGGTCACATTAATGAACAAGACATGAAAAAATATAAAATATGAATATAGTCACATATATCCACAAACTGAAGAAAAAATGGCAAAATAATTTTTATTATTTCTTATGAGGGAATTATTTTTTCATTTTATATACTTAAAAGATGAAAATGGATTCATATATTATTTATTACATCCATACATATGTAAGTGGTCAAATAAATGTTCTTATAACATATAGAGAAAGGTGTTTTGTACTTCTAATTTATGATTATAAAAAAATTTCTGGAATGATGGTTGTACGAAGGAAATAGAATGTGCTTCATATCATGAAAATATATCATCGAATAGATGAGAATGATATCGGATAGACAATCACTTTTTTGGGTTTGAAAAAGACGGGGAATACACAACCATTGAGTTTTAAAAATACCTAATAACATGGAATACAAAAAGTAGTGGCTACTGTGAGATCCCAAATGTAAAATGGAGTTGTTTGTCACAAGAATAATCATGTGAACAATATAGCCATAATTATGATGATTCATATTTGTATTTATATCCAATACTAGAAAGAGGTTTTTTACGTTTTGGTGTATATTCGAAACCAAACAAGGATTCTAATGGGAGAAATAAAGACACAATATGAGTTATGGCGTTAAAGTAATATTTCTTTGAATTATTTTCATATTTTATATGTAAATGTTTTTTCAAAAACAAAGTAGGAATTCCAAGAAAGTATGGTGATATTGTGGATGAAGGAATAATCCTCATAGATTCAATAAATATTATATCATACAAATGATTCAATAATCATCATTAAAATTGTGGAATTATGTGATGTATTAATCAATGATGCCAAAACCACATCTTCCTCAAATAATTATTATGTTGATGAAATTTATGATGAAGAAGATTGTGGACATAGATTAAACCCAAATATAGAAATACATGAAGGAATTAAGTACATTGAAGAGTCACATCATGATGTTGACTGAAGAAGAATCAGAGGAGGAAACTATGGTAGGGGAAAATTCTTCTGAAACTCAGATGATAAATGGAAGAGTACAAATTGATCCATCCAACATCATTAGGGATTATACAACTCCCACATAGACAACAAGAATGGTGAATGATGAAGAATATTCCTTCAGATCGGTTGTGTAACCATCATCATTTATGGATTCTATAATTGATAAATCAATGGTTGAATGTATGGATGGATATTTAGATAAGATCTAAACAAAAAAACTATGGGATCTAGTTAACAGACCTAAAAATCAGAATGTGATTGGTATGAATTTTATTTCTAAAAATAATTTTTAAGAGCAAGGAAATGTGATCTTAAATAATGTAAGATAGGTGTGTAATGGACATTTACATATTTATGGTGTTGATGCTAAATAAACATTTTCTCTCATTTCTATACTTGAGTAAATCAATGTTATTCATTCCATGGTAAATAAATGTGGATAAAAAGTGTATCAAATATATGTCAAATCGTATTTATTAAATGATTCTCCCAAAAAATAATTCTACATTGAACAAACACATGGTTTTTGATTTGGTAAGGATGAAATGATGGTTTTCATATTAATAAATTAACATTATGATTTGACATAGGCACCAGAAGCATTGTATAGTTAAATAGATTCTTATATAATGAAGATATAATTTTAAATAGGATGAGTGGATCAAAATTTCAATGTGAATAATTCTCAGTAAGAATAGTTCATAGTTGTCACGACCCATCCCCTCCAGCATGTGCCATGACTACCCCAATCCCGCCTTCCATAGGCCAGGTGCTGGAGACATCCACCGAAGGCATATTCCCTAAAACATGGAAGGCATTGCCTTTATAACATGTAACACACACAACCAAACACACAACAAGATATGAACTCAAGTAAACTTAATTGTAAACAGAGTGAGTACTGTAGCTAAAAGGGTCCAGAAAACAAGCACAACTGGAAAGTACATGGAAAACAGGAATGTACAATACAACTGAATGTACAGGTAACTGGAACAGCTCCTGTGATCACCCTCGATGGATCCTACCTAAATGGTAGGTATAGCTCTCGATCAGTCCTCTCTGCAGTATGCCTCATCTAGGTCCACCTCCAACCTACATCTAGTCCTGATACCCTCGTCCTTAGTCAGTGTTGTCCGTCATCTTCATCCAATACTAAAAGGTGCCGGTATAGCCCGTGCAAGGGTGTCTATAATGATACTATATAGCGACCGTGAGACCCTCATGATCCCACAAAATCCACCAAGGATTAACAAAAAATATGCAATCAACAGATAACCATACTTAGGTATAAGCCCAAACATTTACCTATGTTATTAACTAAACAATTTCCATCATGAGGAAACACATAGGTATTGACTCAGCTCACACCATATATAACATAGGTACAACAGTAGAGATGATTATATATAACTACTAAATCAACTTACTCTTTTAATATGCTCTTCTGTTAACCTGCACGAAATTTCATGGAGCTGACACACACAAGATCGCTGGAGCTGACCAACACATCATCACTAAGAGATGACCCACACAGGATCCCTCGGAGCTGACCCACGCAGGATCTCTAGGAGCTGACTCACAAAGGATCGCTCGGTGCTTATTCACATAGGATCTCTTTAACCTGACCCACACTTGATCACTAGAGTGGACCCACACATGATCTCTAGGTGCTGAATCACATAGGATCCTTGGAGATTACCCACACATGATCACTAGGATATGACCCACAAGGGATCACATAGAGATGACCCACACATGATCTCTAGAGCTATACCATAGAGGATCTTTTGGAGATGACCCACAAAATATCTCTAGGACAAAAACTCTTCTCATAACAGCCAGATACTAGGTTTCCGCACTACGCTAGATCATCCACGGGTGAGTCTTCTCCCCAAGGCACCGATCAATTATCAAAATGCCATGATTTCCCAAAAATATGTATGTCAAAATTTCAAAACATCATACAGGTCTCAATGCAATAGATAGTGCGTCAATTGTACACCCGCTCTGTAAGATATTAGCCTATTAGTCCTGAGGGCCCAGTTTGATTCATGCTCGATCCAACACATTTGTTCCCCAACATTATACAAAACAGTAGTGGGGTATACCAATGGGACCATCTCTCTCCAAGGTTTCTAGAGCTGCTGACGATTCTTCAAATATATTTCTATGGACAATGTAATTTCAAAAAGTTAAGTATAGTTTTATATCATGTCCGGGATTGGTTTGACCCAGTCAGAACAAACTTACCCGTCATGGCCTGGGTCGACCAGTTTCAGGTCGATCCGGCCCAACCCTCTCAGTCATGCCTCGACCGTGGTGGGGCCTGACCCACTGGGCAGTCCAGTAGGCGGCGAGGGCCGCGAGGGCTACAAGGGGATGTAGAGGTCACATGGGTTCTGCGAGGGAGCGAGGTGGCTCGGCCCGACCTGGGGAGACTCGGACCGGAGGGTAGAGGCCGTTGGGTGGCTTGGCTTGGAGTACCATGAGGGAACAAGGCGGCTCAGCCCAGCCCGGGATGGCTCATCAAGGGCAGTTTGGTGGGAAGTGTGGCGGCAGATCAGACTGTAGCTTGGCATGGACGGTGGTGGCGGGTCGGCCCAAACGACGACCGCGGTTTGGCCCGGATGGCGAGGGCGGCTCATACCAAACGTCGGGGGCAGTTTTTCTTGGATGGTGGTGGCGGCTCAGGCGGTGGCTCAACTATGGATGGTTGTGGTGGTTCG
The DNA here is from genome assembly GCA_963277665.1 of Viscum album. Lineage (NCBI taxonomy): Eukaryota > Viridiplantae > Streptophyta > Magnoliopsida > Santalales > Viscaceae > Viscum > Viscum album. The sequence goes on along the minus strand of OY728161.1, from coordinate 526,356,514 downwards.
GGTAGTGAGGTTGTGGGCGGCATGGCACCAAGCCTTCGGCGGTGGCCGGTTTACCATGCCTCTCTTTTCGTTCGTCATCGTGGTGTACGCCACTTTCTTCTAACATGATGAACAAAATATGGAAGAACAATAGAGCGGTTGGGGCATGTTTTTTTGGCCCTCACCCTCCCCGTTAGAGCAGTACCAAGTGGATCAACAAAAACAGGAGTCCAGAACGAAAAACAATTAAAATTAATATGAATCATGGATCAACTCGTTTTTGTTGATTAACAATTTCCATTCTTTCCCTGAATGAGGAAAATTAAATGAGAGAATTCACGAATTTAATAATAACCCCTACCTAGGATTTTTCGTGGTCATTGGACCGATAATAAGTTGATTTTATCAAAGTTTGTCTCATCTTCCACACACCGCCAATCATGGGATCATGTGTCAGTTCATCATAGTCGAAGACATTCTTTGATGGAGGGTGTCCTGAAGAAGATATCAAAGTCGACATTCTTCTTTGGGGGAGCGTTCTTCCTGGAAGAAGTTTAATCCTCCAAGGGTTCCCCACTCATAATTTCACCCAAAAAATGAAAGAGTTGATAATATAATTAACATAAAACGAAATTATTTTGTCACAGTCACAAAAGATGGAAAAATTAATGTGGTTTGTTGGCATAATTAATGTGGTGTAAGAGAAAGAGGCTCATAAGAATTAAAGAGGGAGTCTAAAGGTTTCTATTCCATTAAGAGGGGTCGGGTAGTCCCCACCTCTAGTGATTCAAAATTGGGGGTTTATGATCGAGTGGTCCCCACCACAATAACCCACACATGGTTGGATTCATGAATAAAAATAAAATGTGAAGTAATTTGATTTTCATTTTCCCATGAAAATCCAAAAATCAATATTTCACCATCGACCTACTACCATCGAGGTGAAGGCATCCTTAAGAAAATATCAGCCCTTTGAGTTCAATGGTGACCTCAGACTTAAATTCTGAGCACTGGTTCAAATGTTTGAAATAGCTGCTCTCAAGTTTACTGAACGTACCTGAAATAATGTTCCGAAATTTATTTTGTCCACTCCTGGCCTTGAAATCACATTCCATCAAAATTCATGGAGTCATAAAATTCCCATATATTTTAAAAATAAATTACATGGAAATTCTGGGACATTACATTCTACCCACCTCAGGGATTTATGTCCCCATAATCCACGACTCAAAACTAGGAAAACAAGTGGGGGTATTGAGAACGCATCCGAGCCTCCCGCTCCCATGTGCTCTCCTGGGGGTTCTTGTGCTGCCAACGAACGTGAACCAGAGGTATCAACCACCCACGATGGACCTCCCCCTGTAGATCCCCAATATATAATGGAACCTCCATAAAATTCTCCCCATCATTTATTTCCATCTCTCTATGGTCGATAACACGGGAAGGGTCGTGCATGTATCTCCTTAGATGGGATACGTGGAAGATTCCATATACCTAGTGCAACTGAGGTGGATGATCTATTTGGTAAGCCACCTTGGAAACTCTACTGAGGATATAGAAGGGTCTAATGAATCTCAGAGACATCTTTCCGCATCGGCCAAATGTCAGAAAACCTCATCATGCTGCGACCCGTTGAAAGAGGTGGTCACAATTCTCGAAATCCAGAGGTCTTTGTATCTTGTCATCATACGATATATTCATATTCTGGGCAGTCTTCATTTTCTCCTAGAATATTTTCACATTCTCTATGGTAGCATGTACCATCTCATCTCCCACGAGTGTTGACTACCCTAGGTCAGTCCAGCAGAAAGATGATCTGCAAGGTTGCTCGTACAACACCTCAAAAGGTGCCATCCCAATGGTGGAGAGATATTTGTTGTTGTTGTATGCAAACTCTACCAAGGTAAATTTATCCTCCCATTTGTGACGAGCATCAATGACACAAGAATGAAACATGTCCTCGATGGTCTGAATGGTCCGCTCACTCTGGCCATCCATATGAGAATGGAAGGCGATGCTCTAATGACGATGTATCCCAAAAGCCTCTTGTAACTCATTCCATACCCGGGAAGTAAATCATGAGTCACGAATGGAGGCACTCTTCGCGGTTACTCCATGTAGACACGTAATGTCTTACACATAGAGGTGTCCAGAACTCTCTATTGAACCCTACTCTCTGATCGGTAGGATGTGGGCCGACTTGGTGAGTCGGTCGACGATAACCCAAATAGAGTCATGGCCTATGAAAGTATGTGGATTTCCTATCATGATGTCCATGGAAATCCCATCCCACTTCCACTATAGGGCCTCTAAATGCTAAACCAAGCCTGCTGGTACCTAACACTCTGCCTTATTTGCTGAAAAGTGAGGCATTTAGTGAAAAACTTTGCGACTAATTTCTTCATTCCTGATGACTAGTGCTATCATCAGAGATCCTTTTACATCTTCACCACACCTGGATGTACCACTAGTGGGGTTGTGTGGAATTCCCACGACCCTTCCTCTTGAAGTGATACTAGTACCATGCTATGTCCTCTGAATAGGATGATGTGATCCCCACCTTCCGAAAATCCAACATGTTCATACCCTGTGGATATCTGAACACGTCGAGCCTCGTAATCAGAATCCCCATGTTGTGCCTCCCTGACTCTCTAAAGAAGTGTGGGAGTGACTGTAAAAGACTGATGGGATGATTCCCTATCTCGATCCATAAAGGATAAATGCAATGCGGCTAGCTACTCCATGGCCTCATCTAGTAGTTGTATAACAGATATCTTGTTGAGTGCATCTGCTGAAACGTTCCGCTTCCCAGGAGTATAGACTATCTCGAAGTCATAGTCCTGGTGGAGCTCATGCCAATATCATTGTCTTTGGTTCAGGTCCTTCAAAGAGAAGATATACCTGAGACTCTTGTGATCCATGTAGACTATAAAATGTGCGCCCATCAGATAGTGTCGCAAAATCATTAAGGCGAAGACCACTGCTGCTAACTCCAGGTCACGGGTAGCATAGTTTGTCTCATGTTGTCTTAGCATTAGAGAACCATAAGCGATCACCACTCACTCCGATATCAGGACACATCCAAGCCCGGTCCCTGATTAATTGAAGTAGACTATGTACCCTACGCCCTCCTCCAGTAGCCTCATGATGGGTGCACTATTAAACCTCTGCCTCAGCTTTTGAAAACTATATTGGCATATCTCCGACCACATAATGGGTAGCCCATTCTTCATCAACACAGAAAGTGGTGATGCTTGTCTCGTGAAATATAGTAAAAATCTATGGTAGTATCCAACAAAACCTAGGAAACACCACACCTCTGTGACACTTCTGGGTGGCTCCCAAGAAAGTACCCTCTAAATCATTGCTGGATCCACTAATACTATAGAATCTACGATAACATGTCTCTGAAGGTGAACATCTTGAATCCATAAATGGAACTTCGAGATCATACCATAAATCTAGTTCTCTCAGAGTTTATCCAGTACTACCTATAAATGATAGGCATGATCTTCCTTAGTAGTCGAGTAGACCAGAATGTTGTCGATAAAGACTACTACAAAGAATCAAGTAATGGATGAAATATCATGTTCACGAGTCCCATGAACACAAATGGAGTGTTGTTTTCGCCGAATGTCATAACCAAAAACACATATTGGTCTTACCAACATCTGAAAGACGTATTCTGCACATCCTCATCTCGTACTCTGAGCTGGTTATAGCCCGATCTGAGGTCTATCTTCACGAACCACTGTGCTACCTTAATCTAATAAAAGAGGTCATTAATCCAAGGATGTGGTTACTTATTCTTAACAGTCACCTAATTCATGAGCCGATGATCAACACAAAGCCTCAAGATCCCATCCGCCTTATTGGGGACCAAAATCAAGGTTGTCTAGGGAGAAACACTCGGCCGGATGAACCCTTTCCCCTGTAATTCTTCTAGCTACACCCACAACTCACAATGCACTATGGGAGGCATCAGATACGCTGGTGTAGATATCAGTGTCGTCTCAGGGCACAAGTCAATGTAAAAGTCCACCTCTCAGAGAGGTGGTAGTCCTGGAACTTCATCAGGGAAGTCATCTGCAAACTAGTCCACCACTTCAGGATTACTCGGACTCTCCTTATCGTTGTCTCTCAGGATATGGCTAGACAACTAATGATTGATTGGATGCATCCTCCTCCAGTTAAGTCCATCCGACTATGCAAAGGTTCCTTCTCACCGGTGATGGTAATCCTCGTCCCATCCATGCAGACACACCGCACTTTGTTCCTAATACAGTCAATTTGAGCATGGATTGTAGATAACTGGTCCATACCCAAGATGAAATCGTAAGGCCTCGATGCTACTACTAGGAGGTCCCCGCCGATGCTCTCACCTCTTAGAGTAATCTCACACTACCGGAACAGGTATGTAATAATCGAATCTGCTCCCGTAGGAGTCTCTAGCCTTAAGGATCAAACAAACAACTACGTCCGAATCTCCGTGCACTGAATGAGGTTAGTGGAAATAAAATAATTACTGGCACATGTGTCTATATATACTACAACAAAGGAGGATTAGACATAGATCATACCTCGTATCATCTTCAGAGTGTCATGATCATAGGCATCAGCTTCATATACATGAGCTCGCCCATGTCCACCATCTCCCTGCAGTCGAGGTAGACCTCCTGGTGGTGGTGGCGACAACATCTCAAATCGTCGCCCACTGCTAGCTTCAAGACTATCTCATCTTCCACGTCCGCCTTCTCCCATTGGACCTCATCAGTCAAATCTCTATCTCTATATGGGAGCTCCATCGACCGTTTGATGATCATCAGCAAGACGAGTCAGAAATTCATGATCCATGTGACCCTTCCCATCGTATTTGAAACACTTCCAGCTCCTGGAATGATTGGATATACATCGAGGACCCCGCACATCTGATCCTGATTCATGTGGTTGTGAACCTGTAGGTCTGGTCCTCTTGGACATCTGTGACATCTGTCTACAGCAAGCTGCAGAAAACTCCACTATGTGATGACTACTGGTGGATCTCTCTTCTAGAGACTACTCATTCGGGGTACTCTCCACTAGGAGGGCTCTCTATAACACCCCTGCCTACATCAGGATGCTGAGTGAGATCATCAAAGCCCTGATCTCCCATTAGAGCCCCTGCATAAAGGTCTGGGCCCTGAAGATTGGGAACCGCACAATATATGTGGAGTAGTGTGAGAGGTCAATGTACCTCACTGAGTATTGAGCTACTATCATTATTCCCTACTACTTATGAAGAAGCTCCTCTATGCGCACTTCGCGAAGAGTCGCTGTTACAAACTATGCCTAAAAAAGGATCTCGATGTCTGCCCAGAGAAGTGTCACCTGGTCATGGGCTGGAGCATCATGCTCCACCATCTCCCTGCTACTATAGGTAAAGGCTAGTGAAAAGGATCACCATGATATTGAATGGTGTCCCTACCAATCGGATGACTCTCAATATAGTCACCATGCAATACTCAGCCACATGTGGTTTTGTCTCTCCCCTAAACCTGGTTTGCCTCTGGCGCTGGATCTCAAGAAATGCAATCAAGAAGCTTGCACTGCTTTGTTGCTGGGGATGGTGACCACAATTTCCCAACAGGTAAGGTTACTGCATGTACCTCCACTGGTGCCTCTACTAGAAATGTGCCTTGCACCAAGGCCTCATCGCTCGATGGGCTATCAGTGCGTACAACTCTTGTAACCCTAGATGGAAGTCTGCGTGGAGCCATCCTGGAAAAAACATGTGTGCTATGGTTAATATGTTATAACTGGTGAGATGACTCAATATATTACAATGATAACACTTGGAAACACAAACACAATTAGTGTTTTCGTGTACTGAGTCAGAAATCAGAACTCAAGGTCATGGTGTATGGATATGTCGACCGCAGCACCAATACTGGATTCCCGAAACTGTTAACCACACTCACTACACATAACACAATTTCCGTTAAAAATAAAGATTAGAGTTTTTTGTTCTGTGGTAGAACCAACTCCCCTGATTGCAATTTGTCACGACCAGTCCCACGGGGCCCATTCCCTGACTACATGTAGCCCGCCTTCTATAGGCCAGGGGCTGTAGACTAGAACTGATGACATATTACTTAAAAATGGGAAGACATTGCCTTTATAACATGTATCACACCAAAAAAATCACATAGTATTATGTGAACTCAATTAAACTATAATGTAAATAGAGTGAGTATTGTAATGAAAAAGGGACCAGAATACATGCCAAACAGGAATGTAAAAGGAAAACTAGAATGTACAAGACAGCTCAACGTAAAATTAACTGGAACAGATCCTGTGATCACCCACCAAGGATCCTACCAGAAGTGTAGGTGCAGCTCTTGATCGGTCGTCTCTACAATACGCCTCGCCCAGGTCCACCTCCGAGCTATCCCGTGCTGGGTTGTGTATAATGATACTCAGTAGGGACCTCGAGACCCTCAAGGTCTCATGAAATCCACCAAGGATAAAAAATCAAGTATAAAATCAATAGATAACTATACATAGGTAAATTCCCTTACATATACATATGTTATCATGTAATACATATCCATCATGATGAAACATAGTGGTATTGACTCAGCTCACACTAGGTATTACATAGGTACATTAGTAGAGATGAATAGATGTAACTACTAAATCATATTACTTCGTTAAGAGGATTTTCTGCTAACCTGCATAGAATCTATCGGAGCTGACCCACAGATGATCGCTGGAGATAACCCACAGTATATTGCTAGGTGCTGGCCCAATAGTATCACTAGGAGCTGACCCACACAGGAATGCTGGAGTTGACCCACACAAGATCTCTAGGAGCAGACCCACATAGGATCGCTGCAACTGACCCACACATGATCGCTAGGAGCTGACCCACAATGAATCACTAGGATATCACTGGAATAGGACCGCTGGAGATGACCCACAAAATATAGATAGGAGGTGACCCAAACAGGATCAGAAGGAGAGCAATCTTCTTGTCACAACCACCTACTAGGTTGTTGCACTAGGCGTGCTCGTCTCAGGGAGAGTCTGTTCCACAATCCATTGGTCGATTCTCAAAATTCCATGAAGTCCCATAAAAATGTATATCAAATGTTTTCCACATCACATGGTTCTCAATGAAATAGAAGGTGTGTCAATCAGATGCCCGGTCTGTGGGTTATTAGTCTTTTAGTCCTGAGGGCACGATTGGTTTCATTCTTGATCCAACTCAACCATTCCCCCACACTATAAAAAACTCCATTGGAATATACTAAAGGGATCATCTTGCTCCATGGTTTCCATCGTCGATGATTTTTTGTCAAACGGATGTTCGATGCCAATGTTATGGCCAAAAGTAATGTGTCGGTTCGTATCAAGTCTTGGTCTGGTCAGACCCGGTCAGACCGACCAGACCGGACCTATCCTGGGTTGACCCGGTTCGTGTCAACCCGGTCCGGCCTACTGAGTCAAGCATATACCATGGTGAAACTCGGCCCGTTGGGTGGACTGGTTTTCTTGTGAGGGCTGTGAGGGCCCGCGGAGGCCGCATGGGTGCTGCGAGGGCACAATGAGAATCGATTGGGGAGGGAGGAGGCCACAGGTGGGCTAAGACGGGGTTACAGAAAATGTGCGGGGTGGCATGGCCAAGACGAGGATGGCATAGCCAGGGCAGTTTGGCCGGAAGGGCTGTAGAGGCTCGGGCGGTAACTCGGGCAGCAGCTCGGCCCGGACCACAGTGCTGGCGTGGCAAGGACAGCGGTGGCATTTCGGCCCAGACAGCGGTGGCGGCTTAGACCGGACGGTGGAGGCGATTTATCCTAGACAGTGGTGGCTTCTATGTCCGGATGACAACAATGGATCGACCAGAATGATGGTAGTGGTTCGGGCGGTGAGGTCGTGGACAGCGGGGCGTCGTGCCTTTGCAGACGGCCAGTTTATCTGTCCTCTCTCTTCATTCGCCATCATGGTGTAAGTGACATTTTTAGATCGTGAATATCACAATAATGAATAACAGTTGAGGGGTCGGGCCATGTTTTTTTGGCCCACATCCTCTGTGTTAGAGCTGTATAAAATTACTCAACAAAAACAAGAGATAATAACGACAAACACTTCAAATTAATATGAATCATGGATCAAACCATTTTGGTTGATCCACATTCACCATTATTTCCATGAATGAGGATAATAAAATGAGAGAATTCATGAATTTAATGATAATCACCTACTATGGATTGTTCGTTGACGTCGGCATGAGAAGAAGTTAATGTTTTCTATGTTTGTATCATCGGCCACACACCTCCAATCTTAGGCTCGTGTTCCGGTTCGACATAGTAGAATATGTTCCTTGTTGGAGGGTGTCATGAAGAAGAATTTGAAGTCGGCATTCATTGTTGGAGGAATGTTCTTCATGGAAGAAGTGTAATACTCCAATAGTTCCTCTCTCACAATTCCCCCTAAAAAATGAAAATGGTGCCAATATAATTAAATTAAGATTAAATTGTGTTGGCACAATCACACAAGTTGGAAAAATTAAATTGGTGCGTTGGCATAATTAATGTGGAGGAAGATCAAGATTCTCATCCACATTAAAGAGGTATTTGAGAGTTTTTCCTCCATTAAGAGGGGTCGGGTGGTCCCCGCCTCTAGGAATTCAAAATTGGGGGTTTATGCTCAGGTGGTCCCCACAACCATAACCCACACTTGGCAGATTTCAAGAATAAAAATAAAATGTTAAATAATTTTATTTTTATTTTCTTATGAAATTCCCTAAATCTATCATTCACCATCGACCAACTACGTTCGAGGTGAAAGTATCCTTATATGTATATTGGCACTGCGAGTTCAACGGTGCCCTCAGATTTCAATTACTAGCACCGGTTCAAATTTTAGAAAACCCCCCTCGCACATTTACTGAACTTACCCGAAATAAAGTTCATAAATTAATTATGGGCACTCCTGGCCTCGGAATCAAGCGCCGTCAAAATTCGCAGACTTGTAAAATTCACATTTATTTTTTAAGAAAAAGTACATGGAAATTGTGGGTCATTACAATAGTCTTACATTTTATATATGATAATATATTTGTTTGATACCGGTAGGTATCAGTGGATAAATTTTCCAATCATATGAAATTATAATTTGAAATTTCTATGTTTGGGGAACTCACATACATCCTGGGGTTACTGGTTATTTATAGGAAATGCAACACTTTTATATAAATGGAAACATTTTCAAGAGATTTGCTGAATAAATTCAATATGCATGATTCTAGACCAATGTGAACTACAATTGTATTTGGAACTAAACATAGAAAGAACAAGGATGGTACTTATGTAGATCCCACCATGAAAATGAGAATCATCAGAATATTACTGTACTTTTCAGCAACACATCTACATATTTTCATTCGAACATGATTAGAGGTCCTATTTAAATATAATATGACGGAATAACATATGAGGTTATTTAAATGAATCATGAGGTAATGTAATGTTACATGAAATTATGGATTATACATTATTGCAAGAATATATCATGAAAAATTGGAATTTAATGATGTTGAATGGGCTGGATATATAATGGATAGAATATCCACAAGTAGTAATAGGAATGTGCCAAAGTAGCTGAGCATTCATTATTAGAATGAAATGTGTGTGATAGTTGATAGGAAACCTAAATGTACTTCTCTGATATCTACTGAAGCATATTACTTCTAATCTATAATGTATTACACTCAGATACGTTGGATGATGTAATAAATAAATGATATTGGTGATGTGGTGAAATAGTCAATGGGGATTCAGTATGATAATAAGAAATCAATTGATATTACGGGGAATCATCTTCATCATTCTCATATAAACCACAATTAAATTAGATATCACATCATCATGAAATATTTTGAACAAGGAATGATTAAAATAGATCATTTTGTAATAGATGATCAAGTGGATAACATACTAACAAAGTCATTTTCAACACATTTGTTCAAGAGAAATAGGTTAAACCTTGGTCTTCAACCACCTCCCGATGCATGAGCGGTTTATGGTAGCTTCCATATTCTCAATTTTGATAAATGTTTTAGTCTTTTTGGGATGTCAATGATGGTTTATGGGGTTTATATGATCCAAAGAAATTGTTTTCATAGTTCCACAAGTTTAATAACTGGTTCATTGGACTTTTTTTTCTAATGGGGGTGATTCGACAAATTCCGTGCTATAAGGTTTCATAAGAGAAATGTGAATCTTGAGTTATAAGGATTATAGTTCAAAGAATCCAACATTCCAGTGTTATGAGGAATCTTTTTATCATTTCAATACATGAAATCAAAATTCATTAGTCCCCCCATATTTTTAATAGTGAGAATTTATCACATGTAGATATAGTTTTTAATAATTTGTTTCTTGTTTGTTAGGTTTTGATAGGACCAAAAGCTTTATTTAACTAATCCACATGTTTCCATCAATGAAAAATAAAGATATACATATACCCAAGACTATTAATTGATTATAATTGAGTATGGTTATTGTTTTTTGTCAATCCTCAAATGGATATTCAAGGATTTTTCAATGAATGTTGTATTACGTAAAACATTGTTTGCAGATCATGAGACATTGTTCATGGACCGCAATGGGAAGATGAAGAATGGTGATGGAAATCAATAAAATAATGGTTTTCTGCATGGAATCACCATGGGGACCACAAATCATGATACATGGACCTCATACGAGATATAGTTTTTTCGAGTCTTGATGTTTGAGGGAGGAAAATATTTTGCAGATCACACATCACATTTGTCTACGATGTGGTGATCTGTTTGCATAAGGAATTGTATGTCACGTGGGAAGAATGGTTCTAAACAGACCATAGATGGAAAATGGTTTTTGGAAGGAGCTTGGAACATTGTGAATTTTGTACCACATTGTTGATTTTGGTGAATAAGATAAGCCATATTTTTAACCTATTTTCATATATAAGTACAACTAATTCCATGCCTTTACATAATAATTTTGATTAGAAATCAACCTTTCCTAGGAAGAATTCAGATATGTTTGAATTAGTTTTTATGGAAATAATTCTATGAAGGAGAATATTTCATGAGGGATGATTGAGAAAAGGTTGATTATTTGTGGGAACTATTAATAGAAGGAGGTGTGAATGGCTCTACAGCTCGCAATGGAATGGAATTTGTGGACGTAGAGGCACTATTTAGAAGAGGTAACTATTCGTTGAAAGAATTCAGTTCGCTGAATAATTAGACATCCATAGAGGATAAAATAGTGTGCATAAAAGTGGAATATTATAGAAGAAGAATCTGTCCATGAAGAAAGGATGTTTTGAGGAATGAGATGTTGTCTGTGAAGAACTCACCACACCTAGGGCTTCTCAGTTCATGAAGGAAGCAATGCATCTTGTACAGTATTCGGGAATGTTTGAAAAAGAAGAAATATTTCATGAAAGGAAATTTTCACAAACTAACATTTCATATAAAAGTGAATCTTATCTGTGAGTAAAAACGAGGCTTCAATAGAGCATCTATATATAGTATAAGGTACACTCTTTTAATGAAAATTAAGGGATTAAAATTTCAATAATATGTGACGATTCCTCCAATGATAGTGATATATGGAGTGTTTAAGGAATTGATAACATGGATTCCATGAAATATCAATAAAATCTTATGAAGGCAATGTGACTTGCACAAAGAGACAATGTACAATATTTTTTATTCCATATAATTTAAATATTATCTTATTTAGGAATGAACAACAGACTATTTTTGTATGTTGATTGGACTATCCATTAGTGGTGAACCATGTAAAATTGATGTGTTATATCAATTCATGTTATTGTTTTGTTTCATACAAATCCCAACTAGACAGGTTTAATAGGATCCTAACAACGTGGGAACAAGATCTGTCACATTAAGAAGAAAAGGTTGACACACAGATTCACCCTCCCCTCTCCTGGTGTTTTGGGGTCCTACACATATCCCATTTAACTAGTCAATGAGATCATAAATAAATTGTAATAGAAACATTTACTAAAAAAAACTTTATTTTTTTCATATAATCAATATAAAGGAGACATGTACAATTAGCTTTCTGAGAAAAGAGAAAAGGTGATTCCCAAGGTGAAACACTTTTTCATACAGATCCTTTTTCTATAATATAATCCAATTACGTATTGAACTATTTTTAAATTTTGGTGCAATTTATTATGAAGTAATATGAACATAATGAATATAAGGTACTAAATCAGTTGGGAACACTACCTCTCTTAGAAGTTGAAAACCATAGAAATTGGTAGCAAACATACACAGAAACACTATGGAAAAAAGTCAGACTTAATAACTCATTGATTACCAAATCATATCAAATAAAAAATGTTAGATTACTCTAAAAAATTATTAATATAATGTTAAGGATATACATGACCTCATGTCCCATTCTCCATGAAAAATATGACACACAACATCAGGTGAATTAATGTAGTCCTATCAATGTTAGCTATCAATTCATGGCTTATTATAAATAAGCTTTCTAATTCCAAAATTTAAATTAAGAGGATTTATATTTATAATAATTTAAATATACAAAATTAAATAATCATATAAAGTGATCGATGTATTAGGATGAAGAAGACTCTACTATCTCTTCATTATGAGGATCATTGTAATATCCCTTGAATAAGAATAATTATCCGTAGAATAATTTACCAGGTTCAACTTTTGATTAAATATAATTGGTGAGATAGAACAGTATCAAAAAATGTAGTTAACAAAAATAGATCTATAATGGTGGTACCACTCCAAATCATTAGGCCGATATCGTCTTCCTCTTGAGACTCTTCCACAACATAAATAATCTTCGTTCCTGATGAAAATGGATAAAACCTATTAAATCTTGAATTATTAGATTTCATTATAGTACTTTTAGTTGATAGAGATTCTGTACCACTGCCCAAAATGAAAAAAAATGTTATAATTTTTATAGGTTTATGGAGGAACTATATAATTGTAGATGATTGGTGATTCATGTCAATCATTTCTTCAATTCTCACCTTTTCCACATTAGAATCATGTAATAAAGGTATCTTCTAAAAACATTAGGTGGTTTTGAAAATATTTAATATATAAATACAGTACAAAAATCATGAAACATTACATTTCCTTTATAGGAACTCATATAATTTCTATATAGGGAAAAGGATCACTAATCAACTGTAACTTACCATACATGTAAAGAAAAATCAACTCCCTATCTAGTATGTTACGATGTTAAGTGATATTCAGAATGGAAACATGTCAATATATATCTAGTTGATGACCCATCATGAACAATTGATAATTCAACTTCACATTTGATATAATCTCTATTCATAAATATAAAATACTAGAAAAGTGGTTTTTGTATTGTGTCGCGGGGTTGTCCTATCATAGGAGAATGAAAAAAACTATAGCCTTATATAATAGTATAGACTCCTGATATAAATAATTAGTGAAAAAAATCAAAACTCCATATACCACAAACTGTAATGCTACTTCACCATTACTATTGAATAGCACTATCTACTAATATGACCTTAAAATATAATTGTATAACATTAAATATTAATATATTTAACCATTTCAAGGACATAAAAAAGATACTCTATCATTTTAAAATAGTACTCAACCTCTTGAGGTTTATTATTTCATTGGAAAGAGGGTGGATAATAGTGAAGGAACATCTAATCATGATTTTAATATTAATCACTATAAGGTTACACAACTAGATCCAAAACGGAAATGGGTGAAGGATCTTGTCACATATCAAAGATAGTGTGTATAAAAATATGAATAATAATATTCTCTATAATAGGATTTTCTCAAAATGGAACACCGTCATCTTCCTCTCAGACAATATTCTAATTTCTTCTTGGAGGAATGATTCCAACAAAAATCATCTAATGGAACTATAAGATATCAAGAATATTTATATAGAAAAGTCAAACAAGTGCAATGAGAATAGAAATCTCATTATATAATATTCTATTATCTTTATTTTAGCATACCCAAATAAAATGTTAGGGAAACACTAGATTCAGAACAAAAAATTACTCAAATACCCTTTTCCAAAATGCCCATTGTGACATAAGTCTCATTACGACATGATTTATCCAGAATCATTCACGCTACCCAAAAGTCACATCAAGACATCCCAAACTACATAATATCATAATAGTATGATTATAAACAGAAACTTTTTATACTACTTTTTCAAGATCCATCCTGGATAACCGAGTTCCCTAATTCCCAATATAGAACTATCTTGTATTCAACGGTGTTACCATTCACCGTAGGTTAGAAACATGATCCTAAAATTACACAACATCAAAGGGATTGCAAATTTTACACAGAACTACAGAAAATAACATATAACAAATCAGTATAGTCAACATTCATAATTTATAAATACTAAATATAATTTGGTATAACAATAACCATAAAACAAATAGATAAAAAACCTCATGGAAACTATAACATCAACTATAAAAACGTCATGAACAACTATGAAAAAAGTGGGAAACAAATAAATTGGTCACTATCATTATTCAGCGATCCAAATTATTAAGAATAGTTGTATCCTACATGTGGAATTTTCTATTTTCTTGAACACGGAATATTAAAATCTATAAATAATGGAAGGAATAGTTATGGAGTGATAAATGACTAATAATAGGGCCTCACAATGTGTTTTATAATCAATATAAAAAATTACGACTAACTATATAAATTGAAATATTTCATGGTTTGGAAATTTCTATTTCACTTCTCTATCGAAAGCACACTTACATTAAAATATATGGATGATATATTACAAAAAATACAAATAGTATTAAATAAAAAGTTTATATAAAAAAGTTTATATAAACCAGTTAGAAAGGAAAAATAGTTACAGAAATAAATGACATGAAAATCAAATCAAGTATCATGTATCAACATTTTTAAATTCCATATATAATGTCAGTTACTATCTATATCATCATCACATATATCATCAGTAAAAAACTCACAAATATAATTTATAAACAAACAACACCCCAATAGGGGAACCCATTATTGTAAAACAATCAATATCCCAACAGGGAAACTCAACAAGAGTATAATGAGACAAATTGGTTTAGTTAGTGTTTTCATCATAAATATAGTGAATGCGGATATATAACTTGGAATTCATGTCACAAACACATACTGACTACATAGTCATTCATGTTCTTCAATTAATCAAATATTTCATGTTTTAAATGAGTCATTTCATACTATATTAAAATATATTTTCCCAATATATTTTTTCAACATTATTTTTATTTCAAAACTAATCTTTAGTCATTCATCATTTCACTATATTACAATTCATCATTACATTTAATACATTTCATCAAGATCCACATTAATTAATTTTATGAAAAATATTTTTAAATCCTGAAATAATTTTTCGAAAAATCTCCCCACATTTTAAATTCAATAAAATTGATGTTTTTCTAAAATATCATGACCATTTCAAATATAAAATAAAATCATCATAAATAAATGTTTCTAAATAAATTCAAAAAAATCATTTTACACTGGAAATTAATGATTTCCATCAAAGGGTTAGACATTATAGAACCAAAAACCATTAAATCAATGGATAATAACACAAAAACTACTAATTGGGAACACTAATGATGAAAAGAAGGTGTGGCAGATCAAGGAATATTGCCTAGAATCAAGATCCAAGGATATAGAGTCTTGATCCATCAATGAAAAGATCAACTATAAACACAAATGGGATAGAATGAGTGATTAGAAGATTCCACATAATGGGATATCTAATTACTTATAGTATATTAATGAAGGCAATGATCACATAGATCGACAATGAAAAAGGGATTAGATGTTCCAAAGTGAGCACTTGGGAACCAATAGGATGATAAAATAATGTAAGGGTCAAATGGTAGTAATTAGAAACATAATATGGGGGTTATTGATGTTTAAATAAATATTTTGAAAAATGATGAACCACATGAATAGTTCCTTTGGGATGGATTGATAAGTAAACTAACAATGCAACATAACTGTGCCCCCTAATGGAGATTTGAATTGGGTTCTCAGTTTTCTTAAGTGGGTTCATTAACAATGTTATGATCATATAACCTTCATTTTTTGAGGTTATACCATTTGGTGGGTCTGTCAGCATGGTTAGAAACCATGTACACCCCCATTATTGTGGAATTCAAGTGGGTGCATGGTATGTTGTGCCAAACATCAATGTTTTTCCTTACCATGAACCAACCCTTCACATCTGAAAGGGATTCCACAATTCTCTAATTTCTCTCGTTAAGAATCCTAAAAATACCTAAATTAATGGATATCAAAATAAGGGTTAAATATTACTCAGCAATGTAACATAATGTTATATCGTCTCTTGACACCTTCATTAAGGAATCATAGGATTATAATTTTTTTAAGAATATGGATTCATGGGATGTTTGGAGAGAAATGAGGAGAGAATTTGTTATAAATTTTGAAATATCCAAGGAAAAAATTATGTGATTATAAGGGGAGTTCATGGGTATCATTTACAAGGTTATAAGAGGGGTGTTTTGGCAACTTATGTAATTAGGAATTTTATTTTCTCTCAGTACTACCATTACTAATAATTATTATGACTATATAAAGGAAATGGTAAGTGTGAGATTTGAATAATGTGTTCTTACATAATTCTGCATGAAACTAATCTTGTATTTATCTTACAATTTTATTTTGTCTATTTTAATTTATTCCATTATTCGAAAAAAATTGGACTTTTTTAGAAATTTATCGACAATTTACTCCCATAATTTTCAATGATTAAATTATAAAAATTATATCTACGATACAAAAATTGTATTATTAAATTTTTAAATTTATATTTTATGTAAAATCTGTGTTTATTTAATGAATAAAAATTATAATAATATAATAAATTTCCCAACCCTTTGAAAAATTAAATATGGACACATAAAATTATATTAGTATATTAATAAAACTAAATATATATATAAAAACTCCTTTTATGATCAATTTTTTTTAAAAAATCATGTTATTAATTAGAGAAAGAAAAATAATACATATGTTTTTATGAACTAAAAAAAATTATTTTACCATTTAAAAAACTTTTGTTTATTGTTTTATGTTATAAATATTTTAATCTGTCGTTTTAAAAGGTTCTAATATTTTTTTTACACTAAAATAGTTGAGAATACTATACAAATGTTTAGGTTTATATTAATAATTCTAAAATTACTATTCTAATGGTTAGGTTAATATTCCAATGGCCAAACTACAATTCCAATGGTGTCATTTTTAAGGGTAACATGGGCTTCATACATCCTATAAATATACCATATATTATTCTGTCTTAATTTAATTATATTTTATATTAGGGTTATATATATATTTGTTTCCAATATCAATTCTTTAGTACTAATATTTTTTTATAAATGGTTTTTATGACATTAGTTATTCTGTTTGATCTACTGTATTTGAATTTTCCTATATAATTTTATCGAAATTTCAAATTTTTATCCCAATGTAATATTTCTGATTCATTAGTATGTATTCATTAACACAAAGAAATGATCAAAATTTTATAATAAAATTTTATGTTTAATTTTTTCAAAAATTATATTTATATAATTGTAATTTAATATATATGAAATATTTTTATAATAAGGGAAATTCGATTGATAAAATTTCAGGTTAGAGCATAGATTTATTTATTTATTATCAGATATAACTATAGGTACTTTTCATGTTTATCAAAGCCATGTTAATTCATTATGTTAAATAATTTTTATGGTGATTTAGTATTTGAATTCCCTAGTATTATATTAATCATTAATATGTTCTTCTAGACATATCTACGAATAAATTCACTAAAAGATTCCTATTTAACACATTTAACCTTATTATTATATTCAATTTATTCCATATAATACCCCTTATGGTGGCCATAATCATATCTGATTAATTATTAAGGATATTTATTGAAATAATGCTTGCAATATAATCAAATAATTTGAAAATTTAAAGAGTTTCTCTAATTTAATTGAATATGGACGGTCTCAATATGTCTTTGTGAATATGATAATCCATCTTAACTATCATCTTCATGGAATTTTAATTGAATCAAAACACTTTTTTATTTCTCTAATACACACCTCCCACGAATTCTATTTTTTATGTGTGATAATTCATTATTATATGTTTCACATATATATAAATTATATTTTTTCATGGAGATGAATTAACTAAAAAATATAAAAATCATAATCATTCAATGTTTTGGTTTAATCCATTGAAATTAATTCATATTGTTTGGGAAGGTAAAATGACCAATACATATCATGTTATGCCACTACGATTTATACTTTGGTGACCTTCCATACAACATTGAAAATTGTAGTACCATATCCTTCATCATCATGTCGTCTTAATGACATTATATTCTTATGAATATAATAAATAAGTATTATATCTATAAATAATAAGAAACAAACATTCTATATTTAGATTTTTCAATACCTTTTACATTAGACTATTTTGCTACATCACCCTCAAAATAAAAATTGATGAAACATACATATAAAATATACAACATTAATAAAATTACTCAATTCAATTGAACGATTATCATGTGTTAAAAACAGATGAATCAAAAAAATATTAAAATATAGAGACATGTTATATCGTCCCTCTATTTCACTAATGAATTTTTAACTCCTGGATAACTTTTCAGAATTAACACATTGATATCTATAATACTCATTATGATTATACATCATACATTAATGATATAATATAATTCCTGACATCATTAACGTTCCTTAACTAATTAACCTATATTATTGTCAATTTTTGTGTCCAATGGTGGTGAACATCCTGTTCATCGAGCATTTTTTTAACAACTAAATTGAATAAGGATGTTTTTACTCTATGTTATTCATTGAAATTCACATTTTATAAATGAATAAATATCCAAAATGTTGTTATAAAAGAGTTAATAATTATGATAAATATTGATTCCCAAATGTGAAATAGTTATAAAATAAGTAATACATCATAATAATAAACTATAAGTGTCTCTATGAATGATATATGACCCCTTTACTACATGTATAAATAATTTACACGATCTAATACTATCCTTAGTTTTTCAATAACCATTATAAATAGCCTTCATATAAATAAATTATTATGTGTTGTCGGATTTTCTAAAATTCTTATTTTTTTATCCATTATCTCTCATATATTGTTTTATTCACAGATTTCAAGGGATATAATTGGATCACTATAGGATCTATGTTTTCCCACATTACCTTTTACATTTAATTTTGATTCACACTGTTTAATAGGACCAAAAAATCATTTGGGATAACATAATATAATATATTAATCTATTAAAAACTAAACTATTTTATGATGAGCTTAGATACCTAATCATTACCATCTTATAATGAAATTTCTGTAATGGTTATAAATCTAATGGAAATAAGAAATACATTAAGCAGTCTGATTGTTATCGTCTTATAATGATTTTTTTCTAATGATAGTAAGTCTGATGAAAATCAGAAAAACATCATGTAATAGGTTTATGAGAATTACCGAAACTCTAGCCAAATGTTTTTGATTGATTTATAAATTTATATTATACCACATTTAGAGAAACACATATCTCACTTCATTAACAAGATGAATATCATACAACTATCAATGTAGAAAATGACGGAAAATAATATTCTTATAACATAAGAAGACTCGATGTAAAAATATTGTATTCACAGTAATTACTATAATGATCCACAGTTCATTAAAAAGTTTATATAAAATATATAGTATACTAGTTATAAAAAATATTTGTAAACTTCCAATAATGAATTGAAAAGGTTTGGATGTTATCCAAAAATCCACAAGAGAACAGTTCCATTAGTTTTCAGTCTTAATATAATCACATTTTCACTCAAATTACTAAATAAAAATAATATAGAATTAATAAAATCCTATAAAATGATATAATGGAAACATCATTAGTTATTTATTCATGTGTTCTCACAAAAAAATTAAATACAATAAAACAATAAAATAATTAAATTTCCGTCATAAAAATCAGGTATAACCCCTTGTTGTACCATGTAATTATCTAATACACAATGGATTACATAAAATAAAATATCATAGATATGGAATAAAAGTTGACTAGAAACATATCCTTCCAACTACCTAATACCAGATTATATTTCAATTATAATATCATCAAATTATAATCAACTCACCTTTTACAAGATTCTGTCTTCCATAATCAATATATCATAGTTAAATGATATTTTATACCAACTCTATTCTGTGGATTTAATCAACAAAATCAAAATATTATTTCACATTGAAAACAATTTTTTATTATGTTAAAATAAAATCAGAAAAGAAATATTATAATTAATTTATGTAATTCACACCTCTCTTACTATATATGTATCACATAAAAATATTGAAACATATATTGTAACTTACTATGTCAGGATGGAATCATTCCACAAGTACACGTTTGGGTAATTTTTAGATATATAATGACTTAGAGGATGTATATAATGATAGTAACATTATTATTAAAAATATAGTATAATAATTATACTTCTTTCAGTATGTTATTATGAAAATCATTGATGATTTTGAGGTGGATAATTGAAGAATCTTGAATGAGCATGGTAAGGATGTTTATATCTTCGTTGGGTATCCTCCTTTGGGTCACTATGTAATCATTATAACGTCGGTATTATAGTTATATTATAAGTTCTAAATAATGTGTAAGGGATATGGTATATAATTTAAGTATATCATGTTTAATATAGTGTGCTTGATGTTTAAGGAGAAGTGAGTGGGTGACAGACCAGTTTGTAGATTATAGGAGTAGAACTTATGTAAATTCACATAATATAAAAATAATATAATTGTATTTAACAATTACATGTCTAAAATAGAATAATTTTTTATTCTTGAGATATTTTTGTCATTATCACCTTGTTTTAATAGGGTTTACCCACCTTAAACCTTTCCATAATAAATAAATATTACTTCGGTAAAATACCTACATGTTTATAACATAAATATACCATATTACATATTTAGTATCATATAATTAAAAATTTGATGAAAAATTTATGTTATATGTCATTAAAATAAATAAATATCTTATTTTATCCTTATAAATTATTTATTAAATAAAATGATCACATTATCTATTTTACATAAATAAAACTACACATAGTTTCTAAATTTACATTCATCATTTTCTAAATTTAAAATAATATATATATATTTATAAGTGAATTATTTTTCAAAAAATATAAATACATTATCAATAAAAAATCACAATATTTCTATACCTTATTATTTCCTTAGGTTTTAATAAAAGTGAATGTTTTTCAAAATTATATTTTTCATTATTCACCAAAAAATCATCCATTATAGAAAATCCAGAAAAATCAGCATGGGATAATTCATACATGATGATATCATATAGAAATTTAATTTAGTTATATTAAAATTATACTTTTCATACATGTATATTTTAAATGAAAATACACAATAGATAAATCATTATTAGAAAAAATCCTTTTAAAATTTTTATTTTCTTAATATTAATTATTAATGGTTAAAAATTGAATTAAATATAACATATATGATCATACATTGAAATATTAAATATTATAAAATTAATATAGTTAAATTTAAATATTTATTTTATTTGGAAGAATTTAGTTGAAATTAAAAATATTTCATTGATGATAACACTTTTTAACATGACCTAATTTTAATTATTTATCCTCTAAATATATTAATTATTAATTTCTAACTATTTTTTAATTTACAAGGGGTTTTATTCGTCATAAAAATGTTTAAAAAATTTCATTTAATATTTCATGGATCATTTTTGTACGATGTTTCACGTGAAGCAAGCTATTTATCATGGTATTTATTTAAAGTATATTCATATATTCAAATATTTGCATCTTACATTAGGTTCTTTAAATGGATACAGATTGTGGGGGGGGGGATTTTTGATCTCCTAGTCCTGAGGGTGTCCTTAGTAATGGACTATATAGGGTTAATACAATTCCTTATAATTTGTTTTCCACAATAATTCCCATGTGTAGATGTCATTACATGTGATTAAATGCATAGAACAGAGACTAGGTTATAACAAATAGAAAGTTTATTATACTCTTAAATTTATATTAAAATAATATCAGAAAATAAAAATGATAATATTTTTAATATCATGATTTTATAATAGAGTTAGGAAATATAAATTTCATTTGGTGAAGAATGAAATTAATATTTTTGAATGATTTTTATTAATGCATTCCCACCGGTCCATTTATCAAAACATTTTAATCATGATATGTATTTATTAGATATTTAATAATTAATATCAATATAAATAAATAAATATTCATCCCCATATTATTGACCAGTTAATAAATAAGTATTTATTTAATATTATACTGGTATATTTATAATACAGAATAACTCATGATTAAATATTTTCACTAAAAACCCATAATAAATATAATGTGTTAGAATATAAAAATATGTATTCTATCATGTAAAACTAAAATGTAATTTAGCTAAGGACAACGATCCTTTTTTGTGACCCTCAAGTCCACCTACTAATTATAATTATACAAAACATTTGAAACGTTGATCGATAGAATCTAAAAACACATTGATCTACCCATAATGAAATACACTAATGGTCGCAATGAAAAAATACGTTCAAATTCCCATTGTGAAATTTAATCCCTTTTCCATGATAACATACCAAAAATGATTCACTACATTTCGTATAAAATTTTGATCTTGATGTGAATTTCATTGACATTGCTGAAAATATAATATGGACAGAAACCCCATAGACAGTGAGATAATTTCCTGTTCCATTTCAATCAAATGGAAAAACTATAAAAATCTATAAAAAATAAAGGGTTAAATATTATTTTTGGCCTAAACGTTAATTTCTTATCACTCAGGAGACACCCAAAATATCTGACTTCTATGTGAACATTTGAATTCATGTATTTTTAGAGACATATCAATGTACTTGAATCACAACATGAATTAATTATAATGTCATATATGTGGAAGATTAAACATATCCATGTATTGGAATATACAACGATACATACAAATGTGAAAATTATTACTCATTGGTCTATTCTATTTACCTCCTATCTTAGAGATTACTACAACAAAATTAATGATAATAAGTCTCAATCGGTTATGGGACCCCAACTCCTAATATACTATGTAATATTTTCTCCCAAATGATAATTTATTATGGAAAAAAACTTGTATTTAAAATATCTTAATTTCATAGCAAGGATCTCATCATTGTGTGAATCAACTATGTCATTTTACAGTGAAAAATACATTATTATATATATACATATATTGTCCATATATATGTATACATATATTTTCCATATATATAAACTATATATGATACTTTATATTAGGGATGATGTTTATAAATGATACTTGAAATTCATTCATGTATATTAAAATTTAGAATTTGTTCTTATTATTCAAATAATATCTATATATTCTTCAGGTAAAATATGTGTACACTATGAACACATGAAAATCATGTAAAATTGCACTACATGTATAATGAAAAAATATTTTTAAATGGATTTCATGGAAAACAATATTATATGAGGCAAGTGTATAACATTTAATCATGTGAGATTTCAAACATATCAAATTATTAGTTAATTTTCATAGAAATAATTTAGTTAAATCAGAAACGTAGGGATAATCAATGGAATAATACTATGATAGTTGATTATGACAAGAAAAATTCATCCATATGAATATATCCTTACCTTGGTAATAAAAGGAAAAATGTTCATCAATGTTATTTTTTGAATATTCTATTTATATGTGAGTATCACATTCATTAAAAGTTGATAGTTTCATTGGTTTCAAAAACGTCTATGTAAAGATCATTTGATGGTTTAACATCTTTATTCACTCATCAAAAATGATATACCAACCCGTTGAGTGCACAAGTATCTTAACATGGAGATCATGTATCCAGCGGCTGGTGGATTAATTGTTGAGGTATGAAGAATCATTTGATTAATTATTATATTCTTCATGTATTCCCTTTGGAATATACGAAAATAGGGTTTATAAATTCCCAAAATATGAATGATCTATTTTATATTTGTGTTAATATTTTATTCCCTATGAAAACCCAAAAAAACTCTATGGTTTGGTATTAAATACATATTATTTGATCATTGAAATTGATTCTAGGTGATATAAACAAAAATAAATCGAATAATATTTCATAATTTTAAATATTACAAATCATTGTAGTTACCTAATCCCATGACCTATATCATCAATGTATTGGAGGAATATCTAATTAAGAAACATAATTTATAATACATTTTTAATTTTTCCATATTCGTATCAATTTAATCCCCTTATAAGAAAAGTCACACATAATAGTGGTCTTTATATCCTATAGAATAGAATCATATTATAGGGCTGAACTATGATTCCATGCATGGAAAATATATTAGATAATCAATTAATATTCTTGGATGGTTCTTATTTTTATGTTTGTTTCTTTTATGGAATTTGGCTAAATATAAGGCCTTTATTCCATGTTCATTTTTCTTGTTCTCGTTTTTTCATTTTAATTGGGTCCTCATTTTCATAGTCTTCAAAAAGATATATTTTTTCATTTAATTAATGGGTTTCTACCCATCATCATTAAAAAAAGTGGGAAAAATAGTATCATCAAGATCCTTGAATATGACAATAAGAAATCATACCCAAATAGATATGGACAAAAAGAAAAGAAAAATAATAACAAGAACACATTTAAATACATAATAATGAGGGAAACAATAGCATAAGAATCATAAAATAGTGGATCGGGAATCCTGAACTACTTCCTTTAGTCTATTAGGAATCACTACATATCATCCTAGGTGTATTAGGCTTTACTTCCAATTTCCCTTAATATAGAAGTATTCCCTAACTATTTCCTAGGGTTTTCCAAGATCCACCAATAAATTCAAATTACTTCACGAGATATTGAGTATTACCCAACGCATTGGTTGTGAATATGGGGACCATCAACCAGATAATGAAAAACCATAAATATGTTTTCTATATGATTATAAAAACAATTTTTTTTTCTTTAATAACATAACTAAACCAAGGAAATTCATGGGTGTAATAAACAAATGTAAATTTTTTTTATTCTATCTATATAGATATGATGGATGGTATAATTTATTGAATATCCTTTAGAAGTTATATGATAATTCAAGGTGTGTTGACATTGATCGAAAAAATAAGATTAAAAAAATTAGATTTCAAATAAAAACTTAAATTTACAATTTGGAACCATTTATAAAAATATAAATATTTTATAAACCCAGGAGAATAATAATTTCTTTTTAAACTACCTTGGAATCTCATGGGCTTTGTTTTTTAGAAAAGGAAAAATATTACAGTAAGATCCATTCACATGAAAATCATTGAAAATTGATTATTTACAAAAATTTTAAATTATAAAACATAAAAATATACTTTAACAATTATTAAAGAAATTAAATATAGAATAAAATAATCATAATATTTTATTAAGACATATATGTGATGAAATTCAAAAAATTACCCATTGACTATAAATATTGATGAGAATGTTTCCTGATAAAATAAACAAATTGGGTTGGGTAAACATACAACAACAACAATAAGAAAATTATTAGTCAACGGAAATTTTTTAATTTTTAGGGGACATGTAAACAAAATACTAGTATTTATAAAAAAATAAATATTCTCATGATGAATTATTTATTAATAGTAATCTACGTTTGGAATGAAATTAGTAGAAGTGACTTTTATGGTTTTGTTAACCATTGAATTAATGGGAATTAAAATATATATCATTGATAATGATATATTACCACCTTTATTATTTTTATAACATTAATAATGATTATATCACTATGTGTGTATTCAGCATAAAATGAAAAGAAATTTGTTGGATATAACATAAGGATCAATGTAGGGAAAATGAGGTGAGAAACCAAAAATCTTAGTAATTAAATCCCCAGAAAGAATATAATAATCCTATATAATAAATAATAAATATATTAATAAATTATTTCCTAATATTATTCATAGATATAATATTTTATAAATTTATTGTATATTTATATATTAACAATATATTTTTCAGTTATATTTTATTTTCCCCCATGAATATTTTTAGTTGAAATTATTGGATTATTACTAGTTTTAAAATGGAATTTTCAATTAACATTAATAGATTAATAACATTAAATTTATATATCATTAATAATAGTGTATTATATGTTACAATATGATGTATAATTATCATTGTTCATATCATTTGAATTTTTTTCATGATTTAAGATGTTCATGTTAGTGATAAGGATGTTTTTATAATATTTAAAAAATGAGGGCCAATACCATAATAATGAGAAATATCCAAATGAAACCATTCATGATAAAATAATTATTTTATTGATATTTTTAAATATATCATGTAATTATGTTTTCATAGTAATCTATGCACGAAATATATGGTATCATTCATGTAGGTGTTTAAATTATCTCAAACAAGAACATGTTATACTAGATATAAGAGTATCATTGAGAAAATGATTCCATTTTTTGGTAATATCATTATAAAATAGAATAATGGTATTATCTATTTACATATAAGATGTTTAATAATTTTATAATTTATTTTGATAAATAATAAAATATGATAAAAAGATGAAAAATGACACTTTCATTGAGGTTGCAGTCCGCACATACACAGGTACATACTATTCATTTTCTATGGAGTTGGGATATGGAAGGTAATGTTTTATAATTTCATAATATTACCAATTTGAAAAATATTATATAAATTATTTATTTTAAAATATTGAACCATACATTAAATATGGTGATAAATTGGAAAACATGTCATTATTGGAGGTGGTAGTTTACACATATGCATGCTGACATTTGGAATACTCAAAATTAAAAGTAATGTCTAATTAATTTAAATTACCTTATTATAATAAAATTTCAATATATTTTTAATATATATGTAATTATAATAAAATGGATAAAATATATCATATGGTGGTGGAAGAAGAATGCAATGAATTTAAATGGAAAAGGAGTATATATGAATTTGTGGGAAACACTATGGAATACTCTTTTACAAAAATGATTATTCATTTAAAGGGTTGTAAATTTAGATGAAATGAAACACTAAGTTGTTATTTGGAATGATGGGGATGTATTTTTGATAGAACAGTGTGGAATTGGTCTGAAGAGGAGTAGAGTGTGAAAGGATTTTTTAAAAGTGGTGGGAATGTAATTTTTCAATTGACAATAAATATAAATTCACTATATGACAATTTATTCCCCAAAATAAGAAATTAATAAAGTTATATATGTGTTATGGTTGATTTATCATCACCCGTTTAGTATCACACATGTTATCAACATGTTTTTTTGTATTTTAAAATAAGATTTTTAACATTTACCATTTTTCACCAAGGTTATTAAATTTTTTAACATGTAATTTATTTGTAATACCTAAAAATAAAATGAACCAAACTATATTAATTTGATCTAATTTCATAATATATGAAAAACAAAATTAAATACAATTAAAATGATTTTAATAAATTAATTTTATTATTAGAATATGTAATGCCTAAAAACCAGTTTTCAAAAAATGATTTTATATGAATAATTTATACTATTATACCAACATAATTAATATTTTTGATTTACATAAAATTATTTATTGAAATATATGATGTTATATGAATATCAATGAAATAGTAAACCTAATAACACCATTTGGAATCCTATTTAGAAATGACAAAATAGAAAACATTATTTTGAAAAATATTACATTATTAACAAATCTTAACCAAGAATTATTCAATATAATCATATTAGTTTTATTGGAATATTTCAATTTATTAAATATGTTTTATATGGTTTAAATTCATTATTATCTGATGAAAATGTAATATATGTCGTGATATTGGTATGAACAATATTTTTAACTATTAACATAAATGTATACACTTTTAATAGAGCCCAAAATTCCTGAACCTATTATTGACTTTTTGAATATTGAAATGATTTTCATTTAGTAAAATACACTTTTTAAATGTTATTGTATCTAATTTTTACCTAAAAATATATAATTTGAAATGTATTTTTAGCATAAATTTACTCTTTTATGAGCATATATCCATTCTTGTTCCTCACATTCAATATTAATAAAAATAATGAAATTTATTTATTATATGTATATATAACCATAAAGAATATATTTATATCCCATATTGATATTTGTGTATGGATTAAGCATAATAAATTCTCTTTTTAATGTTATTGGTAATAATTTTACTAGAATTTATCCCAAGGAAATTTCATTAATATTGAACTTATCTTGTAAATAATTTTCTTATAAAATAATAATAATTGGTGTTAGTTTTAGTCGTAGTCTTGAGAAAACGACAATGAAACTATTTCTGGGGCATTACACTCTCCACCATAAATTGACATCATCCTCACAATTTTTATTTCTATTCACTATGGAATTTGTTATGTTTTTTCATAATATATTCTATATTTTTTTTTCTAATTACGTTTTAATATTAACATATAGGGTATGTAGAGGAATATTTTCCCCTATAATAGATTTAAATGTTTTTTAATATATTTCTGGTGCTAGGTGCTAAGACAGAGTGCGATTTCGAGATCCAGTGTGCCTAGTTTTTTTAATAAAAATACTAAATATTGCACAAGTGGTTGGTTTAAGAATACAATATAACTCTTAAACAGTTGATTGGATTGAAAATATGAGATCATGTTTGGGTCTGAAATGTTTTGTTTACCATAAGTGTGACATAAAATGAGTCGGTCTAGGAAATTCAGACACCTTTCTGGTTGGCGGTGCATTTAAGTTAAATAATTTATTAATAAAATTACTTGATGAATTACCATTGACCAAATTAAATGACATGAAATAATTCATTAGATAGATTATTCTGGGTTTGGACTCACAATTCCAGAATATCTTCAAGCGAGAGCTTCACTGTTCATCTATAATTTTTTCAATGAAGGGAAGAACAACAACCTGATTCAAAGATGATATAAGTGCACCAAATGAAACAAAATGTCCCCATCATTAGTGAATGAATTCATTAGCAACATAAAATCCAAACAAAATGGATTTCTTTTCCATGGTTATTTTTTCACCATGGTTTTTCAATGGACACCCCTCCCTGAAACCTTTTGACCATACTAATGAAATCAATGAATTATTTTCCTCTAATTCAATTATTTTTTACACAAATATAACATTCATGATTTTTGTGGATGCAAAATTTTCCAATGATCATAAACTGTTTTTCTTGGTTCATTTATTCCTACCTTCTATGTATTCTTTGTTGACGGAACCATACGGTTCCTAGCTTGATAGTTGTCGGAAGTCTCGGTCTTGATCTAGTGGATGGACTTGTGGAAAATAGATGAAATCATAATGTTTCTTCATGTGTATCATAGATCTTGTAATGTTGTGATGAATTGAAGTTTAATATGAATCATAGAGGATGAATCCTGATGATCAAAGATGCATCAAGATGCAGAATGAAGAATGAAACCCCCAAATGTTTTGGTGGATGATTCCCAGTGAACGACGGCTTTTGAGAGAAAATTGTGGCTAAATAAGAATTTTTCAAAAGGAATCATGGTCATATTTCAATTTGTTTTCCCAAATTTTGAGCTTATAAGATGATCCAAAACAACCTATACTTTTTAGAAAAGTCCTAAAAACATTTTGTGTAGAATGAAGAACACATGGTGTATAGCATCTCTTAATGGAATCACTACGGTTTGGGAGAAGATAAAGATTAAATGACTTGTACCCCCCTCACATGTTGTCTATCCCTCTATATTTAGACAACTTGTGTGATGAGAAACAAGGGTAGAGACTCCATGTAAAATAAGTCAGTCACCGGATAGCCACACCTGTGGCATCCTATGTGGACCAACTCACTGTGTATCATATTACAAGGAGACAACAACCCAATACAAGGATACATCCAGTGTACATATCTTGATCCCCATATATGATAGAAACACCTTGTAGATCACAAATAAAAAATGTACACTAACACAGATGGGATCTATATAGTTACTAGAGGCATGGTCAAGTTCTGAAAAGGGACCGTACACCATGTGTGTCCCCTCACACGCTGTGTTCTACTTGATCTCTTTTGGGATATCATCAATCATTTTTTTCTCCATCATTTGAGCTAGGATTTTGGCCCATGAGATACCCATCATAAGTGTTTTGCATTGTATAATGTATTGGTTCCTTCAAAAATGTTTTTTAGATATTATGTGGAATTTTCCTTCTTTGGAACATGCACATGTGAGACACGATGATGAAAACTATCATACATAATCACAAGAGAGGTATCGATTTTACCCTCTTGATGGGTTGGGAAGTGGCATTCCATGATAGATGTACTGGGCATACCCTCCAGTTGGGTAGGGATGTTGAATTCCCAGATGGTAGATCTCAGCATACCCCTTAGGCGGGATGTGTAGTGGAATTCCCTAATGGATGTTTCAGTCATACCCACAATCTGGACATGGCATTTACATTACCTGATGATCGTTCTATGTTACCATGTAGTAGTAATTAGTAGTGGAGTTCCTTGACATTATAGGATTAACCACAAGATGGGCTGGGTAGTGGAATTCTCTGATTAAATCACCCTGTCTTAACCCTCAAGATAGGATGGAAAGTGGAGTTTCCCTAATTATTAAATGGGATATCCTTCTAGTATGACTAGGAATTGGACATCCCTATTGACCATCACAAGTGCTACCCTCTAGCTCTATTGGGATGTGAGATTCCTCACTGACTACCAGTGTAAGACCCTACTATCATAATAGGGCACATGATCCTTTTTTAAAACTAATAACCCATTGACTATGCAGCATTGTGGAAAGGCATTCTTTTACATACCATTGGACTCATTAGAAATAGGGACACTTTCCCCACCATGAAATATTATTGTGATGAGACTTAAATCTGTGAGGTCCAGTCAGTGCAACCTAAAGTGGATAATATCATTGTGTGGTATTTTGATCCATTTTACTTTGGTGTCCTTGGATGATTCAAGAGGTATTGGTAATTGTAGATGGACATACATTGGAACATTTGGTGACTTGTCTTTATGGGTTGAGCTATGTGAAAGAGACCCCCAAATCTCTCGTTTAAGGTTCATTGAATGTGCACATATATCTCCAACTTTAGTACCCACTCCTTGGGTATATTTTATCTCTATATATGACAGTCTAAGACTCATGTGTTATAACACATGAATTATTTATTTATCTTATGATGCTTGTATGAGTCCACTCTCCATCTAGAGGTAGGAATGTCTCGATCAAAATTTCATCTTACCATTGTGTCCAGCTCATTATGTTTGGATGATTTCACCTTCCCTCTCTTGTTGGGTTGAGTTGTACACATTTAGAATAACTTTTTATATAAACTAGTTTTCACTTATTTTGTATCGATTATTCCTCCCCCTATACCCCATTTGGGGAAATATACTCATTATATATATACTCTCCCATGCATGGTCTTTTCCAAATATGTTTCGTGGATTTCGTAGATGTTAGATAGGTTGATCTTGAATTTAGGGAAACTTAGGGATACTAAATTCTCAAACCACATACAATGGTCCTAGCATTGAATATTAGAGTTGTGATCTTAGTTATTTACTATTTTTTAGTTCTGCGAGGTTAGGATATATTTCAAGTAGGATATTTTTCCCTTTTTTCTCGATATACACTATAGTACTTCATTGGATTTAGTGGTCCATGCATTTTTTGTATATTTATAGTAATGTTTCATTATTTATTCCTTTCCCTATACAACATTTCATTGAGTTTTATATGTTCAAGTTTATTGGTTTTTAGAAAACAGAAACCCTATGTTTAGCATTTCTTCAGCGCCTATCACCACCAACAAGCCTATTGAGGAGGTCATGGGATAGTCTTATCTCTAGACTCATCTTGGTCCATGACTAATTGGTATTCGAACAAATTCATTACATGGTACGTTGTTATGATATTTCTTATTAATGGATTAGTTGGACTTTGGTAAATAGTTTCAAATTTCCTTGAACGAGGCTCTCAAGACAATGAGCCATGTGATGGTGTCGGTGGTTGATGTATCCATTTACCCATACCCTGATTACCTGCTTATTAACCCAGAACCCTAAGGCATTTGTTGTAGGAATCAATGGATCATGCATTATATATGATGTAGTAATTGGAAATCCTTTTTGAGTCATATCCCCAATGTAATATATATATATATATATATGATTGTTGTACTCTTTGAAATCATTTAGGATTCCTCCCTGATTACATATATCAAGGATACAATCTTTAATTTTTTATGATGACCTATAAGCAATGGGGCCTTGTTTTATGGTCTATATCACAATACCTCACTTTGGTTGGGAGGTTAGAAACACATCCACATATTGAGTAAATAATTATCCCAATAGGGAAGGATGAGGATTTGTGCAAGTTGAGCGCACATCGTGATATCCAATTTTAGAGTCTTTTGAGGATCCACGATGATCCAAATCCCAAGGATATATATGATGGGATAGAGTTGGTGGTATTTATATTAAAAATAATTCCGACCACAATGTATTTTATTTTGGCATTGGGATGCATTATTTTTCATGGAGAATATGGATATTTGTGGAGTGTGGTTGCCCAAATTCATGATGAGTTGATGCTCTCATGTGAAGACTTCCACCAGTTGTTTTGTGAGGAGTACTACCAATCCTTCTGATGCTCTATTCAGATTCAAGAGCATCTATACATTCTCTATGGAGGGTGATAGTGGCTGATTACACTGATTGGTTCACTTATCATATGATCTACTCTCTCGACATGATCATAGATGGATACTTCCAAGCATATAAGTATTTATAGCGACTCCACCGGTAGATCCGAGCCTTCATGGCCCCCATGTGAATCCACACCTATGCTAGGGTACTAGAGTGGGTTATTGTAATAGAATGATTTCTAACATAGGTATGTTGGATAACAGCTTCTGGAAGTGGGTGGATGTAGGGATGAGTCACACACAACAACTAGAATGTGACTATGATTTCAGAACTGGAGACCCTTCCATAAGATGAAATAGGGATGTGGTCATGTATTTCGTAGTTATAAAACAAAAAAATCGAATATCAGGACGTTATAGTTCTATTATCTTAATGGGAGAGGTCACATGGCTTGGGACTTCCCAACCAGAGGAAATGAGCATCCCCAAAGAAGACCAGATGGACCACTATGGTAGAAAGAATATCGTGATTAGAGATCTACCCGGTATGAACATGGTGGTCCCCAAGGAGGAATAGCTGGGAGAGGAATAAGTGGAACTTATCATGTGGGAAACAAAATGAGGTCCTCCTATCACCAACACCAATTATTTCATGGTGATTGGGAAAGATCTCATAATAGAGACACAATGTCAAATTTTTCTCAAGGTTCATATGGGGAACTCTTATTTTGTGTATTTTATCTCCAGGTTGTGTTAGCTATTGCTTAGTTGTTATAGGATCATGTGAGACATATTGATCGTCAATATGGAACCCTATGATTTCATCATTGCAATGTATTTCATTTCCTTGGTTCGAACCCTAATCTATTTATACCATACACTACTAAAATAATCACGTGTTGCTGGGATGAGGTTATAATTTCCCTATAAGATAGACCTTATATCAGGACAAGAAGGTGTTTTATGAATGAGGATGCAGTCTATTATCCATCAGTTAGAATGTGAAAACCTTGGTGCATAAGTTTCTTTAAGAATTTGAATTCCATAATTTATTTAGGATTAAATGGAAGTCTTCCCATAAGGCATTCTAAGACTATATATTAGGTGGGAGATTGAGTTTGTAATTTACTCGAAACAAGGGACTTCACCAATAACTTCTATGGAATATCATATGGCACATATTGTGTTTCCTGGGATACATTTTTTTTGAAGGACCTTCCTGATAATGGTTTCATCTAACATAGTGTGTCCCTCCTGGCTAACTCTAGATGTATTCATGAAGAATGGAGACGCGAGCTTGCAGAATTTCTGGGATTATTGTCTGTTGAACAATGTCATGATGAAGAACAACTAACCCTTTCCAAGGATTGATGGCTTATTTGATCAGTTTCTTGGTTAGAGATGGTTCTCCAAAATCGGCCCCAGCTCTGACTACCACATGTTGTTGGTTTTCGAGGCTGATATTCCAAATATGGTCTTCCAATGTCTCTATGGAGACTATGATTTCCTAATGATTCTCATTCGTGTGAAAAATGTAATGTTTTTTATGTCTTTGATGAACCAGGTATTGTAGCCATTCTTGGACTGGTTTTTTTGTCTTCATTGATGAAATAATAAACCTATGAAATAAAGGAAGATCATGAAAAGCACATGGGAATGGTTCCTCATTTACTTTCAAAACACTAACTTTATGGAAATTTCTAAAATTGTATTTTTTGGATATTGAGGCTCACATTCTAGAGATTTTCATTTTTTATCATGGTTTATCCATGGATCGAGAAAAAATATATGTAGAAAATTCTTGGGAACTACCTATGAATGTAGAAGAGGTGCGATGATTTATTGGTTTATAGGATTATTACAGGAGATTTGTGGCATACTCCTCTAGAATCAAACCCTGTTGACCTCTCTGATCTAGAATTGACAATTGCATACCTAGCATGAGTAGTTCTATATGTACATTAAATCATTGAGGTAGAGGCTGATGAGATCTCTAGTTTTGAGACTCTCAAAGGAAGATGATGAGTTCTTAGTGTATCATGATGCTTCAAGAACTATGATCAGTTGGAGTTCTTATAGGAAATATAACATTGAGATAGTCTATACTCCAAGAATGTGAAACATTGTAGCAGATGACATTAACGGGTTTTTTTAGTCTCTCATAGTGCCGGACCCTTAAGAGTACATATCTTTTCTATATCTGGCACTAGTGAAGCAGGAGGCTAAATTTTTTCATTAGTTAATGGTGTTGACATATTTTCTCTTTTAGTGTTTCAGAGAGTCTAACATGGTAGTTATCGACTATGAGGTTCTATATGATTAGATATAGATAGGTGATGCACCATATGGATATTCTAATTGAGGGAATAAAAATATATTTTTCTATAGGAGAATCATGCTTCCAATAGCTATGTGGGAAGTGGTGAGGCAAGAGTTCCACATTTCTCCCATAGATATATATCCTGATGTGGGGAAGATGTGATGAGATATTCAGATACACTATTGATAGTCTATCATGAAATCAAGCATAGATGACTTCATCTCATGGTGCCTCACCTGTCAGTAGGTTAAATCTAAGAACAATGTTCTGGTTGGACATTGAATCCTCTTGATATCCTAGAGTGGAAGTGGGACAACATATACATGGACATCATAATACGAATTCCAAGGACCATGGTTTCATCAATGTGATAGAATACTAACTCATGAATTAATCATAGTTCTTTCTATATGGGTGTATAGTTTGGACTAGTTTTTAAGGAAATTACACATACAGAAGATCATCAACATTTATGGGGTTCCTTGAAACGTTTCATCTATCATGACATTCTTTTTACATCATGATTTTGGAGATTCAAGCATGAGGTATTCATGACCCAGTTACGAATAAGTACAAACATTCACCCCCAGACCAATGGAAAGACTGATCACACAATCTAGGTGCATGATGAAATGCTGAGGGATTTCATGTTGGATTTCAGCTGGAGCGGGGTTAATAAGAATTATTTGGTAGATTTTGGGTAAAAAAATAAGATTCCAATATTCCATATGCAAGGAACATTCTGTGTCCCTCTATGAAGGACCCTTCAGGTCACCTATATGTTGTACAGAGAATTAAATGTCATCTCTTCTGGGCACATAATTGGGGAAGGCGACAATTGAGAATGTTCATGTCATCCATGAATGAAGGAATATATCCAAGAGAACACCAAATTAAAACACATATCCCCATCATAAGACCTCGGAGTTCAATATAATAGACCATTTCTTTTTAAGAGTCTACATATAATCTGTAATATGGATGTTTCGATGGGGAGCAATGCTATCACCACAGTTCATCAAGATGCTTGATATCATACAGAGTGTTGGTGAGGTTTTCTACAACATACCCTTTTCCCCAGAGCTGGAGAGAGAGAGAACGATTAAATCCATGTGTAATATTTGAGGAGAAACATTCATGACTCTATACACGTTAGTGAATGGGGAGAGCTATACATTGTGGATTGAGAAACCATTATAGAGAAAATGTGGCGATCAATAACTGATAAGATTGTACCTTTCAAGGTTGAACGATGCCTTTGTTATGTGTTTTTGGTAGCATGTAAATGTGTAGGATGGTTCTTGTGAGTGGGAGATCCAGATGGGGGCTCATTATTCTTAGTTTATTCCATCATTTTTAGTTTCTTTTGGGTGAAAATCATGAAAGAGGGGATTATTTAGGGTCCTAGTATTTTCTTTTTATGTCATTGAAATATTTCTAAATAACTTCCAAATCTAGGAACTAAGAATGAGTGATATTATGAGGAATGGTGTTACCAAAATTAATTTTATAAATATAATAAGTATTTCATTCATGGTTGGATAATGAAAATGGGATTAATCTTAAATGATTTACAAGATCATTAATGCAAAAACATTATTCTGTTTGAAATGTTGTGTCTACCCTAGGCATGACAAAAAATGAGTAGTAATGGGATGTTTGGACACCTCGCTCATTGGTGCTGCATATAAGTAAAATATATTATTAAATAAAATAATTGATAATTTATCTTTGAAAAAATTAAAAATTATAAATATGACCATAATGGGATTTTTCCTGGGTTTGTGTCACAATTCTCGATTTTTTTTTTCTGATTTATGTTTCCTTCCTCTGATGTTTTACAACAAAGAATAAATGAACAACCGACTGATTAAAGGAAAATACAAGCACAAAGAATGATATTGATCTACCTCCCACCGTTAGGAAAACATTATTCATTAATGTTCTATATAATTAAGTTGTAGGGAACATCATTAGTGAATTTTGTTCCTTCTATTAAATTATTCATTAGTCTGATAATTATTCGTCAATCTACGCCCCTCCCATCACCTTTTTGTCCATACCAATGAATTGAATGAATTATTTTACATAGAATCATATATTTATAAACCAAATGGATTAGTTTTTACTATTTTCCACGAATGATTGGCCATTGATCAAATCCCTTATTTCCTAATTCATTTCTCTTTTCGTTCTATAATTTCATCACCATTGGAACTTGTGGTTCCATCTTTATAGTTTTGGAAAAACCAATGATCGATAGGGTTACATGATTTGTGGTGGAATAATGAAACCATTATGGTTCATTGAGAGTAGAATAGATCTATTATCGATGTAATGAATGGATGAAATATATGAATCATTGAGGTTGAATCATCTAGTATCAGAGATGTTTCTGTGTTCAAAAAAATGAAGGAGAACCTCGAAAACCATGGTGGGTGATTTTAGAAGAAAGATGGACACGAAGATTTTTTTTTCTAGATTTCAAGACTTCATAAAGAATCTAGGTGGGATTAGAAGCAGTTTGACCAGATTTGGAGCACAAATGAAGATCCAATGAAATCATGATCCTTCTAAAAAATCACCTCTAAAAGACATATAGTATGAATTACTCAAGGCTTTTAGCCTCCCACAACATCTACTATAGGGTTTTGGAGAAGAAATGGATGAAAAAACGTGTATTACTCCTTCAAACACTATGTATCCTTCCCCTATTGTACAACATGTGTGATGGGAAACATGATCGGGGACTCCATGTAAGAGAACATAGAAATGATTTGACCACACGTGATGCATCCCATGTTGACCAAGACATTGTGTATTTATATACACTAACACAACATCCCTGTACATGGAAACAAACAGGAGACACAGGACAGTACCTAGATAGGTCGGAAACACCATATAGTACACCTACAAGGAATTGACTTCTATATGGAAGGGATCCGTATATTAACTAGATGCATGAACTAATTGTGAAGAGGGATGACATGTTGTGTAGGTCCCCTCACATGTTCTGTTCTAGTTAACTTATTATGAGAGATCTAATAACCCTCATATATAATTCACTTGTACTCGAAATTTGGAATAAAAGATTCCTATCAATTGTGTATTAATACATAAAATGTAACGTTACCCTCAGAAGTGATTGTTGAGAAATTATGATAAATTATCTGTTTTTGTAGTTTTCTAAGGCGAGACCAGGTGATTACAACAACCATTCATAATCACCCGAGATGTACCTGGATTACCCTGTAGCTCAGTTTTGTAGTGGAGTTCTCTTAGGGTAGTTTCTTTCTTACCTTTCAATTTTGGGATGGATAGTGTCATTCCCAAATGGCAATTCTGGGCATACCAACCATCTAGGATGGGAAATGTCCTTCCCTAATGAAATTTCTGAGTTACGCTCATCTGGTATAGGGCAGTGGTGATCCTCGACATTCCGGGATACACTCCAACTAGAATGGAAAGTGGAATTCCCCTACTACATCTTCCAGGCCTAATCCCCCAGGTGAGCTAGCCAATGTGATTTCGCTGAAGACTCACTAGGATTTCCCTCTAATAATACTAGGCAGTGCCATTCCCCAATGAACATCTTATGTGGTAACCTCTAGCTAGAATGGGTAGTGTCATTCCTCAGTGACTACAAGAGTTGGATCCCCTATTCGTACCAGGTCACAATATACATTATAAAAATTGGTGACCCATAGGCTATGTGACATAATTGGGAGGCTTTGTGTGAACTACCTTTAGACCCAAATGAATGAGGGATGATATCTCCACTAAGACAAATTCAACTGACATGCCATAAAATAATGTGGGTGAGTCAGTACTTCCTAATGAGGATAGTATAATGATGTGGTGATTGAGTCCCTATGGATTGTATTCCCATTGTAGATGCATGAGGTGTTGATCATCGTAAATGTACATATTATGGAAATGTGGGAGACTCATCTTCATAGGCTAAGTTGTGAGATGGATATCCCCTTACACTTTTATTTTGTTTTATATGATTAAGCATAAATAAATAAATAAATAAATATATATATATATATATCATTCTTCAGTACCCACTCCTTGGGTATAGTGGCACTTCGTTCAATAGTGG
This sequence comes from Viscum album, assembly GCA_963277665.1. Lineage (NCBI taxonomy): Eukaryota > Viridiplantae > Streptophyta > Magnoliopsida > Santalales > Viscaceae > Viscum > Viscum album. Next base: position 526,317,057 of record OY728161.1, on the reverse strand, counting down.
TGAAGATTAAAGGGGTATACCACATGATTTACTTGTTTATATTATCATAGTTGGAAGATTCCACTCTCCTCTTATTGGTAGAGACGACTCGATGAGATTTTTATCTTCTCACTATATCGATGTCCCAATCCTTGGAAGACTTCACATTCACTCTGTTGTTCTATTGAGATGTACTCTTTTATTTTACCTTGTTCTATCAACAAGTTATTTTTCTTCGGTGTCATATATTAATCCCCCACCGCTTCACCCATTTCGGGGTTCTCAACTTGGTATGTATATACTCACCCCTTCATGGGATTTCCCAACACATGTTTTGTATTATATAGACGATGTATTGGTCGATCGAGATTATAGAGGATCATAGGGTAATAGACTTTTGATACTGTATATATTTTTCATAAAATTTGATCTAATAGATGAGATCTCAGTTGTTTACTCTTTTATTGTTTTTTGATTATTTGAAATATTCCTAGTGGTGAATGTGTTTTCCAAATTTTCATTTCTATATACACTGCCATAATTCATTCTTTTTAGTGGTATTTTCATTTTGTACATATTTATAGAAGTATTTCATCATTTATTTCATTAAATGAAATATTTTTCATATAGTTTTATAGTGCATGTGTAATTGGTTTTTGGAAAAGGGCTCCCTGAGTTTATAGTTCCTTCAGTTCCTGCCTCCACCCCAGGCCTATGGAGGCGAGCTTGGGGTAGTTACAGCTTGAGCCCCGGCTTGGGTACGGTCATAACATGGTATGTATAGGAATCTCATATACTCATTCATAATATAGATAACATAATTTTGAGTTTCTTACTAAAAATTAATACAATGTCTTGTAGTGAAAGGTGATCATAATTATATTTGTCTTATAAAATGGTATTTCACTATTTTGTATTCATAATAGTGACAATACATTTTCAAAATCATATAAAATTATAATAAATAAAGGATAATAAAATATCCAAGAATAATTAACCACTAACAAAAAATTTTAATAATATAAAAATATAATTTTTTCTTCAATAACATCACATCATCAAGTTGCTCATTTGATTTACATAGTGTAATTACTTGGTTTACTATTGTGGCTAGAATGGAATACAATAATAAATTTAGACATTTGGGGAGGAGAAAAGTAAAATTTTCAGTACATTTTATTCATTTTCATCTTAAAAAATAGATATTTTATAGTATTTACCTCATTCTATAGGCCTTAGTGTCTTCTGTGGTCTACAAATCAGAATACCCAATTGATTAGGTCATAAATTTTCACAATGACATATCTCCACACTTTTATCACATTAGAAATTATTTCCCTCTATTTCACTGGTACATTACAATATATTTACTCTCTTAAATGAATATAATATATTATATAGCATGTAATCCAAGAAAGACGAATTTATCTTGCATTACATGCATGAGAAACCTTCCTCGATGGCTTGTGTTACATGTATAACAATATGTGACAAAAGAAAAATGTATTATGAAAATATTATTATTTATAATAATATGATATTACATAGATATGATGGTGGAGGTTATGAATATTATTAACTAAATTATGAAAATTTATGTTTTATAAAAATATGAAAATAATTCATTGGTTTCCAATTAATGAGAAACCTAGGAAAAGAACCCACAATATATATAAAGGAATATCATTAATTTTGTGATTCCAAATATGTTTTAATGTAATTCAAAATAATTAATTAAAATTGGTTAATTATTTTAGTGAAATATATATGTTATGTAATAAATTAAATATTTTTGATAATATATTATTATTTTTTATAGGTGTTAGATAAGAGCAATCTTTATTCCATACATAAAACCCCATCTTTTTATAGAGGAAGTTTTAATTCATTTTAATGGAGACCATATTTTAAAAATTAATTAAGAAAATTTTATTAATTTATATTATAAAATAAAAATAATATATATATTATAAAAATAATCATTAGGTTAGGTTAAATTATTAATATTTTTCCAAAATGATTAATTTTTTAAAAAATAGTTAAAAATACTATTTTTTTTTTCAAAACTGATTTTCCTTGTAATTTATTTATAAGGTCTAATTTTAGAGTTTATTGGTTTTCATGTATAATTATATCATATTTTTATAAATTTATACAATTTAGGTCATTTTAATAACATTATTTCTTAAAATTATTATAAAAACACTAATAATGTTCAAAAATTTATCGTTAGTAACCTGCAATATCATCCAACATGCATGATTAAATTTTAATTAATTATTTCCAATTATGTGTTAAGAATTTTAAAAAATATATTAAATATTTAGAATAATAAGAATTTATAATTTTTCATATTATTTTTTTACCAAGTGAATGTGATTATAAATAATTACAATTATTATAGAAAAATTAATCTTAATAAAGGATTAAACTTTTATCTTATGGGACCGAATAACCATTTCACTTTTCCAACACTATTTTTGGGGACATAATTCGTCCATGAACTTTAAATTATTGATTTTAGTTTTTATTAATTTTTTTAAGGAACATGTGTACACCTAACTTATTTTATAATATTCTATGTGAGTCATTTTCCTTCCTTATAAAAGGTCACCACCCGTCCAACACCATCAAACCTATAAAACCAAATAGGTTCAGCCATGATCTACCCAATTGTATTCCCAAAACCCCTTCATTAGAACATGACACTTAACTTTTGGTTGCAATCCTTCTATGGAATCCTTTACGTACAAAAAAGAAGATGTTACCCGATTAAGAGTTACAGTCTTCTCTCAAGATTTCAAGATTCATTTCCATTCTACACACCCTATACTGCACTTATTCTATAAATTCATAACAAAACATGTATCCTCAGTATAATAATTTTCTTTAATGTTATTTTTGTGACCAAAAAACACACACACCCCTATCTAATGTGTAATGAACATACTATTTATGTGAATGGTGAACTATTACCTCACGAAATGGTGATTTTTCATTCTCCCATTACAACAATCCATTATTATCATTACGATGGAAAATCTAGTAATATATGTTATATAAGAGTTTTATAATTTCATTATATCTATTTATTTAATTTATAACACATTCCTTTATACTTTACATTTTATATTTAAATGATAACATCATTTCAGGAAGTGTGGACTAGAACCCTCTAAAAGCGATGTGATTTATTTATACGATCCATTTAATGTAAATGGGATGATTAGAATTAAAAATATGTGACATAAGTCAAATTTATATAATATTTCGTATATATTTACCTTGATTAATATATATATATATATATGTATATATTATTTTATTTATTATCCTTTCACATACTAACAATTGAGAATGTCATCCTTGGTCGTGTGGACTTCTACCTTATCGACATAATGTGATTCCTTTTACATAACATGAAATATTAATATATTTGTGTATATATGATTAAATTAAATGATATTTTTGATATATTGATTATTCATGAAATATATAATTCTACATACATTCATTGAATAACTATAATTAAAAAATTAGAATGTTACTCATTATTACATATTTCCTACCATCTCCATGAACGTAACATTAATTTATTTTTTATAACCATATTTACTGATTTATTTCATTAATACATTTTACATTTAAATAAGATAATTATTTCATGATTTTTATTCTGATGATATTATATAATGAATCCTTTGACCATATATGACCTATAAAAGATGATTTTGATAAATAAACTGAATTTGGTCAAAACAACCAATGTAATCATAATTTCTTATATTATTTTATACATATAGTAATACGTGAAATAAAATTTATGATAAATCAGAAAAAATTTATTCAGATAATATATATTTAATTCAAATTAATTATATATTAATATAAAGGACATTTGAAATAATGGAAACATAGTATAAGGGTTTTTTTTCACTAATTACATTCTATTGAGATTTTTTTGTTGTTATGAACCTAGTTTCTTTAATATAATTTATATAATTAACATTTACATGATATATAATTAATCTACTTACTCTCATGATCTAATAACATTCATTTAATTTTTTTCCGGCTTTATGATTAGGATTTAACATGATTCAATGTTGTATTAGACACATTGGAATGTTTAATATTTATTTTTCTCAATAAAAAAATTGTTGAACATTAAATGATTTTCAATTTGAGGATATTTTGTTACCATTTTTTCAATAAAACCTTGTAATTTTTTCTCCACTATTTATTCATGTCCTTTTTCAATTCCTAGTAACATTTTTTTCACTTTTTGGTACTCCAAATATTTTATAAAAATATTTTCATAATATGTGACTTTATTAATCTCTTAGTCGAAGATCCTTTTTTATTCTAAAAACCATGTTTTAATGAAATGTATCAAATAATGTTTTTGAAATTTTTTTTAATTTTTTTAAATCATTTTTTTATAAAAGATTACAATGGATTCTTGTAACGCCCTGACCCCAGTTACCCAGAGTCGGTGCATTATTTTAATATATTGGTATGATCACACGGAAATCATGTCCCGAATGACCGACTAGTATAGTAGCCTTGGAAAATAGATTACCTAAATTAACATTACAATAAAATTTCAAACATAAAACACAGCGTAAATAGTTTTTTGAGAATGCCATTATTCACATTAGATTACCCTACATATGAATCATAATACACTTTTTAGAATCCTGGGAAAAGTAAAATATGGAAAGGGGTGATCTCAAACTCTCAGTAAGGGTAAGAAATACAGATGAAGATAACCTAAATATTATGCATGGAGAATAATTTAAACCACATGCCTTTACCAATAATAAAATGAATACTTTAATTGAATGAATATGAGCTGCGTAAATAAAGCCATAATATAACATAATAATGGTTATTCTACTAGTCTAATGACCACATGGATCATCAATATTATTTCAATAATGAGGTAATGTATAATTCCAGACATTCTGAAACATTTTTTCAAGGCCTCAGCCAAGAAGTCTAATAATGATTAAGGACTCATTCAAAACCATATATCAAATTGGGAAAGTGCCCCAACCAATTCCATGTCTAGTTATCTATTGAGACCTACTGATGCATTACGGATATGTAGAGGGCTCCACCCGTCACTTATTATGTCAAATAAATTCTTCATATGTAAAGGGTTAAACATATAATTAACATTCGTATTAAAACTAGCATACTAAATGTCAGTACATTAACCATTAACCATGAATGTATAGAAATAACACATCCATAGTCAAACATATCACAAAACCATCAGTACATTATGGATGTTTTGTATAATAATAAATAAACATCAAAACAAGTTTAAAATCCATTGTATTATTTTACATAGATGGAAATGATTTGTAAAAATCTATGATTTAAGTATCCCTTTTGATGAAAAAATTTAAAACTCACACAATTAAGAAGACATTTAAAGACATTTTTGAATCAAAGTGTCACATACCACTTCGGAAAATTTTAAAGTAATTGTCATTTTATAACATTTATGTCCATCTAAATAAATACATAAAATTATTTTGAAAACATGGAAATTAATGAAAATGGTTTAGAAGAATAAATCATTAAAACTTTTAAAATGATGTTGTCATAGATTAAATAAAAACTATTTGATAGAAATATTTCTTTTTTGAAATCATTTAAGAGTCACATAATTATAAAAGAAAAAATTTACATTTAAAACATTCTTATAAGATTTTAAAGGAATATTCTATGATTTTATAACGGCGGAAAATAGCCGCACCTACCGTAAAAGTTAAAAAAATACATTCATACGATAATTTTGTTGAAAAGGTTAAAAAGGACCTTGTTTGGAAAACGATGGAAGGATTCCGTTCACAAACATATTAGGACAAATAAGGGTATAAATGACTTTAACCCATTTTTTATTAAATAGAAAAAATGTTTTGAAACATATTTTTAAGAATCATGGATGTTGATAATAAATAATTCCCAGTAGATACTTACGTAAAAACAACCTCGAATAATAATGTGATTGTGAAATTAACCCTTACCTTGTACTTTTTCTCAGTAAATGGTAGGATAAATTCCTTTATAATGATGAAATATTGTTTACTAAATTATAAAATAATTTTATACATTAATATTATATGATATATGATTTTTTTAACATTGATTTGTTAATAATATCTTAGTATTATTGTCGTTCTAGGAGTTAACTAATCCGTTTTCGTTTTCCGTTACATTATTTGTTACGTAAGCTGTGATTGTTATGGATAGGTTGTATCTTATATATATACATAATGATATTAAGTCATTATACATTGTTTATAACCATAAAATGAAAATTAGTCTCGAATGGATACGATGGAGAATGATTCTCATCGCGTTCGTGGAGACCTTATTCTGTACGTACGCAAGAGCGATAATATCATTATTTTTATATTAAAATAATATATAATTGGATTTTATATCATATATAATGAATCATAATAATGTTATATTTATTATTTACATTAATTAAACATAATTATCACACCCATCCAAATAATAATGTTTTGAATAACAATTACACCACAATGTGGAGATGGTAAGCCGTACGTACACACATATGGTGACATGTCATTCAAAGGATGGATATAATTATGAATATTGTGGTAACATATTTATAATAACATCATAGTATATTGAAGATACTGGAGTTATTATTTTAGAATGGAAATAACAAAGAATGATGACGTGTAAAAAGAAAGGAACAATAAAGAGGTTGGTGAAAACATTGCCATTTCATCAGGTTCTTCCTTTTGATATGATCAAATGGGCCCCTTAGTTTTTACTTATGATCATAATATTTCCTTTAGTTTTATGTAAATATAGTTGAGAGAGAATTTTGGCACGGTTTGTCCATGCCAAATGTCATTGAAGTTATTAATTAAAGAGAAGGGTGAGTTTCCTTTTATAAGAGGGGTGAGGGTATCCTTAGGAAAAGAGTGAAATATTATTTTATAATAAAATAATTTTCTTTTTATAATGGCTATAATGTGTATTATTTCGTGGATAATGTTGGTATGGGTCTACCTCTACTCAAAAAATAGGTTTTAGATAGGTTTCTGTCATTATATTATCCTTATCTCTTAGATTTAAATCTTAGTTAATTAGTTTGACATCTACCATATCTCTTTGTGTTATTATATTATATGGTTAACAAACATACAATAAACATCCAAGATAACCACAAGTGGTTCATTAATTATACACATATCAATATATTAGTATCTTGGATGATCCTTAGATTTTTATGACCATTATATCATTTAATAATATAATATATGTTTTAAAAACTTTTTATGCCAATTTTTATAGTATTTAATAATTGATTTCTGTTAAATTCATAAAAACATTATTACATAGAACTAAATTCAATGAATAAGTAATAACATTTCATATTATCCTATAAAATTATTATATAGAATAAAAACATTCAAATTATATTTATTTTAACATTTATAATACCATTTATATGATTCATTCATTAATAAGGAAAATACTGAATCATTATTGTGTCATAAATAAATTTAATTATTCAATGTATAAAAATTATAAATAAAATAAAATTATCTAGGAAATATTTTTATCTTTCTAATTAATACTTATAGTCTAATATATAACTTATATAACCCTAAGTAAAAATTGTTTTTCTAAAAGATATATGTTTATGTCATTTTGGTATTAATTTTAACTTAATTAATATAATGTTACATTTTCACATACAAGTGGCTCAATGGGGTCACAAAATCCACCCGTGGATTCCCATGGTCGTAAATTCATTATCCAAGATGGTTAGGACAAGTTTTGAAGTAATTTTATTTAATTATAATAATAGTGTGATACCCTTATGTACCTGATTAATCCTTTAACCAAGGGTAATAAAATATTTACCAAAGTAATTATTCAAAATTTCTAAAAATAAAAGTTACCTATTTACACAATTTGGAACTCCTGATTCTAAATATGGAATCAATATTTCTAAATTCAACACACATAAGTGGAAGAAATTAATTTAAAAATATTTCCTATTGTCGAAACAAAAACCGTGTTTTTATGAAATAATAACTATTAAAAGATTGACACTTACTTATGTCCAGTTTAAATTTGAAATAATGTCCAATGAACAACATTGGATTAAATTGTAAATATATATTATAAATATAGTTTAAAAAACTCAAATTCATAATTTATCATTATTAATTATTAATAAAAAAAGTTGATTTTATTTAAAATTTATTAATTTTATCTATTCATTAATATATGAACGTTATCAGAAATGTACCAAAAATTAACCCTAAGCTAATTTAGATATTATTAATCCAAAAATGAATTCCATTTTTAAGGATAAAATGTATAAAATTTCAAAAAGTTGGAATTATTATTCATAACGACTAGTTTGATTGGTTGTGGAGTGTGTTAGAACACCAAGTCTCATAAAACACACGCTATTGTATTATTCAAAGGGTAGCGTACCATGGAAGATTAGGGTGATACATTATCCCCTCCTTTAATAAATTGTGTCCTCGCAATTTATGCTCAGTTTTGGGAACATGGGGTCAACATTTCAAAATATCTTAGTTGAAATCCCTCATCGAAAAATGGATTAACGAGGCATCTATTTAAAATAAAAAGTGGAAACTATGAAGGTTAATGAAAATAACACATACTAGGGTTCCAATTAGGGAAACATGTATATGGAATGGAAATCTAACCATCAATATCTGAAGTAGATTGGTAGAGAACATGGCTGTGAAAAAGGCAACAATCACAAAGCCATAAATTTTTGATGATCTAAGGTACAGTCTAGGACACCATTTTTGTTCTATGTTCCATTTATTAATGTTCAGGAATATATTTTTGAGATTTGATAATATAATAAGGAGATATAATTACATTATAATTATAGTTTTATCCATTAATAAATTTCTACCACAAACTTATATTTTACTCCAAAACATAATACAACTCAGAAATACACTATTAATCATAATCATATAGGGTTAAAATATAATGAATTTATAATTCACATATCAGACACCTTTAAAAAGTACATTATAAAATCCACAAACATCATGTATTTTAGTGGTAGGTGATAAATCTCAATCACAGTATTGTTTTGGGTTCTATTCCCACATCTTTGATCGACGCGACGGGTTGTCACACGATCTGCATGTTGTCCTTTTATAAAAAACCTAAAATAAACATTTAAACATAATTCATTCCAACATTTAGAATTATCCAAAATAATTCTATCCAAACTCATAGTCCAAAATTTATAAGGAAGTTAAACATAATGAAATCCTTTTTCCATGTAATAGCATGTGAACACCATCATCATGTATTATTTTTAAAAATAGTAACATCCTGAATTACCATAAAACCTTATTGATACATTGTGCTCCCTTATTCTTTATAGAATATTTGATAAACTCCTTCCATCCAAAAATGTTGTAAAATCCATCAATGGAAAATCATTAATCAGTATCAAGGTAATCAAGAATATCAAATATAATTTTTTCAAATCAACTATCTCTTATTCCAAAATCACTACCTCATTATCGGGACAATATTAAGGATTGCATTTCCTTCAACCATGTATTTTTTCAAATGCGTAGCTTACTATTACGTAAATTTTCATAGAACCATATAATCTCAAATCCTCAATAAAATAGTTTCACAGTACAATCCTTATTTATCTCAATAATTTATATAACCATTATATTGTTGATACAACACTCAAATGAATTAATCCTATAATAATAGCATAAGAACACTAGTCATTCTTCTTCATCTGTGGTAGTATCATAACTTGATTATTATCCAATAGATTCATTTGGGGAATACTATGATAATTTGTACATTGGTTCGTGTAGTTTCCCAACTCCTTGTAGAGGAATCATTGTACATTTGAAACCTTTTTATTACCATTAATGTAACGTACTTGGTGTCCTTTTTATCAAACTCCAATTGCCTTCAGGAAAGTTCCAGGGTGTTTCCTTCCAAACTTATCACAAATGGGAAAATACTTCTTTTCCCTCTTCCAATTACCCATCCTTCTCTTCTCTTGCTTCCCTTAAAATTCATAGGACTCAAAGAATTCATTACTTATCTTATTAACACATGATACTATTTATTCATATGTTGAGAAAACATGACAGATTATTTCCCTTCTAAATGTTTGCTTAATACCATGGAATATATGTTCCTTCTTACTTTTTATATCATTTGTATTTCTAGAGTTCACATTCCCTGTACCGGGTACCATTTCTATATAATGGCATACACTAGGTCAGTTTATGAATTGCAATGAATAATTCCAAACATCTAAAATAAAAAACTAAAATTGAACAGTTTAGGGATATAATCCATAATCATAATAATTGTATTCTATGAAGAAGTATATACTAATAAACTCGTCATTATGGGTTTTCAATAAAATGATAATTATCCTAAGAATATCACCCATGAGTGTCTTAACAAAGAGTGCAGTATGGCTCATTGTCTTGTAACTGTTCTCATTTGAGTCTAGCTCAAAGTGGTGTTTTCTGGTTTTACCCCTAGGTACATCTATGCCTAAGGAACCTCTACCTACTCGTATACAGACAGGGATGTATTTCTTGGAAAAATCACTAAGTCTCTATAACACAAAAATCATATGAATTTCTTCTATACTAATTTTCAATGTTTATATTAGGGATATGTTCTCTAATCAATGTTTTTCTAAATCTAGCAGCCAAGGATTATTACTAAACTTTTATTGATACAAACTATAACACCTCAACCCCAGTTTTCCAGAGTTGGTGCATTATTTTAATACATTGGAATGTTTAAAAGGAAATCATGTCCCAAAAGACCGACTAGTTTATTAGCCTTGGAATATATATTACATAAATTAACATTACATTACAATTTCAAACATAAAACACAGTGTAAATAGTTCTTTGTGAACACCATTATTCCCATTATCTTAACCCTGCATATCAATCATAATAAACTTCCTAGAATCCTGGAAAAAATAAAACATGGAAAGGGGTGAGCTCAGACGCTCAGTAAGGGTATGAAATACAGAAGAAGATAACATAAATATTAAACATGGAGAATAATTGAAACCACATGACTTTACCAATTATAAACATAAATACTTTTATAGCAAGAATATGAGATATGTAAATATATACATAATAAAACATACTCATGGGTATTCTACAAGTCTAATGACAACATGAACCATCAATATTATTTCCATAATGAAGGAATGTTAAATGTCAGACATTATGAAACATTTTTTCAAGGCCTCGACCAAGACTTCTAAAAATGATTAAGGCCTCGGCCAAAACCATATATCAAATTGGGAAAGGGCCTCAGCCAGTTCCATGTATAGTGGTCTCATGTGACCTACCGATGCATCAAGAAGCTAAAGAGGGCTCTAACCATCACTAACTATGTCCAATAAATTTCTCATATGAAAAGGATTTATCATATCATAATAATTACTATTAAAACTAGCATACAAAATGTCAATAATTTAACCATAAACCATGAATGTTTAAAAATAGCACATCCACAGTCAAACATTTCACAAAACCATCAATACATTATCGTAGTTTTTTATCATAATAAATCAACTTAAAAACAAGTTAAAAATATACTATTAGATTTGACATAGATGGAAATTATTTATAAAACTCTTTGATTGATGTATCCCTTTTCATGAAATCATTTAAAATTCACACAATTTAAAAGACATTTAAAGACATTTTTGAATCAAAGTATCCCATTCCACTATGAATTTTTTTAAAGTAATTAAAGTTTTAATACATTCATTTCCATTTAAATAAATCTTTATAACCATTTTGAAAACATGGATATTAATGAGAATGGTTTAGAAGAATAAATCTATAAAACATTTAAAATGATGTCGACATAGATGGAATAAAAACTATTTGATAGAAATATATCTTTTTTGAAATCATTTAAGATTCACATAATAATAAAATATATCCTTTACCTTGAAAATATTCTTATAATCTTGTATGGGAAGCTTTGACGATTTTATAATGGAAGAAAATTGTCGCACCCGCTGTATACGTAAAAAAAGACAATCTTACCATAATTTAGTCAAAAAGGTAAAAAATGACTTTGCTTGGAAAGTGACGAAAAGAATCCCTTAAAAACGTATAAGGTCAAATAAGGGTATAAATGACTTTAATCCACTTTTTATTAAATAGAAAAAATGTTTTGAAATATATTTTTATGAATCAAGGATGTGGATGATAAAAAGTCCCAATAGATACTTACGTAAAAACAATCTTGGATAATAAAGAGATTGTGAAAGTAATTCTTACCTTGTACTTTTCCATAGTAGATGGTAGTTTAACATCCATTATAATGGAGAAATAATTATTATTAAATTATTAAAAAATAATATACATTAATATGATATCATATATGATTTTTTTAACAATGCATTGTTAATAATATCTTAGTATTAGCGTTGTTTCAGGTGTTAACTGATTCATTTTCTTTCTCCGTTATATTCTTTGTTAGTTAATCGGTGATTGTTATGGATAGGTTTTATCTTTTTTATATCCAGAATTATATTAAGTCTTTAAGCATTATTTTTAACAATCAAATGAAAATTAGTCTCGAATGGATACGATGGGGAATGAATCTCATCGCATTCATGGAGACAATATTCCGTACGTACACACCAGTGATAATATCATTCTTTTGATATTAAAATAATATTTAATAGTATATTATATCATATATAAATAATCATAATCATGTTATATTTATTATTTACATCAATTAAGAATCATTAACATACCTATCCAAATAATAATGTATTGAATAACAATTACACCATGACGTGGATACGGTAAGCCTTACGTACACACATATGGTCACATGTCATTTAAATGATGGATATAATAGTAAATATATTTGTAACATAATTATAATAACATCACAGTATATAGAAGATACTTGATTTATTATTTTATATTGGAAATAACAAATAATGAAGAACTGGAAGAAGAAAGGAACATGAAAGATGGTGGTGAAAACATTACCTTTTCTTTGGGTTATTCCTTTTGATTTGATAAAAAAGTTCCATAGGATGGATTTATGATCAAACTAAGGCATCTAGGTTGAAGTTAGGATTGTTGAGAGAGTATTTGGTTAGGGTTTAGCCGATCCAAATGGCTTTTAAGGTGTTAATTAAATTGATGGGTGAGTTCCCTTTTATTAAAGGGGCGAGAGGCACCTTAAGAAATGAGTGATATATTATTTTATAATAAAATATTTTTCGTTATCTAATGGCTCCAAAGTGTATTATTTCGAAGATAAGGTGGTGATGGGTCGAATTCTACTCAACCAATAGGTTTTAGACAGGCTTGGGTCATTATATTAACCTTATCTCTTAGATTTAACTCTTAGTTAATTAGTTTGACATTTACCATGTCTATTTGTATTTTTATTTTATATGGGTAATAAACATACTATAAACCTCTAACATATCCCAAGTGGTTTATTAAAGATACCCCTATTATTATATACGTCTCTTGGAAAAACCATAGATATTTAGGACCACTATATCAATTAATAATATAATATTTTTCAAAAACACTTTTATGTCTATTTTGAAACTATTTAATAATTAATTTTTGTTAAAGTCATAACTGCATGATAACTTCGAACTAAATTTAATAAATCAATATTAATGTGTCATATTAACCTATAAAATTTATTTATGGCATAAAAACATTCAAATTATATTTATTTTATGATTTATAATACCATTTATTTTATTCATTCATTAATAAGGAAAATACTGCATCATTATTGTGTCATAAATAAATTTAATTATTCAATGTCTAAAAATTATAAAAAAATACTGTTATATAAGAAATATTTTTAGATTTATAATTAATATTTATAGTCTAAGAGTTAACATATATAACACTATGTAAAAATTGTTTTACTAAAAGTCATATGCTTATGTCATTTTTGTATTCATTTTAACTTATTTAATATAAATTGTCATTTTCACATACAAGTGGATCCATGGGGTCCAAAAAATGACCCAAGGATGCCCATTGTTGGACAGTCATCATCGAATAGGGTTATGACATGTTTTGGCATAATTTTATATTATTATAATATTATTTGGTTATCCTTATTTACCATATTTAACCTTTAACCACAGTAAATAAAATATTTACATAAGTAATTATTCAAAATGTCTAAAAATAAATGTTACCTATTTACACAATTTGGACATCCTGATTATAAATATAGAATCCATTTTTCTAAATTCAAAACACCTAAGTGGTAGAAATTAATTTAAAATTAATTTCTGATATCAATACAAAAAGCGTGTTTTTAAGAAATAATAACTATAACAAGATTGACACTTACTTATGTTTAGTTTAAATGTGAAATTATGACCAATGACCAACATTAGATTAAATGGTAAAAAAATATTTTAAATATACATTAAAACCACTCAAAATTTTATTTTATCACAATTTATTATTTCGATTAAAAAAGTTGATTTTAATTACAATTTAGTAATTTTCACTATTCATCAAAATATGAAAGTTGTTAGAAAAGCACCAGAAATTCACCCTAATATAATTTAGATATTTTGAATCCCAAAATGATGTCCATTTTTAATGATAAAATGTATACAATTTCAAAAAGTTTGTATTACTATTAATAACGGCTTGTTTGATTGGTTGTGATTGCGTTAGAACTCGATGTTGCGTACAACACATGCTACTGTATTATTCAAAGAGAAGTGTACCGTGGAATCTTGGGGTGTTACAATTCTTCTTGTTAACATATGAATAAATCATTTTATGATTTTTTTTACAATGAAAAATAAATGTTCATTTTACCTTATATGGAATGTACAAATTTACACAAAATCATTTAATTAAATCATATATTGAATATATTAAATGTTATTTGTTAGAAAAAATGTTTTTAAAAATTATTTTCAAATAAAATATTTAAAAAAATTTATAAACGAATTGATGTATTCTTCAATAATTTTTTGGAATGATATATTTATAATATATCAATTGATCAACAAAAATTTCCAATTATTTTAATCCAATTGGCTTATATTATATTTATACAATAAATAATGTTCCACATGATGATTTAATATTGATTTGACCTAGTAAAATATTCACATTCACTTCCCTTATTCCTTTTTCCCATTGAAATATTCAATTTTCTATGAACATTTATCATTGAATTTATTTGATTTTACCATATCATTTATCATGGATATGATCAGTTCCAAAATTGTATATCAATTTTATATGGTGTTTACATTGAAGGTTATTTAATTATTTTTGTAAATATTGATATATTTGTATCTCTTACTCTATATAGATATTTGATAACAAAATTTGTATCTTGATTATTTGATATATGCTTAATGTTTTTGAATTTTAAGAAAAGGGTTGTTCTTAGTTTTATATATCCCATTGATGCATTAGTAGTATAATTGGATGAGTCATTTGGATAACATCCTTATCATGATTTTTACCATATACAATGTAAGTTGTTTTATGAATGTTCTTGATGATAACGATACCATGTTCATAGGAAACATAGCATCGAATAATTTATAATTTCCTATATTAAGTATCAGGTACTATTAATATAAAATATTAGTTTATTCATTGAAATTCTAAAAAATTACAAGAATAATGACTATGAAAACTCTAAGGGTGTAAATAGTGAAAACATAAAGCATCATTCTCCTAAAAATTCTTACATGCGTTTGTTAGAGACCCAAAAATAGTGTAGAGGGTAATGGTATATCTTGGACGACGTTGACTAGTGAGAGAATCAGGAACGTAATACCCTTCTCTAAAGGTAGTGCTCAAAACAATATTTTGCTCAATGTGGTTTATGCCAAACCTGATAGAGTACATAAAATCCCTAGGTACATCGGCTTTTTGTTGAAGAAATATAAAAATCAGGGCCATGTCATATTCAACTTTGAATAGTGGATGGTTGAAATTTCTTCATAAGGAAATAAACAGACATAGTTTTGATCTCTGCACCAAAGGAATTACAAGCACAAAAAATATATGAAGAAAAGAAATATTGAACCTTATGACCACTAACCGGAACGCCTCCTCTAATGTTCCAATGAACATAAGAACCCTAAAAATTTTGTTTAAGACCCATGAAATTCTAGATCCCTTTGACCCATGAATCCTAATTGGGATTACTTATAATTCCAGACATAAAATCACTTAGAAGAATCCTTTTGAGTTTAATAGAGATGGCATAATTTTTATCAAACCTCTATAAAATTCCACTAAAAATTAAATCTGAATTTTAATGTAATTCAAATAATGATTAAAACTATTTTGGGATATATTTATCACTTCATAGATAATAGAATCTCTTGAGATATTAATGTTATTATCTTTTCATATTGATTTTTCATTATCTAGTTATTTGTGTGGCATGTGTTTCCAGTTATTATATTAAAATATTGTTAATGAAATTATTCTCTAGTATGATGCTTATATGGTATGTGTGTTCTAATATTTAACATTCCTTAATTATAAATATCATTGGATAATTATTTCTTCTACTATATTTTTCCCATACTGGGCATTTGAGCTCACCCTAATTATCATTCTTTCATTTCGATCCCATGAATCACACTATAAATGATATGTAGATATTTACTAGATAGATAAGAGTTATCCTGGATGTTATTTATTTATTTATAGTTGACATAAGAATTTGTTTTTATTATTGAGGTCATTTATAATACGAGACTCATATATGTATACAGTTTTCCATGAAAAATAAACTCTCGGTCCTTCAGGTATTGTTTCCGTGTAAGCATGTCAATGTAATCAATAGCTTACACCGACTATGGGATTATTGGATGGGGTCTCTAGAGTAGGTATCAACGGATGTTTTTTAGAATCCTTGGGAAATAGATTTAAGAGAACATATGTTATAAAACATAAACTAATTACATGTTTACACATAAATTGTTTCTAGAAATTTTTAGTGAGTCCTTTTCCTTCCAAATAAACGTCCATCACTTCATCCACTACCTCAAACCTCTCAACCCACTTATGATCCACCTTGATATAAAACAATTGATTCCAAAATTCGTTGAAGTCATCCTTGAAGCTTACGTTTGGTCATAAATCCTTCTATGTGAGCCATTTGATAAAAACTAGAAGAAGTTACCTGATTAAGAGGTAACTTGTCCTCTATAGATTTTTAGTTTCATTACCATTATCCAGACCATAAAATATTATTATTCTATGAATAGATATAAAATAGAATCCTCAATATACAATGATGTTGTTATTTTATGTGATTTACCTACACTGGAATACAACCTCGTCTAATGCGTGAAAAACATACTGTTTATGTAAATGGCGAACTATCGCCTCATGAAACGATGATTGATCATTCATCTGTTACTATCATCCAGGTGGTCATTATGATTTGAAATATATTTATATACATGATATATTATATTTATAAACTCTATATAATTAATTCATACTTTTACCACACATATCATTATACTTTCCATTTTATATAATATCCATAACATCGTTTGAGGAAGTGTAGACAATTGCCCCTCAAAGTGATGGGTTTCTTTCACATGATCCATAGAATGTATAAAAAGAGATTATAAGTTATCATTTTTTAATGAAAAAAAATTTATATTATATTCATTACATAATTACCATTATTTATATAAATTAATATATATCATTTTATTTATTATCTTTTCACACACTAAAAAGTTATAATATCGGTCGTAAACCTATGGACTACCACATACTCTACATGATGTGATTCATTTTACATAACATGAATCCTATATATAAGTATATATGAATGAATAATTTTTTTTTATATAATTAAGATCATTATTGAAAATAAATAATTCTATTTACCTTCTCTACATACCGATCATTGAAATATGAGAATGTTACTCATGTGTACGTATGACATACCGTCTCCATGATCATAACGTTGATTAATTTTTCATAAAAATATTAATTTTTAATATTTAAAATTATAATAATGGTAAAAACATTATATGTATGTCACCATTTTTATTTTATAGAAACTATATAAGGATACATATTAACATATAGGACCTTCCAGTGTTTTTTTGACACATAAAACGAATTTTTTCAATACAACTGACATAAAAATAATTATTTAAGAAGTTGTATAAAATATTTTAATATTTGAATTAAAAGTTATGAAACAAATTAAAATGGTTATAAATAATATATATAATAAACATAAGTTTATTATTATGGAAATTAAATAACGATCAACCAAAAAAACACAAGGTAATAGATTTGGTCTCAATTTACATTCCATTGAGACTTATTTTTTTATGAACCATGATTAATTTATATGATTTATATAAATCATTTTTACAAAAAATTATAATTAATATCATCAAAATCATGATATTATAACATTCAATTAATTTTATTTATTTTTGTGGATTATGATTTAAAATGATTTAAAGTGGTATGGGACACTTTTGAATGTTTGATTTTTTTTTCTAAAAAAAATTAATTATCTTTGAATGGTATTTTCATTCAAGAAATTTTTTTGAAAATTGTTCAACAAAACCATTATTTTTCTATATTCTATTTAGTCACGAACTTTTTCAGGTATTTTTACCATTTTCCACACTTTGGAGAATCAAAATGTTTTAGAAAATGTTTTTTAGAATGCATGACATAATTACTCTCTTAGTCGAAGAAATTGTTTTCTTCTAGAAAAACATGATTTTATAAAAAATTTCAAAATTTATTTTTAAAATGATTTGGTAATGTCATTTTTACACATTTTTATTTTAACAATTTTATCAATGGAATATTCTTGTATCTTTTAAAAAAAGTAATATTTCATACCTTTTTAATGTGAAAATGAAATGTTCATTTTACTTTGTATGGTATATACAGATTTACCCAAAGTTATTTCATTTAATATTCCATTGCATTTATAAAAGGTTAATTTTTAAAAACTTTTTTTTAAAATTTATTTAAATCAAAAAGTAATTTCTAAATTATTTTTGAAGCAAAATGACTTTTTCCTCACAAATGTTCTTAAATATTTTTTTTTATTCATAAATTTCCAAAAACATTTATTTCAACTCCATTTGGAGTATTTATTATTGATACCATCATTAATCTTGATCTGGATAGTTTAGGATTGATTTGGAAAAAGATATTATTCACATTCACTCCCATGATTCCTTTTTTTTGCATTAAATCATTTAATTTCTTATGATCCTTGAACAGTGATCATCCCATATTTTACTATATAATTTAACAAATATATATTAATTCCATCAACCATATATCATTTCTATACAGTATTTACATTGAATTTAATTTCATTATTTTCATAAATATTAATCAATTTGTATCTCTTAATAAAATCGGATAATTGATAAGGCACATTATTAAATCAATTATTAGTTATATGAGGTATGTTCTGGACTTGTAAAACATGGGTTAGCCCAATTATAGATAGCACATCCATACATCATTAGTATCAAGTGATGATTCATTTGGATAGTCGCATTAAATGGGTTTTTACTATATTTGTTGCAAACTATTTTGTGAGAGGTCATTATAGTAAATGTAACATGTTCCAAGGAATCATGTCATCCAATAATTAATAAATTTCATCATTACTATTAAGTTATTTGTATCCATGATATCTTTCATCAACATATCTATGGATACATTTCATTTTTTGATCCTTGATTAAATTACATGTCTTTCAGTTTCCTGCCATTACATTTTGATTTTTCCTTAGCTAGTTATTCTAATAGAAACTATTTCAATTTATTACCTTGACATATTGTTTATACTTTTTGTTATCAGTTTGTTTATTATATATTATGAGTGTTATATTATTCACCATTCCATAGTTATTATTCTCGTTGATTCATTACTGATTCCACTATATTTTTTCCTTTATAAGAATTTAATCTCACACTTATTTTGATTCTTTCCCCATGAATCCAATAATCTTACTATGATAGTAATGAAGTAATTGAATTGATGGATCATATTTATACTCAACATTATTTATTTATTTAGAAAGAATAAAAAAATATGTTGTAATTAGTGTAGTTATTTGTAATAGAAGAATAATGTAGGTATCTAGTTTTAAAATACTACTAAACACTCGGTCCTTCAGGTATTGATTCCATGTAAAAATGAAAATGTAATTTATAATAGACACCAACGACATGATTTTGCGGTCGGATCACTACACAATATATATAGGTTTTGATGAAAATTGATATGGTTGTTGTTAAGCATACATATATTTCAATAATTTAAAAATTATATCTTATAATGATCACACAATCCATGAAACCAAAGGTCTTGTTTATTTTAGAAGTATATACACACGTATCACAACCTATATCGCAAAATTGATCATGTATCACTACTTATTTCCCCTGGTGTAACATGCTTCACAACATATTATCCTAAGTGTATGTGGATTCACTACTCATTTCCCAATGTGGATCATTGATAATAACTCATTTACAATTATCTCCAGATAAATAATGATTTTTTTAGAAAAAAATATAGGTCTATATATGGTCCAACCCTTATTTAAACATAAAAATACATAATCTTACCTCTAGTTCATAAAAACAATAATTTCTTACATGATTGGTTATTTTAATATAAGATAATAATTTTTTTTCATGAAAACAATCTATAGAACATTTCAAAATATATGTAGATAATATAGATCATCATATCATTTAGATAATATCCATTAGATGGCATATTATTGGTCAATGTATTGTGACATATATGAAAACCATTTTTTAAATAATATTTGGATGATCAAATTGGAAATAATAAACAAAAATTACCATAATAAGATAATTGATTTCATGGAAAAAAATATATAAAAAAATTGAAGGAGAAATTATTTTATAAATTCATGAAATAGTTGGGATGATGTCTCATAGAATTTTAAAATGAGATATGAATTAATTTTTATCTTGGTAATCATTAAAAAGACATTTTTTGCCTATTTCTATTCAGTATGATGCATAAAAACACATCAAAAAGATCACATCAAAAATATTAAAAAATTTGCAAAAAAAATTACAAATATTATTAATGAATATTAATAAATTTTTATGATATAGATAAGGAAATCCAAAAAATAATATAATGAATACGGACATTGATTTGAGTACTTCCTAGATAAAAATATATGGTGGGGCCTGTCTCCCATAAAAGAACAAATTCTGGTTAATATTTAAACAAAGGGATATTAAATAGTGTGGGGACATGTAAAACCCCATTTAAAACAAAATAAAGTGATAGGGATTTTATTAGTAATATATGTTACCAATATGAATTGTCTATTTAAATCAAGTTATATTTGGTAATTAAATTAGGGAAGAAACATTTGTAGCGTTTGTATGTTTTCTATGAAATGACAAGGAAAGATATATCCTTGTTAATTTTTTGCAATACCCCTAATTAGAAGTAATTTTTTTACAAAATATATCCTTATATATATAGACATCATATAAATGATTCCATGTTCTAGATATGGAAATAGTCTCAAAGTATAGAAATTTTTATCAGAAAACCCTTAACAACAATCCCAACCTCTAATAAAAATGATTATATTTTTCTACAAGAAAATTTTCTTTACTATTCAGTTATTTAATAAAATTATATATAAACCAATCCATTTATAAACCAAGTTTAATTTCACATATATGAAAAATATATTTGATAATTAGAGTTTATTTTCCAAATTTTATATTATTAGTTTTGGTAATTTATTTAATACTAGCTTCTAAATTTAGCCATAAATTCATTTTTATAGACTCAATAAACATCATTATGGGTCCTATATTATTTTGTAATATATTATTCATTGTGTTACATAATTTTCAATGTTTATTTCATTACTATTTTAGTTATGATTCATGATGATGAAATCTATGATGATATTGTATCGGTAATATTTAATGACGAGTGGTGTATCAAAAAAATAATTTATATTTAATTTTTAACATTATATAATACAAAAATAATTCTTTTATATTTATTAGACCATATATTTTATTATTATGTTTCCATATTAATCCATGAATAAAATTCTTGGCCATAATTATGTATGTGGTATACCAGATAGAGACATGAGTAATCTATACATGCTGGGTCATTGTGGTTATGAAATGGATTTTTTTAATAATATGTTTATTATTTATTCATAATGATTTTATTCCTATTTTATTCAGTTTTTTAATTATATTATATTAGCGTACTATAAATTAGAATACAATGGAGTAAACTACAAATATACCACTTCCATGGTGGTTATAATCCACACATACACAATTACACACTATTGGTTATCTATGAAATTTTATTATATAATGTTCTATTTTATTATATAGAATCATAATAATGATATAAATATCTTATTAATCCATTAGATACTCATTTTTACCATCCTAACAAGGTGTGGTAAAACACTCAATCTTTGGGGACGTTGTCTGCGTATACACATCATAACATTTTTATACTTCTATATAATAAGGAAATGGTCATTATTATTTATATCATCATCATAAAAAAAATTAATTTATTAAGAATAAGTATTTAATTATAATATAATGGATATTATAAAAATATTAATAATTATGAATAAGAATTAATATAATGAAATAATAAAATATGAGTAATTATAAATTTATAACGTGCCCTTTTCAAAAAACCATTTTTAAAAATAACTATGTCATTTAAGTGAGGTGTTATGAGAAGAATTGAAACAAGAGTAAATTTCATGAAATATTTTAGATGGATTATTGTATAAATTTTGTTGAACTAAGGGGATTTGGGAGTGAATATTATTGGGGTGGTGGATGATCATTAATAGGTAGAGGGAGTGGAATTTATGTAATAACATATGGGTGAAAGTTCATATTAAATTAATGTGGATCTAAACAGGGTAAATGAAGATATTGGTTAAGGAATACGGTCAATCAATTCTCAAATAAAATTACAAAAAAAAAATTTAACATTTTTTTTGTATTACCCCTAGATTTTCACTTATACAATTTTTCTTTTACCTATGGTAATTAAATATTTTCCTATGTAATTTATTTCAATACCTATAAATAAGGTACGATTAATTACATAATTTAAACCTAATGAATCAAAAAAATTAAATCATTTATATTCAAAAAAATTATAAGAGTGAAAAAAATATATTTTAATGTTCTCGTAATGAAAAAATTACCATTTTTAGAAAAAGATAGCATTTATGAAAAAAGAAATTATGTCCAAGATAATGTATTAATTTTTTCTGAATGGAATGAAATTTATTTTTTAACTGAATAAAAATGAGTTATTTGTATTTATATTTTACATAAAACAAATTTTTAGCATGTTAATACATATTTAAAAATAACAAATTGAAAATATTTTTTTATTTGAAAAATATTAAATGATTTACCAAATGGTTAACATGGGTTTTATCAATAGAAAATATAAATTTTAAATGAATCATTTTTCATCAAAATTCATTATATACAAATCCACAGTTAGTTTATGATAATATTATAAAATTATATTGAATTGGAATATACTATAATATTAAAAATTATCTTAAAAATCCAATTAATTTAGAAAAATATTATAAATAAATTTAACAAAATATTGACATGTTTATTACAAAAGTTATGTTCATTTTGTCAAATTCATTTTTTAGAAGTGATTAAAAATAAATTTAATATAAGCGAAAATTATCGAAATTTTATTTAGATATAAGAATTAATCATCCAATTAATATATATCAAATATATTCTATTACCTTAAATATAAATATAAAATTAAAAAATTATTAAGAATTATCGATTTATATAATTTCAAATGTCATAAGCATTCATGATATCTATTTAAGATATATGCATAAGATAAACTATTTTGGTAGTAACATGGAGTGATTAGATAAACATGGATCTCTGAGAAACATCTACAAGATTTATATTATCTCACATATGATTTTATTATACAATAAATTTTAGATTTCAACATGGTATAGGTCTATGAAGAACCCACTTGTTTCCATTACTTTCCAATGATCAGAAATATTTGATTTATAAGGAATACTATTACAACCTAACATCATCACTTATAATCAATTATAATTTTATTATATTAACATTAAATCTATTTATTCATTAATATTAAACAAATATATTATTACTATCACTTTTAATGTATTTTATGTATTATTGGATTCATTTCAGAAAGATGTTTTGTGTAGATAAAGTTTTCAAACAAAGAATATTTATTTAATAGAATGACATATAGTAAAATTGTGTGATGTTTCATGCACACTGCTACTTTCATGTATATATTTCACCTATTTCATGTGTTACTTCACTTCAAAAGGATCAAAAAATTATTCTTTGAACACATTCTGGAAGGAAACTCATTATATTATAATATATTTGATTATTTTCAAATCCCATTACAATAATAGATTTCAAAACTAATTTTTTAGGGATCTAATCCATACAAGATCATTTTTTCAGTATAACCAACTAATTATAACCATTCAAAATTTCCAAATTCTCATTGTTTAAATTAAATTTTTAATAATGGATAAAAATGTAGGTCTTAACAAATTTTTATATAGCTAGGTTTAGTCTACCCACAAGTCTTTGTGGAAAATATTCTTATTATTACCTCACACCTTGAGGAAAATCCATCAGCATGTAATACATATGAAGTATATGATACATCAATCGTTAATTACATGAATCCTTAGTAAGAGTCAAATCTAAATTATTAAAAAACCAAACTATGATTAGTTTTATTATTGTATTTAAAACCACTAAATCATAGTAAAATATTCAATTACAATTTATTGTTCTATTGAAATTAGTGCATCAATATACCAAAAATTATTTTTTTAATTGGGGATCAAAAAGTGTTCTATGATTTTGAAATTATCAGTCCAATATAAATGAAGAATACATATCTATAAGGTGATTTAATATCATGTTATCAATCCAATGGATAGTACAGATATATTTCAAGATATGTTTATATCCATTTACTATATACTCAAGGAATATAACCATTGTATACCTCAATTTTTTTAGAAAAAAAATTAAAAAAGTTAATTATTTTTCCTAGATCATAATGATATATGTTCACACTATTTTATTAAAGAGAAATATAAATACTGGTACACCACATAACACAAAATATGAATATTTTCAATGGGTTATAAGGTATTAGAGTCATCCTTATTCTCCGAATTTTTACTTGAGGACACATTTTCTTATACAGATGTATACAGTGGGATATTGTAACTAATCATCATTTTGTAATGTCACATTCTATATATCCTCAATATACATTTAATATAATTACAATGGCATATCTCAAGAAACAATTAATATGTATCACAATTTATCTTTATTCCTATAATTTAGGCTACATAAACTCATTCACTAATGGATAAAACTATTTCTTCTTTCAATAACATATAATTTTTTAAGAACATATATTTTAATTATATCATCAAAATATCTATCGTGGTAAGATATAACTCTCTCCTTATACATTTAATTACAAGTAAAACCACTTTTATTTTTAATGTATATTATATGATCACTATTACTAAATCCACCCAAAAATTGATTTATAAAATTTTCATATAATATTGTATTTTTTGGGTGTCGTAATCTTATTTTGGTAAAAGAATACTTATATAATAGAATGAAATTCCTTAAAAAATTGGTCTCCACATTCAACTGGCTATTATAAAAATCATATAATATAGTTAAAGATTATATAATTAAAATGAATATTAGCATGGTTCCTAGAATATTGTTTATCATAGGTTTTATTTAAACATGACATCAACCTTTATTAATCATTAAATAATAATAAATATCATTCTTGACCTCTCCATTTGCAGTCTCTTTTCAATACACACAATGAAATTATATCAATTTGAGAAACATCAATATTAGTAGATATTATTTTGGTATATGGAATTAGTCATTAATATTTTGTATTTTCATAATCCAAGCTATATTACACTTACTTTTACTAATTGGAATTATTTTTAGTACCTAATAAAATATTACACTTTATTAAATAAACCAAAAAGAAATTTTTGTCTAAATATTCTTATCCAATGTGTTTCAAAATAACTAATCCTTCAATTTTTATTATGTTGATTATACATATTCTTACTCATTCACATATTGTAAAAATAAATAATGAATTCTATTTTTTTCTAAATATATAAAATGGTATGTGCTTCAATATTGTGATTTAATATAGATTTTACTAACTCAATCATATATTAATGATGTAAAATCCTCTAACAACAATAACATTAACATGATATAGAATTACATAAAACAACTAGGTATAAGTGTTAAGTTTTTATTAATTATATTAATGAATCAATAGATATTAATAATTAAAAAATTACTAAACAACTAGTTATAAAAGAAAAATAATTAAAATATTAACTGTGTTACATTAACTAATGATTTGTTTTGTTAATAACTGATATGAATGTTTGGTAGTGTTTAATAAAAAATATTAGTCCAATTAAATAAATCAACACAACAATATTAAATTCATGCGCTTGTCTTTTTTTATCTAAGAATAATCAAAAAAATTATCAAGAGAGTATAAATCTTGTGTCTTATAATGTCTATACACATTCTTGATACAAGTATAAAAATATTTAGAATCCAATTATATTTGAATACCCAAGAATTGTTACTAATACATTAAATATAATTTTGTTTAAAAAAATATATGTAAGTGTTTTCATATTGATATTTTCCTTTAATTTCTTCTTCTAATTACCTTTATATCAACATTCGAGGAAAATAAGATCATGTTGTATGCTCCCCCATGAGAATATTTTACCACATTTATGGATGTTGTCTAAGAACTAATGATTTTAGCTCAGCCACATAATTTTCATTATTCACTTTCATTATTTACACCATATTCTAAGGGGATATATGCTTCCACCTATCCTGATATTCTTGGGGAGTCATAGTCAAATTATCATATAATCTACACTATCCATCACATAATGCAAAATAATTTAGGAGAACATCAATTAAAGGGATTATAAAACGATATTACTAGACAATTAACATTCCATTTGGAAGTACAACATTTAATAGTGATCATTATATTATATCTTTTGTAATACAAGATAACTTCCTTAAAAACCATCTATATTATTCCCTAGTATATATAAATAATAATCGCATTTAAAAAAATACTGTAATTCTCTTTCTGAAGTGATAAGAGACAATATAAAATAGTTAATTTATTCATGACCTTAATCTTCTCATCCACTCATTGAGAATTTTTATAGTATGTTATAATTGACAAATTCCGAATCCTCCAAAAATTTCCCCAATGAATCCTTTTAACACTTACTCACTACCTTATATTGATGAATATGAATTGTGGATTTTAAGATACAATAGAAATTTTCTGATAGTAGTTAAATGAATAAATTATTTTACAACAATCCAAAATCATTTTCACATGGATAAATTTCTAATTAAATGGAATTAACAATAGGGTATTATCATTTCCATATTACTTTATATATTTTTTAGTACAATTAATTAATATTTTAATAATTTAACATTTTTCATGAATTTTGGGATAAATTAAATTTATATCCATGAATCGTAATAAATTTAATGAAATCCTTTTATCCCTCATATTTCATTAAAAATCTCCAACCTCATAGATATCTAGTGGAAGTAATCCATATATACCTTCTCAAACCCCAATTAATGATATTTTGGTTGGTGTATCCTGCCAACTGCATTAACTAACAAATTATTCTTCCATTGAGTGGGATCTAAAATCATGAATTCCTAGAATTCTATATTCAAATAGTTTGGTCCTAATTTAGTATAATAATGTATAATGATACTTTTCTAGATTTGAATATTAATTCTTTTAGAAAAACATTATTATAAATCATTGATAATTAAAAGTGTCTGAATTTGGGCTATACCAACAAATTGATTTACTAGTTCTATTTAAATTCAATTAAATTAATGAAATATTCATCATATATTAAACATAATGGATTTTAAATCTTATTATTAAATTTTATCATTATTATATCATTTTACTTGACTATTAATATTATATAGATTTTATATAAGTCAATAACCATGAGATAATAAAATAATATATGTCTAACAAATTTAATTTATTCCATCATGCATGCATGTTTATTTATTTATTCATGTGACCAAGTTTAATATTAAAAAATAAATAAATAATCATACACTTAATATAAATTTAATTAATGAGATGGAATGATTATGCTATTTCTAATAGTTGATTTACAAATGCGATGATAAATTTATAGTTTACCTCAAAAGAATAATTTCATGAACCTAAACATGTTAATGTTTGAATATTTCACATATAGTCTAATGTATCTCCTTATATTTCTTGAAATAGAATCCATGTTGGATCATGTATAGAATTTTTTTTCTAGGTATGACTTGAAAATTTATATAAATATTTTTCGATCATGGTTTTGAGAGGAAACATGATTCTGTGGCCAAGTGATTCCAATTTTTTTTAAAAAAAATCATATATGTATTTTGCATCACCCAAGTGGATTTTTTCATAAATAATAAAATATTTAATAAATGAAATATCAGAAAGAAAATCTAGTACCACTATTTAATTTAGGGAGTGGGGTTTACCCTATGAATGAATAAATGTTGTTTGGCATTGGAATTCCAATAGGGGAAGATGTTGGCGGGTTCATTTAATTTCATTAAATAAGTTTTTTATCTACATTAAATTAAATTAACTATACAATTTTAGTATAAGAATGATATTTTATAGAGTAATTATAGTGGTAGCTACATAACCCTTATATCATTGATTGGATCTTCCACCCATTATTCATTTTTGGATCTAGAGAAGATAATAATAGATCATGGAGTAGATGATATCTATGAGATAAATAAAAAATGAAGCGAGATATTAATAATCATCAATTAAGAATGTGTTATTAACCAATTATCAATCCATTATTTATGTAGGGATTAATATATTAGTGTATTTTCATTTTGATTAATATATTTAGAACAAATTTTATCAACATTGTTCTATGATAATTGATTTTTTCACGACACCTACATTTTATTAACTATTTAGACCTTGTATATTTATTCCCTTGTTAGTTATGTTATCACACTATTTATATAATAGTTTTCCAAAAATAAATTTCCAATGATGATTCCCTTTGTTCTTGTGTTTTCCTCTCAATATTCATTGCCTTTTCACCACTGGCCAACGATCACATGGTTTGAAATTTTATAGTAAGGTTCGAGCATGGAAAACCCATCAGATTCATTTTTTAAGAATGAAAGACCTGTGGATTGATAGATATTTTATGGATTGATGAATGAGAGGGATTTTTTTTGATATATGATCATATCAGTATAGGATGTGTGGGCTGCAGATAAATGTTCTATGTGGATGGTGTTTGATCATAGGTGATACAGGTTTGGAGAAAGAATCCACATTTTTTCAGTTGACACATGGTGATGATGTGCAGTGAAATGTGGCCAACTGGAAAATTTATGGGAGCTAAGTTTAGGGATCTGGAATTTCTGTGGTTGGATGTGTATGGTTATCTAGGGAAGAATGGATATAGTTCAATTTCCGGTTAGCCACCGTGGGTGGTGTGCGTAATTATTATTTTTAATAATACTGAAATATAGTATTTAAAAATATAAAAATTAATATTAAAGACAAAATATTATTATTATTAAAAATAATAATAAATAAACCATACACCATAGCCAGTTTGAAATCAGAGTCAGTCCATTCTTCATCAAAAAACAATACACATCCATCTGAGGAAATAGAATATCATAGAATGCATCACCCATACAGCGACTACTAAATATATCTTATAACACATAATCATTACACATCATCTTGGAAAATTGGCATTAATGCTCTGATCATGAACCTCTTCTAATAAATATTCATCTTTATCAAACCTCGGGTAAATCCTAGATTGTGAACCCACACCTAGAATCCTGATTTTTTTTATATAATACCTACACTCATTTTCATCAATCCATCATCAAAATTTTTAATAACAATTCATTCTTTCCTATACTATTAATTTTAATGATTCACCATGCTTGAACCCACACTAGAAATGTCAAAACATGTCCCCATTGTCTAAAGGTGGAGAACTCAACTAGTAGATATGGGAAAATCACAAGAACAAGGTGAACAAAAATTGTCCAAGAGTTCATGGACAATGATCATATAGACGCATCAATAACATATTAAAATTTAATAATTATAACGAATAAAAATAAAAAATTATTGTATGGCTCATTCAAATAACAATTTTTATTGATCAAATTAAAATAAAATACAAGGAAAATATTTTAATCAAAATCGTCGAACCACAAATTTCATTTCCTACCTTGATTCTGGATCAGTAATTTTTACTGAATGCGTCTGCAATCAATGAAGTATATTATTACATTACATTAACCATTTATCTCAGGATTTTCCTTGATCTGATCATTTATCAATTTTTGATATTGATCCCTCTAAAAGGAATCAGTGGAATTTCCTCAAAAAATTATAGTGTTATGTGGATACACTTTTAGATTATCCATATTATCATATTTTAGAAGAAAATGCATGGGTTTAATTATTATAAAATAAATAAATTATTTATTTATTTAAATTAAAAACACCTTCGAAAAGCTGTATCTAGAAAATGTCATGGACCCATCATTATTAGGTTGCTCCTATAGTGAACCCCAAGCTCTAGTTGTAGTCATGGTCTTAGACTTCTGATTTGAGATTCAGTTTAATATGTAATACATTATTTTTACAAAAGATATATCATGTGATATAAAATATATTAATTAGTTTCATAAAATTAATTTTAGGCTCAGTGTGCATTGGAATCACACTCCTTCTCAGTGCCAGGATCAAAAAATATTCCATCAAATATTCTAAAGTCTTGTAAGTAAAAAAATAGTGTCTGAAAAATTTTTTATTCTTCAATGTATTTCATCCCACAAAAGAAAAATCTATGTATAAATGTGGGGATAATAATTCGTCATATGGAAATACCGCTCTTAGGATCCCCCCCCAAGGATTCTTAGGCTACCATCTAACACATGTATAAAGAAAACACATTCTGATATAGGGTCATTCCTTATTGGTTCTCGAAGCTACATGATCCTTGAAAAAGTAAACTACACTCTCAAATCCTTATTTAACCAGGTCGGTATGATACATTGAGTCATGCATATTCCTTTATAATAGAGGATTGTGGAGGACACCAAACACTTAGGGTAATTGTAATGAGTTCAACTCCTCTATCATATCAAATGACAAAAAATAATGAAAAATCATTATGATAATTTAATTTCAAGACCACACCATAGGATGTCCTCAATCTCATACTGCATAAACCTATACATGGTCCACTATCACACCCATGTTTGAGAAGACATTTACCATGGAGTGTAACATCAAATATAAAACAAAAACAATTAGATCTGCCAAACAAAAATCACTACAGAAGCATTTATATCATCATCCTCCAATGTCTCGAGTGCATTGACATTGATATTGAGGAAAAAATGGTACTATAAAAATATAATACAAATAATTATACCATTAAATATTAAGGATCTGATTTATAATATTTCTTGAATCATATAACAAATTCGAAGAACCAAAGGATGACACCAAGAACTAAATGAATCCAGAGTGTCTCTTGGATGTCACCATTGTTATATCCACATGTCAAAGGTAACAACCCATCATTGTTTTAAACTCTAAGAATCAATTTTAACCAAACCATAGGTCAAATAAATCATTTATTCTTAGTTTTGTATACTCTTCCTTGCATATCCTGCTTCATGTGAAATTAATCCATAACTAACCATAAGCTTTTATCTTCCTCTGAGGTGATCAAAATTGGGTTTCCCAGGAACAAACTATGGGTATTAAGAATTCAATTATCTAAAATATCATCTTACCATATATCTTAATCTCATCGATATGTTAAGTCTTCCAATGCCCTTGCACATATATCATTCCATCCCTTGTCATGGTCCATGAAAAATGGAAATCGGTTGATAGTGTGGTAAACCATGTATACCCTCAAGGACAATTCCCTTATACTCAATCCAAATTTATGGAATCCAAAATATCATAGAATATATTACTCTATGGGTAATAATATCGAACTAATAAGTAATTGGTTGTAACCACATGCTAAAAATCATATCCTCCCCTACTTAGGGACTACATCTTATAAATGTTGAAAAAATATATTATAAAAAAGAAGATGTATTTGAACACTTACATCTACAAATTATATGATAATAGATGGTAAATAAAATTCCCAAACTGAGGAAAAAGGACATATGTTCCCACTACTTCTATGAAAAAATTATTTTTAGGCCATCACACTATCATTGATGATTCTAGTCACACCATTATTAAAAATGGGTGATAATTGATACCATCTATATGATCCTACAACCCAGTGGCTCAGAAAAAAGGACCCCACTAGAATCAGTAGGTCTTAGACAAGAGTGACATCTATAGAAATTTGTCATATGAATCTATATTGTAACTATAGATCAATCTATAGAGACACATGTTGTACCATTAAGAACACTCAAAGCCACTAAGACACAATATTCTACAAACTGATGTTATCCATTCCATTTCTAATCCACTCACCCCAACTAGGGGTATCTATGACACTTAATCTCACTATATGGTCCCAAAGAGTCATTTCATAGGTTTACATCTACCATTATACAATAAAATCTTTTATTGGGATGGAATGGACTCAGTATATCATTTTTAGATCACATCACAAGATCTTGTCTCATTGGGGGAAATATCCATCTTCATTTAATGTTTCAGTACAAGTCAAACATCACCAACATAGTGCTTTTTCAACACCTCGTGTCATCATGGAGATGTCACCATGCTAGGAAAACTATCAATAGGGTTCCCATACAAGTGGAAAATTCTCACCATAAGCATGAGCCAATCCTATACCACCTAGGAATGTGTTCAGGCTCAAAATAATGCCCAATTATTCATTATATGAATCTCATGATGCACACATAATATAAGTGTTTCATCTTTCAGTACTTATTGTTCATAAAACTAATATATGGAGAAGACCAGTTGCCTACCCAACCAACTGACATGTTAGGTTCTGTATATTGATTGAAATGATAATACAATTCATCATGTCATACCTCTACTACCTATGGGTCTATAAAATCATGAATCAATAGTTATCCCAATCATTAGAACTCACATAACCTGTTAAACCTATCAGTACCTACTATAGTTAACTAATACTCAACACATATGTGATAATCTTCCTAATAAGTTGAGTGATCCAGCAAGTGATCAATAGTTGGAATAACCACTCAGTGACCACCAGGAGAAAACACCTCATGGGTAGTTTACTAATCTATGGCATCATCATTCAATCAATCACAATTAATAACTATATTGAAATCATCAATTTATGATATAATGAAGTCACTATAAATGATATCAAGACATTCCGTTGTACAAAATTTTATATGGGGAGTTAAGTCAATAAGGAAATTAAAAGGATAAAATATTTTATGAAATAATTACTATTTAGACCTTTAATATATCTCTCAGTATAATGAGTCAATAAAATTTTAGTCTGAGTTTTGTTTTATGGATACATTGATAATTGCAACAACATCAGGTTCCCTAGAATAAAATTATCAAACGAGAAACTTTGAAATAGTTTACCTAAGTCCCTATCCAAACCCCATAAGGGGATAGAGCTCCAAACACCATTTCAAGGTAGAACCATCAATTCTACCAATATTTTAGAACATAAACCATCAAGTCCTAAATAGATTGTGGAATAATGAGAAAAAAAACCTTATTCCCTCCTCCATAGGATTAAAATAGTCTAAATTCCTCAAATGAAATGAGAAAAATTGGAGGCCTTTGCCTCATTTAACTGTATTCATGAACCCAACCATCTCCATACAAATGTGTAAATGAATAAAAAATTATGAATTTAAGATAAAGAGTGAAAATTTCGATTTTAATAATCTCTTGGTAATTCAAAATAGTACAATTGTGTAATACGAAAATTATATAAAGATAATACCCTCCCAACCAAAAAATATAATACCAATACATATAAAAAAAATTGATACAGTCTGACTCCATATATCCTAGTCCCATCCCCCGTTTGTGGTCAAATACACCATGAATCCCTAATCCCATACAATAAAAACATATACCCTTCCAATGTCTTAAAAATAAATGACATGTGTGAGATAATCCCCTACGGGGGTGAGTATATACATACCCAATATGATTCCCTAAAATCGAAGAGTGTAAAATATTAAACATGATAGAAGAAGACGTATCATAACAATGAAGGTATTCTAATCATTATATAATTCAAAAACATAATGGAAATCCAATATATTATGAGTAAGAATCTCATATGAGAGAAAAACAAGATTCTATCTCCACATCCCAGGTATGAAAAAATTATTATTTGTGTAGCTCAAAAAAAGGACCATCTATGATGCCCATCATATTTCATGTCTGTTGAATGAATTATTTCTATGAAGACACACCTCGCCACAATGACACACCATTGACAAGTCATAATTTCTAGGTAGAGGACCCATTACTTATTATAATAGTAGAGATCCACTTAGTAGATAGAGGACACATGCCCTCAAAAAACAAGACGGTTCCACTAAGTGGGTTGAGGACTCACACCATAGTACATAAGGTGGATACCACTCAGAAATATAATAGAGGACCTACATCCCTAGTTTATCAAGGGGGTACCACTATGTAGATAGAATGACCAATCCATATTCCTTTTATGGGGAGTGGTGGGGGGTTTGGGGGGGTTACCACCGCATAAATTGATGACACACACATTACTGAGTGAAGGGGAACCATGCTTTATATAGAGGACTCATTAACATTTTTGTTATAGATGTACCTAATAGTAGATAGAGTAAGTGTGAAACATTCATGGTAGGAGGGTTCCACTCAGCAGTTTGAGGCCCCATTATCTATCACAAAAGTAGAATTAAACTCAATAGGTAAAGGACCCAAGCCCTTCTATAGTAGAAGGGAACCTCTCAAAATAGTGTGAGGAGTATGTTTTACCCAAACTTGGGCCTATCTTTGATGATCCTTCCTAATCATTAGAATCATCAAGATTTTCATAAAGAATCATCTTGCATAGAACATCTCACATAGTATTACAAAATCCACTACAAATTCAAAAATTGAATTCTACATGAAAAACCCTAATGATAGAGTACTCATGGTCCCAAATTTGATTCCAAATAATGGATATATGATTGGTAAATGTTTCTTAAATAAGGTCAAGTGGTGTATGTGAGTTTTTATAGTAGGTATCCATGATACACTATTGCTCCATTTTTTTTCCATTACACTAATTACTAGCGCACATTAGTACTAAATCACATATAATGGTACACCATGACTGATATCAACCAAAATCATAATGAATTAATGCAGATCATAATTGGTCTATGGTGATAAAAAATTTATCCATCCAGACAAGAATGTAGAAATAGATCTCACCATTTTGATCCTCAATGTAAAAACTCTTGATAGGATAATCCCTTTCCCAAATCATACAGCATAGGAAAAAAAATAATTTCACAATTTATTCC
This sequence comes from Viscum album, assembly GCA_963277665.1. Lineage (NCBI taxonomy): Eukaryota > Viridiplantae > Streptophyta > Magnoliopsida > Santalales > Viscaceae > Viscum > Viscum album. The sequence continues at coordinate 526,281,131 of OY728161.1, read as the reverse complement.
CTTATTTTTAATCAAAATGGTATGGATTTGAAGTTATATGCTATGTTAACTTATGATAACATTACACGGTGGGTAACATTACAAAAAACATTTGTATTTTACATACATTATGTTATTCATGTAAAAATTTACATACAAGGGTTATAGTCATACATGACATTTGGATAATATTATATAATTTGTTGTATTGAGAGTCAAATTGTCCAATAAACATGATAAGTATAGCTACATTGCACACCATTAATATGTATATAAATAATTTCCTTAATTTTCAGAGTTTTAAAAAATTTGTATGAAAATAATATATAGAATGTACTATAAAATTAAATGAAAAATAATTTTTATATATATTTAATTTGTTAATTTCTTTCAAATAATGTGTACTCAAACTAATTTCCTTATAGTTCATTTTTTATTGAATATATTTTTATGTCTATGTTGTTTTCTAACAGAACCTAACATAAGGTAATATGTGTTTAATTAGTTAGAAATTAATACATGAATTCAGCAATACTAAATAAACGTCAGTCAATATTAAACCACACTCTTATTCACATAACATGTATTCCATGGGGAATAAAACACAATACATGGTGTGTATGTGAAAAAAACAACAAGTTATTATTTTTTATCATGAAACACAATATGAATTACCTCAGATGGAAGCTGTTAATTTTTTTCCACATTCATTGAATCGAATACATTCACACATTGTATTAGAAAACCATTTAAAGTTACATGGATTGTACAGTTGATTTTCATTATGTATTTTGATAAAATATTTTAATGTAGGGATGATATTACATGGAATTTTCATTATACATTATGTGTTATGGATCCCACATCTAATGTAGTATTTTTTTATACTATATCCATATATGGTTCCTAAGACTTATGGTTATGTATTTTTAAGTTACATGTTGTGTAATCAAATCCTCCAAAAAGTTTCTATGGAATATATAGACAGTACTTATAATCCTCATGATACTATTTATAATATATATTTGATCATATCATATTAAATAATACATTTATGGAATAATTTGTATTAAATAAAAAGTATATATAAAATTTAACTCAAATGAAAAATATTTAATTAAATAAATCAATATAGACTAATTATTTAATAATTTTAACAATATAATACCATTGTACGTCACACATTGAACACCAAAAGTCACTGAGTTCATGATGCACAATTGTTATTGATTAACATTATTATATTGCTTCTTAAAATAAGATAAATGAATCCATTTAATCAAGAAGATAGTATATTTCACATAAAATATATTATATGTTAATAGACATTGATAACTATCTTTTTTTATTCAATTGATATTTTTTTATTCGAATCATTTGACCACTTCATGTTATATAGTCATAATGATAAACTACACATTTTCTATGAGCTTTAAGACATTATCATTGAATCATTTGATGTAATACAAATAGTTACTAGACATTTGAGGGGAAGTATATTAATTAAAAAAACAATCCCCTCTATAGTTATTTGTTTTATCATGTTCTATAAAATTTTAAAAATAGTATAGGATCAAAGTTCCATATATCTTCAGATAATTTTTGAGATTGTTTTCCATATTGTTTAGTGTATTCAATTGAATATTACATTCATGAAAAATAATTTCCGTGTTTTGAATTGATATAATCAATCATGAAAACATATGTCAAACAATAGGTTATTTCACATTATCCGATTACATTTCTCAAAATTCAATGAAAACCCTAGGTTAAAATGTATTGATATTATCAATATTTAAATAATTTGTGCAAAACTTCAGGATAATATAAAAATCATTTAACATATAAATACATTATTATTTATATAATTTATATATATTATATAATTTATTCACATGTATTGAAAAATAGATGTTTATTATTCTTCATCAACAAGTAATAAATATTATTCAATATATAATCCAAATAAATATATATTTAATAATCAGCATACATATTTGTTCATTTGATTGACACATAATTTAATTATTTTGATTAAAAATCAATGAAAAGATATTGAAATATTTGTAAAATAATATATATTCAATCTAATTAAACACAAATAGAATGTAACTAAGGTTCATGATATATTTTATCTGTGATCCCATATGAAAATTTCATTGTTTCATTATTCAAAACCTTCCTAATGTCTAATGTATTCTTCTAAAAACATAACCAAGAACTTATAGGGAGGGAAATTATATGTCAAAATAATCGTAACCTTATATGAAATCTTAATTAGTAACACAATCCATTTTCCTTGGTATTACAATATGAATGTTACATTACACACATCATTAGCAATTTTACAAATTTTTTAATACTTTTACATTTTGAAAATAAATTTGTAAATATAAATTTCATTTAAATAGATGTCCTAGATATTACAATTTTTACTAAATATCAAATATATCATCATCCATAAAACTATAAATGACAAATTATATTTTGACCTATTCATTAATTTCATACAACTCATGTTGAACCCAATATATCCTCTATCAAAAAGAACATATATTGTAAAATTTGTTGTCAATACATTAATTAAGGGGACCCATGATAGGTAGAGAGTTATTGGTAGCCTTCAATTCCAATATAATAATTATGTAGAATTATTACATAGATTAATCCTGAAGCAATAAAATTCACATTACAAAATACACAATCCCCAATATTCATCTCATAGAGTGAATCTTGATTTACGTAATGTTTTTATGAATTCATGGTTATTGTATAAAAATATATCAATAGAATATATTACATAAATTCCAAATAAGTTTCAATAAAAAATTATCAACAATAGATAATGTATTTTAAGTATATTAAACAATGTACTTATTCAATACTTCAATATATTGTTTCATCCAATTTATTTTCAATCCTCAATAGAAGAAAATATAGTAATGATTAATATTATACCATAAATTACTTTATCTCTATGATTTATATAATACACGAACCATTTAATTTTGATATTCCCAAATAATTACAACCTTCTATTAAAATTGTTTCTCCACAATTATTGAAAAATTATATTACAACTAATCCTTATCTGTTTGGATTATTTTTGTTATATTATTTTTATGTTGATGATCAATTATGGTCATCCATTATTTTGGGATTAAAGAAGAATCATGTATAGTATAGATGAAAAAAATGAGAGAATTGGAAAATTTATTTACCAAATTAGATCCCATTTTAGCTGAATATTGTACATTGAAATTTAATATAAAGATCAATTTATAGGTATCCAAATTAAATATTATTCATATATAGTGATGTGGAAATCATTATTATCTTAAGACTCTATTTATCTTTTTCATGTGATTTTAGATGTAAAATCATGGTGTTTGGATTCATTTATATATTTATCATTTTAATCAATTAGTATATGACATGTTGCATAATACAACATAAAATAAATGAAAAAACTGTGTATCTTTTATAGGAATCAACATCCAAATCACAAACATGAGTTGGTGGGAGATCAGAAATATAGGTCTTCAATACATAATATATGATTATTGATAGAAATTCTACATAATTTTTAATATACCACTCTATAAAATTTTACCATATATGTTCATCCCCTAATTCATAGAATTATCACAATAATAATTTTGTGTTTATATTTCATTCAATTTAATTAGTAAAAAAAATCAAAACTAGAACTTTATCTTAATTCTTATAATTCATCATAAATTAATTAATTTTTTAGTGGCTACCTATTTTTTAAAATCAAAATAGTTATTATAATCAATTTTAGAATTTTAAATCACATAAAAATTATTTTCATGACACACATCCATGGGTACCCCTCCTACGCTGGACGTCAAGAGAAAAAGTTATCCCTGAGTCCTTCCTCTATTAGGTCCCTAGTTAGAAACTAGCAGAGACTGTATAAAAAACTCAAAAGTGAAGAATTAACCACAATTAAATAAAAATAGATAAAAAAAGATAAACAACAACCTAATAACTATATAATATACAATAAATAAAAATAAAATCCAAAGCTAGATATATGACATACACATGAATATAAAATGAATAAAAATGTTCCAAATGATATGAAAATACTGATATAATATAATGAGGATGAAATCACAAAAAACAATCGAAGCTAGTATTGTCTAACTTTATCAACATATAACTATTGAAAAACAAAAAAAATTCATATATGTTTAAGGTTAGTGTACCATGTATACTCTGTAGAATCATTCACAAGGTAGCTCATGATAATTTGAAAAGATAATTTTAATTCCTTGATGAATGAATAACAAAACTAAATAGAACCTATAATGGTCAACCTATAACCTAAACTCACCATGTTACACTCACTAAATAACATATATATATGTAATAAGATAATAATATAAATAATATATTCATATATTCCCCATAATAACAACCTTGTTTATTTTCAACTCTCACCAAATGTGATTAAATAATTTTATCTCAACCCTTAAATATATACTAATAAAAGAATAAATTATATATAATTTCTTGTGGAACTAAAAACATATCATGTATAACAGAACCACTAATAGGGTTCATATCACATAACTAAGAAATAAGGGTATCATTAATTCATTGAAAATCATTACCATATCCTCATCAAACATTTCATGTCCAGCAACATATATCTCATCATCCAAAACATGAATCACCAATAGATACTAATGAAGGGTTAGTGGGATAGAGAGTTATAGATCTATTCCTATACTTACCAACATTTATTTTATGGAAAACACGATGTATGATCTCAAGTTCTTGTAATAATTATCTCACTCGAGTGGTTGAATATACATGTTATAAACAATAAAAGTATATAATAACCTCAGACAATACCACAACTTCATGTTAACTCATGAAACACCACCATTGAAACCATATGGTCACTACTGAAATGATTCCACCTTGTGTTGACAATAATATTAAAAAATCCAACCACCATAAATCATATGAGAGCCACTACTAGGCTTCAATGGTACATTTTAAATATAGAGATAATAGAGAAGGACTTATTTAATCACATATTTTTATATATTCAGACAAATAAATTCATTATCAATAATTATATATATATATATATATATGTAAATATTATACTATTTCTAAAAATCTATAATAAAAAACCACCATGTAAAACCACCAAATCAGAAAAAAAGATACACCAAGCCTAGAAAATAATGTCCACCAAATGACATACATCCAATGAATCCTTTATGAGAACTAACATGGTCTCTGAGCTACACACAAACATGGTAAACAATCCATAGATAATAAGTCAATACTAGATTCATTATACTAGAATTTTCAATTTTATCTATAAAATTAACTTTTTTAACCATTAAATGGGTGTTATTAAATTTATTCATCACTACATGATATTATCCCATTTTAACCGTATAAAATTAAAAAATACCAATATAAAAATAATAAGAGTAATTGTATGAAAATCACATTATTCTTTTTAAATGTCATTATTTTAGTTGGTCATCTAGATTATAAAAATTCATAAAATTCAACTAATGGAAATAAAATGAATTATAATTTCATATAATAACTTATGAAAAAGGTAACTCGAAACACTTACCTTAAATGAATAGTTTTTTTATATGTGAAACATAAATAAATAGTGGATTAAACATAGTTCTAGAACAAATAAATGGTATAGATAATATAAAATTAAATACATTATCCTCATAGTAAAATCTCAATAAACCCCCAAATATATTGAAACATCCATTGTGATATCTCTAAATAATGAAGGATTAATATTTGATAAGATTAGAAGAAAAAATCTAATATAATAAATGATATTGATGTTCTTGTTTCCAAGGATTAATTCCAATGATCATATACAATTAGGGAACCCTAATACTCCATCGAATCACATGATGTTCAAGGGAGATATATTATTTAGCGAAATTTGAGAGAAATATACTTGAAATGTCCCCATTCAAGACATCAATATATGGTTCAACCAGTGATTCTCCCACTAATCACATATGAAGAATTTGAGAAATATATTCAATATACATAGATGTCATCTCACAAAACAAATAAAAAATTCCATTAAATCAATCATTTGAGAATAGAGAAACTAATCACTTTGACATAATCATTAATTCAATGAAAAAAAATTCATGAAATGAATTTAATATACACATATATATATATATATAATTCACAATCCTATGTCACCATTATTGCAATGTACCCCTACGAAATGACATTCATTTCATGAAATTCATATTCACATCATGAAATGGTGACTCACAACATTAATCAACACCAAAAGTCATTGAATTAACTATATATTCTCTTATACCTAGCTTGATCCAATCTCATGCCTCATAACAACCAAAACACCCAATATATTAAAGTATAATGGACTGGTATATAATAGTTTATACAACTCAAGCAATTCACATACCCAAAAATAAAAAACAACTATAAAATGTAATTGTAGAAACATCCCAAAAAAACAAACAAGAACGACCCGAAGAGATATCTTTCAGTCAAAGATGAAATGATATCTCAAAAAATTTAAATTTAAAAATATAATATATTTATGTCAAAAACTAATCACAATATTCTAATATCGAAAAAAACATTAGGGAATAAATAAATATAGGGGCTGGGTCGCCAATTATGACTCTCACTCCTAACGACTCTCCAACAAGCCACCAAGACTCCATAAGTATCAGACCATGGAAATAACCGGACATTTTAAATCAATGTATAGATTTTACCAAATATTAATATACCATTACATGAATGTGACATTGAACGATATCAGCCTCCACATATTCAAATAATAATGATTCATTGTGAAGGTAAAGTTATAGTGGGGTATCATGGAATATATCTTGAAATATTTCTCACTATAGTAGTAGATCAAATCGATATGCCGCCCCAATGTCATGATGTAACACCATAGATGGCCTAACAAACATGGGTAGGAGATAACATACCCAACAGAACTATAATATTCTATCATGAAGTTGATCCTACTAAAAAACATATTCCCTAACCTAAAAATACAAATTCATTATATGTCTATCTTCGAAGTCAATATGGTTGGACTAAACTACCATAATCTTCTCGCATACCACTTGAATCCTCACTATAGTTCATTTTATTGTGTCTTGACTAAGATATTATAATGTTATAATCTTTTTCCATTTCAATAGGGATTGACATGGCCTCCTAAAAAACAACTCAATAGGGATGACATTTATGGAAGAGTGGAAGACAATATTATCTGAAAAATATTCCAATGGTTGATGTTGTAGGAATGATCCACTAAAATATATAACAGAATCCCAAAAAATGTTATATAGTATCTTGATGGTGCTCTCTATATTTCTTATTGTCTGAGGATAAATGTCTTTCTATGTTCTAAATAAGATGAAAATATGTGTTCCAATCCCTTGTAGAATCATTATGTAAATTAAGGTTATTATTTTGAAATTACGGTCCTCATAGGTCAATGACATCTCACCACACTATCCACGTATCACCTCACAAAAACATTCATGTTTCACAACTCTAAGAATTAAAAAAAATGTGAGATTACTTCTTTAGTTGAACAATGATCAAATAGATAGAATTATATCACTTATAATAATGGGGTGAATTACTGATTAAATCATTTATAATTCCTCCATTTCAACATAATGAAATCAAAAGGTTATAAAAATTTACCAGGTACATGATGTTCTTCATTGACTTTCTAGAAGACTAGAAATCATAGCATTGACTCTACTAGAGTATTCTATATATGTTCCCGTGAAAAATATATCTTCAATACATGATACATGTTATATAAATGGGTGGAACTACTAGAGGTGATCTGTGATACTCATAGGGGACTCTCTAACATATCTATAACATGATAACCATCCTTTCCTAGAAGATATCCCAATGTTGGCCATCCTCTAAACATTCCAACCAATTATCAACATGATTGACCTCGTAATATATGACCTCTCCCTAGGAGTGTACCTAATGAGATTATTCTAATTGAATAAAAAAGTGGGATATAATGTTATCTAAACAATTTATTCTCTACCATGAAATTATTAATCTTTTATAGGAAATGATACAAAAAACCACCATCACCCTCTCAGAATACATAGATTCTTGAACATTTCCCAATGAAATTTTGATGGGTTCATATACCACGATGTTTCGCAATTATGGTTTTTTAATGATCTGAAATTCCTCGTTCTAAAGACACTATATCCCCATTTTCTAAAATAGTTTTATGCTGGACTGTGATAAAAAATAAATCGGTATTTTTAGTTACATAAATTCCATAAAACATTCCATAATGTGACAATGTCACTTTAACATGAGGGGATACACTACCACCAACATCTCTAGATTATTAGTGGAGTAGTTCTGCAATTTTGGGAGTAACTTCTTGGAACCATTTAAGATAAAATATAATTTTTATAGGATATTAAACCACAAAACTATCTGGGAATCATAAAATAACACCTTAAATATCACATCATACATGAAGAGTTGATTACCCAGACTATTGACCAATTTCTCATTCGAAATGTAAAATGCTGCCCCACAAAAATCTATCAAAATGAAATCATGGTACTTAATATTCATGAATGTTATTCAGAATTCAAACTCAAGATAAATTGGACACAACCCATAGATAATAACCTATGATACCATCGATTATATGGACCTATTATATATTTGCGGGTGTTGTGTATGAATAAACTACCTAAGACATCACAAGATCTACTGGAACTCCTTGGTGTGAAACCTAATTACAAGGAAATATTTATCATGAAAACATAATATATATCAGGATTATATGCCATATATATTCTGTTCATGGATCTCTAAAAATTATATTGGGTTGCAAGACATGATCATCCTCAGTTATTGAGTATATGAGAATGGCATCAATGAACATGAATCTGAACCAATTTAAGAATTTTTTAAAATATATTTTTCTTTACTCCCATGAATAAAACTAATGTGTTTATATTTACTAAACTCATATAAAAAAATTCAATGTACCTATATCATTACTAGAATGAATTTATTGTAATATATAACTCTTTCACCCTTGTTTTTTGATACCTGATCATAGACCAATCATTGAAAACTATCTTTCTCCACTCAACTAGTCAAACGGATCATAAATTCAAGGAAATTGGGTAATGATTATTGATTATCACAAGATTAAAAATTTGGTAATTTATATAAAATCATAAAATTCAACCCACTTTCTTGGAAAAGAAAACCAATTCCCTATATAAAAATACAGGGAATGATAAATCCTTTCAGTATCAGATTTTATATCTACATCCACATCACAGACAAATAATTCGGTTTAAAATTTTAATAATTCATTCATGACGGTGTAGAAACCCTTTTATAACTATATACAATGATTTTTCTTCTGACAAAGGGTGTAGTGTCACATCATCCACATAAAAGACATACAGAAAATTGTTATCACTATTGTGGGTCCCCACCCTCTAAAATCAATATCACATTATTGATGACTTATAATTAAAAGAAATAAGATGATATTTTCACCAACCGTCTGTAGGAAAACATTAGTTACTATTGAATTCTACATTTTCATATCTTTGATAATAATAAAGTAAACCATACTATAGAGAAAATGAACCACCATGTAAATGGAATAAAAATTCTATAACATGGATGATATCTTATGTTTGTAAATAGGAAACATTGTACTACCCCAATGGTTGATATTTATCTATCCAAATTTATTATTATCAGAAGACATCAATCAATCATATCTGGTATTTGTCTAGTTTGGATGACAGCAAGTGCCATGAAAAGACTATAAATATATATTACTAATGCTCTCATAAATAAATTTGAAATGAAATATTTATAATATTTATAATAAAAAAATAATTAAACTTGGGTAAATGATAAAATGAACAGGGCTCAAAAAACAATCTGGTCCTCTAGAACTCTTAGCTATATCATTTTCATCATTCCTTATCTTGATCCTCTTACTAACTAATACTAAACTCCATGCATATTATATGGCTTGAGTATCTGATTGCAATACACATCCTATGGCTATCGTCTACCAATTGAACCTTTTCTTGGATGATAATTAGAATAATAAATAGTATGATATACATAATCAGTAATGAAATTTTCCAAAAAATGCTTGATGGGTAATTTTCACTACAGTTATATGGTGACATGACCACATGATCTATATTGACACTCTGATGATAAATAATATTATCACTGATAGTAATGATTATCTCTGTAAAAAATGAAATTAAATAATAGTGCTCACAGTAGAAGAACAAGAACTTCTAGGCCTTAGGAAATGTGATGCTGGATATTTGACTAATTTACCTTACAATTGTAACATTAAACTTCATATCACTTAACAACCTCCATTGGATTCCCTGATCTATAGAAGTGCATATAGACTCTTGAAAGAGGGAACTGTAGTGCACTCTTCAACCCTTGAGAATCACCCATGATTTCTTTTTCACCTCATTATATAAATGTAATGTAAATATAGTGACCAAATATTTTATTCTAGGAGTAGAACCTCATCCATTAACCATGCTCAAGGATCCTTGTGTAGAATGACATTAGGGGAACACATTGACGGTGCCTAAAAATAATCAGCAACATTCATGTACCCTTGATCCCCTTCTGAATGGAAGGAAACTCATACCTCTTTTTCATCTTCTTCACTATTGTTAAGGACACATCTGTGAACTACTACATAAATTCAACATATTATACATCAGTATCCTCATTTTCCTCAAGATACAATATCCACTACTAATTATGTACTTCCATCAATATGATAACATATTTGGGAACTCAATACTCGGGCTAGGATCAAATAAATCCAAAAGTGATCTCTAACTCCTCTTGGAAATATTCAGTCTATAAATTAGATATTTTTCCATTATTTTTTATGGATTTCCGAATGAAAGGAGTGTAACATTCATTATACCATATCATACTCTTGATATTTTTAAACAAATTGATCAACATAATCATCCTACTAACCATCCTTCAATCAAACCACAAATAGGTGGTTACCAATAAGAGTTGATATAAAAGTTGTAGAAACAAATACTTCCTTTAGAAAATGGATTTATTCATATTTAATTTATTAATTTATATATTCAATCCCCAAACCATCCCATTCATAATAGAAAAAAATTCTTGATGTTCCTCTAATTGGGCTATATTCCCATACTTGATTTACATTACTAGCACATTATGTGTGTTTATGGTCCTCTCTTCAGATAATAGGGGGCCGAATTCTTATTTGTTAGTCTTTCAACCATTCTATCACCACGTACAATGTTCAGGTTGAATTTAAACCTTATAAACTCATTTATTCCGATTGAATTATTAATACCAAACTCCAGTCTATACCATACAAACACCTTTGATACCAAATTACCCATACAAGGTCAGTACTGTAGAGAAAAAATTACCCCAGAGTCCCATATCTATTAGGAATTGGGTTTTTATATAGATTTAATGGTATATAACATTCAAATGGGAGGACAAAATGCATAATACGAAAAAAGAATTAGGGAAAAGATAACCAACAAATTAGAACACCTCTATATATATTTTTCGATACAGAAAACAAATACAACATATATCCGATATGAATAAATAAAATAGATACATAAATCTCAAAAATACGGTAATTATAAAAAAAATTAACATAATAACCAAAATAAAATAATAATTGAGTTGGGAGTCTATAGTTGGATTATTAATTCCTTCCTTGAAACATCAAGTGTTGTTTATATAGGTGTATAGGGAGAATAACATTAATACAATGAATGGCCTTACCAATATTCACTAATTCAAATGGGAAAGGCTTATATTAATGCCCTTTAATACAAATTATAACGACCCATACTTTACATACATTGTTAATACTTCAAAATTGAAGCACACTTATTACAATATATGATAAAACCACAAAGGAACGTATAGGTATAGTGTCTTTAGAAACTGGGAAACATAAACAACTGGTTCATAAATCTTCTACAGTGTCTCCCATTTATTTCATCATATCTAGGGTCCCTTTTAGCATATTCTACTTAATATCCATATTCCTGACCTGGGGAAAAGAAAACATAAAAGGGTGAGCTCAAATGCTCAGCAAGGGCAAATAAAGGAAATAAAAATCATATCATATCTTTTTGAAAATCATAACCTGCAAAAGAGATCATAAAATCTTAATAAATCATAGAAGTGAAAATGAGATCCCCATAATCATAACATGAAACTTGAAACTTTGTGGCATGCACACATAATCCTGGAAAATCATTTCTTGTTAGTCATGACTTATTGCCAAGACTATCTTAGTGGACAAAGTCCCTTTCTGAACCTAGTTCACTCCTCGTTTCAGTCCTGTATCACTGAACCGAAATAACCTTCCGTTCCAGCCATGTCTATCTCATGAGATATATAATCTTTACCCAATGCATTGGAGGGAGATATAGGTCCCACCCATCTTATAATGAATCCTTTCTTATGTGTGCCACATAATCATAAAACATACATCATAGCATAACCCATGTAATAAAAATGGGATTCTTAAACGACATGACATCATAAAACAACTCATATAAGATAAAGGAATTCATAAAAATATTTCCATCACAACATAATCACATCCATGTAATAATAGGGATAAAAACAGAACCCTTTATTATCTTAGATGGAAAATAATTTTGATAAAACACTTGAACTCCATTCTTGAGGAAAATATCCTTTATTCTTCAAAAACATTTTTTCTTTCATAACATGTCATACGACTTTAAAATAAAGAAGTTTATTAAAAATAAACTTGAAAACTTGTAAAGGAAGATTCTTGGAAATTTTGTTTTAAAAATCCATTCATGCCATAAAAGTTAAAAAAAACATTCTTCGTACTTTTGTCGGAAAAGTCAAAAAGTACCTCGTACGAAAAACGACAAAAGATTCCTTTCATATCTTTTACTAAAAACTCACCGAAGGGTAAAATTGGACTTAAACAATTGTAGGTGGATAGAAATATTATTACATATTGATGAAACATGGATGTGGATGATAAAATACACCCCAGTAAATACTTACGAATAAGCAATCTCGGATAAAAATGAGATTGTGATATTTTCCCTTACCTTAGGTCCAATTTGCCTTGTATGTGTCCGAAGCTCCTGTATAATGGTTTAAATAATGTTATTGACTTATTCCAGAATCATACATGTTGATATGATATCATATATGGTCATATTATTAGCTTCTTGTTAGTAATATTTCATTGTTACTTGTTACTCGGGTCTTTATAACTTTTTGTTCTTATGCGTGTTTTGCCGAATAAATTCTTATTCTTATCTTTAGGTTATAGATAATTCATTTACAGAATGGTATTAGTGTAGTATATACCATATTCATTCATTCAATTCATTTATATAATCATTATGAAATGAAGATCATGTAGAACGAGTCGCATCACATCGTGGAGACGGTATTCCGTACGTACGCACGAGTGATGATATCGTTCCTATGATCGTGGAATTGTATTGGAGTATATATATATATTATTTCAGTATCAATATTACTTCATAATAATCATATATAGTTACTTATTACACCATTATAACCATCCTTGTAAGGTGATGGTGGAAAAATAGATTACACCACGGCGTGGAGACGGTATTCCGTACGTACGCACGCGCGGTGATTTCATTTTTCCGTAGGATGGATAGAAGTTGAATTAGGGTTGTTTCATATTTATAATAACATATCAGTATGTAAGTAATACTGATGTTATTACTTTGTCATGAAACAACTAAAGAAGAAGAAGTTGAAGACGAAAGAAATTGAAAAGATCGGTAATGGATATTACCTTTTCTTTGGAACGCCTCTTTGAATCCTCCACTTAAGGAACTAAGATTGGTCTTTGGAGAAGACCAGGACCTCTAGGATTATTCTAGGGAAGTGGAGAGGAGAAAATGGCAGGGGTTGGCCGAGCTTGAGTGCTCAATTTGGTGTGAGGAGGAGGGGCAGGAGGTGCCCTTTTATAAGGGAGGAGAGGGGCACCTTAGGAATATCTCAAAATATTATTTTATATTAAAGTCAAAATCGGTTTATAATGGTTCCAAAGGGTCTTATTTCGAAGATAAAGTGGGGAAGGGTCGAAATCACATAAACCAATAGGATTTAGACAAGTTTAGGGTATTATTTTAACCTTATTAATTAGATTTAACTCTAAGCTAAATAATTTAACTTTTACCATGTCTTTTTGTTTTCTTTCACTATATGGTTAATACACTTACTATAACATGCCAAACGAACCCCAAATTGTTTATTATTAAAATATATATCCTTATCTAAGTCATTTGGCCGAACCTTAGATTTTTAGGAATACTATAACAATTAATAATATAATATTTTATTTAAAAACTATTTTGTGTCAATTTTGACACTATTTGATATATGATTTTTGTTAAAGTCATAACAGAATTATATGTTCGAACCAAGTTGATTAAATCAACATTAATATATCATAGTAACCTATAAAATTAGTGGAATTCAAAAAAGTCTTAAATTACATTTATTTTTGTGTTTATAACATCAATTATGTCAATATTTCATTAACAAGATAATTACTGCATCATCATTGTGTCATAAATAAATTAAATTATTTGATGTCTAAAAATTACAAATAAAATACCATCATGTAGGAAATCCTTTTAGATTTCTAATGAATATTTACAATCGAATTTATCTTATGTATAACCCCATATTAAAAATGTTTTAGTAAATAAACTTTGATTTTAACTCTTTTAACCCTTCTTTAAATAAATTAATAATAAATGTCCTAATCTAACCCAAGTGGGCCTAAATGGTCATATTTTATTCCTAAGTTTGTTTTTTGTCGAATTACACTTGTCCAATAGAATTAGGACATGTGTTAGGGTAATATTAATATCATATTTACCCTTAATTACCCTATTTACTATTAACCACGGTAAAAAAAAGTAAAAAGTTACTATTCACCAAAAATTATTTTCATCTCATTGAACCACATTTTAGTCCTTGATATTAACCGTGTCTCTCGGATTTTCGAAATTCCATTCACAGAAGCGGTAAAATTAAGTTTTATGCAAAATTCGGTTTTTAACCTACCACTTAGTGGTTTCACTATTCATCAAAAATTGAAAGTTTTCAGAAAAATACCAAAATTTCACCCTAGGCTAATTTCGATATTCTGAGTCCAAAAATGAAGTCCATTTTGAAAAATAAAATTTATAAAATTTCAAAAAGTGGTTATTACAATTCATAACGGCTAGTTTTAATAGCATATTGTTATTTAGTGAAACTCGGTATTGCGTACGACGAAAGCTATCGAGGAAGGTCGCGATTGCGTGTAAAGCAAGCCAAGCAAGTGTTGTGTAGAAAAAGATTCCTTTGATGATTTATATAACATAAAAGTCTCGGGTGTTACATTCTACCCCCCTTAAAAAGAATTTCGCCCTCGAAATTCGTCACTTTGTAACAAACAGATGAGGATACTTCTCCCTCATCATATTCTCAAGCTCCCAAGTAGCTTCTTCAAGTTGGTGGTTCCTCCGTAAAACTTTCACCAATCGAGTGGTCTTGTTTCGTAGAACTTTTTCGCTATGATCCAGAATCTCTATCGGCTGTTCTTCATAAGAAAGATCTTGCTCCAGCGGTACAACTTCTGAGGTGAGTACATGTGAAGGATCAGGTATGTACTTTCTCAGGAGAGATACAAGGAACACATCGTGAACTTGAGAGAGATTCGGTGGAAGCGCCAATCGGTAAGCTACCTTCCCAACACGATCCAGTATTTCGAAAGGACCGATATATCTAGGGCTCAACTTCCCCTTCTTTCCAAATCTCATAACCCTCTTCCAGGGAGATATTCGTAAGAACACTTTATCACCCACTTCAAACTCTAGGTCTTTTCTTCGGTTGTCGGCATAACTTTTCTGTCGACTCTGAGCTGCTCTTATGTGTTGTTGAATAGTTCTGACCTTTTCTGCCATTTCATTAACGAGATCAGGTCCTAACAGCTTTCTTTCCCCAACTTCATCCCAGCAAGTTGGAGTCCTGCATTTCTTTCCATAGAGAGCTTCATAAGGAGCCATCTGAATACTGGAGTGAAAGCTATTATTATAAGAAAATTCCACCAAAGGTAGGTGTTGATCCCAGCCTCCTTTGAAATCCATAGAGCAAGCTCTCAACATATCTTCTAGGGTTTGAATTGTTCTCTCAGACTGACCGTCTGTCTGGGGATGATAAGCAGTGCTGAAACTCAACTCTGTATCCAGAGTATGCTGAAGACTTCGCCAGAACTTCGAGGTAAATCTCGGATCCCGATCAGATATAATAGAAAGTGGTACTCCATGCAATCTTACCACTTCCTTTACATATATCCTGGCAAGCTGATCTAGAGAGAAATCCTCTCTAATAGGAATGAAGTGTGCAGACTTTGTAAGACGATCAACTATGACCCAGATAGCATTATTGCCTTTGGATGTTTTAGTAAGTCCTGTGACAAAGTCCATAGTGATGTTTTCCCATTTCCATTCGGGTATGGGTAATGGTTGTAACATCCCCTTAGACTTCTGTCTCTCAGCTTTAACTTGTTGACAAACCAAGCATCGAGATACATATTCAGCAACATCTCTTTTCATGCCATCCCACCAGAAGTACTCTTTCAGGTCCCTATACATCTTCGTACTTCCAGGATGAATAGAGAATGATGAACTATGAGCCTCATCCAGCAGCTCCTTCTTTAATTCGGGGATGGGAGGAACACAAACCCGATTCCTGAACTTTATTATCCCATCACAATCAAGGTTGAATTCAGGAACATTTCTCACCTTCTTTTGTAACTCGACATTTTCTTTCTGTGCCTCTTTAATCTTCGCATGTATAGATGGTTGAACATTCATTTGAGAAAGATAAGATTTTTCCCCTTCCATTATAATTCCAAGATCCATCCTTTGTAAATCCAGAAATATTGGATCTTTTGTGATCCTCATCATGGATAAACTAGCATGGTCTTGTCGACTTAATGCATCTGCCACCTTGTTTGCTTTCCCATGGTGGTAATGGATTGAGCAGTCATAATCCTTAATCAGCTCCAACCATCTTCTTTGACGCATATTCAACTCCTTTTGTGTGAAAATATACTTTAAACTTTTATGATCAGTATAAATATCACACCTTTCACCATAAAGGTAATGCCTCCAAATCTTTAATTCAAAGATTACAGCAGCCAACTCCAAATCATGTGTTGGGTAATTTTGCTCATGGATTTTCAACTGTCGTGAGGCATAAGCTATCACCATATCATTTTGCATAAGAACACACCCCAATCCCTTCTTGGATGCATCACTGTAGATCACAAACCTTTCTCCAATACAAGGCAGTGTGAGCACAGGTGCACTGGATAACCTTCTTTTCAACTCCTTGAAATTCTCTTCACATTCCTCTGTCCAGACAAACTTAACTCCTTTCCGAGTCAACTTGGTGATTGGATTAGATAATCGTGAAAAATCTTTTACAAAACGTCGATAATATCCAGCCAAACCAAGAAAACTTCGGATCTCAGTTACTGTTGTTGGTCTTGACCATCTTTCGATAACCTCTGTTTTTTCTGGATCCACAGATATCCCCTCTTTTGAGATTATGTGACCCAAAAATGCAACTTTTTGAAGCCAAAATTCACACTTGGTAAATTTGGCATAAAGATTCTCCTTTCTCAGGGTCTTCAATATAATTCTCAAGTGATCTTCATGCTCTTCCTTGCTCTTTGAATAGACAAGAATATCGTCTATAAAGACTACCACAAATTGATCAAGATAGTCTCTAAAGACTCTATTCATTAGATCCATGAAGATAGCAGGGGCATTAGTAAGACCAAATGGCATCACTATAAATTCATAGTGTCCATACCTTGTACGGAAAGCCGTCTTTGGTATATCCTCCCTTTTGACCCTTAATTGATGATACCCTGAACGAAGATCAATCTTGGAAAAGTATTGAGCTCCGCGTAGTTGGTCAAATAAGTCATCAATGCGTGGGAGAGGATATTTGTTCTTGATAGTGATCTTGTTAAGTTCTCGATAATCAATGCAGAGTCTCATTGATCCATCTTTCTTCTTAACAAATAGAACAGGTGCTCCCCAAGGTGACGCACTAGGGCGTATGAATCCCTTATCAAGATTCTCTTGGAGTTGCTTCTTCAATTCCTGCAACTCAATTGGGGCCATTCTATAAGGTGTCTTTGAAATAGGCAAAGCACCCGGTACGAGTTCTATTGAAAACTCAACTTCACGATTTGGTGGAAGACCCGGCAATTCCTCCGGAAATACATCATCAAACTCCCGTACAATGGGCATATTCTTAATCGTGAGTTTCTCACCAACCATTTGAGATAAATAACCTTCATTTAGTGGAATCAATACCCATAAAATGGAAGAAATTTCCACTGGAAGGTTATGTTCATCCTTGCATTGATAGACGATCATAGATTGATCTGGAATATGAAATGTGACTTCCCTTCTTTGGAAATTGATATGAGCTCCGTGTAGAGAAAGCCAATCCATGCCAAGAATCACATCAAATTCCACTAAAGGAAGGATCACAAGATTTGCAGGAAGCACTTTCCCACAAACTTCGATCGGAGAAGAATTATAAACATTTGATGCGATTGATGTGCCATTAGGTGTTGTCACAGCTAACTCAACATCCAATTGTTGAGGTAATACGGTGATACCCTTAGAAAAGTCTTCAGAAATAAAAGAGTGGGTGGATCCAGAATCAAATAAAACATTTGCTACTTTAGAGTGGATGGTAAGTGTACCTTTCACCACATCGTTATCGTACTCCACATCGCCGGTAGAAATTGCATGTGACTTTCCTTTGTCTTTAGCCTTAAGAGTTTGTTGACGTCGACCATCATCATCAACCCTTGGATTTGGGCATTGATTGGCATAATGCCCCATCTCCTTGCACTTGAAACATTGAAGTGTAGTAGGATCATTCTGTGTATCCCGTCCTTTGTTTGCATCATTAGACATCTTCTTCCCATTATCACGGCATTCAAATGCCCGATGACCTTCCTTTCCACATTTAAAACATTTACTTGTCCCTTTAAGACAACTCCCTCCATGTTTCTTTCCACACTTTGAGCATAAGGGAAAGTTCATCTTCTTTTCAGTGTGCTCTTTAGAGTTTCCTTTGAATTCCATCTTCCTCTTCTTATCAAACCCATGTGACTGATGGGTTACTCCAATCTCCATCTCGACTTTGAGAGCACATCGAACGATTTCCTCGTAGCTATTAGAATCCCTTATGGCTAACGCCCTTCGAAGACTTGGTTTTAAGCCACTAAAAAATCGATCGATCTTACTCTCAGGTTGGATAATAATACCAGAAGCGTACCTTGCAAGTCTTGTAAAATTTGCTTCATAGGTAGTAACAGATTCATCATCCCTTTGCTTCAGTTCAAGGAACTCTTTCTCCATCTTTGTTCGGAGAATACGAGGGAAGTACTTATTGAAAAATAAGTTCTTGAACTCGTCCCATTCCATAGACTCAATTTCATCCCTTTGCCTCGTATTCTTAACAAGATTCCACCATTGATCAGCATCTCCTTCTAAACGATACACTGCTAGGATGACTTTATCATGTTCAGAACATTGAAGAACTGAAAATATCTTTTCAGTAGTACTAATCCATTTTTCAGCAACTAATGGATCAGTAGACCCACTGAAAGAAGGTGGACGCTGCCTCATGAAGGATTCAACAGAATGTTGCTCCCTCCTTTGCTCGTTTGGAAATCCTGCATGATTCATGGCTTGAGAAAGTTGTGTGAGCATGGCTACACGATTTTGCATTCCATCTCCCATATTGTTTGGTTGCTCAGGGGGACAATCATTGCATTGCCCATCGCATTCCGCATTAACACGGTTCCTTCGGGTTCCAGCCATTGACTAAAACCAAGAAGAATAGTGTGAGCAACACTAATTATAATAGGAAACCACATAATTCAAGAATAAAATTTTCAGGCTTATGGTCTTATACTAGGTTATTCAAGGCCATTTCTAAAACACTAAGATTGTGTTCTATTCTTAGACTTATCCTTAGGGTTCTTACTAAGGCTTTCACATCCTAGTTTCCAAAGGTTGACTATACCTTTCCTCGGATACCAACTATAACGACCCATACTTTACATACATTGTTA
This sequence comes from Viscum album, assembly GCA_963277665.1. NCBI lineage: Eukaryota > Viridiplantae > Streptophyta > Magnoliopsida > Santalales > Viscaceae > Viscum > Viscum album. The sequence continues at coordinate 526,260,808 of OY728161.1, read as the reverse complement.
ATACTTCAAAATTGAAGCACACTTATTACAATATATGATAAAACCACAAAGGACCGTATAGGTATAGTGTCTTTAGAAACTGGGAAACATAAACAACTGGTTCATAAATCTTCTACAGTGTCTCCCATTTATTTAATCATATCTAGGGTCCCTTTTAGCATATTCTACTTAATATCCATCTTCCTGACCTGGGGAAAAGAAAACATAAAACGGTGAGCTCAAATGCTCAGCAAGGGCAAATAAAGGAAATAAAAATCATATCATATCTTTTTGAAAATCATAACCTGCAAAAGAGATCATAAAATCTTAATAAATCATAGAAGTGAAAATGAGATCCCCATAATCATAACATGAAACTTGAAACTTTGTGGCATGCACACATAATCATGGAAAATCATTTCTTGTTAGTCATGACTTATTGCCAAGACTATCTTAGTGGACAAAGTCCCTTTCTGAACCGAGTTCACTCCTCGTTTCAGTCCTGTATCACTGAACCGAAATAACCTTCCGTTCCAGCCATGTCTATCTCATGAGATATATAATCTTTACCCAATGCATTGGAGGGAGATATAGGTCCCACCCATCTTATAATGAATCCTTTCTTATGTGTGCCACATAATCATAAAACATACATCATAGCATAACCCATGTAATAAAAATGGGATTCTTAAACGACATGACATCATAAAACAACTCATATAAGATAAAGGAATTCATAAAAATATTTCCATCACAACATAATCAAATCCATGTAATAATAGGGATAAAAACAGAACCCTTTATTATCTTAGATGGAAAATAATTTTGATAAAACACTTGAACTCCATTCTTGAGGAAAATATCCTTTATTCTTCAAAAACATTTTTTCTTTCATAACATGTCATACAACTTTAAAATAAAGAATTTGATTAAAAATAAACTTGAAAACTTGTAAAGGTTGATTCTTGGAAATTTTGTTTTAAAAATCCATTCATGCCATATAAGTTAAAAAAAACATTCTTCGTACTTTTGTCGGAAAAGTCAAAAAGTACCTCGTACGAAAAACGACAAAAGATTCCTTTCATATCTTTTACTAAAAACTCACCGAAGGGTAAAATTGGACTTAAACAATTGTAGGTGGATAGAAATAATATTACATATTGATGAAACATGGATGTGGATGATAAAATACACCCCAGTAAATACTTACGAATAAGCAATCTCGGATAAAAATGAGATTGTGATATTTTCCCTTACCTTAGGTCCAATTTGCCTTGTATGTGTCCGAAGCTCCTGTATAATGGTTTAAATAATGTTATTGACTTATTACAGAATCATACATGTTGATATGATATCATATATGGTCATATTATTAGCTTCTTGTTAGTAATATTTCATTGTTACTTGTTACTCGGGTCTTTATAACTTTTTGTTCTTATGCGTGTTTTGCCGAATAAATTCTTATTCTTATCTTTAGGTTATAGATAATTAATTTACAGAATGGTATTAGTGTAGTATATACCATATTCATTCATTCAATTCATTTATATAATCATTATGAAATGAAGATCATGTAGAACGAGTCGCATCACATCGTGGAGACGGTATTCCGTACGTACGCACGAGTGATGATATCGTTCCTATGATCGTGGAATTGTATTGGAGTATATATATATATTATTTCAGTATCAATATTACTTCATAATAATCATATATAGTTACTTATTACACCATTATAACCATCCTTGTAAGGTGATGGTGGAAAAATAGATTACACCACGGCGTGGAGACGGTATTCCGTACGTACGCACGCGCGGTGATTTCATTTTTCCGTAGGATGGATAGAAGGTGAATTAGGGTTGTTTCATATTTATAATAACATATCAGTATGTAAGTAATACTGATGTTATTACTTTGTCATGAAACAACTAAAGAAGAAGAAGTTGAAGACGAAAGAAATTGAAAAGATCGGTAATGGATATTACCTTTTCTTTGGAACGCCTCTTTGAATCCTCCACTTAAGGAACTAAGATTGGTCTTTGGAGAAGACCAGGACCTCTAGGATTATTCTAGGGAAGTGGAGAGGAGAAAATGGCAGGGGTTGGCCGAGCTTGAGTGCTCAATTTGGTGTGAGGAGGAGGGGGAGGAGGTGCCCTTTTATAAGGGAGGAGAGGGGCACCTTAGGAATATCTCAAAATATTATTTTATATTAAAGTCAAAATCGGTTTATAATGGTTCCAAAGGGTCTTATTTCGAAGATAAAGTGGGGAAGGGTCGAAATCCATTAAACCAATAGGATTTAGACAAGTTTAGGGTATTATTTTAACCTTATTAATTAGATTTAACTCTAATCTAAATAATTTAACTTTTACCATGTCTTTTTGTTTTCTTTCACTCTATGGTTAATACACTTACTATAACATGCCAAACGAACCCCAAATTGTTTATTATTAAAATATATATCCTTATCTAAGTCATTTGGCCGAACCTTAGATTTTTAGGAATACTATAACAATTAATAATATAATATTTGATTTAAAAACTATTTTGTGTCAATTTTGACACTATTTGATATATGATTTTTGTTAAAGTCATAACAGAATTATATGTTCGAACCAAGTTGATTAAATCAACATTAATATATCATAGTAACCTATAAAATTAGTGTAATTCATAAAAAGTCTTAAATTACATTTATTTTTGTGTTTATAACATCAATTATGTCAATATTTCATTAAGAAGATAATTACTGCATCATCTTTGTGTCATAAATAAATTAAATTATTTGATGTCTAAAAATTACAAATAAAATACCATCAGGTAGGAAATCCTTTTAGCTTTCTAATGAATATTTACAATCGAATTTATCTTATGTATAACCCCATATTAAAAATGTTTTAGTAAATAAACTTTGATTTTAACTCTTTTAACCCTTCTTTAAATAAATTAATAATAAATGTCCTAATCTAACCCAAGTGGGCCTAAATGGTCATATTTTATTCCTAAGTGTGTTTTTGGTCGAATTACACTTGTCCAATAGAATTAGGACATGTGTTAGGGTAATATTAATATCATATTTACCCTTAGTTACCCTATTTACTATTAACCGCGGTAAAAAAAAGTAAAAAGTTACTATTCACCAAAAATTATTTTCATCTCATTGAACCACATTTTAGTCCTTGATATTAACCGTGTCTCTCGGATTTTCGAAATTCCATTCACAGAAGCGGTAAAATTAAGTTTTATGCAAAATTCGGTTTTTAACCTACCACTCAGTGGTTTCACTATTCATCAAAAATTGAAAGTTTTCAGAAAAATACCAAAATTTCACCCTAGGCTAATTTCGATATTCTGAGTCCAAAAATGAAGTCCATTTTGAAAAATAAAATTTATAAAATTTCAAAAAGTGGTTATTACTATTCATAACGGCTAGTTTTAATAGCATATTGTTATTTAGTGAAACTCGGTATTGCGTACGACGAAAGCTATCGAGGAAGGTCGCGATTGCATGTAAAGCAAGCCAAGCAAGTGTTGTGTAGAAAAAGATTCCTTTGATGATTTATATAACATAAAAGTCTCGGGTGTTACACAAATAGTTGAACTCACCAGTACATACACCGATAAACTTGTCCCCCGGCCTCACCAAGACTTCATAACCAATTAATGAATCTATCTATATAAATTTAATTATTTTAATAATATACTCATATAGTCACAAAACCACTACCCCCAGATTTTCTTCCCTCTCCCATTGTGATGTAATTTGTTTCTCCCATCCCTTTTATTTAAACCAATAAATACACTAACCATGTATAATTTCCTTTAGCACTAACCAAATTTCACATCATACATAAACCATAATATATATTGTATCCTATAACCAGGGTCACATGGTATAATGAATGAGTAAGTTATCAACAGTGTGTCCTCATCCAACCATTAATTGTCCCCACAATCTATGTCATCATCAACCACCATTATATCTAGAAGATGATGTTGAAAAAATATCACGTGAGTGGGTGTATTCATTCAAAAATATTATCCCCGTCATCAATGTAATCTAGAACACCCCATTGGTCTCTACATGTCTGTATGATTACCTAACTCATTTGGGGTGTACTATAATGTCATAAAATATACATTTATATAGCAGTGTTCTTTAAACCCACACCTATGGGTTCAGACACAAAACACAACCAAATGCATGGTTTGGTCACTATTGCTATCAGTCTACCAAGCTGTATGTCTAATGTAGAAAAACCAAATATCAAACATCACATAATTCCCATAATCCATGATTCGATTACAATTTTTATTTTAATTATAAATCAATGATAATTAATCATTATTTTATTTCATTAAATTAACACTAATTAATTCATTATCAATAATAAATTTATATAAGTTAATATTATTATATTCCTACTAATCATTTATAAATAAGCCACCCTTTTAATCATTCATATCAAAACCAAACCTACCATTCCACAAACAACCAGTTCTACCAAGCCACACAAAATCATGCCCACTAAGAAAAATAGAAAAGTTCAATCATAATAAATAATAATTAAGTTATTATTTTAATTTAAAATAATTATGTATATATCATTTTAATGAGAAATATTAACTCAATCTAACAATATAAGTAAAAACCACATAAAAAGCCTTGTGTATGTAACAACTTCAACAACATCATGATAATTTGTAACTATGTGAGAATCATAAAATTCCATTTAAATTTCCTTATCGTGGTTAGTTATTGTCATTTTTAAAATTTGGACAATTTACCTATCTCAATGAAAAAGAATGATAAATCCATAAATTCAATAAATGATATATAACATGAATATCTTAACCTAAATATATTTTTGATTTATGATGTATAACAATGAATGAGAGGATAATACCTAGCGTTCAAACCCCCGAATATATCTTTTTTCACCTAAAAAAATAAGGACATATCATAAAATTTTAAAAACAAATAAAACCCCAACTCTAATAAAATTAAACATTTTGAACTATATAAAAGAAAAATAATGATATCAAAGGGGTTTAAATGAAGAAATAAAATATTATCAATGAAATAAAATATCAATAAGCTATGGGTGAACAAAAATATCCAATACTTTTACAGCCCCCAAAATCACATAAGAGTCAACTAATGATTGAGGGGAATCGTGGGGGAATGAATAAAATCAATGTGAGGATGGAAGTTATAGAAAAAATATTAATCTACCTATTAATAATGTGAATGGATGGTTCATTACCTTAGAATAAGGTTTTTAACATACACAAAAAACAATCACTCGATAAAGAAACCATTGAGATATGTCACATCATGTATAAAAAAATCCATAATGTTAGACCTTTGATGTATGTATTAGTAAAAACTTCATCATGAACATTCACCCTATTAAACAGTGATTCACAGTGTGAATCACAACTAACAATTTTATATTTTACTATATCTACTTTTCTCCCTTCCTTGATACCATCCATTAGCTCCAAACATTGAATAATAAAAATGTAACAAGTGGAAGGCGACTAGATTGATACAATTCTTATCATATGGGTTTATATTTCATTTTTCCAATACCTACTCATGGGATTGGGATGTTACTCAATGTAATCATCATAGGTAGGGTTTTCTAAATAAATCATATTTATCCTAATTGATTCATTGAGTGGTTTCTCTAATCATGAACTCCCAAAAATAGATTTATGCAACACTAACCTATATATTTCACTAATTCCTTCTTGGTAATTTAATAATTTATTTGAACAAGGTTAATTCAAATAAATGATTAATTATGACTACACAATAATTTTAAGCCTTTAATCATAGGTTAAATATTAACATTAAACTATGAATTTATTTTAACTCAGTTAATGGATGATGATACCCAAATAAAATTTAGAATGATATTTTTTTTTTGTTTTTATATGTAAATTTTTCAATATTTTATATTTACAACTGAATGTTAACACTAGATTTATTATTTAATTAGTTTTTTTTGCATCTATATAAATTAATTTCATATAATAAAATTACTTTATAAATTATTAAATGATTATCAATTATATTATTTTATGATAATAGTCAAATTTTAATTAATTATTGACCATTAAATTGACATTAATGATATAAATAAATATGGACTGATCAATAGCATACTCAATGACCTTCTTATGAAGTATATGATAGGCCAATAATTGTCTTGAAAGAAATACATCCTGAAACATACACTGGTTCTTATTATAGTAATATTTATACCATAATTTTCTTATGATCTACTTTTTATACATATGTTGTACTCATTTGTCAACAATATGACATTTATTTCAACTCATTCATTATTTTAGATAAACTCTTAAATTACTAAATTTATTATTTAATTAGTATTGTCATATTGTAATGCCAAAAAATATTTCATGAAATCCAATACACCATAATTGTAATCATATAAAATAGATTAATTATATTTATGATTTTCACAGTACAAAACATGTAATATTATGGAAAAAATGATTACCTTTATATTTAGTCTATGTTAAATATATTAGATATAATATAATATATGATATTATACTAAATTTATTTTGTGTAATAACAAATTATGTGAATATATTTTTCATTAAATACATTTTTGTATTCACTAATTGTTTTCACACAATACCCAAAATAATCACAACACATTTTATTGAGATAAAATATTAAAAATTATGATTAATATATTTATTCCATGTGAATTTAATATGAATAATGTGATATAAATGTATAATTTAAATAAATATGAAACAATATAAAATAATAAAAACATGAAATATTTATCCACATAGTTCTATATGAATTCTAGAACCCCAAATGCTATAATTAAAATATGGTTAACAATTAAATGTATAATAATAATATTAAAGAAGCTATAATTTAATATGATGAATGAAAATTATATAATAATAAAAGTATATATATTATAATATAAGATATATGATTGACATACGGTTCATGGAAATATGGTTGTTGATAATATAATCATCGAAAAAATTGTCATTATACACACATTCATTAATCATTAATATGTATTTTTCAATTGAATCAATAATATTCATATTTTTTTTCATTTTCTCTTAGAAATTTATTTATCCTAACACCCATTTTATGTTATATATTTATTATATTAAAATTAATTAAAACTAAATATATATATATATAATATTTAAATGTTTTTAATATTTTGAATTATAGTATTAAATTTTTTTATTATGGACAATTGAATTTTAATTCATATAAATTACCTTGTTTAAATTCAGTTACATATATAAGGTATAAGATAATAAAAAACTATTAAATAAAGGCATAAAATATAAAAAGCTAACTAAAAATAATCTCTTTAGGTTTTGAACTGGTTATTCATTGGAACCCACTATCATACCATTTATATTTGTTAATTTTGATTCCAATTTCCTTCAAAATGACATATTCTTTATGATAAAGTTATATGTATTTAAAAAAAATGTAAATCAAATAATATATATATATATATACCTCTATACCACCCCTAAAAATCCTAAAAAATAATTATTAACCTCCATAATATTTTATAATTTTTTTCCAAAAAATCCCCTCCCATGTTTTAGAACATATGGTCATAATAGTGATACCAAAATCCCAAATATCCATTGGCCTCAAGGACAAGATAATCAATATTTTCATGTATGTAATATTCTAACTTCTATAATTCTACTATATCATATTCACCAATGTTTTCGTAAATATTAATTAGTGCATTCATAATAATAGTAAAATATCAAAATGAGTCTATAAAATTATAATTTTAAAAAAAAATAATATGTTCTTGTATGGTTTGGTTTTATCACTATCATGAAAAATATTTAATTATTATAACATGGATGATTAAGTAAACATAAATACTTGTAATATTATATAATAATGTTAAAATCAAGTCATTTTCATTACTCATTAATGTAAATATATACATGTATGTTCATTAATAATATCAAATATATTTATGCATTTAGTATTTTGAAGAAAGCATATTGTTATAAATTCCATGTAAACTATCATAATTTGAAGCATGAAATGGTCATGGAACCCAATAAATCTATCAAAAACATTTAAAACTACTTCATTAAAAATTGTCAGAAAATGATCACATGATTTTATGGTATATAGTAAAACTACTAAACTAAATCATGCAACGAATACTAAAAAATTGACACCTAAATAATTATTTTAAGAAGCAGTGATTAATAAATGGGAAATGAAAAATTATTAAATAATTTGATTAAATAAAATTAACGAATATCTATTGTCATAAGGAGGTATAAATATTTATATGAATTATACAGTACAATGGTACATACTTGTCATTGTTAGAATCTATGGGAGGGATTTTCATTGCAATATCTCTTAGAATTCAATATTTTCTTATGAAATGCTGTCCATGTGGATATATTTATTATCTTCTCTCTCAAAAAATCATATATTTTAATTTAATAAGGATTATATTTTTGTTTTAAATGAGTATTTAACTTTTAATTATCTTTTAAATCACTATTCAACATAATGAACATTTCTATGTGAGTTGGAATTATTAAACATTTATATCAATTAATTTTCTTTACCAATGGTAGCTTTTTTAAAATTATATTATATTTATCATTTTCTACATATCAATATTTGATTACTCTCATTTTATATTAACTTTTACATTTATAAAAATTATTAAAATGGTTATTTTAAGCATTCATTATGAGTTGTTTTTAATAAACAATGTTCTCTATAAAAAAATGTCCAAAATGATCGTATATTGGAAAATTTTATATATGAACACTTTTCCCCACATATATGTCTTTTTTCTATTTTATATATTTCCATTCATGATGTATTTTTTATAAAGAAGTCATTAATCCTTTTTTGAAAAAAATTAGTTTAAAAATTATTATTAACATATAACGAAAATGTCACCTTTTTTGAAAGATATTATATTCGGATTGTGTTTTTAATTTTTTTAAATATATTTTATTTTTTTAGGATTAAAGAATGGTCATCACTATCAATACCAAAAACAATTTTTATTTATATGGATAATAATCTTCTTTTTAGGTAATTCTTATTATCCATGATTTTTCCTATTAGAGTCTTATCCATATTATGTGTTTTTTAAGTCCTCAGACGATTTTATGGATAAAAAATTGAACTTACCTAAGAGGGACACAAAAAAATATTTTATAAAGTGTACATTAATCCTGGGGATTTTTTATACAACCTATTTTTTTTATGAATTTTATTAGTCATTGAGTTTTATACGATAATTTTTATTTATTGTATAAAAAAATAATTACCAAACAAACTCAATTATTGTTCATAAACATTGGTTTTTGACACACAAACATCAGTTATATTTTATAATATTAATTTTGGGATGAGGTGTTTTTTATAGTGGTTATATAGAGCCTTAGTAATGAATTTTTTTAAAATTTGATTATTAATAGGTTGTGGTAATTTGTTTTAATAAAATACATATTTTTATTAAATGAAGCCACATATTTGATAACTATGAATGTGTTTGAGCCTTTAACAATGTTTCTTCCCATGTAGAATTGTATTTTATGTTCACTTCAGGTGTCATCATAGATTATAGAAAAGGAAGGATTAAATATGATTAAATAAATATCTAAATTAATTATATTAATTTAGTGTGAAGTAATATGCATTGTAATTATAATTTTTTTTATTGTATCTAGGATTATTGATTTTAAAATCAAGTTAAGGGATGTACCAGAGAGTAAATTTAATATTTCTGACAAAAACGAATGGATGAATCATGTAAGGATATTTACAGATAGAAAAAAATAAAAAAAATTGGGCATTATTATGGACTCAAGGTAATAGTGATTTACCAAAAATCATTATCAATTTTTACCTTTGTCTTATAATACAAGTTTAAATTTTTTGATCATGGTTTAATTTAAATTTAATTATATTATTGATTGTCCTTGTAATGGCCATATTAATTTATAGATCTACAATTGGACATGAATAAAATTGATGTTTATAATTATTTATCTTACCATTGGGGTTTTAGTGCTTCATATTAGTGGTTAAACTTATAATGGACACTAATTTTTTAATTTTTATTTTTATTACATTCTCTCCTTGTTATTTATGGATTATTCATTGGTCATTGGTATTTATAAAATAGAGAAAATGATCTATTTTGAACCATGATATAACCTTGAATCATTACTGTATTTTGGGATAATTGATGAAAACAACGACTTGTCGGAGAATTAAATGAGAATGGAGGATCATGATAGGTGAATGAGATGGTACAATCCCATGCTCATCATATGAAATGAATGGCTCATACAGGTTAATCCAAAAATATTTAATTTGATCATTGGAGTGGAATTCATTTCTATCAGGGTCATTACAACTCTTAAGATGTAATTTGTGGTGAAATATACAAGTGAAATTGTTTTTTAAAAATGGGAGTATTGTTTGATGAATGCTACAACGAAAAATTTTAATCAAGAACAAACAACATATACATCTACTGATACTACTTCTAGGATTTCAGAATGAGATACCTATCTAAAATGATGAGGTTCATCCACATACCATTTTTTCATAGTTGATGATATTTTGGTGTATAGGGGTTACACGCCATTTATCCTTAATTGTGTAACATAAAGTGTATACCGATAACATTCATATTATACATTTTTTGGATCATGTCATTAGATGTTGTGTATAGGAGGAGATGCCACATGATATGACTTGGTGCATACTATATATTTAAATCCTATTTTTTTCTGTAAATGACATATAATTTAATAGTTCATGTCCACAATTTGGTTTAGGGTTACACACTATGTATCTTTGCATAAAATTTCATGTACATAAATAGTTTTTGTAGTTCATAATGTCTTGTTGAATGGGAAATATATTAAGGTGTCTTGATAGATTTTTATGAGTTTTATTATATATAAATAATACTTGTGGACATATATTTTTCGACATATATGTGGATTGGTGTAGATCAAATAAAAAATTTATTTTCCATTTTTAGTTAAATATTGTGATTCCTTATGATTTGGAAATTTTTATCTAGATAACAATACTTTATAGCCTCAATGTTATGAAATACTATAGGTTCTTCTAATTATCCTTGTCTAGAGTAACAAAATGTTCCATGATTTCATTAGGGTGTTGCGATCCATTACCCATATATGAGATATGGTAATTTTTTCCCACATAAAAAGGGTAGGATCAACTGTCTACAAATTTAGTATTTTTGGTTATATAAAGAGTTTAAATGTTATTGGGATCCTCCATACTAGTTTTTATTACCAGTAGGACTTCCTAGTAAATTAAGACCACGTGATATAGTTCATAATAATCAACTAATATTATTTGGTATTTTCAATGGACTTTGTGAGTTCATAATCTGGAGTTAGTATTCCTTGGTGTTCCTCATGACCGGGTTCTGCCACTATAAAAATCATGAGGTTTTGTGAATTATTGGTAACAAGTTGATGGATACGTGATCATTTTTTTAAATTTATGGGATTGAGGGTTTGATATTCCATCTTTTATGAGAATTGTATACTTGTGATCAGGATATATATCTTGGTTTAGGTTGGTGATTTGGTTCATGGAATGGTAAAATGGTATTGGATTCTACATGGATTATAATGTTTTGAGACCTTTATGGGATTCCAATTAGATATAACATTTTACAGAATATTAGTTTTAATCATTTGAGACTCTTTATAATATGAATATACACTAGTAAGTCCTACAAAAAAAATTCAATAATGAAGGTAATATTTTATTTGAATCATTGATGTTTATTTAATTTTGTATTCATAAAACCTGATTTTAGAATTTTATTTTATATTTTTCATATATATGATATAATCAATATATGAATCATTTTTTTTATTTTTCAAAATAAATAGTTTTCAAATATGGATTTGAAAAAATATTTTCAATATTTCTGATTAAAAAAAACATGATTCCGTGTATATTGATAATATTTCATTTAGATAAATAGATGATACATGTTGATTATATAAATGGGTAGTATTTTTTCACCTTAAGAATAGGTTATTGGTGTGATGATAATATGCACTATTCATCTTTGGTAGTGTTTATTTTTATTTTTGATTTCATTAAATTGGATTTTGGTTTAATGATAATGTGATTTAGGTCATCTTTGATGACGTTTATTCAATTATGGAATTATGGGAATAGTCTATGAATTTCTTGATGGATAATGGATTGTGTAAAAATTTTAATGAATTAATTTTTTCATGTTCAGTGAATGTAATAGTTATTCAAAACATCATGTTGTTATATGATTATGGTTTCCATTACAGTAATGGAATGAAAACCTCTTTTTATAGTTGAAGGGATGATATTTTTGAGGTTATATAATCATTTAATAAGTTTTAATAAGAATATTATATCATGATCTATAAAAAATTTTGTGTTTGAATATGAATTGATGTAAAGATAATTATGATTTATTTGATAGTGGTTTATAGATAATCCTGATTAGGTAAATGGGATTCAAAAAAATGAAATTCTTTCACAAATATATATGGTCATGGTAAAAATTACATTTCATGTTAGTATCTAAATTTGGTTCAGGATATTTTTGTGTGATTTTCACAACATATATTATTATCTGGTGATATGTGATGTTTTTCTAAGATGATTGTTAGGGTTATGTTATATGTAACCATTAGGTTTAAAAGTATTTTTAATGTGAAATATTAATTGATAAAATTAAATAATATTTTTTGGTGTGTGTGTTAATATAAATAATATCACCTTTGAGGTTAAAAAATTATTTATTGTTTATATAATATATGTTAATTAGGATATTTATTAAATTATTTATGAAATAATATTAGTTTAAACTTTCGTGTAATTTATGATAATTTGATGAAAATATTATTATTCATTCAAAAGATTGTTTGTATATTTTGGATAATATATTTCATTAAGGTAAAAATTTCTATTTTTCTTAATATTTATATAATGGTGAAACAACTCGTAATCATAATAATGATTTTTTGATCCAATAGATATTTATTTTAGTCTTTTGTCCATAAAACTATTCTTTAATACACAAGATTTAACAAAAAAGTTGATTTTTTTTTTGATATTTATTAAATGATGAAATTATACATTTCAAGTAATATATTTTTATTTTTTTAATGAAACTCATCATATATTGGAAAAGGATCCTTAAATAATATGGTTCCATATAACATTATTTTTTTATGAATCTATGATGTTTAAACACCATATTTATTTATGGTTTTATTCTTATTTATATTTTCTGTATCATTCATATTTTGGTAAATAATGAACAATACTAAATTTTAATTAAAAACACCTTTTTAATTGAAATAATTTATAGTGTAAAATTATGCATTTGATTATTTTTTATGTATAATTAATTTATAATTTTATCATTTAATAAAATTTAGTTCATTATAATTAATTTCACTTTGAAATTGGACATAAACCAGTGTCAATCCTTTGATATATATTCTTGCTTAAAAACACGCTATTTGTTTTGATAACAGAAATTAATTTTAAATTAATTAATCAAATTCAATGATTTGAAATTCATAAAATATAAATCATTTATGAATTCTGAATATCAAAATTATCTTAGTGTGAATTATTGGAATTTTTCTGAAAACATTAAATTTTTGATGAATAGTGAAAAACACTAAATTATTTTTTAAAACCAAATTTTTATTTAACAATTATTTATTTTATTTAAATTTATTCTTGGTAAAAATAGATACATAATACCTATACAAGTTCAATTAAATTTATTGGAGTCATTATATAATAATTTTATATATACTAAAATTTTATCGAACTTGTTACCGTCTTTTACCCACCTCCTAGAAACTTTTGCAAATTTGCATAAAACATAATTTTACTGCTATGGTGAATTGAAATTTCAAAAATCCAATATAAATGGTTGATATTAATAAGTAAAATGTGGTTTAATAATATGATACTAATTTGTTTTTGAATAGTAACTTTTGACTTTTATTTACCGTGGTTGAAGGTAAATAGGGTAATTCAAGGTAAAATAATATAATAATATTACCAAATTGCCTTAACACTTGTTCTAAACATATTATATGAGTCATTGAAGACCATGGTAATCACTAGGTCGATTTTGGGACCCCATGGAGCCACTTATGAATTATAATGACACATTATTTAATTTGTCTTAAAGTAATGGAAAAATTGACATAAACAAGTATCTTTTAGTAAATCAATTTTTACATGGGGTTATATAAGTCTATTTTAGACTAAATATATTCATTGGAAATATAATATTATTTCATACATAATTATATTTTATTTATATTTTTTAGAAATTATATAATTTAATTTATTTATGACACAATGATGATGCAATAACTACCTTATTAATGAAATATTAAAATAATTGATATTATATATATCCAAATAAATGTAATTTGAGAATTTTTCTAAATTAAACTAATTTTATAGGTTAATATGACATGTTAGTGTTTGTTAGATAAATTTTATTTGATATAATAATTCATTTATTAATTTAGAAAAAACAAAATACCAAATAGTGTCAAAATTGAAACAAAAGAGTTTTTAAAAAAATATCATATTATTAATTGTTAATCTATTCCAAATAATCTAAGGATCAGACAAAATAATTTTATTATGATAGTTTTTTCTTTAATGAACCACTTGGGGTTAGGTTGGAAATATATAGTATATTTATTAACAATATAATATAAAAATAAGAAAAGACATGGTAAATGTCAAAATATTTAACTATAAGTTAAATCTAAAAGATAAAGTTAATATTGTGACCCAAACCTATCTAAACCCTTTTGGTTGAGTGGTTTCTGACCAAAACCCACCATATCCTTTAAAAAATACAATTTTTATCCATTATAAACAGAAAATTATATTATTATAAAATAATATTTCTAGTTGTTCATACGGTGCCATTCACCCCCCTTATTAAAGGTCACTCCCCCTTCTAACTAATTCACACCATCAAAGACATTTGTCTCGGCCAAACCCTACCCAAATACCCTCTATACTGTATTCCCTTAATCCTAGTGTCCTAACTTTTGTCAAAATTCCAACTTAAGGACCCCTTTTGATCAAATCAAAAAGAAGAACCCAAAGAAGATGTAAATATCTCACTACCTCTTTCAAATTCCTTTCTTCTTCCACATCCTATTTATTTGTTGTTTCCATTATAATATAATATATCCAGGATTTTCTATATATTGTTATGTTATTATAAATATAGTACAACCATATTCATTATTCTATCCATCCATTGAATGACATGTCATCATATGTGTGTACGTATGGCTTCCCGTCTCCACGCCGTGGTGTAATTGTTATTCAATACATTATTATTTGGATGGTTATAATAAAGATGTATAGTTGATGTAAATAATAAATATAACATGTTAATGATTCTATATATATGATATATAATCTATTTAAATTTTCTTTTAAATCAAAATAATGATATTATCCCTCGTGCGTACGTACGGATTACTGTCTCCACAACGCGATTGGATTTATTTCCTTGTTCATCATTCAAGGATGTTTATAAAAAAAATATTAATAATAAGTATGTAATATACGATATAATGATGATACTGATGATATATATATATATGTATGTATGTATGTACTTACATATATCTTATTCACTTACTTCCGTTCATTACGATATGAAAAAGTAAACAATGTTTATGCATACGTACAACCTACCGTCTCCATAAACTGTGCCTTCCATTTCATATATTAATCTATTATAAATATTTATATTATAAATATAATATGATATATAAATGAATTCTTATATTATGGAATCGTTTAAATCATGATCTAAATGATATGATCGTGAATAACAAGTAAAAACACATACGATGAAGAAATCGATTATTACCCAAAATGTTAAATCAATAGGGAAATCATTATTAAATGGGTAGTATAAAGTCATAATTAAATAATGTATGATATAATAAATATGAACATGGTTCTGGCATAATTTATTGACATACTATAGTCATTATACATGAGGTTAAACGTACCCTCGACCAAAGTAAAGTGCAAGGTAAGGGTTACATCCCCAATCTCATTATTATCAGAGATTGGTTATATGTAAGGTTTTACTGGGAAATTTTTATTATCCATGTACATGTTCTATAATATTTTTTCCAAAGGGATTCTATTTAATGTAATTTTTACTAAAACATTATTTTAAATTTTTTATAGATTTATTCTTCTAAACCATTCTCATTGAAGTTCATGTTTTCAAAATGGTTTTAAGGTTTTATATAAATATAAATTAATTTTTTAAAAAGTTGATTTTATTAAAATGATTAAAAGTGGTATGGGAAACATTGATTCAAAAATGTCTTTAACTTTCTTCTTTTCTAAATTGTGTGACTTTCTAATGTTTTCATGAAAAAGGGATACTTCCCTCAAAGTTTTTTACAAATCATTTTCATTAATGTCAATAACCATTGATTGATTTTAAACTTGTTGGAAGTTGGTTTATTATGATAAAAATATTCCATATTGTATTGAAGGTTTTGTGAGATTTTTGAATGTGGTTGTGTTATTTTTATACCATTCCTGGTTTATAGTTAATTTATTGACATTTCATATGCTAGTTCTAATATGAATGTTTATGTTATGCTTCAACCTTTTCATATGAGGAATGTATTGGACATAGTAAGTAACGGTTGGATACCTCTATAGCTCCTCGATGCATCAGTAGATCTCATGAGACAATTAGACATGGAATTGACGGAGGCCTTTCCAAATTCTGATATATAGTTATGTCCATGGCCTTAATTATTTTTAGATGTCATGGACGATTCATTGACAAAATGTCTAAAAATGTCTGGAAATATAC
Source organism: Viscum album (assembly GCA_963277665.1). Taxonomy (NCBI): domain Eukaryota; kingdom Viridiplantae; phylum Streptophyta; class Magnoliopsida; order Santalales; family Viscaceae; genus Viscum; species Viscum album. The sequence continues at coordinate 526,243,826 of OY728161.1, read as the reverse complement.
ATTTCATCATTATGAAAATAATATTGATGGTTTGCGTGGTTATTCTACTAGTATAATACCCATGACTATTTTTTATTATGGAATTATTTACTCAGCTCATATTTCTTCCATAAATTGATCGTGTTTAATATTTGTAAAGCCATATTTTTTCTATTATTCACCATGCATATTTTTTATGATATCATCCGCTAAATTATTTACCCTTACTAAGCATCTGAACTAATCCCTATCTAATGTTTTATTTTCCTAGGATCCCATGAAGTGTTTTATGTTTGAGATGTAGGGTTAAGATAAGGGAACAATGGAATTCTCAACAGATTAATTTTTTTTGATGTATGTTAGAAAGTGTAATGTATTATTCATGTATGTAATCTATTTTCCAAGACTGCTAAACTGATCGGTCTTTTGTGACTTGATTCCTTGTAATCATTCCAATGTATTATAATAATGCATCAACTCAGGGTAACTGTATTCAGGTCATTACATTCTATGAGCATGAGAACACAATAACCACTGATAGATTGTCATGAAATCCATTTTGACATTTTGTTTTTGGATGATGTTGTATAATGAAATAATGGAATGTCTCAAAGGAACATGAACAAGTCTTGGGAATTATGACCTATGTGCATCTTGGAACCACTATGACCATGTCTTGGACATGGTACAAGCTATTTTAACTTCAGAAGACAATAAAATAGAAATATTAATTCTCTATGGTCATGGATATTGGAATGAAAAAACAGGAGAAACACATGGCATTAATTTTGGGGATTAATTACTTTTAATCATTTATAATTTCTATTAATTGATATGAAACTTAATATTATGGGATTTATCACGCCAAGACATTGTAGGATGAATATGGATAACCCGTCACGTGTTTGAGTGTTTTATCGTCCTTAGTATCGTATGGGTATTGTTATTTTGACATACCTTTTTTATCTATGGCCTTATCACATAATAAATTTAATGTGTTACAAATTTTTCCATTTTATTCTAGAAATTTTTAATGTTATTATCAAGATATAACCTCTATATTTTATTCATGAAAAATAAAAAAACATTATTATTGTGATGGAAATTTTCTTAATCAAAAAATATATCAATCAAGATTAAACTAAAAATACATGATTAAGGTGTAAAAATATTACAAAAAATTGAATTGAGGATGATACATGATAAAGAATCATGAAATAGTTGAGATGGTATGTGAAGTATTATATACTCTACAATATGAAATATAGTATCAAAATAATAATGATACTATATGTATTATCTAATGATGCTCAGAATAAAATAGAGGAGGTCAATTGTATATTCTAAAAATTCATTTGGAGCTTTTAAAGATGGTTGTGTTTTACAGGGTTAAGAAATATAATTCACAAAACCTATAGTCCTACACACTTACTAGATTTTGGAAATATGATTCTGATAATGTGAATCTGGAAATATTGTTCTGGAAAATGATACTTAATGAATGTTTACAAAGATGAATGTTCTACCTTAAAGTGTATAGAATCTAACTAAATGAGAGTACAATTATGAGGAAGTATAAGATAGTTATACTTTCCATATCAAATAAAATGCATCAGAAAACATGTAACAAAACATGTAACAAGTAGTAATTATTTTAACCCAAAGAGAAGGGTATCCAACAACCTAGGATAATGTTCCCTTGATTTATACTTTCAAGAAAGTTTATCTTACCCACACCGGGGTAAGACCTCGATATGAAGATCAGAGTCTGTCTTTCTATCCCCGCAAGCCCTCAACTTCAAGGTAGTCAGAACCTCAATCATTCTCAGCACGGAATCCCTCGACTTCAAGGTAGTCGACACCTTTGTCTTCTTATCACCGAAATTCCTCTATTGTACACATCAACAATCAGAGTCCCATGAAGAAAATATAACCAAGAAGATCAGTATACATTAATAATGAGAGTCTCTCTCTAGAAATCACGTCAACAACATGTAATCTCTAGAGTCGTATAATAGTATTGAGCTCGTTCAAATGAGATATTATTTATTTCATTTTCACCAATGGTCAGCTCCCTCCTCCAACAATCATATTTTTTGTTAAATCTCAAAGGGAAATGTATTTGTGTCAGTCAAACAACGGTTAGATAGTAAATGAATGTACAACATCATTTTATAACAAAAAAAGTGAAAGAAAAAAACAAGGTTATATAAAAAAACTCAAATATTCAGAGTGTAAGCATATAAAATTTTAGAGTGTAACCAAAAATACATTTGTTATCTATAATAAAAGGATATTTATATTCTGTGTATCAAATGAATTCATAGTCTTATTTTGGAGTCAGAATTATTAATAATTTTTAATTATAATTTGTAACCAGAATTCATAATCAGAATTCGTAGGGGAACATTATACAAGATTGTAATCAGAATTCGGATTCAAACTATATAAAAGTTCGTATAAAAAATTCTGAGTTGAACATCATGAATGTTCGTAATCATAATTCGGAGTCGAACATCAAAAAAGTTTGTATCCATAATTCAATGTTGAACATTATAAAATTTCGTATCTAGAATTCTGAGTTGAAGATCATAAAACTTTGTAATCAGGATTTTGAGTCGAACTTCATAAATGTTTGTATCCATATTTCGGAGTCTAAAACATAATGATTCATACCTAAGTAATATATTAATTCACTGTTTTAGAAATGAAACCGTTTTTTATTCTTTGGCAAAATATTGTATAATGAAATACATGGTAAGGATAAATTTCCTATGGGAATGAAATTTTTTTTATAGATGTAAAACACAGGGTAAAAGAGATTTTCGTTGACAGAAGGTTTTTGTGATTTTCAAAACAAGAAGGAATGTGCAAGTCATAAGGAAAACTTATTGAATTAACAATCTCCCCCAAGTATGATGGAATGGAAAAGTCATAAGGAAAATTTTATTAGCTAAAAAATATCTCACTTTTTTGGAATGAAAAATCATCCGTTCGAAAAAGAATAAAAGGAAATAGAAAAAATTTCTAGACCATGAAATAAAACTTATATCCCTTATTATATGGGCTAAGATAAATACAACTAACTCCCCCGAAGGATATATAAAACTAAGGATAGTATTCTGAATTTTCGGAATGAGATTTAACCTGATTATGGAAATATCATTAATGAAAACATAACCTTAGATAAACTCCCCCTTATGTAGGGATATTTCTTCTATACTTATAAATCTTTTTCTTTCTTCCCATTAGAATTATTTTTCCTTCTCCCCCTTTGTGATTTTCAAAAATATTTTGAGGGAATGGGAAACAAATATGGTACCTGAAATATTAGTATAAACATCCAAACAAAAATAAGAAACCAAAAAATTCATTATGATTGGATGAATTTTTACATGGAGAAAAAAATAGAAAAAAATATCGAATTTCAATAAATTTATCCTTCTTTTTCCATTAGCACCAACATATTGAAAATGGTTTTCAATTTTTAAACTTCTTATGATCTTCCTCAGATTTTCTCTCTATGGCTCTGATTCGTTCATCTTGAGACATAAGAGCCTCTACTTGAGCTTTCAAAAACTCATCTTGCTTTACTTGCTTCTCTTCGATCTCAATCCAGATATCGCTTTATTTTTTCCATCATTGAGAGACAAAATTTAATTTCACATTCAAATCCTTGACATCCTGAATCTGAGTTTTCTACTCAAGAAATTGCTTTTCCTCAAATCTATTTGAATGATCCTTGTTTTTCTTGTCTTGAGTATCAAAAGATTCCATAAAATAATTTTTAAACTCATAAATCTCTCCCAAATATTCAACTATATTTATTGTCCAACGTACCATTTTCTTACAAAATTTTCTGTAGTAATGGTAGTTTATTTGAATGTTCTTGTAATCAACCTCAATCTTAACACATCTATCCATCATCGTGGATACAAAATCTGATTTCTAATTCATTCTATACAAGAGCATCTGAAATCTCGAGTCATTTGTTGGAATGATCAGAATGATTTCAACAAGCTTCAAAACAGATTGAATGACAAAATCATGTCCATGATCTGATGACTCTGAATCTGACACATTTCATGGAGATGGTTCTTCCTCTAGCTCGATCAGCATCCTCATAGAAGAACCAACAACTGCCTTCTTCTTCACCACAAGCATTCTAGGTGTATCGGCAATCACTTGTTTACCTTTATCTTGTCTTAGAACGAATTACTCATCCGGATACTCTTGCTCACTATCAGACAACTGAAAAAACACATCTTTATCTATATTCTATTTCATGTCCCATTCCTCAATATCTTCTGGATGGATGAAGTCTTGATTATTACTCTCTTCCTTAGATAATTAATGTACTTCCTCTTTAGCCTTGTCATCAATTACAGGGGTTGAAATTTTTGAAGATACTTCTTGAGAAGTCCATATTGTTTCTTGGATTCACTTTCCATATCATGAAAGTTATCCACTAGCTTTATAATATCAAATATATCATCACTTCTCTGATCTTCTTGATGTTCTTATTTTTCTTCAACCTCTTTCACTTCTTCAACAAATTTTTCTTTATCTGTTTCCGGAGTGATGAATTTCTTACATGGAGTCTCTGGAAGACCTTCAACCAGGAAAGATTTCAGTATTGAAATATTCTCAAAATCTATTTATATGGCCTTCAAAAGATATTTAGCAATATCAATCTCAATCATTTTCTTCTTCAGATTCTTCTCTTTGGATTTCTTCTCATTTTCTTCAGCAGTTGACTCTTTCATGGTCATAGCCTTAGCATGATCCAAACCAAACAGTGGATCCTCAACGTTTCTATTATACTTATCCTCAATCCACTTTGAAACAACCTCATCTGGATAAGTTTTCTGATTTTTGTGTTTTGGAGGTGCGGATTGTCCTTCCTTAGCTTTAGGGGTCTCACCTCCAGCTTCTACTTTCTTCACTTTTCATTTCATTCCAGCCTTCTTTGGTGGTTTACCCTATTTTTCAATTTTAAAAACGGATTCTATTTCTTCCACTGGTAGATCATAAAACTATCTGGAATATTTAGAAAACCAATATCCATTCTTTTCAAAGTTTCATCACTACTTATCAGAACATTGAAATTCCTCGGCATGGAACTACAATGAATCTTGAAGGACTCAAGCCTCATGACTATTAACATGGAGGGTAAGTCAGGATACATGATAATATGTGATCTCAAATTTACATTCTTGATATTCCCTATGGAGATGAGAATATGCTTCATCTAATTGATTTTCCATATATTTTCTAAAAATAGAAGATATATATCATTTTTTTCAGAGTTTCCTTATCAGCTTTTCTTGGTATGATAATACCATGTACCCATAACTGAAGCATCTGATTGTTTTCTTAGATATGTGTGAAATCATGGTTGTCTTGTCTTCTATATGTCCAAGACAGATCATATCCATTACCTTTACAAAACATACTTTAACATCTCGTATCTTGTGAGAAAAAAAATCTTATTCTCCTTCATAGGATAACCCTACCAAGATGGAAACCGTGGTATATGAAAGTGCATATGTTTTTCCACAACTCTTGAATGAATAATTATCTATCTAATCATACTTAAGTAACAAACTTATTCTTAAAACTAAATGAGTAGATCCAGATACACAACATCATGAGATCCTGGCATAGATATAGCTACACTCTCACATCCATTAAGCTTGATATTATTTGAAATAATAGAGTCATACTTATTGATGAAGTTTGGATGTACCAGCCTCTCCC